>OX463241.1:106434436-107634436 GCA_949820135.1 Sylvilagus floridanus
ATATTTGTTTATTATTTGGCTCCTAAGTTAGAGATAAAAGCAAGAGATAATAGTTAAACCCCATTCCTCTTTGAGAAAGCCATATAAACTCACTCACCGAATTGTGTGTTTAGCATTCAGCTTTCAGAGAAGTATTATACCGTACCAACATGATTTAGAGTTGAAGCAAACAGACTTTTCTCCCTCACCTGAGTATAACACAAAAGGAGCAGTTTTCTCATTTCCAAAGACTGCTTGCCTGGCCACTAATCTCCAATCTGTGGGCCCATTTATTTGAAATAAAGCCCTGTTTGCTTTTGACTCAACTACTTTGTCTTGATCACAGAGGCAAAGTTTACACATTAATTTGACTTTCTTAAAAGTCAGATTTCTTAATGTTCATAACACATTTGCTTTTCATTCCTCATTTCTCATTCATCCATGTAAAATAAATTCAATAGCATTTTCATATGTAAGGCATAGAGATCTCTCTAAGTTACCTTGAGAAATAAGGTTTTGTGTGAGGCACATGTGATTTAGAACTGGAAAGTGGTTAGATCCTGAGGAAGCTCAAAGGATTGGTCCATCTGTCAACCTCTATGATTTTTAGCTCATCAATCCCTTCACTCACTATATAGCTTCTTTTGTTTCCTCACTCCTTTAGCTTACCATTGCTCAGCTTAATTAAACTAAACAACTTCCTTTGTATTTCAGAGTCATTTTGGCAAATTTATGAGGAATTGTGGCTCAGATTCCTAGCACACAGCACTTTATCAGCACATCTTTTCTAGCTATGACATGCACATCACAGATCACTAGCCAGCCTGTTGTTAATCGGTTTCACTTAGTGCAATTGCCCTATTGTCTCTTCCCATTAATTGGGTTAGAGGCATGAATTTATTTGATAAAGAATAGGACCACTTCACAGAAGTCACAAGTAATGCAGAACCCTTTCAGATGTAGACATGGCAGGGAATGATGGGCATAATATTTATGTTTGTGATAGGCTTCAAATTGACAAATTTGAAATGTGGTTGGCATAAAAATGCAGAAATACAGAGAACTATCAGTAACTGTTACTATTAATCTAGTGCCTACATTCTGAATCAGTATGTCAGTAAAGAGATCCCTGAGAAATATGTATCCAGATGTTCTGATGATGGAGGAATGAGTCGTTTAAAAATGAAAATTCAGCGCATCTATTGTTTTCATAATATAAACTTCAGAAAGTAATTTTTACAAAATCTTGGCTGATGGTGCTATGCAGAACATAAAGTAAGAATTTAAAATGTGAGATTTTAAAAATTTCTAAATGCACAAAGGTTGTATCAATATTAACCAACTCACCTCACACCTACCTTGCTTTGTAGTGGCTAGAAAACAAAGATAAAAGAAACACAATAACAACTCTGTGGGTAACTTTTCCCAAGCATTTTTGGCACACAATATATATTGAATAATCACCCATGAGTGTGAATTTTCTCTAAATTTCAAATCTAACATAATTTTTAAAAAAATGGTAGAGAATTTAAATAACTCTTTTAAGAAATATTTACAAGTGTGATCCCTATTTTGCCACAATCTTAGGGGGAACAATTTAACACTGTTAGGAACTATTATAAGCAGGCTTCAAGGAAGCAGTTTTGAGGAAGTTTGAAGAGTTCATCTTTAGAAGTGTAAATTTCCTCATTTCACTAGCTAATCTTTTATCATCAATACCAGTTCACCAGGGGAGACTAATACCACATTGTTAACCATAATTTATTGTGAAATGAAACATAGCCTACATAGAAAAGTCCATCTGAAGAAAGCAAACTTCATTAGGCTAATTGAAAATAGATCTTAGTAAAAAATAAGAGCGAGAATAAGAAGGGGAAAAGGAAGTGGGGGTGGAAGTGTGAATGGGAGGGTGGGCATGGTGGGAAGAATTATCATGATGCTAAAGTTGTCATTGTGAAATGTATGAAGTCTGTGACTGTAAAGCAGTATAGTTCTGCATACATTCTTATAAGCTTATTTCTAAGGGTACACATTAAAAACTTGCAGTGGGAACCCAAATCCCCTTAAGCTGGGAGGTAAAAATAGCATTTTAAGTGTTAAAATGATCATATGGATAGGATCAAGTGTTAAAGTGATCAGAAAGGAGTAAGTATTTGTTAATAATAATAAACAGAATTAAAAAGGAGAGAATGCTCCAACGTGGGAAGCAGTACACAGGAGACTCATGGAATGTCCGGGTTAAGCTTAAGTAGCACTCTGACCTCAGAATCAGCACCTTAGACATTCTGATCTGGCTGAAAAGCCCAGGGGAGCATTTCAGGCATGGAAAGCTAGGACACTGTGGAAAAAAAAATGTTCTGCATAAATGATCTCTGTGGGTGAGACCCCAATGGAAAGAATCGGCCACCAAAGATGTACTTTTCTCTGAAAGGATGAGAGAACTTCTACTTTGCTGATGGCTTTGCCAAGTTGTGGATCCAAAAGTCTTCCATAGCCTAGGCAGCTCATGTCAAGAACCTCGGGTAATCACTGATGTGACTAGAGTGTTAATTGTTAAGTAAACAACAAGAGTCACTGTGCATTAACAGGCCCACTGTCTCCAAAACGTTGTATTATGAGACTTAGTAGTAAAAAGTTTTCCCAAAGAATTATTTCCTTTTAGTGTATTAAGTGAAGGATATTCTTATGTCTCATAAGTTATAGTTATGCCTAAGAGCTCGTAAAAGATATATCATTCTTGGGTTCTTTAAAAATAATTAAGCTTCTAAAAAAAAAAGGGGAGAAGAAAGGAAGAAAAAAAGTGAAATTAATTTCGAGATGCAATAACTTTGAACAGCCTTTGGACTGTTGAGGAACAGTTTTTTTTTTTTCTTTAGAGTTAATCCTCTGTATATAAAATTAAGAGAAAATAGGGCCGGCGCCGTGGCTCAACAGGCTAATCCTCCACCTTGCGGCGCCGGCACACCGGGTTCTAGTCCCGGTCGGGGCGCCAGATTCTGTCCCGGTTGCCCCTCTTCCAGGCCAGCCCTCTGCTGTGGCCCAGGAGTGCAGTGGAGGATGGCCCAGGTGCTTGGGCCTTGCACCCCATGGGAGACCAGGAAAAAGCACCTAGCACCTGGCTCCTGCCATCGGATGAGCGCGGTGCGCCGGCCACAGCGCGCCGTCCATGGCAGCCATTGGAGGGTGAACCAACGGCAAAGGAAGACCTTTCTCTCTGTCTCTCTCTCTCACTGTCCACTCTGCCTGTCAAAAATATATATATTAAAAAAAAATTAAGAGAAAATAGATCATGGTAAAAAACAAGAGTGGGGGCGAGGGTGCTGGTGCTGTGGCTTAGTGGGTGAAACCACTGCCTTCAGTGATTGCATCCCAAACAGGCGCTGGTTCAAGCGAGTCCCAGCTGCTCCACTTCTGATCCAGCTCTCTGTTATGGCCTGGGAAAGCAGTATAAGTTGGCCCAAGTCCTTTGGCCCCTGCACCCACTTGGGAGACCCAGAAGCAGCTCCTGGCTTCTGGCTTCGGATTGGTGCAGCTCGGGCCGCTGTAGCCATCTGGAGAGTGGACCAGTCGATGAAAGACCTCTCTCCATCTCTGTGCCTCAGCCTCTCTGTAGCTCTGCCTTTTAGATAAAGTCCAACTTTCTGCTAATGGGTACCCTGAGAATCAGTAGGTGGGGCTCAAGTAATTGGGTCCCTGGCACCCACCTAGAAGATGTGAATTGAATTCTGGGTTCCTTGCTTCAGCCTGGTCTAGCCCTAGATATTATGAGTATTTGAGGACTGAACCAGGACATGGGAGATCTCTCTATTGGTCTAATTAATTTCTCTGTCTCTCTAGCTTTCAAATTTAAAAAAAAAAGTGTTAGTCAACTCCCTTTTTGGAATAAACAGTGATTAACCAAAAGGAAAAAAATAATTGACTCAAAACTCCATGAATGAGGCAGTTCAGTGAGTGTTATGGGAGGGTCTATACAATTCTACATGACTGTACCCATAAGGATGAAACTCCATATGGGTTGGGAAAAGTAAGAAGGACCAGGAAGGTGTTAACAGCCCACATTAAGGATGTCGCTATAATACATAACTAGATGCAGCACATTAACTAGATGGTAATGAGGCTGTGGAAGATCATGAAGGAGGCAAGTTCGCAAAAATGCAAACTGGCAACTGTTTTAGGACTTTGGCCTGCTAAAATAGTTTCTTTGTTTGTTTCTTTTTGTATGTGAACAAAGATACTAGGCTTTTCTAAACAAGGTCTGGCACATGTAATATTTCTAATAAAAGACTAGAATGTAACATAGAAAATAGTGTTCCTAGTCTTGTGTATTCTTGAAATCATGATTCCATGCTGATTCTCCATCATAAGGTATTAAAGGTCATGTATGCACTGAATGTGGGAGAACAAAGAGTGGTACAATATTAAAAATCTTGTTTAGGGAGGGAGAATGTCACTGTATTCTCAGGACTGTATCTATGAACTGTATTGAACCTATAAAAAACTAAAAAAAAATCCTATAATGCTTCATTCACTGAATATGACAGTATTAATACACAGCTCATTTATTATCAATAGAGAAATGCTACCAAAAGTATTTGTAATTAAGGTATGAAAATATTTTATATACAGATATTGTCAAAATTAAATATACACATTCCATTAGTTAAAAGTCAGCATATATTATTCTCTTAAAAATGTACTTTCCAAACTCATTAGACAAAACTCATTTAGACAAATTTTATTATACAGAAACGCCAAAAGTAACTCAATACTAACGTTTAGTATCCTTGGATGAAGTGAATTTCTATTTTTGTTTGAAGTCATCCTTTATTTTCATTTTAAAATATCTGATATTTATTGAAAATACTTGTACATCCATGTTTGATTACATCTCTTGTTATGTCTCTGAAGTGTCTTGGACTTCTTGATGCTGCTGCTGCTTAAAGGTATATGACTCTCTTGTTCTCATGAACACTATCCATGTATCACTATTTACCCTGGAACACCTCCAGCACGAAGATGACAGTATCCACTCTTAATACACTGATGCACAGCATAAAGTTTTGAATCCTTATAACTTTTATACACTTCATAATTTTGATATCTTCTCCTGAAAAATTTAACAGCTTGAAAAAGTATTATTGCAACTGATACCTTATATAGATTGACTTATAAAATCAGCACAGAAATAATATGATTGAAATATGTCAGCATGCATATGAAATACTTTGACTGCAACGTTCATTCAGTTTTTATTGCTATGTCCATCTTCTAGTCAATTGCTGTAATCCATTTTTTGCCAGGATGCATTCAGTAACTTCTAGGAGGTACATTGCCCTCCCCAGAATTGCATAAGTAGATAGATTCTTGGAGGATGCAACTACAGTTTATATGTTTCTATATTGCCACTCATGCTTTTCAGTTTTCTTTAATGCCCCTCAAAATTTTATTCCAACAAGTTTTTATCTTTTGTAGTAGTTTCTTTAGGAAACACCGGCCATTCTTTTTCTGATCCTTTAAAGGTTTCTTTTCTTCCTAGAGAAATATATTTTAAAAGTTTTAATTTCACATTTTTATAAAAATACATGTTTTAAAATATGCAGTCTTTAATTTCCATCATGTTATGGAATACTGAAATCTTGATGTGATGAAAAAAGGCTAACCTTGCATGACATTTTTTAAAATCTTGTATGATTTTTAATTTGAAGTATTAACATGTAGGAAATTCAAGGTGGGTGTGATTCATCCAAAAGCTAAATCAGCTGGCTGCCTTTTTCACATTCCAACCATGGATATAATACATATTTAAATTTTCATAAGAAAGATACTTGTAGAATACTCAATTGAGTTTTTTAAATATGGGAAACTGCATTTTTAGTTGAAGGAATAATTAACATAAAATATTCAGACTGTGTTTGCAAAGGTGATTAATATGGATATACCTGCTTGAGTTTATATTTTATAATCCACCCTAATAATCTGGTCTTCACCAGAGGATGATACATGTGTGCTTCATAAGCTAGTTGTTAGCACCTGATGGGAATCTTGAAAAGGGCTAACTATACAGCCTGTAGAACATGGGAAAACAGTTACCTTACATGGAATAGACATATAAGAGACTAGCTCTGCATAGACTTTTATATTCCTCTGAGCCAGCTGACCTCAAGAAGTGGGATTATGGGGCTGGTGCTGTGGTGTAGTAGGTTAAGCCTACGCCTGCAGCGCCAGCATCCCGTACGAGCACCAGTTTGAGTCTTGGCTGCTGCTCTTCTGATCCAGCTCCCTGCTAATGGCCTGGGAAAGCAGTGAAATATACCCAAATGCATATATGCCCAAGTACATAGGCCTTGCACCCATGTAGAAGACCTAGAAGAAGCTCCTGGTTCCTGGCTTCAGTTCGGCACAGCTGTTGAAGCCATTTGAGGAATGCACCAGTGAATGAAAGACCTCTCTCTGTCTCTCCCTCTCTCTGTCTGAAACTCTAACATTCAAATAAATCTTTTGTTTTTCAAAAAAAGGGATTAGTACAAGCTGAAGTAATTCATTTAGATAATAACAGTTATTGACTGTTTTCTAGGTAAGACATTGTGTTCTGTGCTTTACATATGTCATTGCATTTTATCTACTAATAACCCTATGAACTTGATTTCTCTCATTTTACAGCTGAAGGGAACTGAACTGCAAAGAGGATAAGAAGTTGCCAAGCTCACAAGTCAATTAACTGCAATGAGTGGGTCTTTAGGCTCATTTGTTTTATTTTCATTTAGGCACAGATTCAGATCTTTTGTTTATACTTGTAATTTACTAACACTAGCACATACCTTTTAAATAATACATTTCAAAAGATTAAACAACAGATTTCAAGGGTAAATATGAAGGAATATTTTACATCTTTTCTAATAAGGGGTCTAGAGTTTAAAAAAATAAAGTTGAAATTTACTTGACTAAATAGATTTAAATAAAATTGGCCCCCTATAGCCATTGTTTCCATATCCATGGTTTCAATCAACCACAGATAAAAAATATTCAAGAGAAAATTGCATCAGTACTGAATATGTACAGAATTTTTTAATTATTACTATTCCTTATTTACATAATGCTTGCATAATAGTAGGTAGTATAAGTAACCTAAAGATGATTTAAAGTCTATGGGAGGATTGCATAGACTATAGGAAAATATCATGCCATTTTAGATAAGGGAATTGAATGTCTGTGAATTTTGGTCTTCTAGAAAGCCCTGAAACCAATTGTCCCATGAATGCCAAGGGACAGAACTGCATAGAGATATGAAAATGCCACTCCTCAGAGACCAAAAATGATTATTTGTTAAAAATACAAAAATAAAAGAGATTTTATTTTACCTCTGCAGTCTTGGAAACATAGTTGTTAGTGCCCTTTTCTAAACTTTTCGAATTCTCACTCAAAAGCCTTTGGTGAATTTGCATTGCCTTCAGCTCATGTATTTATTTCATTTGTTTCAAGTCTCCCATTTCACCTGGGATACCTGAGGTTTCCTGAGTAGTAGGATGTGCAGATTCACCCTGCTTCTCTAAGAGGATGAGATAAATGCCCATGCTCCTATCTATTGACCAAATAACATGATAATAACAGAAATGTAAGGAAACTGATCCATCACATGAAAAAGGGATACTCATTTTCCATGTCCCACTCTAGTTAATACTCATGTCATTATTATGTTTAATCACATTCTCTTAAATATTCTACCTTTTATACTCATAAATATTTTCCACTTTGGTGCATAGTATTCTATACTAATAACAAAAAGTAGATGTATAAATATATATAAAATAGGATATTAAAATATATTTTTACAATTTATACTAATAATAGGCATAATATAAGTCCTCATTGTCTATTTTTATTTCCAAATTAACAGATTTTTTTCCTGCCATGTACTTTTTTTCTAGTTTATTTTCTTCCATATATATTGTTCATGTCTTTCCCTATTATCTATTGATATTTTAGTGTTATTGTTTCTTAAAATATAATGCTCTGCTAGTTCCCCTAGCTGTTTCTGTTTTAAAATTGTGAGATTTAAAAAATGTATTTTAAAGGAATTCAGTTTTTAAGAAGAGTCTCCCATCTCCTCTTACTGATGGATGTTTTCAAAACCAATCAGAAAAAGACTTCATTCAGAAACATTGTGGAATTCAGTTGTGTAGAAAGCTGATGAACATAAAGGAAACTATGCAATTGCTTTCACTAACTTTTTGCTAATTGGGCTTTACCCAGGGAAGGTAGTGTTCTTTCTTTAACCTGAAAAATAGTCATATTTATGATAGTGAATATTAATTATTAATTATTGTTCCTCATTGATTATAATTGCTAATTTTCACATTATTTTAACTCATTTATTTTAAATGTACTTTAAATTAATTATTGTTAGATAGTTTATATCTAAATGAAATTATTATTCTGCTATCAGTGAAAATACACAAAACAAGAGAGATCAATTTGAATACCCTGGAACCATAATTTTTCAGTTTGCCTATTAATGTTAATTACTGTAAAGAATAGAAGGGTATATTGACATAAGCAAAATTTGAATTTAAATCAACAGGAAAATAAACTTAATATTAAATTGATTAATCATGGCCATTTGTTTTATTGAGTTTTATTCTCCAGAAGCAACATGAAATAAATAACAGCAAAAATCTTATAGCATGTAGCTATCCTTAATATATTACCTTTTTATTTCAACAAGTAGGTGAGTGCTATCAAGTTAGATAATGTTGTAATATAGTTTCAAGATTTAAATGATGTATTTCCCTTCTTTATAATTAGTTGATTTTGGAATATGGTGATCTATGCAAAGCTCAACACATGAGAGAAGGACTTCAAACATAGAGCATATCTATATCTTTTACCCCTTCTTAAGCCAAAACATGATACCATTTGTGTTTTCTGCACTCTTTCCAGGTAAGCTCAGACTGAGGCTTATACTCAGCATACTATTCCCAACAGTTACTGCTACTTGATTGGATGTATAAGCAACATGAAATTATCTGTTGTTCCTGCATTAGACAACACTTTGAAATTATTTTAAGTCGGAATTAAGGGCCTTTAGACTAAACTATGAACCCTTTAGGAATTTGAGCTGGACCTTGAGTGATGTATTGAATAGCATATATCAGATTTATAGGAAAGAAAAGTATAAACTCTTTTCAGGGACCCAGCAAAAGTCAAGGCACAAAATTAGAAATCAGCTTGCAAATCCAAGACTTCAGGAGCTGACTAAGTTCCATCAAATAGATAAAGCAATGATAAAAAAAAAAAAAAGTTGTCCAAGTTAAATAGTCTCGATTGTCATCACTATCAGAATGGTTCAAAGATAACCTTAACATTTTACTTTTTATGGAAAATTAGTACCAGTGAAACAAAACTGGAAAGGAAATTATAAAAATGCTTTCAAAAAATGTTTTAAACCTTAAGAAACCTTTGATTTTGAAAGCAGGTGGCAAAAATCCTAAAGAATAAAATAATAACAGTAATAACCATTAAACATTGAAAACTTTTTACAACTAAGCACTTAACGTGAATTATTACATGTAATCTTCTCAAATCCTGTAATGTAGATGTTGTATTTTCTCTGTTTTGCTGATGAGGAAACTGAGACCTAGACTCCAAATAATGTCCTTTAAACTTTGTTTTTAGTTCAAAATTGCTAGTAGAAAAGTAGGAAAAAGTAGCCCTTTATGTATCAAAATCATTGAAGAAAAAAGTAAAAATTATGAGACGTGTATCTCTAGCTTTATCACACAAAGATTTTTGTTAAATACATTCAATTTCCTGTTTTATTGCATAGGAGTTCTTATAAATGTTATATATACATGTATTAGAACTATTAATAAGTTTTTGGGGTTGGTGTTGTGGCAAAGCAGGTAAAGCTGCCACCTGCTACACCAGCATCCCCTGTGGATGCCCTGTGTGTCCTGGCTGGTCCTCTTCCAATCTAGTTCTCTGCTGATGGCCTGCAAAAAGCAGCGGAAGATGGCTCAAATGTCTGGGCCCCTGCACCCATGTAGGAGACCTGGAAGAAGCTCCTAGCTCCTGGCTCCTGGCTTTGTCATGGCACAGCCCCGGCTATTGTGGCCATCTGGAAAGTGAACCATCAGATGGAAGATCTCTCTCTCCTTTCTCTCACTGAAACTCTTTCAAATAAATAAATACATCTTTTAAAAAAACCCTATTAATAAGTTTTAGGATTAGAAAATTATCATCCCACACCAAATTTATCGCCTGGAAGTAATTATGGCAATGAACTATTTGTTTTTTACCGTTAATTCACCCTAACGTTGGATAGGTGAATTCATCCTAGTACCTTGGATAAGTATTTTCCAGGATGCGACTTCCTTTTTCTAGACTTGAGCGTCTCAACTTTAAAAGACAATATGCACTTAAAATTCTATGTTAATGAATATGATCATCAGATAATGACAGAATCTTATCCAGTGTTGTGGCTTAGCAGGTTAAGCCAAGGCCAGCAGCACCAGTATCCCATTGGGCGCTGCCAGTTTGAGTCCCATTTTCTGCCTTTCAAATAAATAAAATAAATCTTTTCAAAAAAAGAAATAATACTAGCAAAAAAGTGGTTTATGTTTTTGTTCAAAGTAAACATTCCTTATCTTACCTTACCAGTGCACTTCACCAGTGTTAATGTGCCCTTCGATACTCTTTCTAAGTGGTTTTGGAAATCCTCATTGATACTCATATCATGAAACTGATCCAACTTGCGAGCAGCACGTTCTAGAAAATCAGCTTCCTATTATAAGAAAAATTTACAAGGTCTGTGGTTCAAATAAAATATTGAGAAATGATAAGCTTTCTTAAGAAGCCTAAAGCCAGAGCTGTATTACTAGGTAGTGCCCCGCCTCCGCCCCAGCTTTCTATTCCAGTTAACCATGTGACTGACAAGCAAGACTGAAACTGTGTAGTTCCTAGTTGACGGAATGAAGTGATTAGAACTTGGTTTAATGATTATCTCACTCTTAAAGCCTCTTTTCTTTATTATATAAATGTGACCTTATCACTTATGGATTAACATGTGAGTATTAGAAGATTATTCACTTTTAAATAGGACAACCAAGAAGAAGGCTTTTGGAAGTAATACTGATGAAAGGTATGTGTGGTTTTTCTTATTGTATTTGAAATCAATGAACTAAGAAAAATAAAGGGTCATTGTCATCGAAAGCATAAGCTTTTCAGGCACTTAAAGTAAGAAGTAAAATAATATGGTTGTGCTATGGGATACCAGGAGATTAACTCAGCTATTGTTGAGTTTCAAGGAACATATCAAATAGTGCAGTTTTTTTCAGTAGAAATGATACAAACTTTTGGAGGTATTGTAATAATGTACTGACTAGACATAGTAGTGGCTTAAAATAAGTAAATATTGCGGCTGGTGCTGTAGCATGGTGAGTAAAGTTGCCGACTGTGGTGCTGGCATCCTACGTGGGTGCAGGTTCAAGTTCCGGCTGCTCCACTTCCGATGATCCAGCTCCTTGCTAATGTGCCTGGGAAAGCAGCAAAAGGTGCCCCCCAAAACTTGGACTCCTGCACCCATGTGGGAGACCCAGAAGAAACTCCAGGCTCCTGGCTTCAGATTGGCCTAGCTATTGCCATTGTAGCCAGTTGGGGAATGGACCAGTGGATGGGTGATCTCTCTCTCTCTTTATCTCTCCCTCTCTCTCTCTGCAACTCTTCCTTTCAAATAAATAAATCTTTTTTTAAAAAATTAAAAAAGAAGTAAGCATTGGAAGAAAAAAAAGTTCAAAATGACTACCACTAAATTATACCCATGACTCACATTTGCAGATATGCAAGCACTCATCTTAATAAGTCTTCTCCTACATAAGAAATTTGTAAATAAGAGGTGTGTGTCATTGAATTAAGCAGTTCTAGTGTTTTCAAGGTGAAAAACACAACATTAAAAATTATCTAATAAGGATAGGGCTATTTGTAAAATAAAAGTATTAAAGAAGACTACCCATAGTGAAATTTAGTAGATCAATGAGAATTATCTTGTAAGAACCAAAAGATTTTTAATATAAATAATTATCTAACAGAGGCAAAAATAGAAGTTTCGATAAAATCAAGCTTGAATGACAAAATCCAAATAATTATTATTACCTTATTATCATCACATGAATGTTTTTTAAAAAAGTTAGATTCATTATTCAGGCAATTGCTACCAATTTCTATCATTTTGTCCTGTAATAAATAATATAAAATAATATGGTTAAAACTGAGGACTTTTCTAATTATAAAAATAGCAATATTACAATATCTGGTGTTCATATGTATATTTCAAGGTAGATAACTTTTCTGCTGATTACCATAAAGAATGGTTTTCTAATTTTGAAGAAAAAATCAGTATATATATATATATATATATATATACACACACAATCCCTCACAAAATGAGAGCACATCCCAGACTCCATAATTTAATCCCAGACTTCACTAAGAGAATCTGGCTTATATAGAATGATAAAAGTACCAGTTTTAAATGTTATAGCTACTATGTAGGCAAAGTACTGTAAACATTTATATCCTGAAATTGAGATATATGTATCCCATCCAATGTCCTGCCACCATCAAACAAGGAAGATAATTTTCCTTAGAAAGTGACATTGAGAGTTAAGGAATGCAACCTTCACAATGAGAGTTAAAGTTAAGATTTCTTCTATGACACCTTTAACAATCATTTTTATTTTCATGGAAAATGGAACTAAAAGATAAGTTTAATTTGGCACAAAAATATTTAAATCCATGCATAAGAATGACCTTCAAAAAGTTGATTTGGTCTCATTTTGCCTGGTATGAGTGAGGTAGAAATTTACTTAATACAGTGAGACTGAATGTGAGGATATTGTAAACATAGTAGAAGGAAAGACTACTGCATGCTCAGTTTTCATTTCTCAGTAATATAGTATTTGAAAGTAGGCTTTACTGAAGCATTTAGGTGACAAATAGGAAAAATTTCCTAAGGATTCAGATTATGCACACTGTTAGACAAGCTCTGTCCAGCAAACTAGCAATTCCAAGCTATCAAAGCTTCTAGAAGGACATTGGGCAAACTTAGTTTTTATGTTGTAACCAAAGGAACAGGATAAAAAGTGGAGCAATGGCAGGATTTAGTCATGAGCTTCTAATCTTCACTTGCCTCTCAGAAAAGTATGTATTACTCATCGCCAGTGAAAAATGTAAATGACCTCTAGGGTTGTTCTCACCTTAAAATACTGTCTTTTTTTACCTGCAGGAAGTAGTGTCTGAAAACATAATCATTCATTTAACCATTCAATACTTACTAAGGGCCAATGTGCAACGTCCTCTGCCAAACCCTATGTAGAAACAAAGATAAGAAAACACAGTCCTGGTTTCTTGTGTCATTTGCTATAAATGATGGGCACAGCATCCCTTGGGCACATTATATTACTTCTTATCTTTGAAAAAGCATGTTTTTGGAAACAAACTTTGTAGTACCAACCACCTGAGTCATACTGCAAACATTTCAAGTTCAAGTTAGATCAATGTATAGTGTTTGCTATTTGATTTTCTGATCTTTTCTATGGGATGCTAAGGTAGGTTACAGTATTATTCAGTCAATATTCAGAACTGCCACCCAATATATAGGAGGATATATTAATTTCCCAGAGCTGCTATAGCAAACTACTAAAAACTTGGTAGCACAAAATAGTAGAAATGTATTATCTGCATTTATCATGTCAGAAGTCCAGAATCAAGCCATCAGCTGAAGGCTCTGGGCGTTTGCCTCTTTTGCGTTCCGGGAGTTGCCAGAATTTGTGTTCCTGGGCTTGTGGCTGTATGGCTGCAGTCTCCTGCTTCCATGTTTACAGTGTCTTCTTTATGTGTATATTAAGTTTCTTCTGCCTCATATTTTTTTTAAAGATTTTATTTGTTTATTTGAGAGGCAGAATTACAGACAGGGAGAGACAGAGAGAAAGGTCTTCCATCTGCTGTTTCACTCCCCGATTGGCTGCAATGGCTGAAGCTGGGCTGATCTGAAGCCAGGAGCCAAAAGCTTCTTCCAGGTCTCCCATGTGTGTGCAAGGGCCCAAGCACTTTGGCCATCTTCCACTGCTTTCCAAGATGGAAACAGAGAACTGGAACAGAAGAAGAGCAGCTGGGACTTGAAAGGGCACCCACATGGGATGCCGGCACTGTGGAAAGAGCTTAGCCTACTATGCCACAGCTCTGGCCCCCTGCCCCTCTCAGAAGAACCCTGCTAATGCCATTTACAGCTCACCTGGATGATTCAGGAGAACCCTACCCTGGCAAAAATCCTTAACTTAGTCATACATACAAAGACTCTTCTACCTTATCAATTTTCTGGGATGAGGATTGGATAACATTGGATGGTCATTACACCCGAAATGCAGGAATGCTATTCCAGAAAAGTATGCTCTTCTGCCTGCTGATGTTAATTTTGTCTAGGAGACTTGCTTTAGTTAGTAGATGTTAGCAGACTGAACGTATGTCCTTGCTTATCTGATTTTGGCTCCTTGTACTCTTGACTTTCCCCATGAGGAGAATAAGTTTCTGGTAGAGGTGTTCATTATTTATTATTGAGTAATGAATGACTGTAAAAGTGGTGAGCATAGTGGTACAGCAGGTTAA
The DNA here is from genome assembly GCA_949820135.1 of Sylvilagus floridanus. Classification (NCBI taxonomy): domain Eukaryota; kingdom Metazoa; phylum Chordata; class Mammalia; order Lagomorpha; family Leporidae; genus Sylvilagus; species Sylvilagus floridanus. The sequence continues at coordinate 106,449,074 of OX463241.1, forward strand.
GCCACTGCCTGGTATCCAGTTCCACCTCTGCTTCTAATGCAGCATCATGTTAAGACACCTGGAAGCAACCAGATGATGGCTTAGGTCTTTAAGTCCCTCCACCTACATGGGAGATCTGGATGGAGTTATAGGCCACTTGCTTTGGCTGGACCCAGCCCCAGCTGTTACAGACATTTGGAGGGTGAACCGGAAGATGAAGAGATCTCTCTCTCTTTCTACCTTTCCCCCCTCTCTCTATAACTCTGCCTTTCACATAAATAAATAAATGAAAATTAAATAAAAGAGTGTCTTTACAAGGTGGCACATGGCTTTCTCCCAAGCATGCAAGACAAAAGAAAGGAGTCTTTGTGCCTTTTATGACCTAGTCTTGGAAGTCATATCATCATATCTATCTCACTATTCTAGTTTGAAGAGTTATTTGTTTATTATTTATTTATTACTCAGGGGAAGTTCATCCATAACATGTAGAGTGGCTCTCGTCCTATCTTAACAGATATTTAGAGCATTTATTTGCAGCTCCCCAAAGGAAGAAATTCTGCCTCCTGTTAAAAACAAAAATCTGTCACATTTTCTATCCCAGAACTCCCATTTCTAGAATGATTTACAAAACAAACAATACCTAACAACCTATTACCATTACCAACCTCAAGGCTTACTCAGTTAAATTGCCCATTTTTTTCTACTGCACAGAGTTTACCATGTAAGTAATATAAGCTTGATTCAAAAGTTTCAATCAACAGAGTTTGACAGAAGTTAAGAATGTCAGTTTTACCCCAAAATCTAGGCCATCATATTCTTTTCTAAACTTTGAAAGCTATTCATATAATATAGCTTGCAATAATTTTTTGATTGCTCCTGTGTCTACTTTGAAATATTAGTTGGTTGTGAATGCATACTCAGATTTCGTATATAAAGTAGCATCTACCTTAGAATAGTTAATGAAATTGCTACAAAAAGAATTATTACTTTTGGCTGGTCTTACAGGAACAAAGTAGAATCTGAACTTGATCTGAAATGGTACCTAAATTTGGATGTGCAAATATTTGAGGAGAAAGAAAATAGAAGTAAGAAATTCCAGAAATGAGAAAACATAGAGCAAAGGCACTTGGTACAAAACATGGAGTTTGTGAAATAGTAAGTAATTCAGTTTGGTTGTGGTGTTGGGAGTGCAAGGGACAATTCAAAGTAGTAATTAGGTTAGCAATGCAGGCAGAGAAGAGATTATGCTTCCCAAATACACATAATAAAATTAATTCTGCACCCAACAGATAATAAGTCATAACTAATGCAGTTGTTCAGTAGGGATATAGCATGATCTCAACCCTGCTTTATGATGATTAGCAAATGATTGAGACGCACTCAAAATGTATGTCTGAGTATGATGCAAATGTATTTTGCTTAGCAAATTAGATGGCAGGTAGGTATGAATTTTGTGATGACAGGAAGCAAAGACAGAAGACTCCAAGGAAAGGCTATATGTAAGAATTCTGCCTCACTAGCAATATACAGCTGGGGAAAGTTCATATGAATGAAGGTATTGGCTCTAAATGGCAATAGTGAACAGGTAGTCTTCAGTTTGAAATAACCAGTATGAAATGAGCTATAATCAACTCTTGACTTACAAACCATTCTATATTTTCTACCAGAGAGTAGGGAAAAGAAGAAAAAACACACACAGATATTTGTGAGCTCAACTATGTTTATTCTGCCTCATATTTTGTATTTCTTTTCTAATAGTAATGCATTCTCAAAGGACAACTTTTGAAAGAGTAATAGAGATTAAGTGTTTGCAAAGACTAAGACAGCAGATCTTTATCAAACCTTGTATCTTTTATCTTTCATCCAAGCCCAGCTAGCTAGGTTAAGCATGGTGAAAAACAGTAATTAAATGTTAAATTCTTTGTTATCAGGTGAATAAAAATTGTGTCCTTATATGAAACAGAAATATTTAATATAGTATTTTAATATCCAAGTGATGTTTCCTACTAAATTTTATGCAAAGATTTTGAGGTGAATATAATATTGCTATTAAATAATGATTTTATCTTACTTAGTGAAAGTTCTGAGTATACAAAAATATGACTACATTAATTTCCCAGTCCTTCCTATAACCAGGAATAGTCCAAATGAAGAAGTTTCATAATATAATGTCACTGTGCTGCTTAACTCATCAATAGAATGTTTTATATTGCCTGTTTCCATAGTACATAAAACAATCATAGAATACAAAGTTCAATATTTCCATAATTAGTATTGTTGGTAAGCAGGGCCAGCATTTTGGCCCAGCAGGTTAAGCCACTGATTGCAATACCAGCATTTCATTTCAGAGTTCTGGTTTGAGTCCCTGCTACTCTGCTTCTGATCTGGCTTCATGCTAATGTGACTGGGAAGGCAGTGAAAGATAGCCCAAGTACTTGGATTTTTGTCACCCATGTGGGAGACCAGGATGGAATTCACAATTGCTGTCTTTGGCCTGACCCAGACCTAGCTGTTGAGGCCATCTAGGGAAGTAACCAACAGATGGGAGTGTGATCTCTTTCTCTCTCCCTCTCTCTCTCTGTTTCTCTGCCTTTCAAATAAGTTTATAAAAATCTTAAAAAATTGTTGCTGGGGCTGGTGCTCTGGCATAGCGGGTAAAGCCGCTACTGGCAGTGCTGGCATCTCATATGGGCTCTGGTTCATGTCCCAGCTGTTCCACTTCCAATCTAGCTCTCTGCTGTGACCTGGGAAAGCAGTAGAAGATGGCCCAAGAGCTTGGGCCCCTGCACCCATATGGGAGATCTGGAAGAAGATCCTGGCTCCTGGCTTCGCTTAGGCTCAGCTCCGGCCTTTGCGGCCAATTGGCAAGTGAACCAGTGGATGGAAGATATCTCTCTCTGACTCTCCTCCTCTCTCTGTGTAACTCTGACTTTTAAGTAAACAAATAAATCTTTGAAAAAAATTGTTGATGATAAGCTACTGTATAAAACACTATGAACAAAAGAAAAAATTCTAATCTGAAAATAATACATAAATGACTATATTCCGAATATCTGCTTCAAAATATCATTATGAACATGCCTCTAAACATTTTTTTAATGTAAAAGAGCTAGAAAAGAAAACTTGGGATTGTGAGTTTCTACTTGTGAAAATACCATTATAACATTTCTTTGATGAGGCTCAACTTAAGAAAAAAATCAAACAATTGATAAATTCATTAGGAATACCAGTAGTGTTGAATATAGAATAATGGAGGATCTCATGAAAGGGTAATGAATAAATATTAATTGTTAAACTTGTTCTTTATCTTGAATAAAGTTGTCTATACATTAGAGTCCTTTTTCTGGAGATGAATGTGTATTTTCTATTCATGAGATGCCTTTCTGACACACCTTGTCTATGTTAACATGGTATTTTATTAATTTGTGTTAATGAGGGTGTGTTTATGTAAGGATGAAGATAAATTGTATGCCAGGAATCACATGATTCAACAATTGGCAGATTTCCCTAGATAATACTGTTCATGTCAAATACAAATACTGTGTAGTTATTAAAAACCAGGCAGCATATCTACTTGTACTTGGTACAATGCTTCAGATCACTAAAGTATGCATAATCTCTGGTAGAGAAGCAGTAATATGAGACTCATTCAGACATCTATTTTCTGGGCCTTTAAATACATTGCAACATTACATCAGTATAATGGAAAGAACACTGAACTAGAATTGTGTTTTTCACTACTGACGTTAAATAATTTTGTGGCAGGAATTGACCTCAGAGATTATGCAAGTCAAAATTCTGCTTTTATGAATTATAAAAGTGAGGCTTGAAATTAGTTAATTGACTTATCCAAAGTTACACAGGCAAAGTGACAAATCTGGGATTCTGACCCAGACATTTTCATTTTCAGCCCAGTGTTGTTCCTATAACATTGTACTACCTTTGATGCAGCCTTTCCTTGAATTTCCTTATATGTAAAATTAGTACATTGGGCCAGAGCAGTGGTTGGTTTTTTTTTGTTTGTTTGTTTGGTTTTTTCGACAGGCAGAGTTAGAGAGAGAGACAGAGAGAAAGGTCTTCCTTTTCATTGGTTGACCCCCCAAATGGCTTCCACCACCCTCCTGGGCCACAGCAGAGAGCTGGACTGGAAGAGGAGCAACCAGGACAGAATCTGGCACCCCAACCGGGACTAGAACACAGGGTGCCGGCACCACAGGTGGAGGATTAGTCAAGTGAGCCGTGGCGCCAGCCCAGAGCAGTGGTTTTCACACATCACATTCAATGTCGTCACTAGGTTCCACAGGGTGATTTGCAAGTGGTAAATACATGCTCAATGTTGACACAGGCTCCATGGGTTCACGACATAAACAGGTAGACAATAAATTACTTATTTGCATGTTAAAACATCTCTAGTCTTGCACAGTTCACAGAAACCTTTATTCTCTATAAATAGCATTAAACTCAATATAAGAATAGTTTTTGAATTAATAGCCTGACTAAATAATTGTCACTAATAGAAAAACAACTGAAGCACAAATATTATTATGTGGTCTATGCTGCCTTGATTAGTTACCTGAGATTCAACATTTTATGCACAAGCTAAGAAAATCAGATTACCATAGCTAACGCTGATGCAACCAATAAAAAATTACCAATCTATTTTCACAAAATAGTTATTAAAACATGAAAGTTCTAGACATTTCACTATTCTAAGTCCTCCAAAATGAATGAACTGAATTATTTTTATTTTTATTTTTTTTTTTTTTTTTATTTTTTTTTTTTTTTTGACAGGCAGAGTGGACAGTGAGAGAGAGAGATACAGAGAGAAAGGTCTTCCGTTGCCGTTGGTTCACCCTCCAATGGCCGCCGCGGATGGCGCGCTGCGGCCGGCGCACCACGCTCGTCCGATGGCAGGAGCCAGGAGCCAGGTGCTTTTCCTGGTCTCCCCATGGGGTGCAGGGCCCAAGCACCTGGGCCATCCTCCACTGCACTCCCAGGCCACAGCAGAGGGCTGGCCTGGAAGAGGGGCAACCGGGACAGAATCCGGCGCCCCGACCGGGACTAGAACCCGGTGTGCCGGCGCCGCAAGGCGGAGGATTAGCCTGTTGAGCCACGGCGCCGGCCTTGAATGAACTGAATTAATAGAAGACTGGACAGGTATGAGTAAAGTAAGTTATACATAAGAGTGTTAATTCTTAAATTAACAACAGGAATTACTGTGCACTAACTTCCCAGGCAGGACCTCTGTCCTCAGAGTTGTATTATAATTATGTCTAAGTGCTCACAAAAGATATTTAATTCTTGAGTGCTTCTTTAAGTTTCTAAAAAAAGAAGAAATGAAATTAACTTCAAAATGTAATGACTTTGAATAGCCCTTGACTATTGAGGACCATTTTTTTTTCTTCATACAAATTGTTGAACTCTTAGTATAAATTCGGTCTTCTGTGTATAAAGTTAATTGAAAATGGATCTTAGTGGAGAATGGGACTGGGAATGGGAGAAGGAGGAGAGTGGGTGGGAGTTTGGGTTGGAGGGCTGGTATGATGGGAAGAGTCACTATATTCCTAAAGGTGTACTTATGAAATGCATGAAGTCTGTATTCATTAAATAAAAGGGTTTTTTGGGGGGAAAAACAAATCTTGACAATAATAGTCACCTATAAAAGTGGGAATTCTGAAGAGGCCTTCTTTCTTCACAAAGACAGACCTTGTGACCATATTGAAGCATCAGTATTCATCTCATTGCTCCAATTTAGAAAGCCTTCTTTTCCTTCCCAGACTCTTGGGGCCTTTGAGTCCCACCACTCCTTTGGGAAACTTTTTAAGACCTTCCTCCATTTACTTACTATTAACTGCTTTAGATTTACTTGTTCCTGGTAGAAGGCTGTATTTTATCAGTCTTGAAGTTTTCCATTGTTATTTCACAGAATAAAAATTTGTTGATTAAATGATGGTATCTCCTAAACTCTCAGAGGACATCAGTTGCCATCTGTAAACTTTACTGTGTTTTCTCAAAAGTAACATTCCATAGTCAACAACACCTATTTTAAACTATGAATGTTGAAATACTTTCTGAATACTTATTGTCTCTAATTTATTTTATACAATCCACCAAAACCCAGTTCTATCACTGTGAAGCTAGAAAACCTTCAGTGACTCCCATTCCTCAGGTTAGCATGCAAAGTCTTCCAAGATTTGATCATACCTAAATTTTCTATACTCATAGCTCTACCTGAGCTCAATCCATAGAGACCATTGACTTTTTTTTTTTTTTTGACAGGCAGAGTGGACAGTGAGAGAGAGAGACAGAGAGAAAGGTCTTCCTTTGCCGTTGGTTCACCCTCCAATGGCCACCGTGGCTGACCCACCGCGCTGATCCGAAGCCAGGAGCCAGGTGTTTATCCTGGTCTCCCAAGCACTTGAGCCATCCTCCACTGCACTCCCAGGCCACAGCAGAGAGCTGGCCTGGAAGAGGGGCAACCGGGACAGAAATCCGGTGCCCCGACCTCTGGACTAGAACCCGGTGTGCCAGTGCCGCAAGGCAGAGGATTAGCCTGTTGAACCATGGCGCTGGCCGAAGACCATTGACTTTTATATGTAGCTTCCAAGCCTCTGAGTCAAATTAATTGTTTTCCTCCAACTTTTTTTTACCTGTAATTATCAGCATTATTCTTTATTAAAGAGTCAAAGACAAAAGCTCTCCTGCAAAACTGAAATCACAGGACTGGGACCCAGGTTTTTTTCTTTGTTTATTCATATTCATTATTTAATAACTTGCATACAATCACTAACAAGCTTTTCATAAATGCATGCAAAATTTCTTTGAAAATCTAGAATTCTAAAGCTTTTTGAACATTTTTTATTAATATAAATAGAACAGATTTCATAGATACAATTCTAAGAATATAACCACACTTTCCTCTCTCCACTTTGCCCTTCCTCAACCCCCCTCCTGCTTTCATTTCAATCCATTCTATAATTACAGGCTTAATGCACTACTAATCAGAACATTCAACAAGTAAAAAGTACATAAGCCACATTTCTCAAGTAGCCTCTTCCAATGATGTAGTATTCCTTTCCATTTTTGCCTCCTTAAGACCTACCCATTATTCAACATCCTGTTAAAATTATAACTCTCCCCTTAGTCACTTGAGTTTTTTGAGAGCAGAGAATATAATTTGTCTTTGACTTTGTAGATTATAATTAGCTGATGTTTAATAACTGAACCATTAAGGAACAGAAGTTGAGATTTTAGAGATTAGGAAAAACTGATTGCAAACCTACCAACTTTGCATATAGATCATTTTAGTAGATTTTAATCAGTCATCAATCTTAAGGTTAATATGCAGTAATGGTTATATACTATCTTACAAGTAGCAATCTAACATGCAATTAGCAAGTATGCCAAATGTGAATTTCATAATCACCAATGCATATATGCTCTACTCTCTGATTGCCTTACTACTTGCCTGAACTTTACATACTGATTTTAACTCTAAGACTCATTTGTATTTTACAAATGAGACAATATGAGAAGTCAAGTACTAGAATGAATTTATTGAAAGATTCTGGTGAGCTCAAGTGTGGTGGTCACAGATAGAACAAAGATAAAGATTTACTTAAAAAGATCCTGAATTACTTTTTTTTATCTTGAAAATCAATCACTTTAGGGTCTGACACTGTGGGGCAGCAGGTTAATGCTCTGGCCTGAAGTGCCAACATCCTATATGTGCTCCGGTTCTAGTCCCAGCTGCTCTTCCTCCGATCCAGCTCTCTGCTATGACCCGACATAGCAATAGAAGATGGCCCAAGTCTGTGGGCCCTTGTACCCATGTGGGAGACCTGGAAGAAGCTCCTGGCTCCTGGCTTCAGATCAGCGCAGCTCCAGCCATTGCGGCCATCTGGGGAGTGAACCAGCAGATGGAAGACCTCTCTATCTGTCTCTACATCTCTCTGTAACTCTGTCTTTCAAATAAATAAAAATAAATCTTTAAAAAAAAGAAAAAGAAAATCACTTTACCAATATCTAACTTATTGATAATCATTGGTATATTCTTATAGTACACCTCCTTTGTTCTATTAATTCCATTTTATATAGAGATTTTCCTTATACACCCTGAACCTATATATGCATAACCTTCTTCCTTATCAGCACTGTGCTCTCTTTTTAATGAGATCTTTTTTTGTTAAAGTACATCATGAGGTATGGTGATCTGGCTCCCACAGAAGGGTGGTCACTTTGTTTTTGAATTTCTTCCCAATTGAAAGTGAAGGGTTTTGGTTTTGATCGAGACTGTCACATTCAGGGCATCGTTTCCCCACTTCACCGTCCTTTGCTCAGTGGACATTTCCACTGCCTCCCTCCAAAGTGGAGTATCCATGAGACCTTTCCGTTTTGTCATCATCTACATGCATGTATTATAGCCTATGTAACAAATTTTGACAAGTGAGGTTGCTTAGAACAACAGAAACTTTTTCTCTCGTCGTTTTAAAGGCTATAAATCTGAAATCAAGGTATTTAACTGGTTGGTTCCTTTTGAAGGCTCTGAGGGAGAAGCATCTCTCTCACCTGTTAGTGGCTGCTGATAAACCTTAGTGTTCCCTGGATTCTAACTGTATAAATCCACTCTCTACCTCTGTCTTCACATGGCCTTTTCTTCAGTGTCTCTTGTCTGTTCTTCATTTCTAAGGAGACCTGGTATTGGATTTAGGACTCATGTATTCTAGTATGATCTCATTTGCAGGTTCTTAGTTACATTTCCAAAGATGCTATATCCCAGTGAGGTGAGAGTCCCAGGGACCAGGTGTGCATATCCTTTGGGACACCACCACTCAATCCACTGTGTCATCTCATATATGACTTTTGGAGGACTGAATTTTAGGGGATTCTGATGGTCATCTGAGGTTTTGGAATGCTTTCCTCATTTTCTGACTGCCACTTTTCAATGACTTTTTTGCATAAGGAAGTATCTTTAATTTGATTCTCTATTTTGTATTTTTGTTAGGTTTTCAGTCCCAATTTTAGCTGATTTTAAAATGCTTCCATGTGCCATCTTATCCCAGCAAAACATTTTAAATCATGAGTATCAGTAATACATATATCATTAGGTGCTATTGTTTGACTACCTAATGCATTGTGTTAAAGTCTGTTTTGTAGATTAGAATCTATGTCATGTTATTTCTTTGTTGCAATGAGACCACAATAGTCTTCACTGTTAAAACAAGTATAAGTATGATAAAAAAGTACGATATGCTTCAGTAGGATAAGACTATTCAAAAGATCATACAACTTAAATTTTTTCCAGTTAAACTAGCTCTAGTCCACTACTAGGCTATTAGAACTATCTCCAGTCTTCTAAGTTGTCAAAGAAGGTATATTTATTCAATTATAGAGAATGAGTTTCTTTCCACATACCATGTAGAGAAAGTAGAACTATCATACATAGCCATAGTTTTTGGCCTATATTTTTACTTTCTGTGACAGCATAGAAAATAGTAAAAGCAGTAAAGCCATTCTGGTAGTTATGTAGGGCTAGCTTATTATTTTTAATTTGCAGCTGCCTAGTGGCATATGATCTTGAGCATTTCTTAATATTTATGTTTCTTATTTATTTATTTTTATGTGTAAGGCATAGAGGTAGAGACAGAGATATATAGATTTGCGATTGGCTGGCGCTGTGGCTCCATAGGCTAATCCTCCACCTTGCAGCGCTGGCACACAGGGTTCTAGTCCCGGTTGGGGTGCCGGATTCTGTCCCTGTTGCTCCTCTTCCAGGCCAGCTCTCTGCTGTGGTCAGGGAGTGCAGTGGAGGATGGCCCAAGTGCTTGGGCCCTGCACCCCAAGGGAGACCAGGAGAAGCACCTGGCTCCTGGCTTTGGATCAGCGCGGTGCGCCGGCCGTGGCGGCCATTGGAGGGTGAACCAACGGCAAAGGAAGACCTTTCTCTCTGTCTCTCTCTCTCACTGTCCACTTTGCCTGTCAATAATAATAATAATAAAATAAAATAATAAAATAATAAAAATAAAATGAAAAATAATAAAATAAAATAATAATAATAAAAAATAGATAGATACAGAGAACACTTTCATCTATAGGTTCATTTCCCAATGCCCACAATATCTGAGACTAGGCCAGGTCAAAGGAAGGAGCAGGGAACTCAATTCAAGTCTCCTAAATGGATGGTAGTTTTAATTTAATGAAGTCAAATTTATCACTTTTTTCTTTCATACTTTTTACATTATTTGATATATATAAAAAGCAAATCTAAGATCTGGATTTTTTAATGTTCTACTGGTTTTGTAGTTTTACATTTTGCTTTGTTGAAGTTTTTTTTTAATTAATGTTCATAGAAAGATTCGCCTGGAGCTTGCCCTCCCTGTAATCTTTTCGTCTTATTTTGGTATTAGAGTAATGCTGGTTTCAAAGAATGAATTAAAAAGTATTTCCTTTCCTGGTATTATTTCTTGGTTAAATGTTTGGTGCAATTCACCATCTGGATCTATAAGTTTGGGTTTTGGAAAGTTATTTTTTGATTAAATTTCTTGTTTTTTCTATTTTAAAATAATTATTTATTTAAAAGGGAAAAGGGAGTGACAAAGAGAGGGAGACAGAGAAAGAGAGAAAGATTCCCCACCCACTGAAACACTCCTCAAATGCCTGCAACAACCCAGCTAGGGCTGGAGCTGGGAGCATAATCCAGATCTCTAAAATTGGTAGCAGGGACACAGCTACTTGAGCCATCACTTCTATCACACGTATACACATTACCAAGAAGCTGAAACTATAGTAGAGCCAGAACTTGAACCCAAGTATTCTGATGTGGGACATGGGTGTCTTAACCGCTAGGCTGAACACTGCCCCTAATTCAATTTCTTTAATAGAAATATGCCTATCAAAATTACCATTTTCTCTTTGTGTGAAATTTTGTAGTTTGTTTATCAAGGGATTTGTTAGATTCATCAATATTATCAAATTTGTGGACAGAGTGTTTCATATTTACATTACTCAAGGTTCTTCAAAGAAAAACTAACAGAATGTATGTATACATTTATTTTAAGGAATTATTCTTAAGGAAATTGTAGGACTGACAGGTTCAAAATTTGCAGGAAAGGTCAGTGCCCTGGAGACCCAGTTGATTTTATTATCTTGAGACTGAAGGCAGTCTGAAGGCAGAATTCCTTCTTCCTTGGAAGAACCTCAGGAAAGAGCCCCCAACTGAATGAATATTTATTTAGGCTTCTACAGCAAAATACCACAGACTAAGTGACTGAAATAAGATGCATTTTTTTTTTTTACTATAATTCTGGAGGCTGGGAAATCTAAGCTCAAAGTGCTGACTGATTTGGTTCCTGGTGAGGGCACTCCTCCTGGCTTGCAAATGGCTGTCTTCTATCTGGGTCCTCACATGACAGGAAACTCTTGTGTCTCTCCCTGCTTTTGTAAGAGTGCTAATCTACTCTCATGACCATCTTAGCCTACTTATCTCCCAAAGGCTTTTCTTCTAATACCATCACATTGGGAGTTGGCGTCACCTAATGGATTTTGAGGTGACACAAACATTTAATCCATAATAAATGAAAAATGCTTACATTATGGAGAATAACTTACTAGACTGATAGTCTGTGGTTTTAAATATTAATAACACCTAAAGAATACCTTCACAGCAATATCTAGACTGATGTTTGACCCAACAAACGGGTAGCATACCTACCAGGAATAAAATGTAAAATTAACCATCATAGCATTATTCCTTTGGAATTAGTACAATGGCCTCTCTAATTTCCAGTATTTCTTATACTCTGATTAATTTGATGTTGATTTTCTGTATTTTCCTACGGGGAAAGCTTAGAGTATTTCTTTTATATCCTTCTTCTTTTTTAATATATGCATTCATTTTCCTAATTACTGCTGTCACTTTTTCCTACAAGTTCTGATATATATTCTTATTTGGTTTAAAATATTTGTTTTAATTTTTTTAATTTTGTTCTTTCTCACAAACTTTTTTTTTTTTTTTGACAGGCAGAGTGGACAGTGAGAGAGAGAAACAGAGAGAAAGGTCTTCCTTTGCCATTGGTTCACCCTCCAATGGCTACCGCGGTCGGTGCGCTGCGGCCAGCGCACCGCGCTCATCCGATGGCAGGAGCCAGGTGCTAGGTGCTTTTTCCTGGTCTCCCATGGGGTGCAGGGCCCAAGCACTTGGGCCATCCTCCACTGCACTCCTGGGCCACAGCAGAGGGCTGGCCTGGAAGAGGGGCAACCGGGACAGAATCCGGCGCCCCGACCGGGACTAGAATCCGGTGTGCCGGCGCCGCAAGGCAGAGGATTAGCCTGTTGAGCCACGGCGCCGGCCTGGTTTAAAATATTTTAAAAAATTCCTTTGAGATTCGTTTTGAACCACATATTATCTAAAAGTGTGATGTAGAATTTCCAAATACTTTATTTTATTGATTTCTAGTTTAATTATGTTTTGAATTGAGAGCATACTTTGTAGTATTTCTACGTTCAAAAAAATTTAAATGTTTTATAGCCAAGAATGTACTCAATCTTGTTGAATGTTCCATATGAGGGTATGAAATATGTATTGTACTGTTGTTTGGATGAAATAATTTATAAATGTCAATTAGATATAGTTGATTTATGGTGCTTCTTATTTCAGTGATATTATTACTGATTTTCTATCTGCTGAATCAGTCAATTGTTAGTGGAAGAATGTTGCATTTTTCAAATATAATAGTGGATTTATTTGTTTCTTCCTGCAATTTATCACTTTTGCCTCACAAATTTTGATGCTATTGTTAGGCATGTACACATTAAGTATTCTTATTTCTTCTAGTAGAATTCATCCTTTTATTATCATATTGTGGCATCTTTGTTCATGCTATTCTTCCTTGTCCTGAAGATAGCTTTGGCCAAAATAAATATTGGTATTCCAAATTTGATTAGTGTTAACATAGTATATCATTTTACATTCCTTTTTAAATTTTAAAATAGAATTTATTTGTATTTATTTGAAAGGGAAAAAGAGAGAGAGAGAGAGATCTTCTATCCACTTGTTCACTCCTCAGATGCCTGCAACTGCCAGGGTTAGTCAGGACAGAGTCAGAGCCAGGAACATTATCTGGGTCCCCTGTCCCACTTGGGTGGCAGGGACTCAGTGCTTGAGACACCACTTGATGCTTTACAAGTGCATTAGCAAGAAGCTGGATTAGAAGCAGAGGCAGAGACAGGACTTGATTTCAGACACTTTGATATAGCATACAGGAATCCCAAGAAGCAACTTAGTCTGTGGTACAACACCTATCTTGATTCCTCCGTTTTTAAACTATGCTCATCTTTATATTTGTGGGTTTCTTACAAACAATATATAATTAGATATACTCTTTTTTTATTATGATTATTTTTTGACAGGCAGAGTGGACAGTGAAAGAGAGAGAGAGAAAAGTCTTCCTTTGTGGTTGGTTCACCCTCCAATGGCCGCCACAGCCAGCGCACTGCGGCCAGCGCACCACGCTGATCCAAAGCCAGGAGTCAGATGCTTCTCCTGGTCTCCCATGGGGTGCAGGGCCCAAGCACTTGGGCCATCCTCCACTGCACTCCTGGGCCACAGCAGAGAGCTGGCCTGGAAGAGGGGCAACCGGGACAGAATCTGGCGCCCCGCCCGGGACTAGAACCCAGTGTGCTGGCGCTGCAAGGCGGAAGATTAGCCTATTGAGCCACGGTGCCGGCCAGATATACTCTTATGGTTATTTTTAATCCACTCAAATAATCTCTATCTTTAAACAGGCACATTTTCCCAACTAACAATGTTATTCATACAACAGAAAGACTCACTTCTTAAAAGGCAAATTATCTTGTTAAATTGTGACTGGTTCAGCCATGCTACTATATTATATATACAGGTACTGTGTTTTACATTTTCATATATCTTGATTTAATAAAGAACTAATTGAATTTTTATTGAAGTCAGTATTAAATCTCTAATAATTATAATTATTTAAACATTGACATACTTAAAGCAATATTTGACTAGAATTTGATCCTTTTTCAACAACCACTGTTGTTGAAACCAGTCAAATGCAAGATCAAAGCCTGATAGGCATTTGAAGAGAGAACTTTTAGAGTATTAAAGAGTTTTGAAAAGGTGAGAAAAGAATCAAATTTGAATTGAGAAAGATAGTTTAGTGATGGTCAAGAGGAGAGGTACACACAAGAGGTAAGCAGATTAGCCAGGAGCCTCCTGAAGACTATAGAAATGGTCCCAGTGAGATTTGGTCAGTACTTGAATTAGCACTTGGTAGTAGAAGACAATAGTGAATGGCTTACAGAAGTGATAAGGGGATATACTAAATTTGGTGATGGATGAAGTGAATAAGTGAATTCATGAAGGATGATTCCAGATTTCAGGATAGAAAGACAGATAAATGCCAATTTCATTACCTAAGACAGAGAATATGGGAGCAAAAACAGGCTAACAGTTATGTTAATTAGTTCACTACTGTGTATGATGAGCCACAGTACATCTGGGTATATATTTCTAATTGATGATTGTAGTAAATTGTTCTAGAGTTCATTTGAGAGCCATCAGTGCAAAGATAGACATTGAATCTGAAGGCCCCTAGAATGAGGTAGAGTCAGAGTTAAAGATATTTGAAGTTGTAAAAGTAGATTATAAACTCCTAGTCACTAGATCTTATGTGTTCAGAATTTAGGAAATTTCTTCATGTGCTTGTAATTGGATTGAGTCAGTCTTAGAAAGCAGCCATTTGTAAAAGTATTTATACAAATATATTGAAACAGATTCTGTTCTGTTGACTAACAGCTATATAGTTCAGTCATATGAATTAAGATTTATGCAAATTTATTTATCTTTTGCACCCTAATGTTTAATGTTTAAAATAATATGTGACATGGCCGGCGCCGCGGCTCAATAGGCTAATCTTCCGCTTGCAGCGCCAGCACACTGGGTTCTAGTCCCGGGCGGGGCGCCAGATTCTGTCCCGGTTGCCCCTCTTCCAGGCCAGCTCTCTGCTGTGGCCCAGGAGTGCAGTGGAGGATGGCCCAAGTGCTTGGGCCCTGCACCCCATGGGAGACCAGGAGAAGCACCTGGCTCCTGGCTTTGGATCAGCGTGGTGCGCTGGCCGCAGTGCGCTGGCTGTGGCGGCCATTGGAGGGTGAACCAATGGCAAAGGAAGACCTTTCTCTCTCTCTCTTTCACTGTCCACTCTGCCTGTCAAAAAAAAAAAAAAGTATGACACTTGAAGCTCATTCATATTAGATATCAGAAAGTACCTGAAATTTGATTTCTAACAAATGTCCAAAGAAACATGTTATAAACATTCCTAGTGTATTTTAAACAAATTCTTGTTTCTCATTAACTTACGGTGTTGATTTATAGTTCACATTATTTATCAAATATCTGAAAAAAAAACACTGTGTGTAGGGATACTGTGCTGAGACACAAAGATGAATCGAACATAAAATATATACTTTAGAAGCCTTTGCACCAGTATAGGAAATCAACCTAGAGGAGTTTATAGTGAATACAGTTATTGATTATGGGTAATTTAAAAGTTAAAGAAATCATTCTATCTACAGTATTATCAAAGAGAAATAGGAATAAATGTAACAAAATAAGTGTAGAACTTATGATCTGAAAACTACAAAATATTGTTTAAATACTTTAAAAATGTGTGAATAAATGAAAAATATCATGTTCATGGATTAGAAACATTTTTAAGCATTATTAATAAGATGAGACTCTGTCCATTGATTTATAGATACAATACAATCCCCTTCAGAATCCCAGCTGACTTCTTTGTAGAAATAGGAAGGTGATTCTAAAATTCATTTGGAATTGTGAGATGCCTGAAATAACCAAAACAATATTGAAATGAAAGGACAAAATAGAAGTATTCAAATGTCCTGATTTTAAAACTTATTCCAAAGCATAATAAAGACAGTGTGGTACTGGCCCAAAATTTAGTTTAGTTTAGATTCCATTTAGTTCAATGGAATTGAATCAGAAAGTCCAAAAAATCCATACAACTGTGGCCAAATGATATTAGATGATGATGTCAACAATATTCAAGGGGAAAGGGATTGTTTCTTCTTCAAATATAGCTTCCTTATAGCTATATAGGATAACAACTTTTGAATAAATTCTTACCAGTCTTGATTATGATTCTTTGACCTCTCCCTGTTCTCCTCCTCCTACATAACACTTGCAATGGAGTGTTGCATGTATTGAGAGTTCAGTAAATGTTTGTTAAAAGAGGGAAATAATCAAGGCAGGCAGGAAATAAAAGAAATATGGAAAGGGAAAGGAAAAGGAAAGGAAAAAGGAAAGATATTTCTACTATGATTCAAAACATTTAGCATTCAAATTTATAAATTAAAATATTTAATTAATACTTTTTATACAGGATTGAATAGTCTCAAACAGATTAAATGAGATTTTCAAGATCACAGCACTTGCTAATAATAAAATTAACAGTGCAGACTTTCACTAGTGTCATTTACACTATGCTGCAGTGCTGTTTCACTAAAAATTAATCTCATTAAGGGAATTACTGAAAATATATCTTTCATACTCCAGAAGATTTCTTTATCCTTATAATAAATATTTAACCATAAGTTCTGAAATAAAAGTTGTAACATCAAAAATATTATTAATTGAATTTATGGTTCAGGCAATTTTTTTGTTTTACATTATCTCTGTTTTGTAAGTATCACTGAGACAAATACTGGAAATCAAAGAAACCCAAAGTAGCAAAGAACCAGCATGAAGTATATAACTTTTTAGACCTGATGTAATAGAATTTAGATATGAACTGAAAATCAGGATACTACTTTCATATTTTATGAATTTTTCCCATTTAAGGCAGGGGAAAAATCCATGGGTTATGCAGTGAGACAGCTGAAATTCCTCAAAATAGGACGCTCTGGTGGGGAGGCACACAATCTGCGTTCAGTGAGCCTTCCAAAGCACTCTCATTCATGAGTCTGGGCCCATGCCTAGCATCAATTTGCACCTAAATTACTGAAGTGTTTTCAAATGATTCCTTGTTTTCAGACGTATTCCACAAATTATCTACATGGTTTACAGAAAATTGTGTATGATTAAAAATGTGATAGTGTCATTTCATTCTTCAAGTCATCAAAGATTTATTGAGAGTTCTAACCCATCAGGGTACAGTCATGAATATAAAGGACAGAGGTTTGTATTCTTATGGCAATATCATTCAATGTCTATCCCTTCCTGCCTTCACAACATTAAATTCTTCAGTGATTTCCCAGTGCCTAAGAAAACACCCAAACTCTTTCAATGATAGGCATGGCACTCAGTGATCTAGGTCTCCTGTGAGGACTTGACTGTTATCTTGTATCCTACAATGCAAAACAAACAATGCTATGACTGAAAAAGAACTTGTAAGAGCAATACCATTTCTAATAGCTCCCCCCAAATTTAAATACCTTGGAATAAATTTAACCAAAGATGTGGAAGATCTCTACAATGCAAATTAGAAAACATTAAAGAAAGAAATACAAGAAAACACAAAAAATAGAAATCATCCATGATCTTGGGTTGGAAGAATTAACATCTGAATGTCCATTGTACCCAAAGCAATTTACAGATTCATTGCAATACCAGGGTCATTCTTCGAAGATCTAGAAAAAGCAATGCTAAACCTTATGTGGAAACACAAGAGACCGTGAATAGTTAAAGCAATCTTAAACAACAAAAACAAAGCTGGAGACATCACAATACCAGACTTCAAGAAAGGGTAGTTATAATTAAAACAGCCTGGTACTGGCACAAAAATAGACATGTAGATCAATGGAACACAATGAAAACCCCAGAAATTAATCCATGAAAATACAACCAACTAGTCTTTGACAAAGGAGCTAAAATCAATCCTTGGAGAAAAGATAATCTCTTCAACAAATTGTGTTGGAAAAATTGGATCTACATGGGCAGAACTATGAAACAAGACCCCTACCTTATACTTGATATAAAAATCAACTCACAATAGACCAAGGATCTAAATCTATGACTTAATACCATCAAATTATTAGAGGAAAACAGTGCAGAAACTCTGTGAGACATTGGCATAGGCAAAGACATCTTGGAAAAAGACCCCAGAAACAGAGGCAATCAAAGCCAAAATAGACAAGGCGATTACATCAAGCTAAGATGCTTCTGCACTGCATAGGAAACTCTCAAAGTGAAAAAACAATCAACAAAATGGGAGAAAATACTTGCAAACTATGCAACTGCTGAAGTATTAATATCCAGGATCTATAAAGAGCTCAAGAAACTCAACAACAACGAAACAAACAAAAATTCAGTTAAAAAATGGGTAAAGGACATGAACAAGCATTTTTCAAAGTATGAAACACAAATGGCCAACAGACACATGAAAAAAGTGCTCAAGATCACTAGCCATCAGGGAAATGCAAATAAAAACTATAACAAGGTTTCACTTCACCTCAGAATAACTATCATCCTGGCTGGCGCCGCGGCTCACTAGGCTAATCTTCCTCCTGCAGTGCCAGCACCCAGTTTCTAGTCCCGGTTGGGGCGCTGGGTTCTAGTACCGGTGGCTCCTCTTCCAGTCCAGCTCTCTGCTGTGGCCCAGGAGTGCAGTGGAGGATGGCCCAGGTCCTTGGGCCCTGCACCCGTATGGGAGACCAGGAGGAGGCACCTGGCTCCTGGCTTCCGACCAGCGCAGTGCGCCGGCCATAGCGGCCACCTGGTGGGGTGAACCAACAGAAAAAGGAAGACCTTTCTCTCTGTTTCTCTCTCTCTCACTGTCTAACTCTGCCTGTAAAAAAAAAAATAGAATAACTATCATCCAGTAAATACATACATATATACATACATACATACTGGCAAGGATGTGGGAGAAAAGGTACTCTAACACACTGTTGATGGGAATGTAAACTAGTACAACCATTATGAAGACAGTATGGAGATCATCAGAAATATGAAAATAGATCTTCCTTATGACTCAGCCATCCCACTACTGGGAATTTATCAAAATGAAATGAAACCATCATATGAGAGAGTTATTTGTACCCCCTTGTTTATTGCAGCTCAATTTATGATAACTAAGATATGGAATCAACCCAGATATCCATCAACTGATGGATAAAAAAATGTGGTATTTTTACATTATGGAGTACTACTTAGCCATAAAAAATAATGAAATCCTATCTTTTGCAACAAAATGGATGCAACTGGAAACTTATGCTTAGTGAAATAAGTCAGTCCCAAGAGGACAAATATCATATGTTTTCTCTGATAATTGGCATGTAATATAGAATACAAAAAAATAGGAATAAAATGAACATCTTGTGATTTGATTGTTGTTTTTGGCCCTTGGTTATACTCCTTTGCAACTTTGGTGTTTCTACTTTTTACTTGTTGAATTTTATGTTTAGTGGTGCATTAAGCCTATGACTACAGAGTGGATTGAAATTGTGTTTTTGCAGAAATTGAGAGAAAAAAAGGAAGGAAGGAAGGGAATTGAAGGAGAGAGGAGAGGAGGGAAGTATGGTTATGAAATCTTCTCTGTTTATATTATGTTACCATTTTCTTTCCCAAGATGCCATGCCATTTCCATATAAATATGAGGAAGCGACAGTTTAGTGGTATAATGGAACAGAATAGATAACATCTTCAATTTTATGAATGATTGAGAGGGCTTCCTTTGCTATTTAAGACCTAAATCTGATCAAAAAGGAGTATCTGTTAAAATAATATGTTAGATTGTATTGAAGCAGCTACAAAACCCTAATTAAAGTTAACTCCTGCAGATGACATGATTATCTATATAGAAAATCCCAAAGACTCAACAACAATAATGAACTCCTGGAACTAATAAGTGATTATGGTAAAATTGTAGAATGAATGATTAGTACGTAAAAATCAACTGCTTTCCTGTACACCAGCAATAAACAGCTGGAAATTAAAGTTAAAAACACATCACTTATAATAGCACTAGAATAGAAAATAATTAATAAGGTTAAAAAAATATGTACAGGATCTAGATGAAGAAAAGCACAAAGCTTTGATTAAATAAATAAAAGACCTAAATTGTGTAATAGTCCATGATCATGGATAGAAGCCTCAATACTGTTAAGGTGTCAGTAAAGATGTGTTTATAGACCTCACCAAAGATGATATACAGATGGAAATAAGCATCTGAAAAGATGCTCAGCATCATATGTTATTATGTAATTACAAATTAAAACAAAAATAAGATTCCATAAGTTACCTTTTAAAATAGCCCAAATCCAAAACAATAACAATATCGAATGCTGGCAAAGACTGAAAACATTTTAGGATATTATTCATTAATGGTAAGAATGTAAAATTGTCCAGCCACTTAGGAGACACTTTGATAGTTTTTTTTATAAAGGTAAATGTACTTTTACCCAATGATCCACCAATTATGTTCCTAGGAATTTACTCAAATGAAGTGAAAACTTACACCCACACAAGACTTGCATGTGAATGTAATAGAAACTTTACTAATAATTGACAGAAATTGCTACACAAACCTTGCATGTGAACGTTAATAGAAACTTTATTCATAATTGACAGAAATTGCTAGCAAATTAGAGAAACTATTCAATCAGTGATAGATAACAATGTGGCATATGCATTCAATGGAATATTATTCAGCAATAAGAAAATGAGTTGTCAAACCAAAGAGCCCTGGAAGAACCTTTGATGCACTTTGCCAAGTGAAAGAATCCAGTCTAAAAAGTTTACGTATTGCATTATTCCAACTCTAAAACATTCTAGAAAAGGCAGAACTACAGAGACATTAAACAGATCTGTGGCAGCTGGCAGTTCAAGGGGATGAAGGGAAGGATGAATCAGTAGACTTTGATTTTTAGGGCAGTGAAACTATTCTGTATACCATACTTACTGAGGCATGGTTATACATTTACCTGAACTGACAGAACTGTGTGTAGCACAAATATTGAACCTTAATGTCAACTATGGAATTTAATAATAATGTAACAATGTTAGTTCATCAATTGTTGATAAATGTACCACACTAATGCAAAATGATAACGGGGCAACTCTAATCAAATTTTCGTAATCAAAATCTAGTCTAACATATATTTTAATTAAAAACTTTGTCCATAGCATTAAAAATTAACATAAGATTATATATGTACAACACACATAGATATTTATTCAGATACAATAACAACACATGTCTGTCACCATAATTTTAAAATGTTACCTGTTATTATGTTTTTATCTCCTAAAGTCACACCTCTTCAAGGACTTATGTGCTACATGGAAAGTGAGGAAATGTAGGCAATAGCTGAATTATGTTTATATGAAATTTGACAGTGAAAATAATTACTTTTAAAGAACATTTGATGTTAAAATAACAATAGTATCATTAAAAGTTATGCTGTAGTTCATTTTTTGTCAAGAAAGTTATATTGGATTATAAAACTGGATACCAAAAGTATATTTCAAACTTTCCCAATGAGTGAAGATGTGAGAAAAACAAAATAAGCACATACCAATTCATTGATGCTGATCATTAGAACATTCTCATATTCTTTGCCATGCTTAATTTTCTCAATATCACAATTAGATGACGTCACTGGCAACAGAACAAGGATCAAAGGAGGAATTCCAAAGATATACCTAAAAGAAACTGAATGCAACAGTAAATAAGAATGAGCTAATTGGTATGCCGTATTACCTTTGATTGTGATTTTTCAAAGGACTTTATCATTTATTTCATAGTTTTAATATGTATTTTCGTTTTTGGGTAGTTCAAGAAGAATCCTAAAACTCTGAGTTCTATAAGCAACCAAGGTGGGATAGCATTTAGGGGGTTAGGTTTCTTTGGCTTTTTATTTAGAAATTATTCTTTGAGAATTGCAGAACAGGTGTGATCAAATCATAGACACTTTGCTTCTGGTCAACACTCTAAGGTATAATGACAGTTTATACCATTTGGATTTATGTTGAACATCCCTCTAAGAAAAGTTATCCATAGGTAGAAGTACTATTGAAGTCTTTTAACTTAATGACATTTTATGAAGCATTGGTATAAAACATGATTATCTATTTATGTGAAGCCTGATGGTAGTCCAAATGTCCAGTTACTTTCTGGAGGCAACAGTGTGGGAGGTTTGTTTCCATAGTACTGTGCTATTATATTCTTTTTTAATGATGGACCTTTATCCCAAAACTCTTTAAGAGTTTAAAATAGTGTTTTGGGACCCTTCTCTCCTATCCTTTTCTGTCTATGTGTTCAGAAACATTGCTTTCAAAAACAGCCCTGTCCAGCTTCTTTCATGTTCCAAAAACTCAGTAAATAAATCAATGCCCTTGTTAACTAATGGCTTACATCCATTTTTGATAAGCTTTCTCAATTATGGGCACTTGTGTAATCAAAAAGAATGAAATTATAAATGCCTTAACTGAAGCAGTAAAGGTACACTGGATGGAAAGCCAGGGATTGCCAGAAACATTAAATCTGGTTGCATGGGAACCTATTTCTTCATAGGCCTGATCTTGTACCTTATTTGCATCTTTCTGTAAACTCTGACTTTTGTTGCCAGTATATTCCCTGTGAGTTTCCCAAATTTCAACTGTAGTTGAAAGACATTTCACAGGCTTGCATTCTTTTATTAAGAATACAAACAACAATGCAAGATGCAAGGAACTAATATTGTGACAAGGATATCAGAAAGTTCCCAATAACACATCATATAAAATATAATTATCTGTGATATAAAAATCAGCAGCACTCACCAATAAATTGGATATTGTTAATGACATGTATTTTTACAAATAGAGAAAGTTGGCTGGGTTGCAGTTATGAGAACAAGTATAAATCCTAGTTCTTACCTTCATACACGACTGACATTTGACATTGTTGGAGAAACAAAAATGCAGGAGTGAGACATGGAGTCTATTCATAGCTCTGTCATAGAGTACTTACATGCATGACAGGCAAGCATTAATTCAGATTAAATTTTTTTTTTTAATTTTTTTTTTTTATTTATTTTTTTATTTTTTTGACAGGCAGAGTGGACAGTGAGAGAGAGAGACAGAGAGAAAGGTCTTCCTTTTGCCGTTGGTTCACCCTCCAATGGCCGCCGCGGACGGCGCGCTGCGGCCGGCGCACCGCGCTCCTCCGATGGCAGGAGCCAGGAGCCAGGTGCTTTTCCTGGTCTCCCCATGGGGTGCAGGGCCCAAGCACCTGGGCCATCCTCCACTGCACTCCCGGGCCACAGCAGAGGGCTGGCCTGGAAGATGGGCAACCGGGACAGAATCCGGTGCCCCGACCGGGACTAGAACCCGGTGTGCCGGCGCCGCAAGGCGGAGGATTAGCCTGTTGGGCCACGGCGCCGGCCCATTAATTCAGATTAAAAATAATTATGTTACTTACCTTTCTGAGTACCTGCTATATGCCAGTGACTTTAGTTTATATATTACTGACCTGAAAATATTAAATGAAAAATTCTAAAAATAAGCAACTCATACATTTTATATTGCAGTCATTCTGAAGAGCGTGAAGAATTTTCACTGTCCCACTCCATCCCACCCAGTTTGTGAACCATCCTTTTGGTCTGCTGCCTACACTGTAAACACTATTTGCTTGTTAATCACTTGGCAGCTATCCAAGTTATCACCTCAGCACTGGTGGTATTGAAGTGCTTGTGTTAATGTTACCCTTACTTTACTTACTAATGGCACCCCAAGCTCACAAGTAGTGATACTGACAGTTCACATATGACAAAGAGTAGCCATAAGTGCTTCTTTTAAGTGAAAAGGTAAAAGTCTTCTATTTAATAACACAACAAACAACAACAAAAAAAACATGCTAAGGTTGCTAAGATTTACCAGGAACACATTTTCTATCTGTGAAATTGTGAAGAGGAAAAGGAAATTCATTCTAGTTTTGCTCTTATACATTTTTTTTTTACAGGCAGAGTGGACAGTGAGAGAGAGAGAGACAGAGAGAAAGGTCTTCCTTTTGCCGTTGGTTCACCCTCCAATGGCCACCACGGCGGGTGTGCTGCGGCCAGTGCATCGCGCTGATCCAATGGCAGGAGCCAGGTGCTTCTCCTGGTCTCCCATGGGGTGCAGGGCCCAAGCACTTGGGCCATCCTTCACTGCACTCCCTGGCCACAGCAGAGAGCTGGCCTGGAAGGGAGGCAACCGGGACAGAATCTGGCGCCCCGACCAGGACTAGAACCTGGTGTGCCTGTGCCGCAAGGCGAAGGATTAGCCTATTGAGCCACGGCGCTGGCCTTGCTCTTATACCTCAACATACAAAAGTTATGGCCATAGTGCATTGTAAGTACTTACTTAAGATGGAAAAGTTAAATGCATGTATACATGCATAGAAGAAACCCAGTAGATGAGTATGTAGGGTTCAGTAGTATCCAAGACTTCAGGTATATGCGACAGACCTTGGAGGTCTTGGAACATGTGGTTAAATGGGGACTACCATAAATACAGAGATAGAGACTTATTGTATATCTACAAAGAGCCCTGCAATTTAATCTCTTTTAATAGATAGTAGGTGCCAGGTCAGAATGCTAACCTGATTTGCTGCAGTACCCAGATTTGAGCAGAAATGATTTGTAACATTTTGATATCAGGCAATCATATTGGTCTTTTGAATGAAAACCATTTCTGTGTTAGAATATTCAATATGTTTTGTCTTTTCTATTTTCAATCATCCTAAAGATTCCCACACAAAAATCAATTGCTAATTATTTACTAGGTACTGACTTTGTAATCACATTTGTATAGATTGTATAGAATCAAGCATTTTATTTTCTCTGTCATCTTACAGAGGCCCAAAATATACTTTGAGAGTAGAAAATTACACGATCTATAACTTGAAATGAACTTTAGGGAGATTATAATAAAAAAAATACTAGGATGAAAGAGATATGTTTACCATTCCACATAAACCTGATTTCAAAGTTCCAACTTTTACTTTTTAATAAGTGAACTTGTTTTATTTCCTATGCATACTAACTTTTCTTCTTCACCACAATTTTCGGTAATAAGTGCTTCCAAAATTCACAGTACTCTACTTATTCACTGGATGGTCATTTTGTCAACGTATTCCAATGGTGGCTTGGTGGAAAATACAGTCATTTTGTGCACTGTAACTAGTTTCTCAATTCAAAAACATAGTTTGCTTTGTCTGAAAAGAGTATCTTCCATTGCCATTGTTGGTTGAATAAGTTAGCCCTGGGCAGACTAGGGGTGGGCAAGTGCTGAGGGACTGAAATATGAAGATTTGGGAATTGTATCTTGATTTGATAATGGGCTATGCAACTGCATGAATGACAGAACATCCGTTATGTTTCATCTATCTGATTTCTAAAATGGAAACTTTAGACTAACTGAATTCTTATTATCCTTTTCCGCTCCCGGGCTCCTTAATTCTAAAAATCCATCTGGCCATCCAAATACAGGTCTCCTTACAGTTGAAATTGCCTCAGGCAAAATGCTGCAAGTACATCCAGGTCCTCATTAATGATGTGTAGTTTTGTCTATAATTGAAGTCCTTTCTCCCATAGCTCTTAAACTAACATATCAAGACTATCTCATTTGTCTAACAATGGGAAAAGGACTTTTATATTGTTTGTATTTCTGTCATTCTACATACAAAAATATCCACTGCTTACCGCTTTTAACTTTTTGCTAGGTTACTGAAAAGATTCATAAGGAACAATACAGAGCAAGTATGGCCTTGTGGAATTGTCTTTTAAATCTCCTGAAGGGATTGAAACTAGAGAATTTGTTTTCAGTAGGGAATTTGGTTAAACCAGAATGATCACTGTCTAAAAATTGTTCTTGGTTTTTAATTTAAGCCAAATAAAACATCCATCCTCAGCTGCTTAAGTTATGGGGTCAAAGTGAACATAAATAAATTGATTTCTGCAGTACATCACATCCAGTCTTTTATCTATCTTTAAGAACTATAAATGCTTACTGAAAGTACATTTTGTGGACCAATTTGCACTGGGAATTTAATTCCATAAATACTTCAAAAAGTTAGAACTATAAGTTATTCACATTTTATAAATGGAGAATCTGGGGTATAAGGAATATATATTCCTTTGTAGAGTGTGACAAGTAAGAGCCAGGTTTCAAATCCAGGTTTGTCAGGTTCATTCTAGAAGCACAGTGTTCAGCCAGTGAACTACACCATTTCCTATCCAGATAACTACAGGTGGTCAAGGGGAATACATAAAATACAATCTTCTGCATGAATCTCATTAAGGTGCTTTCTAGTCAAGATCTGAAACTGCACCATACGCCTTAATTTTAGAGAAAAAAAACACGAAATATTTGCTCATTACATTTGGTTATGGTGAGATCAGAAAAAAAAATCTCACAGGAGTATGATCATGACATGAAATAACCTTTTCCATTTGTAAGAAATTTATACCTTGGTATAAGCTATTTATAATTCTCCTTTACATCTGTTTAGGCTTTCTAATCTTTCTCAGTTCTCTATTCTTACTCAATTCTGCTTTTCAGTCCTCATGTGTGATGAAATGACCCAACGCAGATAGTAGGGCCGAGGGCCAACTAGGAGGTTCTCAGTACTTCAACTCCCCAAACAAACAAAACTGGAAAGAAAAAGTGTAAAATGTATCCCTCCCCATGCTCCTGATGGAGTCAAGCCTTAGTGAAATCTCTTGGAACACATGCAGAAAGTCACTCAGTATAATCATTGTCACTGGAAGTTTAGAATTTTAGTGTTTCTTTGCCAATAACAACTTGTGGTGCTTGATTAATTCGGATACAGTTAACGAAAGAATGGCTCCATGTTAAAAAACGCACTTCCTAGCTTCCTTTTCTCATTTCAGCTCTCTAGAGAAGTGGTGATGCAACGCTTAGAACCTGAAGCCATCCAGGAAACAGTGGTTGGAAGAGTATCAAGGGTGTTACTTGGAGAGGAATCTGCTCAAACTCCAATTCTATATTAAACACCTGGAGGACGCCTCTTAAAATCTTCCCTGATTGCCTTGTGTATTCTGCCATGTCCTCCCCACATTTGTTTTTCTACTGAGCTGTTACTCTGCTTATGTCAGTTTTTCATTCTTGAAAACTTATGAGCGGGAAAAGGATTCTTGAGCTAACAGAGACGCCAGAAATGCGCACAAACCATCAAAGGGAAGCGCAGGGGGTTCCCTATTCCCACGCCCTAGTTCACTCCTTTTGTGTAGGAAGTGCTACTGTAAAACATTCCGGTTTCCCTCCACACATCCTCACCCCTCGCCCCTTTCCCTCTTTTTTTCTTGCAATGTTATTGGCATTATTTTTTTTTTCACACACAGCTGCAAATGGAAACAAATCCACCTGCATTCTACCTTCATACATTGTAAATGAGTATTCGCGCGTTAGATCTTAGTAAGCATCTTGCTCCTTGAAAAACAAAACAAAACAAAAAGCTGGTCTTTCTCAATGCCCAGTTCCAGACCTTGGGTTCCCAGCAAACTGAGCAAGGTACAGCCCCAGTTGGAAACTCCCAGCCCTGCTAAGGGGGAAAAACGGGGTTTTCCGGCCACCTTAGGGCTTAAAAGCGTGTCCCGTGGGAGCTTTGCTTTCAGTTCTCTAGGCGGTTCATAGCTGCAAGAGCCCAGCTGTTCGCTGAACCTGGGCCGCCTGTGAGTAATTAGACGCGTCCAGGAGCTCGAGGAGGGCTGACTGGGCGTGGGGTTCGCAGAAGACAGCGCTGGCTGGGAACTGACAGACAACTAGACAGACAGCGTTGACTGCTTCTGAGACCTGGCTGCAGGCCGCCACCGCTGAGTGGCGCGGAGCCTGCAGCATTTGATCTGGGTTCAGAAAGCAGGTGTCCGGACGGCTTCTCACAGCCTGCCAGACGCGGTATCCCCAGCTGTTTGGAAACTCAAGGAAAATACTCAGGAGCGGCTGCCGGCTGCCGGAGGGAGAGGCAGCGCTCTCAGCTGTCCAAAGTGCAAGGCCAGGCTATTCCCGGACGCGCACTGGCGCAGAGGGCAGGCAGCGCCGCCCGGAGTGCCCTGGAGTGCCCCGGTGCGCCCGGTGCGCGAACTTGTGCGCCCGGGAGAGGAGCGCTTACCATGGAACATGGTCTGCGGGAGGCGGGCGTAGTCATGATGACCGCAACTGCAGCAGGAGCAAGCTCTCACCGCCCATAATCACTCTCAGGACTCTGGTCTTCCGCGGAGTTCCCGCGAGTCGGTGCCGGGTAGGGCAGTGTCTGCAGCTGGTTGCTCACCCTCGCCGCGCCTGCTGTTTCATCCATCCCAGGGGGGGCGGCACACACCACAGCCCAGCTCTGCGCTGCTTTGCCTTTTCCATAACTTCCGTAGGATCAACCGGCCGTGTACTTTCAGTTTCTAGTTTGCGCTTGGTATGCAGGTTCAATCTTTGGGTTCATTCCCAGGGAGCGGTCACAGTTTTCTCTCTCCTGGGGACCTGCGTCCTCCTTCAGTGCTTCCTATGCACCTGGGCTAGGACCAGAAGAGAACGCGAATTTCCAAAGTACTGCAGGAGAAACCAGCTGGCCTTCTGAATCAAAGCGATCCGGGGTGAAAGACTTTCCAGTTGACTCCTAACAGCCTTGGCAACGCTGGGCGACTGGGAGCTAAGATCATCAGTTGCTAATATGTCCACGGAAGTCACGAATGTGCAGTGTCCAAGTGGACGCTACGAGGAGGCGTCGCAGCTTCTACTGCGGATGTGGTGGACTTTGCAAAGTCGTCTTGTTAAAAAAAAAAAAAAGGAAGTGAAGATGTGAAAAATGATTAAGAGGGTCACGCCCTCTACCCCTCCAACCTCTCTAATCAGTTTCTTTCTGTTCTGTCTTTTGTACATGCACCTGCTCAGGTGGGACCTCATGGAAAAATTACATTATGGGTCTACATAACCTGGTAAGTGATGTCATTGAAAGATCAAACCCCAATTAAATGGAATATGTGGAAACTGTAATAAGTAAGACTCCCACATGTGTGTTTATCTGAATTGGCCAATAAACTATCCGTTTTGACTGTATGTCCTTAGGATGGTAATTTTTTCCTATGTCTGAGCTATCTAAATGTTTCCTACTTTGGCTTGGTTTCTAATATTCCACAGAAATGCTGTTTAGCTAAAGGTGGATAATGAAAACCAGTGACAGCAGTGAGGATGATAATAATGACCATCGTTTATCCAGCATTTGCTCTGTTTCAGAATTGTGCTAAGCATTTTATATGCACATCTCATGCAAAACTTTCTTTTTGAAAAAACTTTTATTTAATGAATATAAATTTCCAAAGTATAGCTTATGGATTACAATGGCTTCCCCTCCCCCATAACTTCCCTCCCACCTGCAACCCTCCCCTTTCCTGCTCCCTCTCCCCTTCCATTCACATCAAGATTCATTTTCAATTCTCTTTATATACAGAAGGTCAGTTTAGTATATATTAAGTAGAGATTTCAACAGTTTGCCCTCACATAGCAACACAAAGTGAAAAATACTGTTAGAGTACTAGTTATAGCATTAAATCACAATGTACATCATGCAAAACTTTCTAAGAGACAGACTATTTTCTTATCCACGCTTTACAGACATAGGGGCTGAGCCTTCCTTAAGTAACATGCTGTAGCTGACTTAGCTAACCTTTTGGACAGAAATCTGCTGAATTCTTGCTCTAGAGTCTGTACTTGGAATTCCTGTATCAGAATCCCTTGTGAATAATGCAATCATGTATGCCAGGAGGAGAGACACCTAGTGGGTGGGCCTTTTCTCCAGTGCGGGAACCACGGGGAACTTCTAAATTGACACCTGAGAGGGACTGAACTTGGGGCTGGTGAAGAGCATTCCTGATTCTTGTAGTGTGAACAAAGGAAAGAGGGAGAAAGACAACAATTAGAATGGATTAAGAGTAAGATAAAATACCTCAAGCTCAACACTTTTGTCTCTGATTCCTCTTCTAGTCTCACTTCCCACATCCAATGCACAGACAAATGCAATCAGCACTACCTTTAAAATAAACCCTGCCAGCGACTACAGAATCTGTCTGAGGGATCTTCCAGCTCTTCCTCTTGTTGACAATCCCTTCCTTACCTTCACAGCAGCAAAATATCTGAAGACACTCCCTGACCCCAGTTCCATTGTATTCCGGGCCTTCAATGTCCTGTGTGATTTGGGCTCTGACACCTCCCACCCCCCACAAGCCCCACCCCCAAGGTACTTCTGCGCTATGTTCTATCACCCTGGCCTTTTGCTTCCCTGTGCCAAGCCCAGCTGGCTGCCACTTAGAACAGTGTCCAGCGCATGTTGGGCAGTCAGTAACTATTGCTGAGTGACAGACTGAGAGAGAATGACTATGTGTGAGAATGCATGGGTGACTGGGTGTGAAGGGGAAAGTGTGTGAAGGCAGGTAGGAAACAGGAGGAAAGAGTAAGAGATTGAGGGGGCAAGTGTGAATAGCAGACAGAATATACAGGGGAGAGCTGAGTATTTCTATTTGACTGGACTTAGCATGGGAAGTAGGGAGTAGGGAAACATGGGGCTGGAGTTACTTTAAAAAATGAATTCTTTAACCAAATATGAATATTTAACCAAATAAGCCGGTGACTTATTTATTGAAAATCCCTGGCAACAACATTGATAGGTAATTGCTCAAAGCCTGCACTTAAAAAAAAAGAAAAAAAACCTTTTCAAGGACAGAGTAAAAAGGCATTCATCAATGACTCACACAAGAGGAAATCTGTCTTCCTTTTTGATGCAATCATCATAAAGCCCAGCAGAATACGAGCTTGTGCGTAACTGAACTTCAGGGTAAATGAAATTGTTTAGAGCTCCAGGAGATGTAAGTTCTTACTGGACTGTGCTCCTAAGTGTGATGGATTTTTTAAGAGAATATAAAGCATTTTGACTTTTTACGGTTTTAGGAAAATGGGCACAATCTAATAACATTGAGTTATTATTTTTCTGTGTATTAGAGGATTAATACAATTTGGAAAACAATTCCAAAATGAAGTCTTAAATAAACTTATATCAATAAACTCAGCATTATTTTTCTTTTTCTTTTTTTTAAAAGATTTATTTTATTTATTTGAAAGACGGAGTTAGAGAGAAAAGGAGAGACAGAGAGAGGTCTTCTGTCCGCTGGTTCACTCCCAAGATGGCTGCAACGGCCCGAGCTGTGCCGATCCAAAGCCAGGAGGCAGGAGCTTCTTCCGGGTCTCCCACTTGGGTGCAGGGGCCCAAGGACTTGGATATCTTCTACTGCTATCCCAGGCCATAGCAGAGAGCTGGATGGGAAGAGGAGCAGCCGGGACTAGAACCAGCAGCCATATGAGATGCTGGCACTTCAGGCCAGGACGTTAACCCTCTGTGCCACAGCACTGGCCCCAGCATTATTTTTCATAAAATTGACAAGGTTAAAACATTCTATATATTTTTTAATGATAGTATTTTATGATTAAACAAATGGAGCAATAAATATTATGTTGGCTGATAGACCCAATAATTATGTATAAAAGCCAATAAGGTGAAAAAGAGTATACAAATTTTATGTTATAATAAATAAACATTAAAAAGATGACAGCCTTCTCAGAATGATTAATATGATGCAATGGAAAAAACAAAATGATGACTAAAAACTGTTGATTTAAGCATATCTTTGTTTTAGTATTCTACAATCTGCAAATTGTTCATTTTGAACTGTATTCTTAGAGAATATTTTCTTCATTATTTATCTGAAGTTTTACACAATATAACTACTCTTCATAGTCTGCGATCTGAATTCTATTGTTCACTTCATGGGTATTTCTGAAGTTCCTATGACTTAATTTTTCAGGTGTATATTTCAAAAACACACAGCCAATTTTATGAGCATATGATTTGCATTGTTGCACAGGGACCTGTTCTTAGAAGGGTGTATACTTGATTTAATGCTCTGCTGTCACAGTCTTGGAATTCTTAGTTACTTTTGGACAAGAAGAACTTTATTTTCACTTTGCACTGGGCTGCATAAATTCTTCATCTCATCATATAAACTTCACATGCATTGAGGATAGCAATGCATGTCTTTAAGATGGCTTCAACCTGATGGAGAAAACAGATGTTAAATGTGTAATTTCAAGAATGAAGAATATTATGAGAAGGAAAAAAATGACATGGTATTTGAACCAGAGATTTAAGGCAGTCTAGACTTATTTTATGCTGAAATAAGAGTCCAAAAAAAAGGTTACTTCACCTCTCCAGTGAAAAACAGCTATAAGTGGATGACCTGTAATTTAGAATCAGATCTGTTTGATCTTCAAGCCTGAGCTTGTGAATTACATTTGAATTTTATTAAACGATGACGACTGAGCATCTGTTTACATGGTCCTATGTTTTTTCTTGTGTTCTTGAATAAACCATAAACCATAAATGTAGCATAATGCTAAATTCAAGTTGCCAATATTTAGCTCAGAGTTTTGCAACTGTATTTATAATCTGGATATAGTGATTGTATATATTGCAATCAGCTGAGAGTAGGCTGGTCTTGTCAGGTTTTGCTAACTTCATGAAAGTAGTTAGGAATTCTATTATTTTCTAAGACTGTGACTGTTTATGCATTATATGAGCTGTCTTTTTCTGGAAGACTTACTAGAATGCACAGATACAATATACTTAATTTCATGTGATAGAGCCCAGAGAGAGGATAAGGCTGTCAATTCTGAGCATCACGAGACTGTAAATAAAAAGGCCTAATCAAAATGGCTGTGTCAGTCAGAAAGAATTCTACTGGGGATGTGCTTGCCAGCATACTGGTGATGCCCAGAGTGTGGCAAAGAGTGGAATGATCCAATCAGCATGACAGAAGAGAGAACTAATGCCAAGAGGAACCTTGAGATCCAAGCACTAAAAAATAGATGGAGAACTACAGGATGATAACAACAAAACCAACCAAGAGTAGGAAGCAAAGTCAGAGAGTCAGAAATCAGTGTCCTAGAAGTCAGTGGAGACTACGTTTCAAAATAGACTAACTAATTAGTATTTCCAGTTGACACAAAGATATTGAGTAAGATGAGGACTGAAAGATATGTACATTGCATTTGGTAAAGTGATTAGAGATTGTCCACAGCTCTTATAACAACAGAAGGGTAGTATAGATAGAAACAACATTCTAGTTTGTAGGGGATGAAAGAGGAAAATTAAATAAGAGGAGACAACCTCCTAAAGATGTTTAGTAATGATAAAAACAACAAGGTAGGTCTAGGTTTTTGATGTGGCAGTTAGGATACTATTTAGAGTGCCTTTATCCCACATCGGAGTGCCAGGTTCAAGTCCTGGTTCCTCCGCTTCCAGCCCAGCTTCCTGCTGATGCATAGTCTGAGAGGGAGCAGATGATGGCTCAAGTACTTGGTTCGCTGCTGCCAACACGGGAGACTCAGTGTTCTGGGCTCCTGGCTTTGGCCTGGCTCAGCCATTCTGACAGTTGTGGGCATTTTGGAAGGGAATCAGTGTTCTCTCTCTCTCTCTCTCTCTCTCTCTCTCAAATAAAATGAAAATAAATACTCTTTATCAAAAGGAGTAGGACAATGGCTTGGAAGGTGCCTAAAGCATGATGGAAGTTTTCATTTTCATGCATTATACGAACTTGAGCATATTTATTTATTTTGTAAAATTAGGTTTTAAAAAAGTGGAAAGGATGGATCCAAGCAATCCAAGATACCATTTTTTTCCTTAAGCTCTTTTCATTTCGTCTCTTTAAGTTCAGTCCTTAAATCCAATATTTCTAGGCAGTCATACTCAGCTGTATATCTAGTGTCTAACTGTATGCTCTCTAATGCAATTTTTCTTATGTCAATGACTTGTACATTTCTGGGTGAGTGTTGGCTTGTCTAAGAGAAAAATTTAGTATTTTTCCAGGTCCCCTCAGAAAGGAGAAAAATGTAACTTCTGTTACAAAAAGAAAATCATGTGTTGTTGGCAATCTGAGGTTTCTTTTACAGACTATATTTTGGAGGTATTCGGTTTTAACCACTGCTTTCACAAAAGATCAATTACAGAATATTGCACCTACAACAATTTTGTTTATGCAACCATTTGTAGAAAGTAGAAAGAATATTTTACTAAGTGAGGATGTTGAGTTGTTTTTATGAGCTCTTAGGTGGCAGTGATTGTGTCTTTTTCAATCGGAAATTCTCTGCAGTCAACAGAATGCCTTTCAAGTTGCAGATGCTATCTGTGAACAACTTATAGAAAAGGGAGACATCAGACTGCACAGGTCTTGACTTGCCTTTCTTACAGAGAATCCATGGTCTGAGGCATTGCTATGTCTAAGGTTCTGGTCAATTTGTCAACAATCCTACTATTTAATATAGATTTAGATGTATTTTATTAAAATGGAGAACTGTCCTATTTAGAAAATTCACTTCATCTGCCTCTCCTTCAGAGCAGCCAGGCTTGTCCCAGAATATTTGTTATTACCTTGAACCCTCAGCATATCCACTAACTCAGATATGACATGGGATGATTCAGTGATTTGCAACAGTAATAAAGTTAATACATAGTAATCTAAAAAGAACTTATAGTTTCCTGTGTTCCTAGGGTATGACAGTCATTGCTCTGGCTAATCATGAGTCCATTGACACTCTAAAAATCTGGAACTACTGTTAACACAAGAGCACAAAAGTTGGAATTTTCAAGAGACCAAAATACCAAACCATGGAGTTTGGAAGGCCTGAGAATGACTTCTTTAGATAATGGAGTGGAGTGTCATGTTTCTTGAGTAAAATGCCCTAGTGCATGGCAGCTATGTGCTATGATTTCCTTGCTTTTTTTTCAATGTTAGCAATTTCCCCTCATGTTTTGCCAACAAGGTTTTAATGATGCATTTCTTGTTAGAGTTCTATTTTTAGCAACTAGTTTTGCTATTCTGATCTTCCTTAATAAGATATAATTTTACCAGTGAAATGTAAAATTTTATATTTCCTATTTATTGCCTGCTTTCAAAATGATAATCAGTATCATTTTTGTTCTTGAAGGTCTTTAAACTTTTGTCTAGGTTAGAAAAGTGGGGTCACTTTAATTTGAAATTGATCCATACTCTAACTTTTTTTTTCAAAGTAAATTTTGGGAAATTAGGACCATTTACCAAATACAAATATATCCCTACATAAATATTAGACTATATGACCTTGTTTCTCAAAGCTTTTTAGTGTATGAGTATATGTTTACCTTTTATTTACATGGCTTTGTGGCCTAAAATGATATCTAGCTAAAAAAATGTTACTATGTGTAATGATGTATTGACTATTCACGGATAATTGAGACTAGAGTTTTTTGCAGGTATTTTCCAGCAATAGCCAGGCACAAATCAGTGACTTCAAAGTAAATTCCAAAAGAAACGATTCCAAACCTAACCAGAACAACAAAGTTGGCATTTTTGGAAGATTTATTTATTTATTTGAAAAATAGAGTTACAGAGAGAAGGGGAGAGACAAAGGGAAAAAAGGATCATCCATCTGCTGATTAACTCCCCAATGGTCGCAACACCCAGGGCAGGGCCAGGCTGAAGCCAAGAGCCAGGAGCTTCATCCTGGTCTCCCATGTGGATGTAAGGCCATGCTCTGCTGCTTTCCCAGGTGCATTAGCAGGGAGCTGGATAGGAAATGGAGCAGCTGGGACTTGAACTGGCATCCATATGCATGTTGGCATCTCAGGTGGCAGCTATATTCCCTATACTACGATGCTGACCACCAAAATTGACTTCTAAGAGCCATAAGTGTCTGTGTGAAAAGTGAATAAAGGACCTCAAATTCTCAAGAGGTGGAATCTAGAAAATATCAGTTGATATCAAGCTATCAAATTCAGTTTTATTGCTGTTGCTGTTTTAAACTTAATATGTACTATTATTTTCTTTATAACTTTAAATTTCCTTGAGCCTTTTAGACCCTGATGCCCTTAATAAGTATTTGTTTTGTGGATTTGAATCTGACTTAATTCAATTCCCTTATTTCATCTTCGTGCAAAATCTTTATTGGTTATTAAACTGCAAAAGGAAATACGTATACTTTATGACAAACCTGTTCTTGCAAACAGACTTCTTTGACAGTTGTCTTGTAATATTTTCTTTCCCATTGTTAGATATGTTAACTCACTATATCATACCAGTAAATATTATTAACTGGAACTTTGCTTTGCTAATGTTATTTCTAAACAATGTTATTTCTAAAATGTAATATTGTCATAGCAATGAGTTTTTTTTCTGTTGCAAAATCACCAAACAAAAAATTTTTAAAGCTTTATTTATTTATTTGAAGGGAAGAGTTACAGAGAGAGAGAGGGAGAGAGAGATTTTCCATTCTCTGTCCACTCTCCATGGCCATAATGACCAGGGTTGGGCTGGACAGAAGCCAGGAGTTCCATCTGAGTCTCCCACGTGAGTGTAAGATTTGCTGCCCTCCCAGGTGCATTAGCAGGGAGCTGGATCAGAAGTAGCACAGGACTGGCATTGCAGATCAGTGGATAAGGCTTACGCCTGGCATGCTGGTGTTCCATATGGGTACCAGTTTGAGTCCTGACTGTTCCACTTCCAATCCAGCTCCCTGATAATGGGAAAGCACATTGCACCCACATGTGAGATGCAGAAGAGGCTCCTGGCTCAGCCCCAGCCATTGTGGCCATCTGGGGACTGAACCAATAGGTGGAAGATCTCTCTCTCTCTCTCTCTCTCTCTCTCTCTCTCTCTCTCTCTCCTCCTCTGTGTAATTCTGAATTTCAAATAAAATAAATAAATCTTTTTTTTTAAAAAAAAGAAGTGCAGCAGCTGAGACTCCAATTGGCGCCTATATGGGGTGCCGACACTGCAGCAGCCTAACCCTCGGTGCTTTGTTCTGGCAGTGCCATTTATGTTATGAGAAATAAATAATAATAAAGGCCAAGTGGCAAGGACATCTAATGGTAAACAACTTCAATTTTTCATTGGTCTGTAAGATTCCTTCAACAGGTTTTACCTGCTTATTACAATAAATTGAAAGCAGAGCAACCAAATTTGACTTGGCACTCTGATTGGGAGGCCAGTGTCACAGGTGGCGGCTTTCACCTGTGTGCCACAACGCCTGTCCATTAAATAGTCTTTTTTAAGTTACCAAGACAGAACATGTGTTGGGGCTGCCTTTGTGGTGCAGACAGATTAAGCTGTTGCCTTCAATGCTGGCATCCCATTTTAAAGTGCCAATTTGAGTCTTGGCTGCTTCTCTTCCAGTCCAGCTCCCTACTACTGTGCTTGAAAAAGCAGCAGAAGATGGTCCAAGTATGTGGGCCCCTGATACCCACATGGGAGGCTGAATGGAGCTTCTGGCTCCTGGTTTTGGCCTTGCCCAGCCCTGGATGTTCCAGCCCTTTAGGGGAGTGAACCAGTAATTGGAAGATTCTCTCTCTCTCTCTCTCTCTCTCTGCCTTTCAAATAAATAATCTTTAAAAGAACGTATTAGATTGAAACTTTTAATAAATGGAGACAAGCAAAATTTTAAAGGAAAACTTCCTCTAATTTTGACACAATCATGCTGTTAGTATGATACTGCAAAATTTCTCTCTGCACACATAAGTATGTAGATACATATGTATTTTAACCCAAATGAGATCTTTATAAACATATTGTTCTTCAGCATGCTTTGTTTTCAGTTAACAATCTCCCCATTTGTATTTCAATAGGTTTTTATTTAATACCAAGATATTCAAATTTCCAAAATTGACCCCCAAATTTCCATTATATTGGTGCTCCAGTTAGTGGGTTATTATGTTAAAGATCACAGTGTGCTGATTGCTTCTAGGCCATTTAAGTGGTCATTATTGGAAAAATTATGAGTTTTTATTAATCACTCCAATTACATTTTTTAAAAAGATTTATTTTATTTATTTGAAAGTCAAATAATACAGAGAGAGGAGAGGTAGAGAGAGGAGAGAGCGAGAGCGAGAGCGAGAGCGAGAGAGAGAGAGAGAGAGAGGTCATTCATCCGCTGGTTCACTCCCCAAATAGCCACAATGACCAAAGCTGGACCAATCTGAAGCCAGGAGTCAGGAGCTTCTTCTGGGTATCCCACATGGGTGCAGGGGCCCAAGGACTTAGGTCATCTTCCACTGATTTCCTAGGCCACAGCAGAGATCTGGATCAGAAGTGGAGCAGCTGTGACTTGAACCAGTGTCCATATGGGATACTGGCACTGCATGCGGCAGCTTTACCCGCTACACCACATCACTAACCCCTCCAATTACATTTTAATAATTTATATATTTTCAGTTATTTTCCTTAAAGTTGTAATTTTATCACTTTTTTCTTTCACTGGAAATATTGCCTCTTAACATCATGAACGTAATGACATTTTTTTAGCAATAGGTACTTATATATAAAGCTGTTACAGAACATCACAACAGATACTACATCAAACAACATGACTTTTAAGAGAGGCTTTAATGATCACTATAGTTATTCTGTTCCGTGAATCCTGAGAATAAGTAAAGCTTCAAAGTGCTGTATGCAAAAGTGAACTAATAATCAATCGTCCCTTTGGTGATTATTTTACCAATTTAATATATGATTAGGTTCATTTGTTCTCAATGATAATTTTTGAAAATTTAGTTGTATAGAAAGTCATACAAGAGAAATTTTGCATGAAAAGTTCTACTTGCTTTATATTTTGTGTCTCTAGAGGTAAATATTTTCTCCATACCAAACATAGAAATCTAGTTTTATTATCTTACAGTATCTACCTTACGTATAAAGGCCTATATTTTTTTTTAACCAATACCCTATGATTCATCACTTGGTTTGGATTCAATCTTGCAAAAATACCCTGGGCACATTGCAACACTTAGTCTACGTGACAGTTCCAAAGCATTTGACACTCTTGCTTATGATCTCCTCCCTCTGTATTTCCCGACATCATTTTACTGATTCTCACTGTAGAGATGTAATTTTCCCCTCTCATTCTTTGCATTCTCTTCCTCTGCCTGTCTATGGTAATATTTCTATTCCCCAGCTTCTACCCTCAGCACTATTTTTATAGGATGCACTTCCTAGGTCTTCTCATCCGCACCAGTGGTTTTAACCACAGCTTTATAACTATTTCCCGCATGTTCTATTTCCAGTCTAGTCATCCATGACCTCAATTTGTAACCCTAAAATCTAACAGACTATGGCACACACCTACCTGAATCTTTCGGGGAGATCAAAATCAACACACACAAGCACAATCTGATTTTTCTACCCCATTCTTCCTCCTTATTATATTCTTTCTGAATATGTATTTTACTCACTTATCACCTGGACTATAAACCTGGGGGTGGG
This sequence comes from Sylvilagus floridanus, assembly GCA_949820135.1. Classification (NCBI taxonomy): domain Eukaryota; kingdom Metazoa; phylum Chordata; class Mammalia; order Lagomorpha; family Leporidae; genus Sylvilagus; species Sylvilagus floridanus. The sequence continues at coordinate 106,488,398 of OX463241.1, forward strand.
TGGGTGGGAATCACTATAACATATTAATACCAACAGCTTGCTGTTTACTGCCCGCAATCATCCATTCCTGCTGCCTTTGTTTACTTTCTTTTTCTGTCTTTCCTTGATTATAAAACTTCCTTAACATGTACTTTTGAAAAATGATCACTCTCTTTTTGCAGTTTTTCAATAGTCTTCTCTTTCCTAAGGGCATGGATACTTCTGCCTGAAATGCAGGGACCTTTATGATTTAGAGGCACTGTCCCATCACTCTAGATCACTAGGGGTTCCACTAGGCATTCTCTCAGATTTTCAAGCTTTGCAGTCCTTCACGTTCTGTCCTTTCAGCTTAGTGACCTTTCCAAATGCAGCCTTCAGTATAAGCTCAGATTGCTGGTCCTTGAGGCTCTTCTGTCCAACGTGACTTGGAAGGAGTCAGTCTTCATTCTCACAGTTCTTATCATCTAAATTGTAACTGCTTTGAAAATTTTACTCCCACAAGATGAATTCCTTGAAGACATAGATTTCTCTATTCTTCTGGAATCTTTTGTGCCGAGCACAACACCTGCCTCACTTGAGGCGTCAGATGTAAGTCTGTACTCTGAATGGATGGATACTTCCGCTTTGCACAGGTCACATGATTGAATTTTACAGTTTTTTGAGGACAGGAACTGTTTGTGGCTCTTTTCTTGAAGTTTAGCTCCATCCCTGAACATCATGGCCATCAGTAGGTGTACAACCAATATTACCTTATATAATAGGTGTTTTTATTCATCCTGTGATCATCAGCTTATAACTAGATTTAGGCTCATTGAAATATTTCACTAAATTTAGATTCAGTGAAATACCTAACTCCTCAGGAATTTTACACACATTCAATTTAGGAATATATTTAAACACATTTACTATTAAGATTACAGCATGCATATCTAATATCTAGCAGTTTTATCTAGCATATGTGACTATGCTTAAAATGTAGCTTTAACTCTAAGGACAGTTCCTATCCTAGGGTGTTCAATACAGAAATCTCAGACAGACTAGAGAGGACAACACCATAAAGATGAAACAAAATTTCTTTTTAAAAATAGGTGGCCTGCAGATGGATTTAGTGTCAATCAAACTGTTATAATGAAATAGGATTGTGAAGAGGAAAGTACTTTAGCTAAGTATGAAGTAACTGCTTATATAAACATTTATTTAAATATTTTCCTTTAAATAATACCATTAAGTTAAAAACATTTTTTTGTTTACTGGAACAATAGCTTTATATATGTTATTCTCGTATTATTACCCATGGACAAGCTATTTCAAGTTAAGGAGATGGGTTTAAGAAAGTATTCCAGAATCACTTGTTTTTATTTGCTTTATTTGGTTTACAGGAGTTACTTAGTTATAGTAGTATTTATGTTGATTAATAGTGTTTTCTAGGCAGCATTAGAAGTAGAATTTATAAATGTCTTGGCAGATGGAAGATTATGTTGCAAAAATTGAGTGCATAAAATGTGTTTTACAAACTATTCTAGTGTTGGTTTTGCTGTTGATTTTGCAGTTTATTTGCATTTCAGAATTATGAATTTAAAAATGTTTTATCTGAATTGGATGAATAATAATATGGTAAGTTTCACACTATATTCCTTGATGAATAAATATTTGCATTGATTTGTATTAGTCTATTCCGACTCCTTTATACTTCCCAAGTTGTATTACGTACTTTCAAACTAGGCAGTATTACTCACATTTCATTGCATTTCAGTGATACCAACTGGAAGGGTAGAGTGATCACAAGAAGAAATTCTGCTCTAAAGTTCATATTATGTTGGGACAGCTACATAGTGAATTTGAGTCATATTTGTATAATATATCTCAATTACTAATGTAAACTATCATTAATGTTATAAGGCATTCAAAATTTTACTTTCTGTGGGTAATTTCTCTTCAAATTGGTTACTTTGTGGGGTTATATACCTACTTTATACTCATGCTGCCATTCCTCAAAATGTTTCTTGGAAATTACTCTTAGAGTTTTAGAGTCTGTAGCATATTGTTTTTAATTTTTTGTGGTGAGTTTGACTTTTAAAAACACTGATAAAACAGTTTGGACTTAAAGAGTTGGAATTGTGAAAAACCTAACTATGAATTAATTTTGGGCAGGATTGCAAATCAGATGCATATAGGGGTCAAGCGGGCAATGGAAAGTGAATGCAGAAGGTGTGATGGGGTTTCAGGCATTGGAAGCACAGGCCTTGTCTGTAGCACTAGAGTCAACATTTTTTGGTTTCCAGTCTTGCAACTAGGGTAAAAATTTTCATGTTTATGGACCTCCTCAATTTTAAAAAATGGACTCAGTTATTTTGGACATGAAATTTATAATCAGTACTTTATAATAATACCTCTTCATGGTGCTTGTAATCAGTGCATAAAATAAAAATTTTTTATACAAGCTGCTTTCTTGAATTTCTCAATTGCATTTGGCAAAGAATGAGAGCAAAGTAGAAAGATGGCATATGATCTCCCCCTATACCTTATCCCTCATTTTTCTCTCCATAGTATTTATCAATGTTTTGTAAATTTAATATTTACTTTTTTGTTTATTGTTTTTCTCCCCACTAGAACATAAGCTTCAGATTTTTTGGGGAGAGGTTTCTTGATATCCTTCGGACCTAGGAAATTTATTGGTAATTAATAGGCCCTTAGTAAATATATAATATGTTAATGAATATTCACAGTTAACCAGCCACATGGGGAAAATGAGTAAAGAATCATGGATACCTGAGCTTGACCAGATAATCAGGAATACAACCAATAACGTGTTTGAGATGGCTCTCGTTGATCGGAGAGAAGTGATTATGCGAATCTCTTCTGAAACCTGCATTAAGTGATGTTCCATTGGTTGCTTGAAGCCAGCGCTGGTGAAATTAATTTCACCACGGAGATCAGCAAGTGATAAAATGTATCATTTACTAGCACACCATTGGAAACAAGAGTTGTTAGATTTTGAGTTAGCCAAAGGAAGTAGTTTCTATCATTTAGAACTATCCAACAGTACAATGGTCTATCTCACAGAGGATTTTAGTTCTGTATTAAAGATTCACTTGTTGAGTCTATCCATACACTGTAAAACTTTTTATTAATGTATGTAGAAATGCTGGGTCATGGAATATGTCGCTGCTTTAAAAACTGTCATTTTTACTATGGCTATCATTTGGATATTGTCATTGGTTATTATAAAGTTTTACTATGGCGTGTCTAGGTGTGAATTTATTTTTATTTATTCTACTTTAAAAATCATGGGGCTTTTCGAACCTGTGTTTGGATATCTTGTATCAGTTCGAGAAAAATCTCAGCTATTCTCTCTCTTTTTTTAAAGATTTATTTATTTGAAAGTCAGAGTACACAGAGAGAGAAGTAGAGGCAGAGAGAGAGAGAGAGAGAGAGAGAGAGAGGTCTTCCATCTGCTGGTTGACACCCCAATTGGCTGCCACAGCCGGAGCTGGGCCAATCTGTAGCCAGAAGCCTGGAGCTTCCTCCAGGTCTCCCATTCAGGTGCAAGGGCCATCTTCTACTGCTTTCACAGGCCATTGCAAAGAGCTGGATTAGAAGTGGAGTAGCCAAGACTGGAACCAGCGCCCATATGGGATGCCAGCACAGCAGGTGGTGGCTTTACTCACTACACCACAGCGCCAGGCCCTATTATTTCTTAAAATATTGTTTCTGCCATGCTCTCTATCTTATCCTTCTGAGATATCTGTTTTTCATTATGCTTTGCCCTGTCTCCATATTTTCCTTCCATTTCTCTTTTACTACTTCCTACTATTTATTTTCTTCTTTCTTCTACTCTATTAATTCATTTTTAACTATGTCTAACAAAATGATAAATCCCACAGAACATTTTTTGAGCTTATGTTTTTTCTGTTCTTTTTTATTTTTTTCAAAAGCCTATAAAATATATTTTTATATATTTATCTCATTAGTGAGAGACTTATAAGGGGGAAGTCTTAAATTTCTCTGAAAGAGGAAGAACAAATAAAAATTACCAGGGTGAAAATTCAGTCTTCCTATGACCTGGTGGTCACAGCCCAGGGCTTCCAATCAGCATGTGTCTGGGGAAGAGCAGGCAGCAGGATTCTGGAAGTCCTCACCACCATAGGTCTCAGTCTCTAATCCTGTGTCTCCATGGCTAGAGGGCTCTGCCCTAGAGAGTTTGTCAGGTAGGTGTCTGTCTTGCTACTTTGCAGTGCCTCTCTCTCCTGAGGTTTTGATTTCTTCTAGGTCATATGTGTAGGGTCCCAGACAGGTAAGTCCAGGACTGGCTCTGTGACAGTGTCTGTTTTGAGGGCAAGCTGATCTCAGCAGCCCATGTAAACTAGAAAGCAATTCCCAATTGAAACATAGGCTGTCCCACCTGGGCTCTCCCATCTTGGGGTGGAAAGGGAGAGCCTATGAACCACTATCTTCTGAGCTCAGTGACAAGAGGAGCTGAAGTTCCACAGACATTTCTACAGAAACCCAAGCTTGCTTCACACAGACATAAAAATGCTGATCTATGACGTTGGCCTCAAGATCAGGGGAAACACACTGGGCTGAGAGAGGAAGCAAAGGATTCAGCAGTGACTCAGAATTGAGGTTGATTCTGGTGACGCTATTGCCAAGTCCCAAATTGGTTCAGAAGACTCAACCTGATGAGCTTAAACTGAAAGTACAATTATTTTGGATGCAACTTCATAAAACTCAATTAGCATGAGTGATTGATTAGATTAAAAGTAAGAAAGACCACACATGGGGCTATGTATTATATTAGAAAAACTAGATACTTTGTTTCTTTTATATATGTGAAATCTCATGTTCATTGCTCTTCTACCAGGCAGGTATATTGTGCTTCAAAAAAAGACTGGAGTGAGTCCCCCAAAGCAGAACACAAGACGCATGGGATCTGAGACTGAAATCTACTGGAGGATTGTTTGGGGAGATTAATTCTCCAGTCTCAGTTTGGACCCTCATCTTTCTCCTTTGTTCCTCCACTTTGAATTCCTAAATTACAAGGACTTTTCATACCTCCCCAGGCAAAGATCTTTCCTTTCCTCCTTTTCACTGGCAAGTTAGTGCTCCCATGGGCAACAGGACGGTCAGGGGAAGGAGAACAAGCCTTTCTTCCCTGTCCCACATACCTGCCTAGTCATTTTTTCTCCTCCTCCTCCTCCTCCTCCTCCACTTCTTCTTCTTCTTCTTCTTCTTCTTCTTCTTCTTCTTCTTCTTCTTTTTTTGACAGGCAATGGTAGATAGTGAGAGAGAGAGAGACAGATAGAAAGGTCTTCCTTCCATTGGTTCACCACCCAAATGGCCACTACGGCCAGTGCACTGCGCCGATCCGAAGCCAGGAGCCAGGTGCTTCTCCTGGTCTCCCATGGGGTGCAGGGCCCAAGCACTTGGGCCATCCTCCACTGCACTCCTGGGCCACCGCAGAGAGCTGGCCTGGAAGAGGGACAACCGGGACAGAACCAGCGCCCCAACTGGGACTAGAACCTGAAGTGCTGGCGCCGCAGGCGGAGGATTAGCCTAATGAGCCATGGCGCCGGCTCTCTTCTTGATTTTTATAATTGATTCTTCTTCAAACCTGCTGTGTCACTATTTAGTTTATAATACTTGGTTTTCATTTTATTAAATAAGCTAAGCATACATATTTTATAGTCTTTTATTTATGACAAAAATAATATATCAAATATTTTGGGATATATTTTTAAAATATATTTGTTTCTGCTTGCTTTTCTTTTAAATTTATTTTCATAAAGGGGACAAATTTTATGAATTTCATATAAACAATTTGAAGAACATAATGATACTTCACACCCTACCTTCCATCTCTCCCATCATCCCTCCTCCTTCCGTTCTTATTTTTCTTTTAATTTTTGCAATGACATACTTTTTTTTTTATTTGACAGGTAGAGATATAGATAGTGAGAGACAGAGAGAAAGGTCTTCCTTCCATTGGTTCACTCCCCAAATGGCTGCTATGGCCGGTGCTGCACCAATCTGAAACCAGGAGCCAGATGCTTCTTCCTGGTCTCCCACACGGGTGCAGGGCCCAAGCACTTGGGCCATCCTCCACTGCCCTCTCGGGTCACAGCAGAGAGCTGGACTGGAAGAGGAGCAACTGGGACTAGAACCTGGCACCCATATGGGATGCCATGGCATCGGCCCCGACATACTTTCAATATACTCACTTTCACTCCTTAATTCTTATTTCCTGTATACCTGGTAGAGGTTATATTACAATACAGCTGGAAATTGTTTCCGTTCCTTATTTGTAGGAATAATTGGAAGTCAAGGATTAGAGACGTTTTCCTCCAGACGGGACTTTGTATTTTTTGTTCAGATAACTAGAAATTGTCCCAGTCTGAGACCATCTTAATCAGAGCTAAAGCCCCAGATTTTCTGGACTAACCAAATAATGAAAACCAGGCTAAAATCTATGTAAATATTAGTTTACTCCCAGTTATTACTTAGGATTTCAGTACAGTTTTTGGAGTCTTAGTTTTAAGCATAGAGTGATAAATTAGAGCTCATTTCTGGTGGGACTCAAGCTTTTAAAACAATTGTATTTGGGGCAAGTCTCATAGTGGAGTAACCTACTGCTTGAGATGTATGCATCCCATATCAGAGTGTCAGTTCAGGTCCTAGCTACTCTGCTTTTGATCCAGTTTCCTGCTCGTGCATCCCCATAGACAGAAGGTAATGGCTCAAGTGCTTGGGCTCCTGCCACTCACATAGGAGACCAGGATGGAGGTCCCTGCCCTGTTGCAGACATTTGGGGAGCGAATCAACAGATAATAAATCTCTCCTTCTCTCTCTCTTTCTCTCTCTCTCACTATTGCTCAGCATTTCAAGTAGATGGAATAAATAAGTTGTTTTATTATTATTATTTATTTGAGAGGTATAGGACAGAGGGGGAGAGAGACAGAAAGACAAACTGACAAAGAGAAGCTCCTATCTATTGCGTCACTTCCCTAATGCCTGCAATGGCTGGAGGTAGGAGATAGGGATGCAGCTGAAATTTCCCATGTGTGTGAAAGGAACTCAGTTGCTCTGGCTATCAGCACTGCCTCTCAGGGTCTGCATTGGTAGGATGCTGGAGTCTGGGAACAGAGCCATGAATTGAACCCAGATACTCTGACGTGGGATGTGACCCTCTTAACTGCTAGGCTAAACACCACTCTGGGTCCAGGACTTGACTTTTGCTCTACTACAGACCCATGAATCACAAAAAGCTTAGCTCAACCTCAGAGTCCTGGAAGTGTTAAGCTTCCGTCTTTGGGTTCTTGTCTCTCTCTGGTTTTGTTCTGTTAATTCTCCATTTTCTTGCTAACTTCTAGCTGCTTTTCAGATTTGATTTTTGTTTCACTTAATTTTTCAGTTGTCCATTTGGAAAGTTGTCCTCGATTCCTACTTCTCCATTACCCAAAGTTGAACAATGATTAGTATTTGGAGAACTCGTCTTGTATCCTGATTTTAGTCTTATATTAATGTGAACTGTGGTTGAGTGTAGAATCCCGTGTTGAAAACACCATTGCTTTTTGAAGGCATTCTCCATGTCTTCTTGATCCTGATATTGGTGTTGTGAAGTCTAACTCTGATTTTCATTACAATATCTTAAATGTGACTATTCTCAGCCAAACCTATTAGGATCATATCTTTATCTCTAATATTCTTTCTTTTACTCCCTTTTTAAAAATTACATATAGTCCTTGTATTCTCTGAGGTAAAAATTTCCACCTGCAGACCCCAGCAGCCTTGAGTCAGCAGAGAAATATAAGTATAGATACAATCATGACAAAGATAAACAGAGGTCCTGGGGTGGTGGTTCCCAGCGGTTGTGGTTTGCAGCGATAAACTAGCCTATGGGTTTTACTTCATGCAATGTGATTTTGTCTAGATATTTATGTCCTACAATTATAGCAAGCTTTCTTTAATAATTTCTTCCTCTCCTCCCCTGGATCTTCCACTAATCTGTTAATAGACCTCCCTCCTAGATGATTTTCTAACTTTCTTATGCTTTCCCTTTGATTACCCATACCTCTCTTTTCTGTTATGGCATGTGAACGATTCTTTTTTTTTCCCAATTCTTTTTCTGAATTCAAAATTCTTATCTATGTTTTTAATTTCCAAGACCTTTGGTTTTCTGTTCCTGTTTTTATACCACATCCGGCTCTTGTTTTGTGACTATAATATTTTCTTTTATGTTGAGTGACATTGCCCCATGCTAGCAGAAAGTACCTCATCGACCCATGTCAGCAGGAAGTAGCTCTAAAGACAGATTATCGTCCCTCCACCCCTCCTGGACTTTTGGGGCTGACGTAATCCCATACAACTTTTGCTTTATAAAAAACAAAAGAGGGCAATGTTAGTAAAATGGCGCAGTCTTATCTGTGGCATGATCTACGTCATCCTAGGCTCTAGATCCCCTGCCACCCTTGCTCGAAGCCAGGTGACCACATGGCCCTACCACCAGCGTCAGCTCCACCCCCATGTTAATGGGATTTGCTGCTTCTGCTTCCCTGCCTGCCACCCAGCAAAGGTTCAGCAGGAGCTGTTCCTGAACACGTGTTCTCTTGCTCTCTCCCTTATGCTCTCTTACTCTCTCTTACTCTCTCACCCTCTCTCCACGGCCCATTGGGCTTCCCCCATTGGACAATAAACTTTTCCTTTAAAGAAAAAAAAAAAAGCCTGTTTTCTGATTGTGTTTTCTTTAGTTAAGTCTTTTTGTTAGAATCAGAGAAGAGTGTTCCTGGTTTGCTGAGGGGTGGTAGATAGCATGAGCCTGGCTACCAGCGGTGAAAGGGGGAGGTCTAGATGTCTACCTTTCCCTATGCAGACTTCTCCCTTACCCCCTTGATTTCTGCCCCTCACCATCATCCTTCTGCTGCTCTGCTTGCTGTGCCACTGTTCAGTTATTCAGGTTTTGCATCTCTGGAAATAAAATTTCTGACTCTTAGGAGGGAATGGGAAGGTAGATGGAAACAGTAGTGGCTTGATCTTTTTGCATCAGTGTTGTGGAAATGGACTCAACTAAGCTGCGCAGACATTGCCTCTAATGCCTTGACTTTTAGCTACACTCCCTGCTTTCACATTCCATAGAATCAGAACAAAGGCTTTCTTCTAAGGGGAACTTGTTCTCTCCTAACTTTTAGAAAGTCTTTATTTATTTATATTTGAAAAGCAGATAGGATAGGAAGAAGGAGAGCGTGAGGAAGGAAGGAAGGAAGGGGGGGGGGGATTTTCTACCCAAAGGTCCACTACCCACATGCTGGGACAGGGCTAGAATGCAGTAAAGAGCCAGGAACTCAATCTGGGTGTCCCACATGGGTGGCAGGGACCCAAGTACTTGAGCTATCACCTACTGCTTCCCAGGGTGGGCATCAGCAAGAATTGGAATGAGAAGCCCCACCACAACTCAAACCCAAGCACTGTGATTTGAGATGCAGGCTTCTCAAATAGCATCTTTTTTTTTTTTTTTTTTTTTTTGACAGGCAGAGTTAGACATTGAAAGAGAGAGACAGAAAGGTCTTCCTTCCGTTGGTTCACCCCCCAAATGACTGCTACGGCTGGTGTGCTGCATTGATCCAAAGCCAGGATCCAGGCGCTTCCTCCTGGTATCCCATGCGGGTGCAGGGCCCAAGCACTTGGGCCATCCTCCACTGCAATCCCGGGCCACAGCAGAGAGCTGGACTGGAAGATGAGCAATCGGGACAGAACTGACGCCCCAACTGGGACTAGAACCTGGAGTGCCTGCGCGGCAGGCAGAGGAAGATTAGCCCAGTGAGCCATGGCGTCAGCCCCAAATAGCATCTTAACAACTGCACCAAACACCTGCCCCTGTTGTCTCATAAATTATACTGTATCTCTACACACTTGTAAAAAAATTAGCTTCCTTTACTCTGTTAAGTCAGTTACAAATCCACGTATTTCAGAAGTTTGTTGACATGTGTCATTTGTTGTTATCTCCCCACATTCTCATTGTTCTGTGGAATTTTGTATTTTTAAAAATGTTATAAATTTTAAAATTTAAATGGATTTTTTATTTTTAATTTTTTAAAAAATTTGAGGAGTTTTCTAGACATAGCAGAAATCAATGTATATTCCAATCTACCATGCTTTAAACATCTGCTGAAATTAGGTTTTTAAATACTTCATCTAAAAAAAAAAAGATTTGGGATGGCATTGTGGCGTAATGCATAAAGGCTGCTGCCTGTGATGCCAATATCCTATACGGACACTGGTTCCAGGTCCTACTGCTTGACTTCTGATCCGGCTCCCTGCTGGTGCACCTGGAAAGACAGCAGAGGATGACCCAGGTGCTTGGGCCTCTGCACCATCATGGAAGATCAAAGGAGCTCCAGGCTCTTAGCTTTGTCCTGGCCCAGCCCCGGTCATTGCAGCCATTTAGGGGGTGAACCAGCAGATGACAGATTCTCTCTCTCTCTCTCTTTCTCTCTCTCTCTCTCTGTAATTCTGCCTTTAAAAAAAGAAATATATCTTCAAAATTTATTTTATTTATTTGAAAGGCACAGTGGCAGAGGAAGAGAGAGACAGAGACAGAGATAGAGAGATCTCCTGCTTGTTCACTCCTAAATGGCCACAACAGCCAAATGTAGGCAGGTGAAGCCAGGATCCAGGAACTCTATCCTGACTGTGCACATTGGTGGCAGGTTCCCAAGTACTTGACCACTTTCTGCTGCTTTCCTGGGCACATTAACAGGAAGTTGGATTGGAAGCAGAGCAGGTACTCTGATATGGGATGCTGGCATCCAAGGAGCAGTTTATTTTATTTTATTTTATTTTATTTTATTTTATTTTATTTTATTTTTTTGACAGGCAGAGTTAGACAGTGAGAGAGAAATGCAGAGAGAAAAGTCTTCCTTCCATTGGTTCACCACCCAAATGGCCTCTACGGCTGGCGTGCGCACTGATCCGAAGCCAAGAGCCAGGTGCCTCCTCCTGGTCTCCCATGTGGGTGCAGGGCCCAAGCACTTGGGCCATCCTCCTTGCCTTCCTGGGCCAGTGCAGAGAGCTGGACTGGAAGAGGAGCAACCGGGACAGAATCCAGCGCCCCAACCCGGACTAGAACCCAGGATGCCAGCGCTGCAGGTGGAGGATTAGCCAAGTGAGCTGCGGTGCCGGCCACAGGGAGCAGTTTAACCGGTTGTGCCACAATCTCAGACCCTAAATACTTTTTTAGGGCTCTCATCCATTGTTATATTTTCTGTGGCTACTTTTATGCTTCTATTTGGGGCCATATTATAAATATAAACCCCATTTCTATTCTGTTATTATTACTAATAAAATAAGAGCAAACATTTATAAAATATTTACTAAATGCTAACCATTTTTCCAAACTTTTGTCATATATTAAGTCATCTAAGCCTCAACTCTGTGAAATAGCATGTAGTTATTTAATGCCACAATAATGTTGATAAAAAAAAACCACTCTAAAGTGCTTTTTTCACTCTAAAACTTAGAAACATTAAAAAGTGATAGCAATAGCCATTTATTATTTTTCATAAGTCACACTTTCTGCTGATGTGGGCAGAGTCCAAAAGACATTAGTTTGGCTTACTCACCTATCTACTGTCAACTGTGTTGTTGATGGGAAACATGGGTGTAGATAGATGTGGGTTGGCTTCACGTAGGATTTCTTGACTCTTTTACATGTGGTCACTGTTTTACACAAGGCCAGTCTAGGCTAATGTCTTTGCCTACATCAAGGTTGCCAGGAAGAACAGTGAAAACACACAAAGCTTTGTGAAGCCCAGGGTCACTGTCCACTATCGCTTCCTCAATATTCTGCTAGACGAAGCAAATCTGAGCATTAGCCCAGTTCCAAAGATGGGGAATAGACTCTGCTTCATGACGGGAAAAGCTGCAATGTAAATTGGGTAGTGCAGAAGTAAAGAATGGGGGCAGTTTTTCTATTTTTCTCCATATACATGCATTATTGTTACCCTCATTTTAGAAGAAACTGAGATAAGGGGAAACTAAGTTCTTAGTAAAAAGTAAGAATAGAAATAGGAGAGAGAGGAGCAAGAGGGGTGGGAGTTGGGGTAGGAGGGAGGATAATTGTATGTGTATAAAGACAGTTGAAAATAGATCTTAGTAAAATGAGAAACTAAGGAACTTATTCAAGGTCATGGACTAACGAAATTGTGGCACTGCTGTTTGAATCCAGGCAGTCTGGTTTCAGTCTGCTTTTACTATGTACTATATATTCTCTCAAGGAAGTTATTCATCAGTTGAGAGAATGATAAGGGAAATGCAAAAGGTAATAAAAAGGGTTTTGAAGTAAGTCTGTATAGAGAAAGAATGAAAAATCCCAACAAAAGAAAGCAATAGGGTATTATTGCAAGAAGATGACACTAAGAATCTTACTTCTTTCGTGAATTCAAAAGTAATTTGCCTGTTGAAAGGAGCTGTCTTACTGGAGGCTACACCTCACAGTGTCAGGAAAAAGGTCACAATATCTAAAAAAATCACTCACATGAATAAGATCTTGTTGACTTTAATAGTTGGAAAAAGGGCTTTTGTAATTTCTTGTCCTCATTGCAATTTTAACTTTAAGTTTTATGTTAAGTTGGGATATAATTGTTTTTTGTAAGATGTACATGTGGGAATATGATAGACCTCACCTTAGTTAACATAATGGAAATTCACAAATGTATCATATAGTTGACATTTTTAATTTTTGATTTATACTTTTATTACCCTCTGCAATACTGTCTTGCTGGATTTTTCAAACCCACATTATTCTAATTCTATTGCCTTTTTTTCCACAGCCAGAATGATTTATTAAAATACATTTTTTAAAAAAAGATTTATTTATTCATTTAAAAGTCAAAGTTACAGAGAGAGAGAGAATCTTCCATCTGCTGGTTCACTCCCCAAATGGTCACAATGACCAGAGTTGGGTCAGGTTGAAGCACATGGGTTCAGGGTCCAAGCACTTGGATCATTTTCCACAGCTTTCCTAGACACATTAACAGGGAGCCGGATTGGAAATAGAGCAGCAGGGACTGGAGCTGGCACCCACATGGGATGTCAGCTTAACCCACTGCACTACAGTTCTGGCCCCTAAAATCCATATTTGATCAAAGCACTCTTTTGCTTGGAATTCCTCAGTGTCCTCCTTATCATTATACTGAAACCTCACACTTTAAGGACTTTATCACGTGGCCTTTCCTTACCTCCACTGTTTCCTATCATTCTTTCTCTTTCAGTTAAATACTTTGCATTATTCTGAAGATGCAATATATATTCATATTTCAATCTTTGTTCACCTGCTTTTTTCAAACATTTACTTCCAAGTATTTACTTCAAAGGCAGAGTGACAGAAAGAGAGGGAGAGAGAGAGAGAGAGAGAGAGAGAGAGCGAGAGAGCGAGAGAGCGTGCGAGCAATTTCATCAGCTCTTCACTCACCAAATGCCTGCAATACCAGGGCTAGGCCAGACCAAAACCAGGAGTCAGGGACTCCATTCAGGTCTCTCATGAAGGTGGCAAGAACTCAAGTACTTGGGTAATCATCCACTGCCTCCCAGGAACATTAACAGGAAGGTAGATCAGAAGCACAAAATAGCCAGGACTTGAACCAGCACCCCGATATGGAGTGCAGGTGTCCCAAGGGACCGCTTAACTTGTGTACTACAACGTTCTCTCATCACCAGTTCTTTTGACAAGAAAGATCTTAAAACATATGTGTTCTCTCTCTCTCTCTCTCTCTCTCTCTCTCTCTCTCTTTCCCCCTCTATCTCCCAATTACCAGGAAGATGAAATAGGGATCTAGAACCGAGGGTTCATGGACACCTAAACTATTGGCCAAACACCTGCTTCTGCACTGTTATTTTTAATATTCACTTTTGTTATTACTCATGTTAATGAGCTTGAGCTTTTAGGTATTTGCTAAACGTTTCTGTTACTTGTGTTCTTTACTTCTTTGATTAAATGCCTGTTAATTTCCTTTGAATATTTTTCTACTGTATATTGGACAACATTTACCCTTTTCTGTCATTGGTGCTTAAATAATTATTCCAGCTTATTAATTGCTTTTTAATCTTACAATATGATGTTCAAAAGTTTAAAATAATATGCAGCGTAATCTACACATCTTTTAACATTATTTTCTTATTTTTATAATGAGAAAAGCCTTCTAAAATTTGATAGGTTTTTATCTGGTTTCATTATTTCCGATTTTTTAAAATGTGAAAATCTGTAATCTATGGTGATTTATGTTGGAATGCCCTTCTCGTATGGATATAGCTTTGTAACGATTACATTCAGCTTAAAGCTTACTTGGTGGGCAGGCATTTAGTGAAATGGTTAAGATTCTACCCTAGACTCCTGCATGCTGTATTGGAGTGAATGGATTCAAGTCCACTTCTTGTTCCAAATTCCTGCTAATATGTTCATCCTGGGAGCCATCAAATGATGGCTCAAGGACTTGGGTCCCTGTCACCCCTGGGGGAGAACCAAATTGAGTTCCCGTCTCCAGGCTTTGTCCTGACTAGGTCCTGGCTGGCTGATGAAGGCATTAGAATAAACCAGTGGATGGAAGATCTGTTTCTCTTTCTGTCTGTCTTTCTGTTTCTCTGTTTCTCTTTTCCCTATGTACTTCAAATGAATATAAGATAAATACATACGAATTAAAATATAACGGCTCTTTCTCCTAAATTAAAATGGTAATTTTGGTGATAGGTTTTTGATTTGTTCCTTAAACTCTATTCTTGCTTTTCATTTTAAATGGCCATTTACACGGACTGAAGCCCTAGGTCCCGTCTTGTTCGGCAGACGCCTCCAGCAGTGGCTGCAGTGGGTCCCTGCTGCTTTCCCTGTTCACACCCAGGCTCTTCCCCTGGGGGCTGGGTCCGCTCTGGCAGCACCTGGAGGCCCAGTGCCTGTCCCTGGGCAGCATGGCAGGTAGAGCGACAGTGCCGGCAGTCCCCTGTCTTCCGCCCGAGCCTGCCCTTGGCTCCCGTGCTGGAGCTCTGGAGATACAGCAGCCGACTCGAGGTCCCCGAGAGCGCGTGTGGTCCTGCCGCTGAGGGGAAGAGGTGCTGTGCCCGCCCGCCGGAGCAAGAGAGCACTGTGTTTTAGACTTCTTTTCTTTACACTGTCCTTGCAATGATGGAAATGCAAGAAATCACTTAGCTTAAAAAGCTAAATGGTTTGGTCTTATTTATGTGAAGACTTTTTAACATATCAAGAATTAGGTGCATTGGCAGGTAGTGTTTGGGATGTGGTAACTGCTTCAGATGGAATGTTCACTTAAGCACTGTCTTCTTTAAAATTATCAATGTGAATGTCCTAATTATATATTTTTGTGGGAAATTTCTCCTAAGTATAAGTTATTGTGCAAAGTATAGTAACATTGACGCAAATAATAGTTTAACTTTTAGTTTAGAAACCCTAAAGGATATAAATTGTGTTGCATATGCATTAAAAGTTTATTTAATTTTATGTAGATGTGTAAAGTGTTAGGTAAAAGTTTGTTTCACTTTTCCATTTAAACACCTTTTTACTTGAATATCGTGTTGACTGGTCTGCGACAGTGATCCGCTCTGTAACAGCTCGGGTGACACCAGTGGTGGCGTGCAGGCGGGGCCGGGTAGGCAGGAGCCAGGGGCTAGTGGCGCGCACCCCTTGCCTTGTCTTGGCAGGTTTGTCGAGACACCATCCTCTCGGTGACTGTGGTGGCTCCATCTGTAACACCCTTTGACGGTCACAAATTTGAAATCAAAACACGAAGGTGAAAGAGCAACTGAGTTTTCAAAGTTTGCTGCGGTGGACGGTTTTGCAGTTTTCCTCAAATACCACCCGCCACTGTCCGCGTGTTCATCCTCACTTTCAATTCCAACAATGCCCTGTTTTTGTCTTTCTAAATAGCAGATGTACTCTTGGTATAATTGCACACCAAAAATAAGCCAAACAGTGCGTTACACTAACTGGATCCCTGCTTTTACGTGAGCGAAGGAAGGACGGAGCCAGCTTACACGAGAGCCACTTTTCCTCTCGTCCAGCCTGGACCCAGGACTCAGCTCCTAGTACGGAGCGCAGCTCCCCCTCGGACTGACTCACGGGAGCTGGCCTTGTGCCGCGTGGCCGCGCCCTGGGTCTGCAGTTCCCCCAGACTGCAGTGAAGCACAGCTGCAGCATGCTGCAGTCAGCAGAAGGAAGGTCAGTACAGTCTATGCACGTTGTAGATGTGAGTGTTTACAGGCGCCGCCTCGAGAGGAGATCTATACTGGAGTGCATAGGATCCCATGATGTACACTTACCAATTTTGCTAAGTGCTTTTTAGATTGCTTAAAATTTTTTTCAAGATTTTAAAAGATGTATAAGGTTAAGTTTGCAAATATAATGGAAATGCTGTATATCTTTCGAAGTGATAAAATCCATGTTAGAATTTTAAAGAAAATACATTGTAATAATGCCGTTGTAAGTAATATTTTAATGTCTGCCTGTTTTCTACTTCAGCACATTCATTGTGGTGAACATTCATAGCATTATAATTGCTTAGCCATTGAATGATAACATTTGTTAGTGGAGATTAGAAACTTTATTTGTGAAAATCTGCAGAGTTCATTTTCTATTTCCAGTATTTGCTGAAGTTAAATAAAAATTTTCAAGCCATTGCAGTAAAAAAAAAAAGGCCATTTAGTGTATTCAGGACAACTTGGCAGTCACCCAACGGTCCGTCCACTCAAAGGCCACAGAGGACACCAAAGGGAGACAGGGGTGATCAGGGATCCTCCCACTTTCCAGGAGAAGCAGCTGAGTGAGTGCTGCAAGCAGTCTGTGACAGGAAGGGGAAGCCACTGTCTTCCTCAGTAACACTTTAGTTAGCATTTTATTTCTTCACTTACTCATTCAGGCTTTCATGTGACGGTAAAATAGCTTAGAGATTGAGAAACATTTTGTCAGGCTAATGGGAAATGCTCTTGATTCTCTTGCAGTTGTGTAAGTGACATAATCTAGTAATTTACAATCATAGAGATTTTTCACTACGCTTAGAGAAAAACAAAATATAGATAAAGTTATCTCACCATTTCTTTCAGTTACATGTCACATGATCTAAGATTTCTGCTAAGATATGAAAATAGTCTGTTCTCTAACCAAGTGCATGTGGATGCTTCTCCTTTAACACAAAATGGATGATGACCACAAAAACTATATAAGCCTGCAAAATTGAGCTTCTACGAATTGCAGTCAGAAACGTGTCATCAGAAGTGTGAGTGATAGTGATAGGATATTACTGGTATTGTGTGTGTGTGTGTGTGTGTGTATTTGTGTGTGTGTGTGTGTGTGACAGAGAATGGGGTCAGGGAGAGAGAGAGAGAAACAGAGCAGAAAGAGAATCCAGAGAGAGGGAGAGAAACAGAAAGATAAAGAGAGATGCACACAAACACCCAGAGACAAAGAGAGAAATCAAATGGAATCTAACCAGAGGCAGATTTACTGACCACATTTCTTTAGTAACAGGTCTGCTTCTTCTTCTTCTTTTTAATAAAGGTTTATTTTATTTATTTGAAAGACAGAGTTACAGAGAGAGGTCTTCTGTCTGCTGGTTTACTCTCCAGATGGCCACAATGGCCAGAACTGCACTGGTCCAAAGGCAGGAGCCAAGAGTTTCTTCTGGGTCTCCCACATGGGTGCAGGGGCCCAAGGACTTGGGTCATCTTCTACTGCTTTCCCAGGCCATAGCAGAAGCTGGATGGGAAGAGGAGCAGCCAGGACTAGAACTGATGCCCATATGGGAGGCCGGCACTTCAGGCCAGAGTTTTAACCCACTGCGCCACAGCACTGGCCCCTGGGTCTGCCTCTTATGAGGTGGATCCCTCATTCCACCTTAGATTAACTTACTTTGCAAAGAATTTTTTAAAATATTGATTTGATTTATTTGAAAGGCAGAGTTACAGAGAGAGGTAGAGACAGAGAGAGAGGTCTTCCATCTACTGGTTCACTCCCCAGATGGCCCAAATAGCCAGAGCTGAACTGATCTGAAGCCAGGAGCCAGGAGCTTCTTCCAGATCTCCATGGACTTGGGCCACCTTCTACTGCTTTCTCAGGTACATTAACAGAGAGCTGGATAAGAAGTGGAGCAGCCCATATGGGATGCCAACGCTGCACTCTGGGTTTTTTTTTTTTTCTTTAAAAATTTATTTATTTACTTGAAAGTCAGAGTTAACAGAGACAGAAGGAGAGGCAGAGAGAGAGAGAGAGAGAGAGAGAGAGGTCAGTCTTCCATCCGTTGGTTCACTCCCAGATGGCTGCAATGGCAGGAGCCATGCCAATCCGAAGCCAGGAGCCAGGAGCTTCTTCTGGGTCTCTCTCACAGGTGCAAGGGCCCAAGGACTTGGGCCATCTTCTACTGCTTTCTCAGACCATAGCAGAGAGCTGAACTGGAAGTGGAACAGCCGGGACTTGAACTGGCTCCCACATGGGATCCAAGCCAGTGCTATATTTCGTTGCACCACAGCACAAATAATTTTAAGTGACTGTGTGCCCTCCGATAGAGGGCAGATGAACTTCCTTTTTACCACCAACAAAGACAGCTGGTAAAAGCAGCCACTTTACCAAGTTTTCCTTTTTGTAGAAGACATTGGCTCCTACAGTGGTAGCTCAAAATGTAAGTGTTCATTTGAGTTTACCATTAAAATGTGATTGAAATCCTACATGGAATTGGTCTATTAATATATATTAGAGAAAGCATAAAAGCCTGGCATTAATTTGATTAGTTATTGTTTTGTGAATATCTCTGTTTTTTAATACCTGGAAGAATGAAGAACAAAGATCTCACTTGCATAAATGGTTGTGCTTTAAAGAGAAGTCTTCCAAATATTGACAGGACTAACCACATTTCAGTTTGTCAAGACACATGAATTATTTAAATGATCTTGTATTTTCCTCTAATGTTATATTGGAACATTATTTGATTATCCATTTTATACCAGGTATAATTCTAGACAGTCAGGACTTGGAGATTCTATTTTTGTATGGGGATACACAATCAATATGACACATAATGAGTGGCATAATGTGCAAGAAGGCTATGCAAGAACAATGAAATAAAATAGAGCACTGTAAGAGGCTTAGGGGTTGTAGTGAGGATAGGCTTCCTGCTACAGGGATATATGAGCAAAGGGGAGCTCTGTGGTGTTTGGGCAAAAAGTGTGAGAGCATTTTATGCTAAGAAGAGGTCAGATTTTGGAATTAATTGGAACTAGAAGTATCAGAATTTGTAGGGAGTAGGACATCAAATGCAAAGACCTTGAGAAAGAGGGCTCCAGATTTCTTCTGGGAACACCAGGAAATCCATTGTAGTGGAAACAGAAGGAGCAATAGGAAGAATGGGAGAGGAGGTAGGGGCGGTAGTGGTGGGGACAAATGTACAGGATTTTGTAGGCAACTGGAAGAATTTGGCTTTCAATCTAAACAGTTTAATGTTATATAAACAGTTTAATGATACAAATATAAACAAGTTTATAAACTGAAAATGATATGATTTATTTTCATAAAGGATCACTGAGACTGCCTTGTTGAGAGCAGAATGGAGTGAATTAAGGGCGAAAGCAGGAAAACCAGTTTGGAAAGTATTATAATAATCCAGGTGATGGAAATTAGTGCTCAGGGCGGGGTGGTAGCAGAAAGAGTATTAGGCAGAAGTTGGGTCCTATTTGACTTGAAAGTGGAGTCATCAGAAGTTATTAACACAGTGGATGCAGGGTGTGAAGAAAAGACAGGTGTCAAGGATACACCCAAGGCTTTATGTCTGGTCGTTGGAATGGGTAGGAATTGCATTTGCTGACATGAGATCCAGGAGCAGTGTTTGGGAAAGGAGGAAAGCCCTGTTTGGGATATGCTGATCTAGAGTGTGTGTCATGTTAGACACATGTGAATGTGGAGGTCAGGACAGAATTATGAGATTCAGGTACAAATTTGAGAGCTATCAGTGATGAGATAGTATTGAAAACCATGGATTAGAATGAAATTATCTTTGCAGAGAAGATGACTAGAATAGTTTAAATGCCTGAGCAGAGAGGCACTTGGACATTCAATGGTCTGGGATAAGAAGACAATTTAGCAACAAATTCAACTGGAGCAACACAGAGTGAGGAAGAAACCCAGAAGTGGATCTCGAGAGCCAAGTAAAGAACAATTTTACATGTTTCTAGCTGATTAAATAAGGTGAAAACTGAGAATGTGTCAGTTTAGCAACATGAAGGGCACTAGAGGCTTGATCTAAGCAAGGCTCAGCAGAGTGTCAAAGGTGGAGGAAGAAACACAGGGGGCATACAAGCTGAGCAATGGGCAGAGATGGGATCAGATGAGTTTTATGTGTATGTTCTTTTTGAAAAGAGATTTTAATATGGAAAAAATAACAACATACTGTGCACTAATGATTTAGTATAGAGGGGGAAACTGAAGATGAAGGGAAAGAAGAGAGATTTGAGGAGCTGTTCCCTTGAGTAGGGTAGGTTGGACACAACTTGGTGCATAATTGAGAGGCTGGTCTTAGATAAGAGTGCAGACAGTGTATCCATAATAACAGAAAAACAGAGTGTGTGAGATAGTTACTAAGAACAAATTTGATGGCAGGAGCCTACAAGAGTGTTTTCTAATTTTTTTTTTAAACAAAATAGGAAGTACAAGCATCAGCCAAGAGTGGTGATAAGACAGGTGTTGGAGGCAAGAGGAGGAAGCAAGACATGCAAAAAGTGATATAAGGTGGAGGGGACGAATGAGTAACTGTCATGTACAAGGAATGTGGGGACAGGGAAGCAAGGCAAGTGTCCCAACCATTGCAGCACAGGGCAGTCAGGCGCTCTGAGGCTAGTCCAAAATTATTGCAGTTCTGGCTTTAACCTTGCCCTTTCCTGCCTCTGTTTCTTGAGGAGTCCAGGCATAATTATTGTGCCTTGTCCTGTCTAACTTGTAGTGCTTGCAAGTTTGTGATTTACCGAATATCCTTGTCATTAGTCATTTGCACTTTATAACTTTGTTAACACATTAGTGATTACATTGGCCATGGAGGTTATGTTCAGCTAATATTGGATGTACAACTAGATTTGAAACAAGGACAGATTGTTTTCAAATCAAATTTATAGGTTAGAATTCTATAAAAATGACTATAAGTCAGTATATTTATAACTATTTTATTGACAAAGCGATGTCTAGTACCTGGCCATAACATTTTTGCCCTGGATAGTTTCATGGACAGGAAGGGAGGATGGGAGTTTTTTAATGAATGTGGGAAAGTCTCCATCTGTTTTGTTCCAGGGCCAAAGCAGCCACCGGAAAGGAGAACGTTTTCTCATTTTTAGGTTTATCAATTTAATGGGATATAACATCTTATGGTTGTGGCAGAATGGTCAGTATCAGACAACCAAAGCTGCTTTGGAAGAGTTTCAATGCCAAGCCAGGCTGAATCCGTGAATCTCCACTGATACATTTTGATTCCAGGCATGAGGTGTTAGTCTAAGTTGAAAGTGAACTTTATTAATTTTATGAAATCTAAGTCTAATTAAAGAAAGATCATTAGGACCAGTTGGGGTCCCAGCAGATTAAGCTGCTGCCAGTGACACCAGCATCCCCTGAGTGTTGATTTTAGTCTCAGCTGTTGTTCTCAGACATAACTTCCTACTAATGTGCCTGGGAAGACAGCAAAAGATGGCCCAAGTATTTGGGCCCTGGCCACTCAAGTTGGAGACCTGAATTCAGTTCTTGGCTTAAATGATTGTGACAGTCATTAGGGGGAATGAACTAGAAGATGGAAGACAGTCTCTCTCTCTCTCCCTCTCTCTCTCTCTCTCTCCCCCGTGTCTCCCCCTCTCTCCCTCTCCTCCTCTGCCTCTCCCTCTCCCCCTCTCTCCTTCTCTCTCCCATTTCTCTCTCTTTTTCTTTCATTCTGCCTTTTAAATAAATAAATAAATCTTAGAAAAATCATTAATAGCTAAGAATAAACTATCCTTAGTATAATGAAAATTGGAATGGATAAGAGAATTTTTCTCAAGAGGATTCATTTATTTATTCGAAAGTCAGAATGACAGATAGAGGGAGACACACACACACACACACACACACACACACACACAGAGAGAGAGAGAGAGAGAGAGAGAGAGAGTGAGAGAGAGAGTGAGATCTTCCATCTGCTGGTTCACTCCCTAGCAACAGCCAGGGCTGACCAGGCGAAAGCCAGGATCTAGGAGCTTCATCTGGGTCTCCCACATAGGAAGTGGGGATCCAAACACTTGGGCCATCTTCCACTGCTTTTGCAAGGCTATTAGCATTGGAAAAGGATCAGCTAGGGCATGAACTCGCACTCACATGGGATGCTGGTGCTGTAGACAACGGCTTAACCAGCTGTGCCACAGCACCACCTCCCACCCCCAGGGAAATTTTTAAAAAGCTAAGGAACAGTGGATTTGAAGTCAGAAGTTTTGAATTTTAATCCTGGCTTTCCTGTTGACCAGACACCTTAAATAAATCCTATAATTTGGGAGGCATTAAACTTCCTATTCAAAATACAGGCTTGAATTAGATACCTTTTTTTTAAGAAAACTGTTATTTAATAAATATAAATTTCAAAAGTACAACTTCTGGATTATAGCAGTTTTTCCCCCCAGAACCACCCTCTCACCCACAAACCATCCCATCTCCTATTCCCTCTCCCATCCCATCCCATTCTTCATTAAGATTCATTTTTAATTATCTTTATATACAGAAGATCAACTTTAGTATATACTAAGTAAAGATTTCAACAGTTTGCAGCCACACAAGACACACCAAGTATAAAGTACTGTTTTAAGACTATTTTTACTGTTAATTCTCATAGTACAACACATTAAGGATAGAGGTCCTACATGGGGCATAGGTGCACAGTGACTCTCATTGTTGATTTAACAATTGACACTCTTATTTATGATGTCATTAATCACCTGAGGCTCTTGTCATGAGCTGCCAAGGCTATGGAAACCTCTTGAGTTCACAAATTCTGACCTTATTTAGACAAAGCCATAATCAAAGTGGAAGTTCTCTCCTCCCTTCAGAGAAAGGTACTTCCTTCTTTGATGGTCTGTTCTTTCAACTGGGATCTCACTCACAGAGATCTTTCATTTAGGTCATTTTTTGCCACAGTGTCTTGGCTTTCAATGCCTGGGAAACTTTCATGGGCATTTTAGCAAGATCTGAATGCCTTAAGGGCTTATTCTGAGGCCAGAGTGCTGTTTAGGGCATTTGCCAATCTATGAGTCTGCTGTGTATCCACTTCTCATGTTGGATCATTCTCTCCTTTTTAATTCTATCAGTTATTATTAGCAGACACTGGTCTTATTTATGTGATCCTTTTGACACTTAATCCTATCTTTATGATCAATTATGAACTTAAACTGATCACTTTAGTAAAATGGCATTGGTACCTGCCAACTTAATGGGATTTGGAGCTCATGGCACGTTTCTAGCTTTACCCTTAGGGGTAAGTCCAAGTGAGTGTGTGCCGAACTGTACATTTCCTCTCTCTCTTATTCCCACTCTTATTTTTAACAGGGATCAATTTTTAGTTGGATTTAAATTCCTAAGAATAATTCTGTGTTAATTAAAGAGTTCAACCAATGTTAATAAGTAGAACAAGAAAATACTAAAAAGAATAAAATAGTAAGCTGTTCCTCGACAGTCAGTAAAGTCTTCTTTTTCATAGTGTCAGTTTCACTTCTAGAGGTTTCCTTTTAGGTGTTTAGATTGTTGTCACAGATCAGGGAGAACATATGATATTTGTCCCTTTGGGACTGGCTTATTTCACTCAGCATGATGTTTTCCAGATTCTTCCATTTTGTTGCAAATGACTGGATTTCATTTTTTACTGCTATATAGTATTCTATAGAGTACATGTCCCATAACTTCTTTATCCAGTCTACTGTTGATGGGCATTTAGGTTGATTCCAGGTCTTAGCTATTGTGAATTGAGCTACAATAAACATTGAGGTGCAGGAAGCTCTTATTTGCCAATTTAATTTCCCTTGGGTAAATTCCAAGGAGTGGGATGTCTGGGTTGCATGGTAGGGCTATATTTAGGTTTCTGAGGAATCTCCAAACTGACTTCTGTGGCTTTACCAGTTTGCATTCTCACCAACAGTGGGTTAGTGTCCCTTGTCCCTCATATCCTTGCTATCCTCATATCCTCTGTTGTTTGTTGATTTCTGTATGTAAGCCATTCTGATCGGGGTGAGGTGAAACTTCATTGTGGTTTTGATTTGCATTTCCCTGATGGTTAGTGATTCTGGTTATTAATCCTTTATCAGTTGCATAATTTGCAAATATTTTCTCCCATTCTGTCTGTTGCCTCTTCAAATACTCTTCTAGTGCTAAAAAATAATTCTATGAAATGAATCTCTATCAACTTGTTATCATCTACAAAATAGATGGCCAAATTTTTCAGTGTTTATTCTAAAGTACTTTATTTTCAATTTTCAAAGAAAATAGGTCTGAAATTTTTGATAATAAAATTAATACATATATTTATTTTATATATTCAAGAGAAAAAGAGACAGAAGCAGAGAGAAAGCTGCCATCTGTTTATTCATTCTCCAAATGTCCACAACATCCACAGTTGGGCCAGGCAAAAGATGAGAGCAGAGAACCCAATCCAGGTTTCCCACATAGGAGCAGCGATGAAACTACTTGAGTCTTCTAGGATGCAAATTAGCAGACAGCTGGAATCAGGAGCAGAGCAGAGGTTTGAACCTGGAACCCTGCTATAAAGTGCAGGTGTCCCTACTGGCAACTTAGCCACTAGGCCACACAGTGGACCCATACATGTTTTTGTTTAGTTTAGAAAACTGATCACCAAGAACATGGACAAAAAAGCACATGGAATCCCCATTTCTCCCTAATAACATTTTGATGTCCATAAGGCTGCTGCATATAATGTTGTTACTATTGTGACTGGGATACAGTTCATTTAAATTTGCTCTTTAGTTTGTTGAAATAGGAAAGCTACACTTAAAAATATTAATATCTTAACTGGATGCCTTTTCTAACCTCATATATTTAAATTTTTTAATTATTTATTTGACAGGTAGAGTTATAGACAGTGAGAGAGAGAGAGAGAGAGAGACAGAGAGAAAAGTTTTCCTTCCGTTGGTTCACTCCCCAAACCGCTTGGCTGGCACTGTGCCAATCCGAAGCCAGGAGCCAGGTACTTCTTCCTGGTCTCCCATGCTGGTGCAGGGCTCAAGCACTTGGGCCATCCTCCACTGCCTTTCCAGGCCACAGCAGAGAGCCAGACTGGAAGAGGTTCAACCGGGACTATAACCAGCATCCATATGGGTTGCTGGAGCTGCAGGTGGAGGATTAACCAAGTGAGCCACGGCACTGATTTTTAAGTTATTTTTAATCAATATCCTCTTTTTTTCATATAGGAAATTATTTTATATGCAAACAAAGTTATTTAACAAATTCTGAGTCTCTATTATCTAATGCTTCCCTTTCACCATCTTCACTTCACATATTTTTAGAGAACGTTTTTCAGCAATACTTTAAGGTGCATTTATAGAACAATGTTTAAACAATTTTTATTTATTTTCATTTTATTGTGAAAGCAGAGAGACCAAGAGGAAGAGAGAGAGAGAAAGGAACTTCCGTTCATTGGTTCATTTCTCAATTGCTTCTCAAAATCCCACAAGAGCTAGGGCAAGCTGAAATCAAGAGCCCAGAACTCAGTGTGTCTCCCACATGGATAGCAGCAACCCAGCAAATACTTGAATTGTCACCTGCTGCCTCCCAGGTGCACATTACAAGGAAGCTAGCGTTGTAAGTGGAGCTGGACATGAACCCAGACATACCATTAGGGGATGAGGCCATCCCAAGCAGTGTCTTAACTGGGTGCCAAACACCTTAAATACAATGTTTAGAAAAAAGTTTCTGATTGTTAGTTTGAGCTTTTTTTTTTCCCTCTAAAATCATGTTAAAAGTCTTCAGTAAGAAGTTAAGAAAGATGTAGAACAGGTTTTTGATAACAATTACAAAGTATGTTCTTAACCTATTTGTGGGGGAATTTATATTAACAAACCTATTATTGAACCATTGTTATATTCTGGGAGTGAGCATCAGTTAGTCACATTGTAGTAGAATTTTAATAACATTTTAGTACAGACCTGTTAATTTTATCTTGCGATGGAGGTGTGGTTTTACTATTTGTAGGCTATCTTTGTTGGGTTTGTGCTAGGGTCACACTAACTTCTTGTAAAACAGTATGAATCTTTCCTTCTTCCTCTGTGTTCATGGAAATAAGCTCTGCCTTGAAATCTGAAGGAATTCTTCTGGAACAATTTGTTGTTACAAAATAGCTTTGTCAGTGCTTTCATTTATTGATTTGTTTGGAGACAGTTTGGTTCACATGTATTTTTTCATGAAAATTTCTTTCAAACAAATTTTCAAATTTGTATGCACAGGGTTGAATGCTTCACATAAAATACTTATCTTCCTGGGAACTTAAAAGAAGGGGCAGTCTCTGTAGGCAATAATTTATATTATTTTATAGATTTACAATTCCCTTGACACTGTAGTTCCTTTTTAAGAAGTTGTTCTCTTCTGAAGTAAATCTCTTTGCAAAGAATTTGCTAAATCTGTGTTTTGCATGCTGTGCTTTTGGGCATATTTTTAAATACAACCTTTGCTGAAATACATTTTTGAGTCAAGAAGACTGTATGTAATTTTGCTCCAAAAATAGCATGTACAGATTATTTGAGGTTCTACCTTCTGTTTACCTGGCTGCCATTTTAATTCATTCTTCAAAATATAAATTCAGTTAGGCTGTACCTGAGGCTGGTGGGAAAAGAGCTACATCTACAAAAAGCTTTATTTCTTTGTTTTTTCTCTGTATGTTCTGGGGAATTTGTACCACGTCGTTCTAGCAGGCTGCATGAATTTGAGTGTCGTTCTAGCGTGCTGCATGAGTTTGAGTGTCGTTCTAGCATGCTGCATGATTTTGAGTGCAGGTGGGTTGGTGAGGGAGCTGGGGGAAGAACAATAGGGTGGATTACACGTGCATCCTGCATTGGTAGTGGGAAGGAGTGCCCCTAGGAGTGTGGATTATTCACCTACTTTTGTCTGGTTAGGTGAGTAGTTAGGTTGAAGAAAAGCTCCAGGGACTAAGGGCTTTTAGTTTGGTGAGGCCACTGGCCCCCACCCTCCTATTTCCTGTCCAATCTCATTTGCATCTGTGACCATTGCTCACCCTTGCTTCTAGAG
This sequence comes from Sylvilagus floridanus, assembly GCA_949820135.1. Taxonomy (NCBI): domain Eukaryota; kingdom Metazoa; phylum Chordata; class Mammalia; order Lagomorpha; family Leporidae; genus Sylvilagus; species Sylvilagus floridanus. The sequence continues at coordinate 106,515,660 of OX463241.1, forward strand.
GCCCTAGATTATAAATATCCTTCCCACTGCCATGTTGGAGAACATGTGTAACACTTGAGAGCAGCCCCGTTGAGAAAACAGTTGTTTCCTTTCCTGTGTTAGGCTTTCTTAGGGTAGGGACAATCCTTGGCCAAAGCCTCTTTCTTCCCAGTCTTCCCGTGCTTCTGGCCCTTTTCTTCAATTACTCCCTCAATGAGAGTTGACAGAATTTGCTTTACATACTGCCCTGAATGGTGTTCATTTTCAGAAAGGGAAGTTGTGCCAGCACCACAGCTAACTTGGCTAATCCTCTGCCTGGGGCACTGGCACCCCGGGTTCTAGTCCCTGTTGGGGCGCCGGTTCTGTCCCGGTTTCTCCTGTTCCACCCCAGCTCTCTGCTGTGGCCCGGGATTGCAGTGGAGGATGGGACAGGTCCTTGGGCCCTGAACCCGCATGGGAGACCAGGAGGAAGCACCTGGCTCCTGGCTTCAGATCGGCACAGTACGCTGGCCACAGTGCACCAGCGGTACCGGCCACTTGGGGGGTGAACCAACGGAAAAAGGAAGACCTTTCCCTCTATCTCTCTCTCTCTCTCTCACTGTCTAACTTTGCCTGTCCAAAAAAAAAAAAAAAAAAAAAAGAAAGGGAAGTTGCACATTAACATTGGATATTTTTCTTCTTTGCACATTGACTGTATTTGTTAGTAATTCCTGCCAAAAGTTTGAGATAGGACATTGGCAATATTCAGTTTCAGAACTGATAATCAATTTCCTTTCCATTTCTTATGTCTTTTTGTACGTATCTCTCAATTTCTGGAAGAAGGTTTTTGTAAAGGTTTTCACAAAAACTTTATCTTTCATGTGAAAACATGAGTAAAACATCTTTAGGGCAGTTGGTTATTTGAAACATGAGGTAGTCAATGTCTCTCGTGGTCCTCAAAGTCCGTTCCTTAGGTGTCAGTTCCAAGTCATGTTAAGCAAAGTTACAGTAGAAAAGGTTTCCATGGTCAAATAAACGTTAACACTAATGAAACAAAAGTAAGCTTGATCGTTTACTGAGGAACTTTTCAACACCATTAATAAGCCAAAGAGCTCTGGGACTCTGCAAGGTAGACACAATATTCAATAGTTCCCAGAAATTATTTTAACTCAATACCTTTCTATATTTTTCTTCCAGAAAGTATCACAAAGGAAAATAAATTAGTAGAATACACTGGAAAATACTGTTACAAGAGCATCATTTCCTAACTGAAGGTGGAGAAGTTAAGAAGAAAGAAAAAGTCTTCTAAATGTTATCCTTGCAAATTTAACTAAGGTTCTCTTTTCTGCCTTTCTGTTCTCCCTCTCTCTTTTCCCCATCTGTGTAAGAGATGCTTGGCCTGTTATGTGCAATACAGAACAGCTTATTTGATTCATGGTCTCATGTATATATGTAGGGAATGCATTAATATCATTATCATTATGAGTTCAGCCCCCTTCTCACTTTCACGCACAAAAGCGTGTTATTTTATCTTTTCTCCTTCTACCAAAGATAGCAAAAAGACCCTCATCAGATGCCAATACCTTGATATTACACTTCCTAGCCTCCAGAGCTCTGAGAAATAAATTTCTATCCTTTATAAATGACCCAGTTCCAGGTATTCTGTGATAGCAGCATGCAATGGGCTATGTCAGAAAATTGGTAGCAAAAGTGGAGTGTGTTATAATACATACCTAAGAATGTGGAAGTGGCTGTGGAACTGGATAGTGGACAGAAGCTGAATGAGTATGGAACAGAAGGCTAGAAAACGCCTGTAGTGCCATGACTGGAGCAGGAAAGGCAGTTTTGGTGAGAGCACAGGGGAATTTAGCTGTAGGGAATGTCTCGGTTGTCTTGGAGTTTCTGTAAGTGGCTGTTCCAGAATGCCACTAGACAATACGGACAGCTAAGCAGAGTTTCAGAGTGAAGCAAAATCCTGAAGGAGTTGCATAGCCTCTTTCAAATGCACGGTTGAGGACAGATTGGTTTGGGGGTTTGGGCTCAAGGCATCCTCCATGCGTGTTGCTCAGTGTTGTTTCAGAGCTCTCCTCTTTGCATTTTGGTGCAGCTCTCCCCGGCTGAGCCACACCTGTGGCTTCAGATGTGGCTGAAGCAAACCACTCTGGAGGGGCAAATAGTAAACCTTGTCAGTTTCCAAGTTTCCAAGTGATGTCTATTCTGCAGGTTCACAGCATGTAAGAGTCAAAGGGCATAGCTTCTTCCATCAAGATTCCAAAAAACATATCAGATAGTCTAGGAACACAGGTAGGCAATTGACACAGGAGCAGATAATAGGGTTTTACAGTCCATAAAATGCTTTTCTCACACCTGCTGTCAATGTTTTTTGGAGAAGGAATTCAAAGTTAAATGCTTGGATGTAAGTATCTCAGTGGGGGCTCTGGCGTTAAGTCTGCTGAGATCTTATTGGATGCTAGAAAGCAAGCCAGAGTTGGAAACTAGCCTCCCCAGAAGGTTGGCTCAATGGAGGGTGGCCAGGTGGTGAGGGGAGGGGGATGACTGGAGAACTGAATCCATCTCATTCCTAATAATGCAACCCTATAGTCCTACAGGGACATGGCATGTATGACTTACACTTCTGTAGGCAATTTGAAGCCCAGGTGGTTGGTACTTCCTAGAGAGCCAGGATTTAGGGTCAGGACCCTTATCATAAAGTATTGATACACAATGGAAGGGACTGACAAGATCTATCCATGGGGTGTAGCCTCAGACAGGTGACCTAGTGTTGTTCAGTCTGGTTACTGAACCTGGAGTCCAGAAATGCCATCAAGTATTAGAAACCGAAAAAAAAGTAGACAAAGGGTCAGAGCTGAGGATGGAGTGGGAATCAACATTTCAGGAGATTGTCAAGCCCTGTGCATAGGGAGACCAGTCACTAGGGCTTGGCTGTAACCACATGCTTCCTGATGTCATTATTTGAGTACACAATCGTAGAGTCAGGCAGTCATTGCAGAGCCCTGCTGATGAGTATCTTGAGAACAAGATCCGACCTGGTTGAAGGGCAGAATCTGGGTACAGGCCCATTAGGCTCTTTCTTTCTGGGAGATTGAAATTTAAGAAATGTATCACTGAAATGTCTCATGACGATATTCTCAGGACTGACAAGAAGGTGAGGTTGCATGTGGGAATCATAGAAGCAATCACCAGCAGCCTAGTGTTGTGTTTCACATGTCCTTCCTACTGTGGCCAAGGCTGTGGATTATGGAGCTCCTTGTATCCATTCACTTCACCCATATTCATACTGGTAATAGGAATTCCCACTAGCCCCAAACACCAAACATCTTTTTTTCCTCCTTTTATATTCTCTCTCTGTCACCCATTTAGTTATAAAATTAGGTAAGCTCTCTCTAAATAATAACTCTAGGTGTGGTTGATAGAGCTTAGTGTAAAAGTAATCTGATTTTCAGAGAAGCATTGAGGTCTTTTACCAGAGATTAAGCATAAGAGCAGATGGGTGGAGATTTGTCTAGAAGTCCATTGGTGTCCATATTCTCTCTCCTTGTTTTTGCTACCACTATTCTTGCCCTTTTGAACCAACTGTTAGGGAAGGAGAGAATGATGAGTTCTCCTCAACAATAACATTGAGCAAAAAGGGGAGGGAAATTGGGAGGAAAACCAAAGATAAGTAAACCCAGGAGAAAGTGGTATATTTTTACTATTTACGTTGGGTTGGCAATTTCTGGTGACCCGGGTACTTATAAATATATCATATTTTGGGTTCCACCCAAGAACATTATTATCAGGATCCTCGGTGTGTGAGGACCCAGAGGCTGGAGAATGTCTAGCACTAGGCCATTACAAAGCCATGTAGGAACTGTAAATCTTATACAATTATATATTTATATACACACATATAAAATATATTTGTTAGCTCCTACATTTACATGAATTCTATTAATGAAGCTAATTCTATTAAGTTGCATATAAGTTCCTCAGAGTGTTTATAGACTGCTCAAATGGAAAAGACAGGTTTAATTGTCATATGTGTTTGAGAAATTCTAAGTGAATTAAAGTTACCTTGAGTTTTGTCTTTCTCCTCTTATCTGTACCTTCCTCCTCTACTCCCACTTATTCTCCCTCTATTCCTCTTTCATATTCTTTTTTTCATCTCTAATAGGTGATACAATTTAACCATGCTCCAAGCCTACTTGACCTAAGAATGTACTTTTTTCTTCCTAGGACTGTGGCTCTTCAAATATCCAACTGAAGCATGTTTGGAAGACAACTCTGTGGGTATAGAAAGTATCTACTGGGAGGTGGGGGCTCTTGTTCTCTGTGACTGCCATTAACCTTGCCATTTTTCAATCTTAGAGGTGCTCCTCAATCTTAATATTACTCTTAAAGCTTTCTCCCTGATTATATAATCAACAGCTAAGTGACTAGCTCCTAAAATTTTTCTCAGATTACTCAGTGGAGCTATCCATGGCAGGAGGAACTCCAGGTGCTATGACCTTGTGAGATAGATAACCCTTTATCTCGTTTTGTTGTATCCTAAAGATGGTCCAGGCTACATGAAGATGAATGTGTAGCAAGTACACTTGTGTGAATAGATGTACATGGTCTCAGAGGTGAGGGAAAATATGCTTTCCTCATGTAACATTGTTTGAGAGTTTCTGAGGGTGGTCAAATTCTGAAAGCAGAGTCTATAAGCCTACAACAGTAATTTGTCTTCCTGGATTTTTTGCCTTTTCCCTCTGAACTTTATTATTATTTACTTATTAAAGTAGAATAATAAAACTGTGTTTCAGCTACAGAGGAAGAGATTAATATGACTTATTTTCTTCTTGGTGTCCTTGTGCATTCGTGTGAAAAAAACATAAAGAATTGGTGAAGACTGAAATGATGGGAGGAGGTACTGGTCTTCACGTAGCCGGAAGATTTTCCAGAATTAAAAACCATTGTTCCTCTTGATGCTCTCCTTCCAGAACATCCACTTGCCACCCCATTTAATGCTATTTATATCATTAGCCAGATAATGTGCTTGATAAAGTTGCCTGACAATGGTAGGAATTTCTGTTGCTTCCTTTAACTTCAGCAGAATAGAATTTCCAGGTCCATTTCCCATGTTCCAGCAAGCAGTTGTGGCTCTCATGATACTCAGCAGGAGACTGTGCTCAGTTGAAAGGAGAGAGAAGCTGAGGAAGAGCCATACAACAAGTCCAATCCTTCAAACGAGACCTAGGAAAGAATAAGAGAGAAATGAATGCTTCTATCAGATTTTAAGTGAAAATTTCTCTATTAAAGCTATTATATCTTTTCTCAGAGTTGCTAGAAAAATTTGTCAAAGTAATGATCACATAGTTCTTATAACAATGAACATGTTTGTAATATTTTTGATTCTGTGTTTATTGATATTTAAACACTTCAGAGCTTTTGTGCTATTTAAAACCTCAAAATGTCTTCTCAGTTTCCATTTTGCTTTCTAGAAACTTAATTTTTAAATTGTACTCTTTGAATTTGTTTTTCATTAATTTTCCCTTCTTTGCTTGTTTTTTCCAGATGGTTTTGAACCACATTGTTCAAGCTTGTAGCAATCAGCACGAGTCAGAGTTGAGAAAAATTATGTCATCATCGTATTCATCACTACAATTGCCTTGTCATGATGAGTCCCAGATATTAAAAATCAGAAGACTTTCATATTCTATATGAAGTTATTTCAAGATATATCATTGCTTTTTATTTGAGCTTTTTAAATTATATATTAGTAATAAATAAAATTTATCTTTCATTTAACCACCAGAGGGAGCCTTTAAATCTATGGATTCTAAGAGAGAACAAAAGTAAAATAAACAGCAGATTTTGTTTTTTGGTTAAAAATAAGAAACTCAGTCTACTGTGTATTATGGTACTATGGCACACATGTTGGATCTTTTGTATAAAAAGTACCTAAAATCTTGTCCTGCAGATGCTGCCTTATTTTACTGAACAGGTATTAAATAAGAGTGTGTAACTTGTTTGAGTCATTGTGTTACCTTAACTCGATATTCTAATTTTGGACAGTATTGACTCATTACCTACTTTGAAAGTATTACTTTACTTTCTGTATCTCCTCTCTTTTAGAACCCAGTTTGTCTCAAGTTGTATTTTCCATTTCAAAAACATGATTTTTTTTTCATAACCATAAATTCAGTGCTCAACACATATTCTCCTTTTCTTATTTCTTTGTTTTGGTCAAATTAGCTGACTGGTAAGACTTCAAGTTAATATATTTATTTAATAAAGGTCTTTAGTTCTCTTGATACCTTTCATGTTTGGGAATGACTATTTCTTGTACTTATGTGATAAAGTAGATATAATATTGTCAGGTCATGTTTTCTCTCCCTCATCCATGGTTTTATTTTCTCCCAAGGAGATCAAGTGCTTTAGTTTTTTCCCCCTACAAATTGTATTTGGTGCATAATGGGAAAGGAAAATATCTTTCCATATCCTATAAGCAGCGCAAGTCCCTACAGAGTTGATTTACCCGAGTAATGATGGGTCCTAGATTTCCAAAAGCCATCTATCTTCTTTATAAATGTCAAGCATCTTGTAAATAAGTTTCTGAGTTACATTTCTTTGTGGTCTGCTGGAGCTTACTTTTTAAATGACTTCATTGGAGTACAATGGTATGTCTAAAAATTGCAGGTATTTTCTGTATAGTATTGTTTAACTCCTTTCCCCATTTCTTACCTGGATTGTTTTGTTGTTGTTGAGTGTCTTGAGCACTATATTGATTCTGGGTATTAATCTTTTATCCATTACATAGTTTGCAATTATTTTCTTTCATTCTGTCAGTTGCCTCTTCACTTTGCAGAGTGTTTCTTTTGCAGTACAGTGTTTCTCAGTTTTATGTAATCTCATATTTTGGCTTTGATTTCCTATGGCTCTGGGTCTTTTCCAAGAAGTCTTTGCCTATGTCAATATCTTACTGAGTTTCCCCAATGTTCTCTAGTAATTTGGTGATTGTAGATTTAGGTTTTTGATCCATTTTGAATAGATTTTTGTGTAAGGTATAAGGTAGGGATCTTGTTTCATACTTATGCACATGGAGATCCAATTTTCCCAGGACCATTTGTTGAAGAGACTTTCCTAGCTCCATAGATTGATTTTAGCTCCTTTGTCAAAGATAGGTTGGTTATAGATACATGGATTGATTTCTTGATTTTCTAATCTGTTCCATTGGTCTATACATCTATCTATACAAATGAATTTCTAAAAAAATCATTCCTGCCTGATATTATAAACATTTCCTTACTTATAATAAAAAATTTCAATGTTTTAATTACAACTTTCCTACTACAAAATTTTGTGGAAATACTTTTAAGGTTTACTTACAGGTATACCAAACAAGTAGAGATACCTGTGTGTTTATTGCTTCTTCATGCTACTCAATGGTCGAAAAATAACCATGCATAGCTTCCTTTGTGAGAATGATTAAAGGCAAATTAAAAGTGCATGTCCAAGAACAAGTCAGTTATTTACATGTGAAAGGAGATAAAATTGTGTAGAATGGAGTAGGCACTATCTTAATATTTTTATATTTTTTATTTATTTATTTTACTTCTTAGAAAGAGAGAGAGAGAGAAAGGGAGAGAGATTCTATCTGCTAGTTTATTCCTTATCTGTCTGCAACAGCTGAGTCTGTGCCAGGACAACATCAGGATCCTGGAACTCAATCTGGTTTTCCTTCTTCTGTGGGTGGCAGAAACCCAAATACTGGAACTATCACTTGTTGCTTGCCAGGGTGCTTTAACAGCAAGTGAGCAATACTGAAACCCAGGGAACTGGGATGTAGGCATCCCAAATGCTGACTTAACTGCTGTAACAAATGCCTACCCTGTCATCTTAATGGGATGGATTTTTAATATCAGATGACTGGGAATGAGCCTTGAAAGCCTCCCTTTATATATTCTGGCATAGTCAGTAAATGGCATGAAAATATGCAAATATTTATTGCTGGCATATAATCACTGAATCATTGGTAATTCCAGGTAATTGGTTTTGGTGAAAAATCTACATTGTATTATTAGTGGGGGCTTGGAGAATGTCAGACAGGTTGTGAATAGGAATTTAGGTTCTTAGGGACACACCAACCCACTGAGATATGATAGAATAACCAGGAGGGCCTTTGGGGCATGCAGTTGGAAGGAAATGAGCAGGCTCCAGTGAAAGGTGCAATCAATGAGCAAGAGCTGCATGGAGAACAGAAGGCTGACTAGCACGGAGTGGGGAAGAGCTTAGATCAGGGCAGTCATGTGGCACCAGATGGACATCATTCTACCACAGGATCTGGAGTTTAGAAACAGCAGCCTCCTACCCAGGAGGACTAAGGAGGACAAGAACAAAGACATAATAAGATGTAGCTGGAACCGGCGCTGTGGTGCAGTAGGTTATCCTCTGCCTGTTCTGCCAGCATCCCATATTGGTGTCGGTTCTAGTCCTGGCTGTCCCTCTTCCAATCCAGCTCTCTGCTATGGCCTGGGAAAGCAGTAGAAGATGGCCAAAGTCCTTGGGCCCCTGCACCCACGTGGGAGCTTCTGGCTTCTGGCTTTGGATGGTGTAGTTCCAGCTGTTGTGGCCACCTGGGGAGCAAACCAACGGAAAGAAGACCTTTCTCTCTGCCTCTTCCTCTCAATGTCTGTAACTCTACTTCTCAAATAAATAAATAAAATATATATTTTTTTAAAAAAGATATTGCCTTATTAAAGCAGAACTCAGATACTGAAACTGGACTATAATAGGCTAATTTTGGGTTTTGGGATGTACTATGAAAACAAGATTTATAATTCTCCTGCTCAGTGAAAATATCTTAAAACCTAAGTTAAGGCTGAACCTATAGGTAACAGCCCGACTGTACAAGATAATTAACACTGTTGCCTTCAATATCTTAATGGTAAATACATTTGTAAGTTCCAAGAAAGCTCTCCTTTAATATCTTTTACAAAGGCAGATGCTATACAAAACCAAAGGGAAATTCAGGAAAAGTCAAAGTAGGGGAGAGTATTTGACCTAATGTTATACCCTTTAAGATAGCCAGGTTTCATACTGGGGTGTGGGATCAACCCCCAGCTTACTCTTGACTCCAGCTTCCTGGGAGGCAGTGGTGATGACTCAGCATTTGAGTTTCTACCACCCATGTGAGAGATTTGAAATCAGTTCCCAGCTCCCGGCTTCTGCTTCAGTCCAGCCCCAGCCATCCAAGGTATTTGGGCAGTGAACCAATGGATGGGAACTCTCTGTCTTTCTTGTGCTGTCTCTCTAATTGCAAAGAAAATCTTTAAAAAAATCAAAACAGAGCCATTTAGATCTATTTCATCTGTTTTTATTCCAGAGAGTCTTTGTTTTGTGTGGGTAATGCCAATACTTATGAATCTTGGCTGTGCATCTTGTTATAAAGAGCAAAAGTTGGTTTCAGAAGTATACATGAACATAAAAGGTTGGGGATGGGGAGTAGAATAATTTTTATTGTCTAAACCAGGTTGTAAATGATGAAGGAAAATTAGACATGTAGCACTTGCAGCAGGGGCACAAGGGAATGATGCTTGGATTATTTTTCTGTTTTTTTTTTCTTTTTTTTTTTTTTAACATACTGCTTTGGATTCCACCAGTAGAATCACAGGGATGCAGTATTTGTTTCTGGTATGCATAGTTCAAACCAAGTGGAGAATTGACAGCATGAAGGATGGCTCCTAACATAGCGGAAGCCCAGTTATCCCATGCCTTCTCTCTAGTGTGGGCAATTAAGCAATGGGTAGAAGAACATCCTCTAAAGGTTTGCTTCTTTTGCAGGAGTGGGTAACATGAAAGGAATTGAAGAGAGTCAAAGGCTATAAATAAGTTATGCAGAATTTTCATACCTCACTTTTTTCCCCAAGGACAACCGGACCTCTGCCTGATTTTTCTTTTAATTATTAAAATTGTGTAAATGTTGACATCAGAATTGTTACACATTACCAAACACCTGAAGGAAAAAAACCATTTCCCCCCATATTTATTTATGTATTACTATATATAGCTGGTGTTAGTGTTTTCACAGTGTTTGTTTCCTATGTAGATATTATGTACATTCATAGGTATACTATTATACTTAAAATCAGTGATATTAGTATCACAGAACATGGGATTCATGACAAAGATCAAAAAGTGAGGAAAGAAGGATATATTACTATTTAGAGGGTATAATTCAGTGAAGACAATGTATATAGCCATCTAGATACCTAATAATATGACATCTGTGCATTTTTATACTCTCTCTCTCTCTCTCTCTCTATATATATATATATATTTTAAAGATTTATTTATTTATTTGAAGGAGTTACACAGAGAGAGAAGGAGAGGCAGAGAGAGAAAGTCTTCCAACCACTGGTTTATTCCCCAGCTGGCTGCAACAGCCAGAGCTGCACTGATCCAAAGCCAGGCCTCTTCTGGGTCTCCCACATGGATGTGGGGGCCCAAGGACTTGGGCCATCTTCTGCTGCTTTCCCAGGCCATAGCAGAGAGCTGGATTGGAAGTAGAGCAGCTGGGACTTGAACTGGAGTCCATATGGGATGCCGGCACCACTGGCAGAGGCTTAACCCAATACGCCACAGCACTGGCCCCAATATTCTAGATTTCAACTTCTACATGTGAGATAAGATGTGGTGTTTGTCTTTCTGTGTCTGACTTATTTCAGTGTGCATAAATATCTCCAGTTCCATCCAGGTTGCTGCAAATGTCAGGATTTCATTTTTTTTATTGCTATCATTTTTTTTAAGCGAAAATGTTATTGCTGAAAATCCCAATACTTAACTAGGTTATTGGTCTTGTACTTTGGTAAGAGAAAGTTATTTTCTCAAATACCAACTCCCAGAAAATACACTGCTAATGTCACTTCTGATAGAATTCATCAATTGAATAATAGATTAGTTAAAACAGAGATCCCACACAGAAACACAAAGTGTAAAAATACTGTTTCAGTACTAGTAATAGCATTATTTCACATTGGATAGCACATTAAGGACAGATCCCTCATGAGACGCAAGTACACAGTGACTTCTGAAGTTGATTTAACAATTTGACACTCTTGTTTATGGCGTCAGTAATCTCCCCAGGCTCTAGTCATGAGTTGCCGAGGCTATGGAAGCGTTTAGGGTTTGCCGACTTCGATCTTAATCCGACAGGGTCATAGTCAAAGTGGAAGTTCTCTCCTCCCTTCAGAGAAAGGTACCTCCTTCTTTGGTGGCCCCGTTCGTTCCACTGGGATCTCACTCGCAGAGATCTTTCATTTAAGTCTTCTTTTTTTTGTTTTTCAGAGTGTCTTAGCTTTCCATGCCTAAAATATTCTCATGGGCTCTTGAGCCAGATCTGAATGCCTTAAGGGCTGATTCTGAGGCCAGAGTGCTATTTAGGACATCTGCCATTCTATGAGTCTGCTGTGTATCTCGCTTCCCATGTTGGATCATTCTCTCCCTTTTTCATTCTATCAGTTAGTATTAGCAGACACTAGTCTTGTTTGTGTGAACCCTTTTACTCTTAGACCTATCAGTGTGATCAATTGTGAGCTGAAATTGATCACCTGGACTAATGAGATGGCCTTGGTACATGCCACCTTGATGGGAATGTATTGGAATCCCCTGGCACACTTCTAACTCTATCATTTGGGGCAGTTCCGATTGAGCATGTCCCAAATGGTACATCTCCTCCCTCTCTTATTCCCACTCTTATATTTCACAGGGATCACTTTTCATTTAAAATTTAAACACCTACGGCTAATTGTGTGTTAGTTGCCAGATTCAACCCATAGTACTAGAACGAATACAAACAATAAGGGGAGATACTAAAATGGGTAAAGATTTAGTTTTTACACTTTGTGTTTCTGTGTGGGTGCAAACTGATGAAATCTTTACATACTATAATATTAAATCAATCTTCTGTGTATAAAGATAATTGCAAATGATTAAAAAATCTTGGTGTTAAATTGGAAATTGCATAGATAATTAATCAATTCTTTAAAAAAAATCATGTAGGATCTCTGTCTTTAATGTACTGTACATTGTGAATTAATACTATAACTAGTACTCCAACAGTAATTTCAGTTTGTGTCTCTATGTGAGGGCAAACTGCTGAAATCTTTACATAATATGTTCTAAACTGATCTTCTGTGTATAAAGAGAATTGAAAATGAATCTTGATGTGAACAGAAGGGGAGAGGGAGCGGGAGAGGAGAGGGTGGCGGGAGGGAGGGAAGTTGTGAGGGGGGGAGCCATTGGAATCCATAAGCTATACTTTGGAAATTTATATTCTTTAAATAAAATAAAAAAAAATCCAAAAAAAAAGAAAAGCTGGAATTTATGTTATTTATAAAAATAAAAAAAAAAACAAAAAAACAGAGATCCCAATTATGAAGAAGTCATAATATAAAATGGCAGCCAGTAATAATTGGAATTATTTGAATTTTGTTTTAGTTAATCAGTAGCTCTAAAATTCATGTAAATATATAAGATAATTTTTAAATGGAACACACATAACATGTATTAAGATGAAACTGGACCTACTTGGTTCAGATTGTCTTTTATTAAACTTGACATGTGGCTTGAGGTTGGGGTTAGTGGAGAGGAAGTAAAGGTAAAGTATAATACATTTAACATCTTTCACAGAAGGAAGTCAATGGATAGCACTCCTGTATCACTGTAGAAAATTCTACATGTACATATCACATAATATTTTTAAAATATTAATTTTCAAATGATCAGTAGAAACTTAAAATCAATATGCCTTATAAATCACCACTGGAATTAAGCAAACAAAATATTAATACAGGGAAATGCAAGTAAAAAGAAATGAAAAGAAAGCACAAAGTAAACAGAGCATGAAATGCACTGATGTGCATATGATTAAATATTTCATGTAGAACCATAAATTAGAAAAGAGCTGAACTCACTTGAGAAATACAAAGATTAAATTTTAGACACTCCAAAATGTCTGAATATGCACTCTACACAAAACTTACGCAAAAACAAAAGAATACAAATGTAGAAAAGGTAAAGATGGGCAAAGATGTATTTAATATACTAATTAAATAAAGGAATGGGGGCCATTAATTACCATTGAAATATAATTCTAAAACAAAGTTAATAAATGGAAGAAAGATAAACATTGATATCAACATTGAAGATATGATCCTGGCATAATCAAACACTAAGAAGCCAATAACCTGATATTGATGTAAATAGAGAAGAAACTGCTAGTGAAAAAGAGAAGGAGATAAAACAAGGCAATTATTTTGGAAAATATTATTACCACTTTCAATTTTTCTAAGAAATTAGATATAAGATAAATGACATAAAATATTCTGATAGATTGTTATTAGATTGAGAATCGACATTTCTTGTTGCAAATTATTTCTTTTTTTCCATTTTCCTCAAAATATTGCTCAAGTTGGTTGATACAGTGGGCTATTTAAGAAATTCCAGTAAATTTCCCAAGTGGCTAAATATACAGGTCATATTTAAAATAGCATTCCAGTAAAATTCAAAATTATATATCAACATTCATAGATACTTGGAGTTTCAAAATGATTCTCTAAGAAACTCTTGCATCAAAGTTGAAGCTAAAATATAAATATCAGCATTTCTTTTTCTGGCAATAATGCATAATACAGGCTATGGAAACCTCATTACCATGCACATTTCTATGTGGATAAATATAACAAATCATTTTTAGTGTGTTCACTATAATGCAAGGGTATCTTTTGGGGTAAAAAACAAAGAGTTAGACAAGTGATTGGGAAATAGAACTGAAATCCCTAACTTCCCTGCAGAATAGTTCCAGAAAAACAGGAAACTTTCCCAAGAGACCAGATCGTGGCCTCAGGCGAGTGGAAGGAGGTTGGAAATGAAATTCCTGTGGAGCTGAAAATCAGAAGGCTAAAAATGTAAGCGAAAGCATAGATATGAAACAGTAAACAAAAACAACAATAAAGAAAAAATTCTTGAAATAAAGGTAGAAGACATACAAGTTTATTTGTGTTGACAAGTTCTTTCAGGGGGTAAAAAAACAATGAACAAAAAGGTTTCCACTGAGACTACATAACCACATTGGCATGGAGTACAGATCTGCACTACCCCTGTGGTTTAGAGAGCCACAAGCTGGGAAATGAACTTAAGTTGATAGAAAAGCAAACAAAATAACACACATAGCAAAAGATAAGTAAAATGAAACAGAAAGACCAAAATGAATAGCATGGAACAAGGTGCTAAACTATATGGGAAGAAAAACATAAACCCTCTTAGGAGGGATCCCAGGCTAAGTGAAAATTCCACAGAAAAAAATCCTTCTTAGAATTGTTTGTGTGGAATACATAAAAACTATTCTATTAATATTAATAAATATGTAAAAGTCCTCTGAATATCAATTCATAATCAAAATGAAAACACCCAAAAATTAACTATAGTGAAGGAGAACAGTTGTAACATGCAAAATACAAAAAAGGACGCAAATAGAATGAAAAGAATACATATTTCACAAGGCAATGAAAAGAATCCAAAAGGAAAATATGATTGAACATATGTACACCTAATAGAACTTCTACAGTAAGTGAATTAAGACAATGAAAGAGGATCTATTTAAAGGATGAAATCCATTTAGCAAAGGTTGTGTTTCAATGGGTTAAGCCACCACTTGGGATACTTGCATTCTATATTGGAGTGTCTGGTTAGAGTCCTGGCTACTCTGCTTCTGATCCAGGTTCCTGCTAAGGTACCTGGGAAGGAAGTATATGATAGCTCAAGTGCTTAGGTTTCTACCACCAAGGTGGGAGACCAGTATGGAGTTCCTGGCTCCTGGCTTTGGCTTGGCCAAGCCCCAGGTATTGGGGGCGAATAAACTAGGGGACAGAAGATCTCACTGTCTCCCTCACCCCTCTTCCTTTCAAATAAATAAATAAATAAACGAAACTTTAAAAGAGAAATGCAATGCATAATTGATGAAAAGGACAAATCCCTGCATTCAAGAAGCATCCATGAATGTTAAACAGATAAAATGAATATGAAATTAACACCTAAATGCATCATGGTTTCCCAATAGATAACCAAAGGTAGAGATATTTCAAAAGCCACAGAAAAAGGAACCTATAAATGAAAGAAAATCAGTAGCAAATTTCCTAACAATGGAAGCCAAAAGAGAGTAGAAAAATATTTTTGAGGTGCTGAGAGAAAAAGAAACCAGCACTTTTATCCTTTTTCTAGGATGAGGGGTGAAACAAATTAGGACAAATAAAAACTGAGTTTTCCCCACAAAATACACTCACTAAAAGAACTTAGAAAGCACGTAGTTCAGACAGAAGGGAAATTATCCCATAAAAAAGTATCAGACGCTGGGACAGGTGTTTAGCTTGACACTGGGCATGCTTGCATTGCTGTATGCATGAGTACCTGAGTTTGATTTTCAGCTTCACACCTGATTCCAACTCCCTGATACACTCAGAAGCTGAAGCTGATGGCTCCAGTATTTGGGTCCCTGCCACCCATATGAGAAGACTGGATTGAATTCCAAAATTCTGACTTTGGCCAGGCACTTGGTCATTGGGATCTCTTGGTCTCTCGGTCTCTCGGTCTCTCGGTCTCTCTCTCTCTCTCTCTCTCTCTCTCTTTCTCTTTCTCTGTCTCTCCTCTCTCTCCCTCTCTCCTTCCCTCCTGCCTCCTTGCCCCTCCCCATCCCCACTTCCCTTCATTTGCACTCTCAAATAAATTTTAAGAAACAATCAAAAGGAAAAACAAACTTCACTTAATAAACTGTCTTGGTGAAATTATCCTATAAGGAGATACCTTTTCTCAAGTTTCACTCCAACCGTCTTATAACTATTGTTCATTCTGCACTTGCTCCAGGGGATATGTACAAAGTGACTTGTAAGGAAAGAGATCACACTCCAAAATAAATTTCAGACTGTGTAAGAATGAGTAAGGACAAATTTATTTGTATGAGTGCACCCAGTAGAGTCTGAATTTCATATGCTAGTTTAGCAGGTGGAAGTGCTGTAACATGAAACCCTTGCTTGAGTAAAACTTCGAGTGGTAACTCAATGAGATTATGATACAAGAACTTCCTTGGTATATTGAATAGGAAATAATCCAAAGCCTTAGGAAAACAGGCAAGTTAGAATTGATTTATTGAGGCCGGCACTGTGGCTTAGTGGGTAAAGCCACTGCCTGAAGTGTTCTTCTGATCCAGCTCTCTGCTAATGCCTGGGAAAGCAGTAGAAGATGGCCCATGTGGGATAGCACCCATGTGGGAGACTTGGAAGAAGCTCCTGGCTTTGGATTGGTGCAGCTCCAGCCATTGCGGCCATCTGGGGAATGAATCAGCGGATGGAAGACTTTCTCTCTCCCTCTCTCTCTGCCTCTGCCTCTCTGTAACTCTTTCAAATACATAAATTAATAAAAATGGATTTATCTTGGAGATTCAGCCCTTTCCACACCACATTTTTTTTTCAGGAGGAAGGATCCCCAAAGGGCCATCCCCTCACTAAGTCATTAAGAAATAACATAAGTGAGAGAAACAGCCACATTCTTGAAACAAGGCCAGGTACAATGTGGACGGAAGCTGTCACTGACATGAATATCCCATGAAGGTAATGTTACACTTATTGCTAGGGGTTAAGTATGTGCAGTGCAATGTACACTGAATTCGAAGTTTTGACTCACGGAGATCTTCAATTTCACGTTACTCAAAATGAAGTAAATGTACAGCCTAATAAACCATTAAATTATCCGTATAACAAATAAATTTCCAGGTTAGAGGCCAAATCCTTGATTTGAATCATTTTGAATGGGAATCATGTCCTCTATCCTAATCACAGAGGTAAGTGTTTCATAGACCTAGAGCCTACAGACTAAAGGTGAGTTTTGGATCTCCTGCAACACTGCCATAGACATCTACCCTCTGTCTTCTCCCGTCCCTGTCAAAAGATACTTCAGTTAATTATGCATTGAAGAAGAAAAATCTAAATTTTTCTGAATTGACACAAATTCTTAGGGACATTAAATAACAATGTGAAGTTTGTAAGAGTCTGATAATAAATAGGAACATATGCTGGGTTGGAATCACACATTGCCCATATTTCTGTGAACTGCCTCCGAGGTTATTTCTCTAGTTTCAGAATGTTTAATAATAATGAGTATATATGGCAGCTGGCAGATTCTCTGTATTGGCTAACACAGAAAATTAGAATTATTGCTGTAGGAAGGTTAAGTTCCAGCTTCTGGAAATTTCCCTCCTTGCCAGATCTTACAGAGAGGATACTGAACCAAACCCAACGCTGAACTCCTTTGGGGAACTGCAGAATGGAGGGCCATTGGGAAAGAGCTGAAAGGTGCAGGGGAGTTATGCTGCTCCCACACTTTACAGAAAACAGCGGATCTTTGAAAATGACTGCACTATTTTAACCTTCATCAGGTGTTAACTGCAATTGGCAGCCTCTTCTTTGTGTATGGTTATCTGTCCATTCATGGGAATTTACCCAAACAACAACAAAAACAGCATATAAAGAGTTATCTATACCACCATGTTTACAGCAGCTCAACACCAATAACTAAGATGTAGAATCAACTCAGATGTCCATTGACTGATGACTGGGTAAAGAAATTATGATATATACACACTATGGAGATTTACTCAGTTTAAAAAAAAGAAAGAAAAGAAAAAAAATCTTGTCTTTTACTATAAAATTGATGCACTTGGAAACCATTATACTTAGTGAAATAAACCAGTCCTCAAAATACAGATACCATTGTTTTCCCATATCTGAGGTAACTAATAGAGTACCTAAAATGTAATGTATTGGAGTGAGATAGACACTTTAAGATTCAATGGTCTTTTATAGTCCTTGTCTCTTCTGTTGAGGAACAGTGTTTTTATCTTCATTCTATTTGTTGAACTCTTTATGTAGGGTTAACCTTATAAGTATAAAGTAAACTGAAAACAGATTTCTGCAAAAATTAAGAGTGGGAGGCTGGCGCCACAGCTCACTAGGCTCATCTTCCGCCTGCGGCGCCAGCACCCTGTGTTCTAGTTTTGGTCGGGGCACTGGATTCTGTCCCAATTGCCCCTTTTCCAATCCAGCTCTCTGCTGTGGTCCGGGAGTGCAGTGGAGGATGGCCCAAGTGCTTGGGCCCTGCACCTGCATGGGAGACCAGGAGGAAGCACCTGGCTCCTGGATTCAGATTGACGCAGCACAATGGCTGCAATGTGCCGGCCGTACCGGCCATTTGGGGGGTGAACCAACGGAAAAGGAAGACCTTTCTCTCTGTCTCTCTCTCTCTCTCACTGTCTAACTCTGCCTGTCAAAAAAAAATTAAGAGTGGGAATAATAGAGGAAAGAGGAAGAAGGACAGGAGAGTGGGAAGGAGGGAGTATAAGGTGGGAAGTATCACTATAATCCTGAATCTGCATATATTAAATATATGAAATTTGTATACCTTAAATAACATTTAAAAAAAGTGATGACTGCTTCTACTTTGAAAAATCCATTCTAGAAGAAGAGCCAATTTTTGATGGAAGTAGATCTGATAAATGCAAGCTTAGGACTGAAGTAGACAATTATGTTACCCTGACTAATGTCCCCTCAAAATCTGTCCACCCCTTTTTTAATTGCTATGTTTTTAAAAGGATTTATTTTAAGAGCTAGCATTTGTGCACTTGTTTTCCTTTGAAAAAAATTTTTTATTTATTTACTTGAAAGGGAGAGCAACAAGGAGCGTGATAGAGTAAACAATATCCACTGTTTTAATTCCAAAATGTCCATAAAATCCAGGTCTGGTCCTAGCCAAACCTAGGACCTGGAGCTCAATCCAGGTCTCCCATGTGAATGACAGGGACTCAGACTGACCTTCATCAGATGACTCTGATGAGAAGTCAGCAGGGTGTCTAATTGGGGATCTTCTGAAAGCTATCTGGAGTTTCGCTAGTGCACATTTCAGAATCTTTTCTTTATGTTTTACTAATGAAAGTTTGACTATAATATGTGATGGTGAAGATTTTTTCTGGTCCTAGAAGTTTTAGCCAGAACCATTAGGCAATAAAAAGATATCAAAAGGATACAAATTAGAAAGGAGGAATTCAAACTGTCCCTATTTGCAGATGACATGCTCCTATATATAGGGAGACCAAAAGACTCCACTAAGAGACCATTGGAACTCATAAAAAAATTTTGTAAAGTGGCAGGAAATAAAATTAACACAAAAAAATCAATAGCCTTTGTATACACATAAAATTCCATGGCTGAGAAAGAACTTCTAAAATCAATCTCATTTACAACGGATAAAAAATTTCAATACTTTGGAATATATTTAACTAGGGAGGTGAAAGACCTCTTCAATGAAAATTACAAAACATTAAAGAAAGTAATGGAAGAAGGCACAAAAAAATGGAAAAATCTTGCATATTTGTGGACTAGAAGAATTAGTATCATCAAAATGTCCAAACTACCAAAGGCAATTTACAGATTTAGCATTCCCAATCAAAATATAAACTATATTCTTCTCAGATCTAGAAAATGATGCTAATATTTATATGGAAATACAAGAAACCAGGAATAGCTAAAGCAGTCTTATACAACAAAAGCAAAGTTGGAGGCATCACAATACCAGATTTCAAGACATACTACAGGGCAATTATAATCAAAACAGCTCAGTACTAGCACAAAAATAGACATGTAGACCAGTGGAACAGAATAGAAACTTCAGATATCAATCCATGCATCTACAACCAACTAATCTTTGACAAAGGAGCTAAAATAAATCCCTGGAGAAAGGACAGTTTCTTCAATAAATGGTGCTGGAAAACTGGGTCTCCATGTGCAGAAGTATGAAGCAAGACCCCTGCATTACACCTTACAGAAAAATTCACTCAAAATGGATTGAGGACCTAAATTTATGATATGATACCACCAAACTATTAGAGAACATTGGGGAAACTCTTAGTGACATTGGCATAGGCAAAGACTTTTTGGAAAAGACCCCAGAAGCACAGGCAATCTAAGTCAAAATTGACAAATGAGATTATAAACTGAGAAGCTCTGCAAAAGAAGCACTCTGCAAAGTGTAGAGGCAACCAACAGAATGGAAGAAAATATTTGCAAACTATGCAGCTGATAAAAGGTTAATATCCAAGACCTATAAAGAACTCTAGAAGCTCAACTACAACAAAGCATTCAATACAGTTAAGATATGGCCAAAGAGTTAAACAGGCATTTTTCAAAAGAGGAAATTCAAATGGCCAGTAGACACATGAAAAAATACTCAGGATCACTAGCTATCAGGGAAATGCAAATCAAAACCACACTGAGGTTTCACCTCATTACAATTAGAATGACTTTCCTACAGAAATCAACTAACAATAAATGATGTAGAGGATGTGGGGGAAAAGGTACCTTAATCCACTGTTGGTAGGAATATAAACTGGGAAGCCACTGTGGGAAACAGTAGGCAAATACCTCAGGAATCTGAATATAGATCTACCATGTGACCAAACCATCCTACTCCTGGGAATTTACCAAGAGAAAATGAAATCAGCATATGATAAAGTGATCTGTACCCCCATATTCACTGTAGCTCATAGCTAAGATATGGCATCAACCAGGATGTCCATCAACTGAAGACTGGATAAAGAAATTATAGTATATATATATTTTATATGAAATATATATGCACCATAATTTCATATATATATGTATATGAAATCCTGTGGTTTGCAATAAAATTGATGCAACTGGAGACCATTGTACTTAGTGAAATAAGCCAGTCCCAAAGTGACAAATGCCATATGTTCTCCCTGATCTGTGGTAACTAATAGAGTATCTAAAAGAGAATCTATAGGAGTGAAATGGACATTTTTAGATTGGATGATCATTTACAACCCTTGTCTCTATCATTGAGGAACAGTATTTTTATCTTCATACTGTTCATTGAACACTTTATTAGTGTAGGGTTAATCTTATGAGTATAAAGTAAACTAAAAGTAGATATTTGTAAAACTCAAGAATGGGAATAGGATAAGGAGGAAGAGGAAGGGTGGGAGCAAGGGTAAGAGGGAGGGTAGGGTGAAAGTCTCACTATGTCCCTAAATCTGCATATATGAATTACATGAAACTTGTATATCTTAAATAAAATTGAAAGAGAAGGACAATAATAACATAATAACAAAATAGCAAAAATCTATTTAGGGTTTCAAATGTACATGTCTATAATATTCATGCATATACATATATAAATGATTAGGAACCTAATCATTTAACCCTCAAAATCTTTCTGAGAAGTATGTAAAAAGAGAACAAGACATTTATGCATACTTGTACATGGGTTAAATAACTTGTTCAAGATCTTAGACAGGAACTGGTAGAATCAGGATTTAAACTCATGTCTTTTTTACTCATATTCTATGTTCCTGGTCAGTTTGCTATCCACACACACATATATACTAACAAGGTATTACCAAAATGATTAAAATCTTAGGACATTACCACGAACAAAACATTATTTTATTGAAGATACATATCACTTCCAAAATAAGTATTTCAAAATAGTTTTGAGCAATGAAAACTACAGAAACATTGGACAGCTGCTCAGTCATTACCCGAAGGAATAGCACCCATGTGGATGTAGGAATTGGACTACTCAACCGAGTAGTTCCAGGGTGTATTAGAACCATCTGTCCCGGGATCATGTACTGTGACAGTTATCTCTGTGTCTTCAACCGTGATTCTATGTAATGAGTCCTCATATGCATTTTAGAAATTGGAATGAGAATTCTCTTTTCTCCTCTTTATCTCCTGCTTTATCTTCTACAGGATTTAGCAGCACTGAACACAAATTTAGGGCACATATCATATTGCAGATGGCCTACTGAAAAGTCACTCTATTAGTTTCATCTGGGTACAGAAGCAGAATAATCATAAAATATTTTCATGATTTACTTTTCTGGTCTGTGTTTCATTGTCACTTGGAGGTAGTTGAATGATCTATAGGATTATCATACATATTTAATCTCTACTCAATATTTAGACTATCAATTGTTGTAATGAAATGGTTATTATTTGAAAACCAGATTACACTTAATCATTAAATTTAACTTTCCCATAACCTTTTTAATTACATTTTCCCAAAAGAGCAGTGAAGAAAAGTATGTTTTTCTTTAGTACTTGCAGCACAATGGTTTTACATTTTTCTGTATTTTTAAAAATATGCTGACTCCATATATTACTTACATTTTGATCATTATTATTTTCTCTTTTATACTTATTACTAAAAATTAAACCATTTTAAGCATATGCATCCTTAAAAGTTTTGTATGTGTTTGTTTTAATTTTATTTGAAGCTGAGGGAGAAAGGAAAGAGAGAGAGAGAGAAAGAGAGAGAGAGAGAGAGAGAGAGAGAGACCTTATTTGTGGTCATCCACAAATTCTCATAATAGCTGAGAATGGGCCAGACTGAAGCCAGGAATCTGAAAATATGCCTGATTCTCTCATGTGGGTGGCAGAGACCCAACTACTTGGGCCATCAGCTGTTACCTCCTGGGGTGCACGTTCGTGGGAAGCTGGGTCGGAAGCACAGCCAGGACTAGAACACAAGATTATTGAAATATGATGTAAGTGTCCCAAGCGGTGTCTTAATTACTGAGCCAAATGCCCACTGCAGCATATGCCATTTTCTGAAAAGTAATAGAAACAGTAACAATTGTACTTAAAGCAACTGACCATAAAAGCTGTACATATTAACATGTACATTGTCTCTTACGTGGATGAAGTTATAGTTATTCGAGTAAGTTTATTACATCATGTGCTTTTCTTCTGTATAATCCATAGTTTATTGTTACTTATTCTGTCGTTTTGGAGGTTGATTTTGTTATAATTTGTGAGTAGGAAGACTGGAGACTTACCATCCTATATCTGTTCTTTCATTCTGGTCATTTTCATTTTAAAACTAGCTTCACTGAAAAGTAAGAAGAGTTGGAGTTAAATACAACAGCAAAAAGAGTATTTTTTTCGTTTGGTTTGGTGGGAGGTTTACCAATGAGGGTGATGACTGTGTATCTGTAGTGATGAAAAATGACCGACTGGTGAGGAGTAAACGTTCTGGCAGGAAATAGAAAGCAGACACATAAATCACAAACCAGACAGTGAGAGCGAAGGCACTGAATAAAAATAAGCTTGGACATATGTGAGATTGGCAGAATGCAGTGATACAGGCTGCTGCTCCGATGGGAAGGGCGATGGCACTGGGGCTCAGCGCATTTCATCTGCAGTCACTGAAGAGCAACACAAACCTGAAAGACTGGCAATAGAAAAGTGATGAATTTTTTTCTAGAATATATACTTAAGAGAGGTGCTTTAAAATAGGAAAACACAGCTTCATCTTCTCCTCAGTCATACTTAGCCTGGCACTGGATAAGGATCAATTTTAAAGGACTTAAATGCATATGCACCACGCTAGACGTGGAAAGAAACTGAGGTCCTCCAAAGCAAAGTGGGCTTCCACGGTGTGGAGACTCAGCGGTGACAAGGCTGAGATGATGCCAACACTTTTCAGATATCAAGTTTGGGTACACATGTTTGTTCTTTTGATACTAATTGTCCTCCGCTACCTTTTAGTACAAATTAGAAATGGTTTAATTAAAATTTCATTTACCATATTTACTCCACTTTTATGTTACTTAATTCAATCTCAATTCATTGCATGCCCAATACATGCAAGTAGTATCTTAGAAAACATAAAGTTGAAAGAGACATTGTCCTTGCACTGAAGAATGGATTATAAATGATTAAGAGCACCTCATATGGAAACTCATGCAAACTGACAATCGCATGCTTCCACACTTCTTGACCATGGGATTTACCTAAGTTGCGTAAAAAATGTGGATTCATGTGTCAGTGTCATGAAGACTCAGATTCTGAGCTCTGAGGTAGAGGCTCTTTCAATGATTTAATAGTCCAGGTAATCTTCTGATCAAGTAGTTTGGGAAGACATGGTTGCTATAGTTTCCAAATTTGTGATATTGTGATAACCTAAGGAACTTCAACTATTACAGGTGTGTCTGTTTTACCTTTGGACCACAGAGATTGATTTGATTATTTGTTTTTAGTGTGGCCTAAGATATGAATTTTGAAGCTGTCCTCTATTTGATTCTAGGCTACAAACATCTTTAGTAACTTCAATGTGTTTGGTAGATATGATTTTCCAGCAAGTTTTCATGACGTCAATGCCACCCACCAATATTGCTAATTGTATATATTGAGAATTTAACTTTGTCATAAGTATTTTACATTTATTATCCTTTAAACACAAACCAATCAGATCAACAACAATATTATCTGTGTTTAATAGAAAATTTTAACCTTTAAAATTTCCTCAAGCTTCTATCATTTCAAAGTGACTTACCGGGTGTGAAACTAGATTTGTCTTGAATGCGAAACTTGAGGCTTCGTCAGTTTGTCAGACTGACTTTCAGATATACCCCAAAGGACAGGAAGGCTTTCCACTGACAGAAATGGACATGGAAGGCACCCAAATGTCAGCAAAGGAAGAAGTGAAATAAATTGAAATGTTTGTTTGCAGATAATGGAGGCCTTGAATTCATTGACAACCTGATTAATCATCAGATAATTGATTCATTGATTGATTCATTCATTTATCTATTCATTCAGCATATTTCTATTTTTTCATTATTAGAATTTCATACTAAGTTGTCTAAAAAATATTACCTGTGGATTGAGAATCATAGGTTAAATATTTACCTAGATTTTAAAGGTAAAACTTGTTTCAATTTTTATTGTGTTTGTTGATTTTACCGTCTTCCACTGTAAAAATTTTATTGAAGCAGAGTGCTTAAGAGTATCCAACAATCACAGAAAGATCTGATTTAAAAAGCACATAGATATATTTGCCCTTCCTATTAGGTGGAACTCCAGAGATTTATGGCATAGATAAATGGTGTTAGCACTTATTCTTAAAGAAAATGCTTCCTATTCGTTGTGATATTCTATCCAGAAACCTCTTTCGTTAGTATAATTTGAATTATTCTTATTATCAAAGAGGAAATCCAGTTGAATGTTGGTTGTCTGAAAATAGCTAATCTTTCTTTTCACAATAAAGTGTTATCATAGGACCCATAGACAGAAAATACAGAACATTTTGGCAGTGAAAGGAAGGGTGTTTTGAAAATCCTCAATCTTGAGTCTTTATTGTAAATAGTTTCCTGGACACAGAGTGGCATTTCCTTTGTAGACTTTTAATTTTCTGTCACTTATATGCATAGATGATGTGTATTTATCAGTAGTAGCAAACACTAAAGTATATGAACAAAGCGACTATTTAAAATTCCCTTGTCATTTTTTTAAATATAAAGGAGTGAAATGTCTATACTATAATGATTTTGATGTTTGGTCTCACACTTTGGGAATTCAGGAATTTGAATGTGCATTCAGTCATGATTTTTTAAACACATTTTTAAATATCCATAGTGTTCCTGACAGTCCTTTGCTGGGAGGATATAGTGGAAGCAAAACGGAACATTTTCTGATCCTATTGATCTTGCAGTCTAATGGAGAAAACAAATGGAGGAATAAATTTCAACAGAACTGTTTTTTATTGAATAGATGAGTGGTTAAGATTAAAGACTCCAAATTTACAATCAAAACTGTATGAGGAATTTCATTTTTAATAAGGCTAGAATTACAATCTAGTAGGAAAATGTTGGTTTATTTGCTGCATTTTGACATACTTTTCTATAATACTAGAAATATATATATATTATAATAAATATCTGTGAATGATGACAGCACTTAAAAGATTTGTGGTCAATAGATTTAAAATATGTGTTTACCTCATTTCTTCATGATATGTATTTTCCATGAACTTTTTGAGACTTATAATATATATATACATTCTAACTTTTAAAATGGCATCAACAACTATTTGAAGATGTGGAAGGTCATATCTCAGTGAATAGTTTGAAGCTGTAGAGATGTAAGAAGATTGAATTGGAGTTTCAGGGCATTAGAATCAAACAGACCAGAATTTAAGTCACGGAATACCATGCCACAGAGTGTGGACTTTATTCCTTAGGCATTGGCAAACCATGCAGCACATTTAGAGAGTGGTAGGGCCACATATTCCTTTTATAAAGACCACTCTAGTGAGTAGACAGAATATTAAATTTCTTTGGAAAATACAATAAGAAAAGACCAGTTAGGCAGCTACTGTATTTTCACAGGTGAGAAAGAAACAAGGTAACTTCATCATGGATAAGCATTAAGAACAAAAAAACTAAACATTTTTAAAATAGAAGGGAATCACAAATTGTACTGAGTAAAGGGAGTGGTGAAGCAAGGAGAAGAGAATAAGATGAATCCACGGAGAAGCTGAAAGGAGAACCAAATCAGAGCTTAATGGAGGGAATACTTTTTCTGTGTCATGTAGCATAGTGGGGCGACTATAATTCACAATAACCCATTGTATATTTTATGAGAAAATAGAATAAAAGAGCTCTAAGTTTCAATCACAAAATAATGCCAAAGAAAGGGACATGTTGACTTCTCTGATTTAATCAGTGCGTGCTGTGCAGATGGATTGAAGCGTTGCACTATAGACCCTAAATATGTCCAACTACTGTTAAGATTTTTTAGCAAGAACCTTCAGATATAAGGAATAAAAGGAAAATACATCAGAATTTCAGAAACATCTGAAATTTGAACATGGAGTTTTGATGTAAAAAGGCAATTGATTAAATACCAATTTGAAATTAATATATGCTCTCTAAAATGTGTAAACTATAAACATTACAAATAAATGGCTAGTGACATTGAGTCTAATGAGATGAGTCAAATTATTTATATAAGCTAATCTGAGAGGGTTTCTTTTTTGCACATTATCTAGCATAGATAATGTAGCTCTAGAGAAGCTTTGAGTATGAGGAGAGCTTTGAAAGAGCAACTGCTTTGTCAAGTCTTTCTGTCAGTGTTTGTACTAGGTATTAAGTATTATATAGAGAAGAAAAATGAGGAGAAAATACAGGAGCTATTTTTACCATGCTAGACAAATATTAGCTCAATTGTTGAATGGCATTAATTAATTTACTCAATACTGAATGGACTTTTACACAAAGAACTTTAAATAGTTTAACCATGTAAGAATGCATGTTACTTTAGTTTCATACTTTTATTATGTCAGTTCAAAAAAAGTGGACTAGTACAGTGAATGTAGTTATAATATTTTTTTTCTGAAAATATCATATTTGTTTCTGGTTTAAATTCAACTGAGCAACCAGTGAAACTACATTATAGTTATCTGAGCTTTTGTGAAGCATAGTGGAAACCCACTGTGCAAGATCAAGTTTCACTGTGGATTTCAAGGGAGTGGCCACACAAAAATCTCCCATAAAAATCTCTCAGGCAAGTTCTATAATGTCAAGCGTAACAGACTCAATAATTGAATCTTTATCTGGCATGGAGATGAAAGGGCTCCTGTTTTTACTATTACAACAGTAAAAACATGTCACAGGTCAGTAAGTGCAGTTAAATTAGATCAAGTACATCCCGTGTGTGTGTGTGTGTGTGTGTGTGTGTGTGTGTGTGTTTATACACAAACTAGCCCTGTGATGCTGATATTCAATCTTCAGTGTTCACCAAGTTATCATAAATAGCCCCAAGCTAGAGTTAATGGGGAATGGTGGTTTTGTCTTAAATGTGTTTTAGTGTACTTCTGTACAATGTAATAAAAGGCTATTGCTAAGTTCCATGAATGTTAAAAAAGATTTCTATTAATCATTGGACTGTTAAACTCTTCACTTGATAAAACAGAAAAGTTCTAAGAAATAAGAGGAAAATCAATTGTAACAGAGTTTAAAAAATAATTAAGGTTTAAAGCAAGTGGTACTATGAACTTCAGCTGTCTTGCCACTGTGAATTGAAGATGTCCGGTTTCTTTCTGCCTCTTTAGTGTATCATTGTGAAAGTAGTAACGCTTAAAATGGCTTTGTTATAACATTTCCCATTATCAAATTAATTCATCTTAGACTACTAGAAGTAAAATATATACAATGTCTCACAGTTTTGGAGGCTGGGAGTCTAAAACTGGGATGTTGTCAGAGTTGATTCTTTCTGAGAGCTGTAAAGGAAAGATCTGTTCTAGATTCCCCTCCTTAGCCTATAGATGACATTTTCTTTCCTCTATGCATATCTATGTATAAATGTCATCTTTTTAAAAGTTCCTCAGCCATGTTGATCATCATAATGATTTGATTTGAACTTGAATATCTATATAAGATGCAATTTCCAAATAAGGTAATTTCTTAAGATACTGAAGCTAGGACTTTCAACATGCAAGTTTTGGTGGGGCATGATTCAGCGTATTGTAATGACCCTTGGCCTCATAGATAAGGGTGTGCTGTAGTTATTGTAACTGCAATCAAGCACAGTGCTAGCATGGACAGTGGATTATCTGCCAACTTTGTGTCTTTCTTTCAGAGGACCTACTCCTTCATAAAGGTCAAACCTCATCAGTCACTCTGGAACCTGTGAACTTTCCTCTTGTCTAATGGTTAATAGTTCCATAGTGGGCATGTGATTCAATTCAGGTGATCAGATTCTCCCGGGAATTTGGAATTGAGAGACCAAGAATACATCACATGTCTGGGCTGCATTATTGAGCTGGAAGCAAATAGATGCAGCAGCCGTGGGTAGCTCTTCAGTTCCTGATCTTTGCCCTACCCACTCCATGGTTGCTGGCATTCTCCTTGTTAGAATTATGTGAGAGGGCCAGCACTGTGGCATAGAGGTAAAGCCACTGCCTGCAGTGTCGGCATCCCATATGGGCACTGGTTCAAGTCCCTGCTGCTCCACTTCCAATCCAGCTCTCTGCTGTGGCCTGGGAAAGCAATAGAAGATGGCCCAAGTCCTTGGGCCCCTGCACCTGCATGGAAAGACTTGGAGGAAGCTCCTGGCTACTGGCTCCTGGTTCTGGATCAGGGAAGCTCTGGCCACTGTGGCCAACTGGGGAGCAAACCAGCAGATGGAAGACCTCTCTCTCTCTCTGCCTCTCTTTCTCTTTCTGTGTAATTCTTTCAAATAAAAAATAAATGTTTAAAAAAAGAATTCTGGGAGACTCTTTTAATAAACTCTTTCATGTGCTGATTTTTTTTCCTGTGGATAAATTCCCAAGAGTAAAATGGCTGGTTCATATGATAGATCTGTTTTCAGATCTCTGAGGAATCTCCACAGTCTTCCAAAATGGTGTACTAGTTTACATTCCCACCAATATTGGATTAGAGTATTCTTTTCCCCACATCCTTGCCAGCGTTTGTTGTTTGATGATTTCTGTATGAGCACCTTTCTAACTGGGAAGAGGAGAAACCTGACTGGTTTTGATTTGCATTTCCCTAATGGCTTGTGATCCTGAGCATGTTTTCATGTGTCCATTGGCCTTTTGAATTTCCTCTCTTGAGAGAATGCCTGATGAAGTCCTTTGCCCATGTCTTAGGTGGATTGTTTGTTTTGTAGTTGTTTAGTTGCTTGAGCTCTTTATAGATTTCAAGATTGCTGAATAGGGAAAAGACATGCTTATTTTGACCAGGGGAAAGTGGAGGAAGTGCATTCCCAAGGGAGAGTTGGAGAGAAATTGGCAGTGGAAATTCTACCTAAAGAAGAGGGATGTGGCCGGCACAGCGGCTCACTAGGCTAATCCTCCGCTGGCACACTGGGTTCTAGTCCCGGTCGGGATGCCAGATTCTGTCCCGGTTGCCCCTCTTCCAGGCCAGCTCTCTGGTGTGGCCAGGGAGTGCAGTGGAGGATGGCCCAAGTGCTTGGGCCCTGCACCCCATGGGAGACCAGGATAAGTACCTGGCTCCTGCCACTGGATCAGCGCAGTGCGCCGGCTGCGGTGGCCACTGGAGGGTGAACCAACGGCAACGGAAGACCTTTCTCTCTGTCTCTCTCTCTCACTGTCCACTCTGCCTGTCAACAACAAAAAAAAAAAAAAAAAAGAAGAAGAAGAGGGATGCTGTGTGGATTAGTGTGGAAAGTGTTGACACACAACAGCAAGCAGAGAACCACTGTCAGCAAGTGTTGACACACAACAGCAAGCAGAGAACCACTGTCAGCTCCTGCACCTGGGCCCTGGACGAGATGCCAGCTGAGCGGACTGTGACATCCCTTGCCACTGGTGATATTGCCTGAGGACCACAATGACTATGAGTCCCACCTGGAGTCCTATTGGGATGCAGGTACTCACCTAATCTAGTAAAGGAAAAGAATATTTCTCTCTCCCCATCCCCCCAAAAAAGGTGGCATGACAATTGGTGGGGAGAAGGAGCCATCTGGATGCCAATAGAGGCTATGGCAGCTCTCACCAGCACACCTGATCGAGGGATTTTACCAGAGGGAGAAATCTGCATTTCCCACTGACTTTGAGTCTCACTGGGAGGCTTGAAAGAGGGCTGAGTACCCATGTAGGAGGGTAGTTCAGTTTTTCCATCCTGTCAACCTATCACCAGCTCCATGGCTCAAACTGCCAAGGCGGAGCACCCACAGGCAGCTGGCTATGGGCACATCTTTACTCTCTCTGTGGATGGGGCCAGCTAACAAGACTGAGAGTGAATCCTCTGCTCCCCATGACTGTGGAAACCTTGCATGCTATGACTGAGAATTCTGTGACTGTGCAATAGTGCAGGGTGTAGCTAGGTCTCTAGACAATCACTTTGAAGTCAGAGGCTCAGAGCTCCCTGACTGCCTAGGGTGAGTCACTGCAGAGGGTTCCATGCTCACACTGACGACCACACAGATCCTTTTTACAGTTCATGTGCCAGTGTGGATAGGGGTTGCACTCACAGTGGGCTAACCCTGGGCACTGATCACCTTGGAAGAGAGGAGGTGACCAGTTGTGATTATGCCAACAGGTGTGATTATGCCCTCCCCTCTGCTGACAATAGAAGAGTTCTACCACACCTAAATTGGATGCCACCCTGGATTCTCACTCCACCCTTGAACACTGTCTAGAGCTCCTTGGCCCCACCCAGCACACACCTTTGGGTATTCACTGAAGGAGCAGACACTCAACTAAGCCACAGAGGCATGGTTCAAAGAAAAAAGCCATCGAAGGAGAAAACCAACAAGTGTTTCCACAAATGCCTAACAATTGCAGAAATACAAGAAACAAGACAACGTGACTCTCCAAAAGGAGTATAACAACACTTCAATGTTAGAATGAGAAGATGAGGCCAGCGCCGTGGCTCAATAGGCTAATCCTCCGCCTTGCGGCGCTGGCACACCGGGTTCTTGTCTCAGTTGGGGCGCCAGATTCTGTCCTGGTTGCCCCTCTTCCAGGCCAGCTCTCTGCTATGGCCAGGGAGTGCAATGGAGGATGGCCCAAGTGCTTGGGCCCTGCACCCCAAAGGAGACCAGGAGAAGCACCTGGCTCCTGCCATCGGATCAGCGCGCCAGCCGCGGCGGCCATTGGAGGGTGAACCAATGGCAAAAAAGGAAGAAAGACCTTTCTCTCTGTCTCTCTCTCTCACTGTCCACTCTGCCTTTCAAAAAAAAAAAAAAAGAAAAAGAAAAAAAAAAGAAAAAGAATGAGAAGATAAAGAGATTGATGAAATACCTGAAAATGAATCCAAAAGAATAGTTTTCTTTCTACGAATAAGCAGAAAAAATAAGTACCTCAAAAGAAGTCAACAAGATCCAATGGGTATGATATCTTGAAATAAATGATAGTTAATAATACAAAAATTCCCCCAATGTCTTCAAGAAAAAAGAATTTTCATATTTATGACTGTTTCTTGTTTGTTCAAATTGTCAAGGGCAATTTGTCATTTTCAGTAAGGTAGAGTTTGATAAATGAAGGGAAGTGGATTCTAATTACAAGTAGTTGATTACCATTATAAAGAGAGAAATAAGGTTTTTTAATATGTGAAAGCAACTGTTATTAATTTTCAAAATATGCTAATATTTTAACTCATTTTTGTGAAGAGCAGTTTAATGTAGTTATCCTGAATAGAAACTTACAATGTAGCAGAGTAATGTAACTATGTTGAAATATTTAGGACAGATAGAGAGGATATAGTTCAGAACAAAAATCATTTTGGCCTTTGCCAGCCTTCCTACTTAAATAAGTAGGCCAAAGTGGCCTTCGCATATGGCGAACTACATCCTAGTTTGCTGTGCAAGCAAACTGTAATCTAATGAAAGAGTATACTCTTGCAGACAAGCAACTGAGTCTCAGCCAATCACAGCAGCTGAACTTCTGCCACCAGCTTTGATCTGGAATATAGCTGGATTCTGTACATTCTTGCTCAATTAAATTTTTAAAATTCATTTACATAAATGAAATTGATTTTATGTATTTAATATAAGCAATTGTAGGCAATAATGACATTTTACACCTTCCCTCCCTTCAATTTTCTTCCATTTCCTTCCTTCCTTCCTTCTTTCCTTCCTTCCTTCCTTCCTTCCTTCCTTCCTTCCTTCCTTCCTTCCTTCCCTTTCTTGTCTCAATTTTTATTTTAACATAAGGAAGAATGAGTTGAATCCACTAATGGGGCAATGTTTTAATTCCAAAATTTCAAATATCATTATTAAATAAGGATCCCATGCTCTTTTTCCAAAATGCATGGTTGTTGGGTGCTAAGGTGGGTTTGGGGATGGATGTAGCACATGTAAGTGTATATCAGGTGGTGTGTAATTAGAATTTCAGAAGAGCTGATTGCTGTATTGGTATGATTATGACTTGCTCCAGAGTTCTTACTTTCTAAAGTAAGTGACATGATATTTCCTCTTTAATTGGTTATTCTTTCTTGAATTGAAAAAAAAAAAAAAAAAGAAAAATCACCAGGCATGCCCTTCACTGTGAACGTAGTAGGCTTTAATTTCTTTGACTATAAAAAAGGATCTAAATTCTAATATTTTATGTTTTATTTATTTTGAGAAGCACATGCCAAGATAACTTTCAATCAGCAATGCAACATGGCACCAATTGCCAATTCTTATGTGGAGCACATGGCAGTCCAGTTATTGATGAGTCAATGTTTTATTCAATCTTATTTTGTTCTGATTCCAATTAATTGGCATCATGGCCAAATTTTACTAAGCATACAAGGTTTAATTTATAGGCCCATAAATCACTAACAAATTCCATTGGCATTTCAATATGAGATATACTAAGCTTCTCAGTGGATTTTTTAAATATCACTTTCATTTTGAAAAATGAATCATCTAGGAACCAATATGAACATTTTTTTTAAAAAGCATATGTAGTGAACAAGAGAATTTTATAGCATTAATTGATT
This sequence comes from Sylvilagus floridanus, assembly GCA_949820135.1. Taxonomy (NCBI): domain Eukaryota; kingdom Metazoa; phylum Chordata; class Mammalia; order Lagomorpha; family Leporidae; genus Sylvilagus; species Sylvilagus floridanus. The sequence continues at coordinate 106,548,961 of OX463241.1, forward strand.
TACTAGACTAGGAAATATTTGCTTTTTGGTTTGGTAATTATTTTTTCTAATCTTTATTTATTTCAAAGAGACACACACACACGGATATATATATATACATATATATATATATATATATATATATATATGGAGAGAGAGAGAGAGAGAGAGAGAAGCAGAGTGTAGTGATTAACAGCAAGTTCCGCAGAGACGTGCAACCCAGTCTCAAATACAAAGATGAACCGCAAACATAATTTACAAGGCTTAGTACAAAGCTAAAATGTAGCGTACCTTGTTCACAATTTACTAAGAATTTTGAGACAAAAACAGTTAATCATTGAGACATGAGTAGTTCCTTGGAAGCATGGGGTCTTTCAAAGTCACTGCCAATGGTGCTACCTTTGAATAAACTTGGGCAAGAGGCTTTTTTTTAAAATGAACTATCACATATTTATGTTCTGTCATGCAATGTGGCTTCTACCCTATTCTTTTTTTTTTTTAAGATTTATTTTATTTATTTGAAAGGTAGAGTTACAAGAGAGGTAGAGAGAGAAGATGGAGGGGAGAGAAGAGAGGGGAGAGAGAGGGAGAGAGAGAAAGAGAGAGGGGAGAGAGAGGGAGAGAGAGAAAGAGAGAGAGAGAGGTCTTCCAAATGCTGGTTCACTCCTGAAATGGCTGCAGCAACCAGGGCTGAGCCAGGCCAACCTAGGAGCCAGGAGCTTCTTCCTGGTCTCCCAAGTGCAGGGACCCAAGGACTTGAGGCATCCTCTGCAGCTTTCCCAGATGCATTAGCAGGGAGCTGGATCAGAAGTGGAGCAGCTGGGACTTGAATCAGTGCCCATATGGATTGCCAGCACTTCAGGAAGGGGCTTTAACTCCCTGAGCCACAGCGTCGACCCCAGGCAACAGGTTTATCCTTTCTCTACTGCTTTACATATATCTGTTCTGTTTCTTTATAAGCTGTTAGGTAAATTCAATAAACTAATGTATGCAAACTCTTTGAGCAGTATCTGGTACAAAAATGACATACATACATGGGAGGAAAAGCCAATAGGAAAGCTGCTATGGTAGATTTTTAAGAGTAAACAATTCTTCCTGAAGAACATCATATTTCCCATACCTCATTGGATACCCTCTAACCAACCCTAAGCAAAGGGAATAGTAAAAATCAGTGCCTGACTTGGTCCTTGAGTTGGAAATGGTGTTCACTTCTTTGCGAGTTAACAACCTGGGCACCATCAGAGTTCGGTAGCAAGGAAGATGGAATAGATATCTACATTATAGGCAGGACAGTGGATATGAGAATTCTGCTTACAGTTTGTGGCTGCTGTAACTAGAATCTCTGCTCAATTGCACTTGAGTATTTCTTACTGATTTGTACTTACAATAATGATTGCATGTTGATCTTTTTATAAGCAATCTTGCTGAATTTCCTTATTAGCTCTAATGTGATTGTATATTTGCATGGAATTTTCTGAATGCTATTTTATTCTAAGGGCAACTTTATATGTTTCTTTTTGTCATTAATTCTCCCTTATTTTTCATCTTATTTTATTGGCTAGTACATCTGATATAGTGAGGAATAATAGTAGTGATATTATTTTTGTCTTGTTTCTAATTTTAATGGAAATTAATTTTTTGTGAATGGATCTCCATGTGTGACATTTCTGAAAGATATATCAGCCCCATATATGTCAAATTCATAATATTTGTGCCTAGAAGAAATGGGCTATTTTGGAAGGCCTTAAAATCCCTATTGGAGGAAATTTTCAAGCACTGGCTTGCCAAATCCTTGATAGGTTCTTTTGTAGGGTAATTCAAGATTGCCTCAATGATAGGGCCTTCCCAACCCTGGATTGTACTCAAGTATTTGGATAATCCCTGGACCAAACCAGTAATGGTAAGCAGGGATGCATTTGTGACAAATTCATTTATTTATTTTTCTTTTTCAGCATTTAAAAAAACCTAATCTATGGTAAACTTGGAAACACATTATATATTCCATGTGAGGAGATAAGTACATATGTATTTTAATTAACTATAAAACTGAACCATAAGTGTAATTAGCTATAGCTAAAATGCAAGGGAAAGAATATTTAAAAGTTCCCTCACAGGTAAAATGTAAGGAAACAGGAGATGTGAGTTAGTGAGTGAGTCCATTATAGAGGCTGTGATGAACAGGAACAGCACAGCCAAAGGCAGCAAGGTGGGCAGTGTGAGAAATGGCACTCATGTTCTTTAGCCTCTTTCTGTTACTTGGTTAGCAGGGGTTGATTTGCTACATCCAGGTGTCCAAGTTCACTGATGCTTTTGAGTCCACGCTTTTCAGTGTAACAGGAATGAAAGGAGACAGGACTGAGGGAGGAGCGAGAAGAGGGGATATTTCTTTTTCTTTCTTGTGGCTCCCACAGCTAGATTTTTCATGAATTGCTTTTATTAGTTCTAAGGCCTAATGTTCATGCATTGATAGTATATGTCTTAGTTGGTAAATAATGAAGAAGACCTCATTCTGTCTTGTTCTAGCTTAAAGCATTAAAATCTAGGCAAAAATCCTTCATGCAGTCCACTCACAATTGGCTTTGAATCTTGATGAAGAGTATTGCAGCTTCTAATGTTTCACAGTCTCTCATAGATACTTTTCACAATGTGCCCCATTCACAAAGGGGAAAAAAAAAGATGTAGATTTAACCTTGTACTTATCATTGAAACCCAGAAAGTGTTGCTTTCCAAAGATTTTTCATTTGTGAATTCATGTCTGGACCAAAAGATAACACTTTCCATAGGTCGTGTAAATGAAACACATGGATTACATTCCAGAATTGTCATTACAAGTCTTTTAACAAGTTAGAGAAGCTTAGTGTCATCCAAAGGTTGTCACTACCATGGGACTCCCTTGAGAATTAAATTAAATTACAATAAGAAAACTTCAACAAGCGAGTGTTAAATTAATACCTTTGTTTGTTTTCCTTAGTCTTGTCAAAAGGAAGATTAATGTGCAATTTTGCTGTGTTCAGTATAGCTTTTCTTACAGGAATGTGGTGTCTAAATCAAAATCCCATTTAGATGCAGGGAAACTTGCTAGTGTGTGGTGATCTTTTCACCTTTCCTCCAGCTTCCCTCACGCTTAACTTTTTTCCCTAGTAAGCAGGCGGTTTCTCCTGTTTACCCCTCCTTCCACACCCTCCTCAATCCTATGCTGCTGAGTGCTATAATCTTGGAGTTCCTCTACATAGGTGGGGGTAAAAAAGAGTTCTCCAAAGGTGGAAGCTAAAAGAACAAAAAAAATAGGGTCATTTTATAAATGGGATCCCTGAAAGGCAGTGCTTCTTGCTGAGTAATAGCACAGAACCTTTAAATCATAGAAATTAGAGACAGGAGACCCGTCAGGTCACCTTGTCCACCTCCTATAGCAGCTTTATGTATTTTGTTTGAAATGACATGAGCAGTGAAGCATTTACAGCAGCCCTGGGGAGACTCTACCCCTCGGTAATACATCTTCCAGTTGAGAAAATGTTGCAGACAGCAGACCAGCTTTTTGCTTGCCTAATTTCACATTGTTCTGCTTTGCTAAATCCTTCTAAATGCAGCCATTCTTTCTTTAGCTTCTCTGTCTTTGAAACTTAGAAACTTCTAACGCTGCAACATTATTACTGCCTTCTTTTGTGATTGTTTGAACCAAGCTATGTATATTTTCCTACTGAAATACTATCTTATAAATCCCCTTTGCTAAATCTAGTATTTTTCCAGAGTTATTCATTGTACTACCATTCACTCTGAACAGGAACTGTATTTCTTGTAATTTCATTTGTGTGAGTGTGTGTGTGCGTGTGTTCAGAGAAATCAAGGCATATGCTCAGCTCTCATAGAAAATGAAAGTGGTGCTCAAACCAGTGACTGGATACCACAATTCCACTAAGATTCAGATAATGCCTACAGCCATGATTTATTTTTCTAAAGTCACAAGTCACAGAGACATCATCAAGTTTAATATCCTGCAAATTTACATTCTTCCTGGTCTATCTGGCCATCCATGTAAATGTCTAAGGAAATGCTGTCATGTAATACCTCTTGCTCTTGGAAAAAGTCTGAGAACAGCTATGTGACCAACTCCTTCCTGAGAAAGTTATTTCATCTACATAAATTCTGAAATGCCATGGGTTACATACTCCCACAAGATAAAACTCCACATTTAGCAGTTCAAATCCCCCCTAATCCTAGGTTGGAAATGGAGAGAGAATCTCCACTCATGTGTCTGGATTCGGTAAAAGTCAGTTGAATCTTAAAGACTTGACTTTAGCTCCAAGATTCTGAGGATGGAGAGACTCTCATTGTTATACCTCCTGATCTACCCACAGCCCCCAGCACCACTAATGCTACCATAAGTGGTACATGACTCACACTCTTACGTCAGGACGAAGCATCATGCTATCTTTCCAATAATGCCTCAGGACAAAACCACAATATTTTGACAACACTTAATAAAAGCTCATGTAAAACCATAGAGATTTGCAAACACAGAATCAGGCATACAGATTATAACTTGAATTCTTGGAGTTGTCTCATCTCACTTTAGTATTTTTTCTCTCTCCCTAACTTGAAGTCCAAATTTCAGGCATCATAATATCCTAAGTTTAAGGCTCTTTTGATCCCAAGAGTGTTGCTGAGAGAGAAAAGTGATTTATCCTGCTCTCTGGAAAATTTACTGTAGATTTGGACTTGTCCTTGTATACAAGTTGAATAGTATTAATACACTTTTTTTCTTTAGATTTTTATTTATTTAGTTGAAAGGCAGAGTTGTAGAGAGGCAGATGCAGAGAGAGAAAGAGTGAGGTCTTCCATTCACTGTTTCACTCCCCAGATACCGCAATGACTAGAGCTGCGCCGATCGGAAGCCAGGAACCAGGAGCTTCTTCCAGTTCTTCCTACGTGGATGCAGGGGCCCAAGGACTTGGGTCATTTTCCATGGATTTCTGAGACCATATCAGAGTGCTTGATCTAAGTGGAGCAGCTGGGACTTGAAACGGCACCAATATGGGATGCTGGTACTGCAGTTGATAGCTCTACCCGCTACACCATGGCATCAGCTTCAGTATAATACTCTTTTATAAATTTTGGAATCAGAACACTTTTGAGATCAAAGTGACAAAACCCTTAAACCCAACCAACTTGTCTCAAGTTGGACTGCTATAAAAGAAAGGAAATGGGGAGGGATTATAGGAGTAGGAAGAGGAAGAGAAAGTCAGAGGTTGGTAGAGAGAGAGAAAAGAATTATATGTTGAGTGCTTACCATGCAAAAATGTACCTTATGTGTATTGTCTCATTTACTCATTACCTAAATGATTTTCAGGTAAGGTAATGGAAAAGAGGCTCATACTCATCCATCTACACGTGCTGAACTATTTTTTCAAAGACATGAGGATTAATGAGACAATAATGTTGGTAGTATTCTAATTTCCTTTGAGAAAGAGAGCTATAAAATTTTATTGTTATTGTTACTCTTATTGAAGCTCAATGAATGCTTTAGTAGTACTGTTGATGTAACTAATATTACTCCCATTTATTTCATTTAGGAAAATAAAGTCTAAAAATAAGAACAAACACATTTATTGGGTTTTAGGTTCAGCTGGTTATCATAGCGCAACTGCAAATCAGGAAGACCTGGAGGACTCAATCTATCAGCAATGACACAGGTGGTTTTGGGGCAAAAGTGATATCTGTAACCCAGAAGATGCTTCCTCTAGGTTAGATTCTCCCAAGGAGGTGAGATAGAGGTGGACTAGGGTGAAAGGCCTGAAACAGTCAGTCTTTTCTCTCTATAATTGCAAAAGAGAGAATGTAGAAATAATTCTTGCACTTTTTGGAAATAACAATGGGCTCAATTCAGATAATTTGCCTCTTCAAGAGGGCAGAATTTTTCCTTTTCTATAAAGAGAGATAATTATGTTCATTATGGAAAAACAAAATCATATACAGGACAAGAAGGCATTGCAAAAGCACATGGACTCATGCACATATTCAAGTATAAACAAGAACATGAACATGACTTCTTTCAGTTTTGCCATTTAATAAAAAATTCCATATATTGTGAAATAATTCAGCTGCATTGATGCTCAAATGATGACCTGCTTGAACTGAAGCTTAAGAATGAGCATTCAGCCTGATATTTATTTGGCAATTTGTAAGCTTTATTATCATTTGCCTAAGCTTGGACTTTATTGTATTCATATCTTTTTCAACATGTGATACGTTTTTTACAATTAGTTCAATTTTGCACTTGGTTCAGTTCTGATCCCTAGTTGAAGTAGAAAGGAATAATTTATAGGTTCCAATCTCCTCATTTTTAGAGAAGAAAATTGAGAGTTGAGAAAGCAGGAGTTTCAACTACAAGTTTTTACACTTAGTTAGAAAGTGCTTGGAATTTAAAAAAAAAAATTATTTATTTGAGAAGTAGACAGTGAGAGGGAAAAACAGAGAGAAAGGTCTTCCGTCCGTTGGTTCACTTCCCAAATGCCCGCAACAACCAGAGCTGCGCTGATCCGAAGCTAGGAGCCAGGAGCTTCTTCCCGGTCTCCTATGGGGGTGCAGGGGCCCAAGGACTTGTGTCATCTTCTGCTGCTTTCCCAGGCCACAGCAGAGAGCTGGACTGGAAGAGGAACAGCCGGGACTAGAACCAGAGCCCATATGAGATGCCAGTGCTGCAGGCGGAGGATTAACCTACTGCACCATGGTGTTGGCCCTGAAAGTGCTAGGAATTTTATTTAGGTCCTATTTCACTACAATATTTTCCATTGTATTAATTATGAATTTGTATATATCAGCCTTTTTGTTAATTTATTTTATGTTGAGTTTCTCTAAAATTTTCTTTAAAAGGTCAGTGCAAACAGAAGACTAGGATTTTTTTTTTATCACTAATTATAGAGATGGTGGAAAGCTCCCTGAAGACTTTGCAGTTCTTTTCTATGCTAGTGCTACTAATGTCTAATAGCAAAGCAAGACTATATATTATATAGAGGTGTATACAGATTACTCCTTCATTTTAATCCATAAAGCATGTAGACACCATCAGTCTCCAAAGCTCTTATTTTCCTTCCCAATCTTACTTTCCTGCTGAAAATGCCTACCACTGAGTTCAGAGGGGAAGAGTGAAGGAAAAACAGAGGACATGTTTTAAAGAAAAGAAAGCTAGACCCCAGAAAATTACTTTAAGCATCTTTGGAAACTGTTGCTGTCTTGGGCTAGAAATAAATTCATAGTCTTGGGCTCATAGGACCAACTTTTATTTTTTGGTAGTCTCACTTCTTTGATGGAAGAAAAATGTACCCATTATCACTTCCTTTCTATATTCCTAATCAACTTCCCAGGAATTTTGTTCTCTATAACCAAGCTATTTTTTTTAACAGGAAAAGAAGTTTTTGCTGACAGTCAAACAGTTTATATTTAACTTATAGAGCGGGGTCATTTCACTTTTCTAAGCAGAAACTTTAATACAGATGTTTCCACCTGAAAAGTAAAGTATTTACTATTTTTTTTCTTTTAAGAAAGTAAGCCTAGAGGTGATATCTATAAGGGTCTTGTCATATAAATCAGTTAGGGAATGATTTCAATAGCTCAACTGAGATTTTGTCTTGGTCTGTACAGATTGCTGTAACAATGCACCACAAACTGGGTGCCTTATGACAACTACAATGTCTGTCTCACCGTTCTCAAGACTGGAAGTCTCAGATCAGAGTGCCATGGTGAGGCTCTGGTTGTAGACTGCCATCTTGTAGTCTCACATGGTGGAGACAGAGCTAGCTAGCTTTCTGAGCTCTTCTTACAAGAGCACTGATATCATTCATAAGGGCTCCATCTCATGACATCCTAAAAGCTCCTATAATATCCACCTCCAAATGCCATCACATTGAGATTAGGGTTTCAATATATGAGTTTGGAGGGATATACAAACATCCAGTCCACTGAATAGCATATGATGGTTTTCAGTGGTAGTGGAGAAAGGATGGAGATCATTAAACTAGACTCAGCATATTTCAATGACTGCTTGGGTGGGCAATTGATAGTGGAACTGAGATTCATTTAGTCATAACACAGGATACAGGTAAGATTTTCATTTATTCAAGATACCCTTTATATCAGAGCCAGCTTAGGAACCTGGAATTAAATGAATAAGAAATAATTTCTACCTCCCTTGGAGCTCAGTGTTTAGTGGAGGATATAAGTTAAACGGTTAATTATGTTGTGATAAATATAATGGTGGCTAATAATGGCTGACCTTTATAGCAGATACTATGTGGTACATGATATTGGTAACATTTTGCATGATGAGCCCCTTTTTATCATTATAACAATAGTGGGGCCGGCGCCGTGGCTCAACAGGCTAATCCTCCGCCTTGCGGCGCCGGCACACCGGGTTCTAGTCCCGGTCGGGGCGCCGGATTCTGTCCCGGTTGCCCCTCTTCCAGGCCAGCCCTCTGCTGTGGCCCGGGAGTGCAGTGGAGGATGGCCCAGGTGCTTGGGCCCTGCACCCCATGGGGAGACCAGGAAAAGCACCTGGCTCCTGGCTCCTGCCATCGGATGAGCGCGGTGCGCCGGCCGCAGCGCGCCGTCAGCGGCGGCCATTGGAGGGTGAACCAACGGCAACGGAAGACCTTTCTCTCTGTATCTCTCTCTCTCACTGTCCACTCTGCCTGTCAAAAAAAAAAAATAACAATAGTGAAAGGGAGGTGCTGTTATTATTTCCACTTTACATGTGAGAAAGTGAAACACAGAGAGGTTAAGTAACTTGTCCAAAGTTATTCAACTAGTAGTACTAGGGAGCGAATATTTAAAATGAAGCAGTGTGTTATATACTTCCTTTGTGGTAGACGTATGTGTGGGATATTGGATATGTGCTACAAATTTGTTGTAAATATTAAATTGAAGTTGTATTAGTATCAAAATTTATTGCCCTAGCAGAAGATTAAAAAATTTTTAGTTATAGACTGTAAAGTATATGAAAACTAATAACATGGTTGGAATTTATGTGTTCTTAAGGAAACAAGAGTATATCACCAAGGAAGAGTATTTGGTTCAAGATTTTAAGATTCTAGCTCTGGGAACTCCACCACACAGGGAATGTGTACACAGGACATGAAAGAATGGGAATAGCCATAGAATTGCTAGACAGTGGAGAGAATGGAATATCTATGTGAAAGTAGCATTTCCAGAAAGAGAAGAAAGGTGGGTGTTTGGCTTACCAGTTAATACGCCAGTGAAGTCATCAGAGTCCAATATAAGAGTATCCGAGTTTGATACCCTTCTCTGAGTCCTAACTCTGCATTCCTGCTGATGCAGATCATAGAAATCATCAGTGGTTATTATTCAAATGATTGGGCTCCTGCTGCCTATTGAGAGACATGTATGGAGTTTCTGGTTCCTGGCTCTGACCCAGCCCAGACACTACTAGGCCCTGGCTAATGTGCACATTTAGGGGATGGGAGTGAACTGGCAGATGGGAACACCCTGTCTGTCTGTCCCCTTATCTGTTTCTCTGTTAAATAAAAAATAATAGGACTTACAAATTATTGCTTAAAAACCTTTTTAAAATAGAAAGAAGAGATATGGTGAACAGTGTCAAATGCTGTAGGGAAGTTATGTAAAATAGATGGTTGAGTGTAACAATTATAAAGTTATTCTTGGTTTTGGTGAGAATTCTTTTTGTTCAAAGAAGATGGTTAATATAGAAATTTCCTATCCTTTAATGCCAGAATATCAGATAGAGTTTGGGAAATAGTATGAAGGACGAAGGAGACAAAACAGATCTTTTCATCTATTGTTAGTAGCCGAAGAAACACAATAGCCCTAGAGTCAAGGCTGGTCAATCACTGTACCTGTTACTTGTATTTCAGCTCAATCATATGGACATTTAGAAATGAATCCATAATGCAGTTTTATTTATTTACTTATTCAGTTTTTTTTCAATGAACATGATTAAGCATTTGCTAAGTCCCATTCATCCTGACGGTGTGCATGTTCAAGAGTTGGTGAGTGTTCGGGGGATGGAAGAAAAAAATGGATGTAGGAGAGAAGGATTATCTGGAAAGCTTACCAGGTATAGGGATTAAAAATATAAAGCCATGGAGACCAAAAAGCATTGCCTGCTCATTATACTATGTGATATGCAGTGGGCTAGATTGTATAGCAGTTAGTAAGCCACAGCTTTAATATTGGCAGAAGACAGAGTAGACAAAAATCAAGAGCTGAGGATAGATAGTAGGGTCATTTTACATCAGATTTTGTTTTTTCTTTTAATTTAAAACCTACATCTGTATTCTGTTTCTCATTCTGTCAAAATATCCTTATCCTTGTATTTATGAACATGAGTGTACATCCTACTCATAAATAATTTTATTAGAAAGTTAGCATTATCCAGCTAACATTTCAATCTTTAATATCTTTAATATTTTTTCATTTATAACAGTTATCCACCATGAATACAGATGGCATTGATTGAATGCTGCATATCATGCAAACCTATTGATGGAGATGGTTTGAAGAATAGCAGATCTTTATGGATCTTTATGGATCTTTATGGATCTTTATCCAGATTGTGTGCTGGAATCACCTATGAAACAAATTTATTGTCACGTGCTGGAGAAACAGCCCAGACAGCAATGAAAATAGCTGCACCAACCTTCTGCAAAAATCATTTTTCAGGTAGGACAGGGGAAAAAATAAAGGAAAAGTGGGATGAATGGTAGTCAGGAAAGGCAGGGAAGAAGGAAGAGGGAGAGGAGGCAAACAGGAAGTACTGGTGAGTGGAAGTGCAGAGTGATGACCTCTCTGTTATAATTGGCTTCAGTACTACGTACTTGAATAAATACAGAAGTGTTTATTTTGTTTTTGGCTTTCCTACTGTGGCAGATTGCAAGTACAATGTTAATTTGTTGAACAGTAAAACTTGAGTCACATAACATCAGGTATTATTTTATTTTCCAGTGATGCCTGGACAGAAAACATAAGGACTAACTTTTATTCTAAGATAATCAACACAAAACTTATACAATTAATACAAAATCTTTGGCTTTTATTATAAAAGTGTGTGCATTTGTGTGGTTGAAAAATGACAAACTTTCCTGAAAAATATGGAGAAGAAGGGGACCTGATATGTTTCATGGGGGTCGTTTTAGACTCTGCTACACAGCCTATAGCCACATTTGAAGTGGAAAGTGGTGTGTTTCAAGTTGCGCACCAGCTCCCTGAGAACTTCTCACATAGCTCCACACTTGTCCCTTTGATTAGGAGACACAGTGACAGATGCCTGACTTTTGGGCTGCTGGGCTTCTTGGTCAGGATGACACATTGGTGGCCAGTCCCAACTGCATCAATGGCAGAATAATGGAGGATGAAAAAATTTTGAAATTATTCCATTTAGGAGCGCTTTTTTCCAAGATTGACAGGGATGCTTCAGAATGAGCCTAGGAGCAGATTTGAAGGTAAAAGTGTATGGACTCTTGTAAGCTGCCAGGTAGAAAGCAGACAGTTCCAGCTCCAGTAAAATGTCACCAGAGGCCCCACCGAAGACAGATACCTCTGAGAAGTCCATACAAACACCTTATGAGAAAAACAGCCAGAAAAACAAGATTCAAATCCTGATTGAAATCCTACCAGTCTCTTAGAAACTTTATTGCTCACTAACCTGTCTGTGCCACCCAGATACATTATTTCTGGAAGAGTCAGAAATTAGAGCAGGTAGGGGAGAAACAATAAGCTTGTATATTCTGCCTAAGAGAGGTGCACACCGAGGAGTTCAGATGTTTCAATTGACAGAAGTTGGAAGTTTTAATGTTGAACTTTGCTGGCCTTTTTAATAATGAGGTATTATTCAATGTCTAATGTTACAGGGAATGATAAGAGAAAATAAAATCTCAATCTACTAGCATGCTACAAAGCCCATCTCATATTATAAAACAAGAATCAGTATTATATCAATAAATATATCACATCTAAAGGTTAAAAAGTGATACAATGGAAATCTCTCAAATTATTTTTAAAAAAGATACTGGAATTTGAGTTTCAGGTATATTTATCAGCTATGATGCATCTCTGAGTTTTACTTTTCTCATATACAAAGCAAAGTAATAAATTCCTCATTTCTTTCTATGGCAAAGAAAATATTTAATTGTATTTCAGGCATATTCAATATATACATAAAGTGACATTGTTTTGTCTTATTTTTCTTCTACTATATATCTCACACACTAGCATTTACAAAGGGTGGAATATTGTTTCAAATTATTATTTGAAATAAGAAGATTCTGGGGTGGGCATTTGGCATGATGGCTAAGAAACCCCTTGGAGCACCTGCATCCCATATTGGAGTGCCTGAGTTTGAGTCCCAGTCTTGCCTCCAAATCTAGTTTTCTGCAAATGCACACATTGAGAGGCAACAAGTGATAATGATTCAAGTATTAAGGTCCCTTCCAAGGGAGATCTGAATTGAGTTCCTGGCTCTTGGCTTCAGACTGTCCCAACCCCAACTATTACAGGCACTACTGGGAATGACCCAGGAGATAGACAATCTCTTTCTGTAGCTCTCTTTCTGTCTCTGTGTCTCTCTTTATGTCTCTATGTATTTCAAGTAAAATGAAAAAAAATTAAGTAGTACAGTTCTCACATTACTGTAAGAAAGAAATGTGTTTTAAATTTGAAAAAAAAAAAAAACAACCTGAAATTCTAGTTGAGTATCAGTGAAATCCTCGCAATGAAAAGCAGTAAGATAGTAAATCGCTTAGGTACTTAAATGGCCAACAATTTCTGAGAAGGACTAGGTATTTGTTGTTACTGTTGTTCTCCTTTAAACTCACTCTGTCTTCCAGGGTGCAATGGAATGATTAAGGACACAGCACCGGACACAGGCTACATTAGTTCAAATCATGGTTCAGACACTTGGGCATGTTCTTTGTTTTCCCTGTGCCTCAGCTTACTCATTTGTGTAGAGGTAATACTAAAACCTCTTAGCACTGCTGTGAGCATTCAATATATTAGGATGCAAAGCACTTAGAATATCGCCTCATATGAAATCAGTTATTAAATTTCCTTCTTATTGCTTGTGAAGAGAGGAAATCAATCACACACACAAACAATGTAGTTTTTGTGACAATCCAAGTTTCAATGTCTGCCTTTACCTATACTGATTTAAGTATTAGTAAAGGAGATAATTCTATGAGCAAGGCACCACTGGAGGCAGTAGGCATGCAAAAGTGAAGAAGGCATAGACCTTGATCTTAAGTGACAAGCCACACAAACTCAACAACTTGTGATAGCATGAGCACTCAAAGTGGATGGGTTTGGAATTATTTATAAAAGTCCAATGAAATTCTCTCTGCTGACACAAAAATAGCATTCCATTAATTTTGATAGAATTGCAATCTCTTTCCCATTCCTGGCAGTCAGTGCAACGGAATGAACATGCATTTATACCTACCTGCTGTCAGCACTGCTCCTTATTTAATTCATATCTCCAGAAAGAGGGCGCCTTTAGATCCATTTCTGAATAACACACCAGAAAGTGCTTATGAAATAGTCTTAGTCTAAAACCAGAACTTCCATACATTCAGAGAAAAGAGCGTTGTTTCTGCAAACTTCCAGCAAAACAGGTTAGCAAACATAGCATGTAGTCTATGCAGTGGAACTAATCGTGCCATTTGAGCATGCAAAGGTTGATGTGCATTATGCATTCCCATTTGGGAATTCTATCATTTCCTCCTTTCCATTTGTGAGAAAACCCCAACCTGATGAGGACACCACTGTGATTATCTCAATAGTATTGTATCACATGGGCTCTTTGGCAGCGGCTAGCAGAGTCTGTCAAAGGAGTGGCTTTCTCTTACCTGACAGCATACAAGTAGAATGTGACTCTCAAACAACCTGTAGAATTTCAACACTGTAGCGTGTTGTGTAAGGGGTCAACATTTAGCAACATTTTATCTTGGCATGAACTAGGAATATAGATTTGTCTTGCTGGCCAGCTCACACCAGCTTTATCTGTATTTTCCCATTATGATTAGGACATTGTAAATAATACCTGCATTTGCCTAAGTGTTATTTTCTACTCACTACATCACCAGAATTGTAATTGTTTTAGTACTTTATGATGTTGTGGTTTTATATGGTATCATAATTGTTGTGTGTTTCAGTGAATTTTAAACTTGGCTCCTTTGTGAAATTGGAACACAGGAAGCATTAAAGGAAAATATGATAAGAACCTCTTAAATTCTCCATCCTTGAAAATAATATAATTGCCCATCACATCTCCATAACAATTCATTCAGCAGAGCAGGGAAAGTCTAATATTTCACATTTAGCTACCACTGAGAATATGCTGAAAGCTTTTTTTCTGACCTGCTGTCATTTCTACAAATGTCAAACTTACAGACATGATATGCTCCAGAAACTCACTTTAATTTGTATGATAACTGAAAACTTGCCACGTGCTCAGTCATAGGAAATAGTCTGCAATAAAGAAAACACTTTCTCCCTAAACCTCCTCTGTTTTCCTCTCCATCTTCCACCATCAAAACACATAATTTCCATCATACAAAAAATTTAATATTTTAGGTCTCCTCTGATACATTATTATATGTAATTTTATTCCTGCTATTAGAGGATTCTTCTGCCTTGTTCCTTAATAGTGTCTTTTTATTACATACATAATTCTGAGTCTCTCTTCTGAGAAAGCATGAAATTGCTGTACTAATATTTACTTTGAGAAGGAAAGAAAGATGTTAAGGAGAGACAATGACAGCAATACATGTGAATCATGCCAAAGCTTATTTGGTATATCACCAGCTTCCATTAACGTCTTATATTGCTCTTGTTATGGACGCTGGTAAACACCTGGTTTACTGATCCTGAGTTGGTTTTGCTAGAATGGTAAGGCTTTATGCTCTTAATTAAAATTTGTCCATGAAGGAACAGATACTTCTAAGTAATTAAATATTAGCAGTTTTATTTACCACAAACAATAGGACATTTCTATTTTAGGAATGTTTGTGACATTGGGTCTCATGCCACGTCTTTGATGATGCTGAT
This sequence comes from Sylvilagus floridanus, assembly GCA_949820135.1. Taxonomy (NCBI): domain Eukaryota; kingdom Metazoa; phylum Chordata; class Mammalia; order Lagomorpha; family Leporidae; genus Sylvilagus; species Sylvilagus floridanus. The sequence continues at coordinate 106,564,009 of OX463241.1, forward strand.
CTCTTCAGTACTGAAGATCCCTTTACTTAGATCTTCCATGATTACCCAGGGATCTTCTGCTATCCTATTGACTGTAATTGAAGCTCTTGGGAAAAGGTGAAATACTACAAATGGGATATTGGTGACAGCATCTATTGACTTCAGCATCTATTGACTTCATGGGCAGTTCAGAAAGTATTTCAAAGAAGATCTTGGCTTGGATGATTACATTTTCCAACACAGTAGTTTGACTCTAGCATGACTGACGTGAGGAATCAGGGACAGAGAAGCCACACTGGGGTTGTCAATGGCATCTGTGCTCAGTGGAAGCCGTGGCCACAACCCCACTGAGGTTAACGTCTTTTCTATTACATGATGACAGTGGTGGCAGTGTTGATACTAGCAGCATCCTTATCAGATTATTCAGAGGCCTGCTTTTGATGGTGCCTCTCATTATTCTGTTTCCTTTACTTCCTAACACTTACTCAAGCTGAAATTTCACCCATTTCATGGATCCAGGAACTCAGCCAATAAGCTTATAACACATTCATTTTATGCTAAAGGAGTGTTACAATTGGTTTAAGCAGATTACTCAAACAACCCATGGTGGTTTTCCCTTTTTTGATTCCCAGTTTGTCACAGACTGGTTATTATATTAAGGAGAAAAATAGAAAAAAATCATGGAAAATATTTATCTCATTTTTATTACTACATTTATGTTAATGGGTTCAAGCCTAAAATTCGATGTTTCAATAATCTTCAATGGGCTATAAAAGATTACAAGTTGGTTGCTCTCAATTTCTGTGATTTTCTCATCATTAGCCAGAAATAAGTAGTTCATATACTGTCAGGCTGCCATTAGATTGGTACTGGGGTGAAAGAACAACATTTATCTCTGTGCTTGAGACATACTTCTAAATATTTAATAAATGTGAAAGAAAGAGGGATAAGGAGAAGAATAAAAGAGATAAGATAGAGAAAGAAAGTGGGAGAACCATAAGGATTAGAAAAGAGAAGATCTTAGGCATAACTTTAGAAGGCCTGAGTTCAAGTCCAGCCTCCACCTCTGATTCTAGTTTCCTGTTAATGTAAATCCTGGGACATCTGTGATTGCCATTGGCTTTGGGCTATTTCAGGCATTTGGGGAATAAACTAGCATATGGGAGTTCTCTCTCATCTCTCAGACACAAGACTTGACCCAAAATTAGAATGGACACTTCTATAGTTGGAGAGACAACCTCAAATTAATGATCCTCCTGATTAGGTGAGAATGCCAGTTTTCAAATAGTGTCTTTAATCCAATGAATGAAGCAATAGCTTTTGTAATGATTTTGTGAGGTAAATGAATAGAGAAAGATGGATACTAGTGAAGGCTGACTCATTTTAGATACGTAGCTGAGATTAGAAAATAAACAAGAGGAGTGATAAGAACTTTGTCCAGTTTTTACATACTGTAACTTTTAGTTTCAGATATAGATGTGCTTTATTCCTGATGTACAGAGTACAGTGAGAGAAGAAGAAAAATGAAGGTGAGGAAACTATTTTTGAGGAGTTCTACGGGATCAGGTAATGAAAGAATTATATTTTCTTGCACAGGAATAATTGTGAATCAAAGGGAAGACTCAAGAATTGTAACCAAGTAACACCATGGTGTGGTGCAACTCTGAGGCACGCTGGGAAGTCTTGAGTGCCCCAAGAGATTACAGCCATCTAATCATGTATTTTGATATTGAGGACATTAAAGTGAACTTGATACTGAATAGTATATATTTTCTACTGATTTGTCATATCACAATGTTAACATAGTCCTAAAATTTAAATCCAATAGGTATAAGATCAGTCTGTGTATTCCATCTATAATCTAAGCTCAGTGTCTTATAATTACAACAAACAGATCATATTGTATAGCAGTTCTGGTATCTCCTGAAAACATGAAGGTTTAAAGGTATATGGCTGTCTTCTTACCCTGATTTTGTTGCTCAGATTTAGAAAAATGCAACAGGAAATTCAGAATAATAAATATATTTTACAGAAAAGAAGATAAATTGGCAGTCAAGTCTCAAACACAGAAAACACACCAATGTTAAAGAAACAACCCAATGAAATAGTGTTTCAAAAATGACAATCTTAGAAGTAGAGGTCAAGGACGGTGGCAGTTCTGTGATGTAGTGGGTAAAGCTGCCACCTATAGTGCCATCATCCCTTATGGGCGCTAGTTCAAGACACGGCTGCTCTACTTCTGATCCAGCTGTCTGCTATGGCCTGGAAAGCAGTAGAAGATGGTCCAAGTGCTGGGGTTCCTGCACCTGCATGGGAGACATGGAAGAAGTTCCTGGCTCCTGGCTTTGGATCATCCCCAACTTGACCATTGTGGCTATTTGAGGAATGAACCAAATGGGTAGAAGACTTCTCTGCCTCTGTCTCTTTGTAACTATGTCTTTCAAATTGATAATTAAATCTTAAAAAAAAAACCTGAAGAAACACATACAAAGACCAAGGCCCCAGAGTACAAGATATTAAAAGGGTGAGATGTGACGGGAAGATTGTATAAATCTCTCCCTCATCTACACCTTACCACCTACTGAGATATTACACATAATAATAGTGTGTTACAACTGAAGGAGTTGCAGGATATTCTATCTGAAGAAAATTTAGGGACTCCTAAGTTAGAGAAGGAACATGTCCTAGTTCATTCTAAGTGGCCACCATTATCTTGAAACCAGAAACAAATGAAGACATTACAAGAGAAGAAAACTGCAGACCAATACCTTCCATGAACATGAATGAAAAAGTCTGAACAAAATATTTTCTTTTTTCTAAGATTTTATTTATTTAGTTGAGAGGTAGAGTTACAGATAGTGAGAGAGAGAGAGACGAAAGAAAGGTCTTCCATTCATTCGTTCACTCTCCAAATGGCCACAATGTCCAGGATTCAGGTGCTTCTTCCAGGTCTCCCACATGGGTGCAGAGGCCCAAGGATTTGGGCCGTCTCCCACTGCTTTCCCAGGCTACAACAGAGAGCTGGATTGGAAGAGGAGCAGCCAGGGCTAGAACCAGTGCCCATATGGAATCCTGGCGCTGCAGGAGGGGGATTAACCTACTGTGCCACAGCGCCGGACCCTGCAACAAAATATTTTCAAATCAAAGCTGTCAATATATTGAAAAATTACATGTTACCACAAAGTGAGATTATTCCAAGTATGCAAATATAGAGATAAATATAATTCACTACTATTCAAAAGCTAAATGAATAAAATTGTAGGGTTATATCTACTGAAAAAGAAAAACAATTTGACAAACTCCTACATCCACTCATGGCAAAACTGTCATCAAGCTAGAAATAGAACAGGAATTTTATCAGTTTGATAAAGCACATCTATTAAAAAAAACTGCAGCTATATCATACTTAATGTTATGAGACTAAATACTTTCCCCTAAGTTCAAGAATGTCTCCTTTTGTCAGTTTCACGCAACTTTGTACTGGAAATCCTAGCTAATGTGTATAATAAATCATGAGCAATAACTTAATGCATACATATTTTACAAGAAGTAATAAAACTCTTTGTCTTTATGTACAGATGAATCTGTAAGCAAAACAGAATGAAACAAAGCTAGAAATAACAGGTAAGTATAGCAAGGTTGCAGGATACAAGGTCAATATGCAAAAGTCAACTAGATTCTTATAAAGAATAATTGGAATCTGAAATTAAAAATAACATTTACAATAGCATAAGAAATAAAGAACTTAGGTCAAAGTCTAACACATATATAGAACTTTTGAAGATAGGAAACTGTAGGAATTTGATGAAAGAAATAAAAGACTAGATAAATGGAAAGACAATGTATATTCATACCGTGGAGCACAGAACATCAATATTATCATTTCTATACATATTTGATTCTAGTCAATATCTCCTGCAGGATAGTTTTTGGATATCATCAAACTGATTCTAAAAAAGTATTGGAAAGTCAAGAGATCCAGAACAGTAAACAGTATGCTAAAGAAGAAAATACAAGTAAGAGAAAAATCCACATTGATCAATTTCAAGATTTACTTTAAAATTACAGTAATTGAGGCCAGCGCTGTGATGTAGTGGGTAAAGCCACTGCCTGAAGCGCCGGCACCCCATATAGACGCCTTCAAGATGCTGCTGCCCCACTTTCCATCCAGCTCTCGGCTACGGCCTGGGAAAGCTGTGGAAGATGACCCAATAAATAGCCAAACTAAAAAAACAAAAAGAAATTTGCACATTACATGAAAATCAACTCAAAAGGGAGCCACAGATGAAAGTTAATAAGTTATAGATCTTTTAGAAGAAACTATGTTTCCTGGATGTTATGATAAATTTTAAAGCTATATTATAAAATTCACATTACATGAAAGAAAGGCATTAATAACATGGACTTTATTAAGCTCAAAATTTTTCTCACTGGGAAAGGTATTGTTAGTAATGAAAATATAAACTAAAGACTCAGAGAAAATATTTGTAAAACACATAGCTTATAAAATGCTTGAATCCAAAATAGAGAAAAGATAAAGATAATAAACCAAACAGTCCAATTTAAAAAGTGGTACACAGACCTAATCAGATGCCTCACCAAAGAAGATACACAGTTGTAAATAAAATAAAATATATTAAAAGATGTTCAACATCACATGTTGGGGCTGGCATTGTGGCATAGCAGGTAAAGTCACTGCCTGCAATGCCAGCATCCCAAATGGGCACAAATTTAAGTCCCAGCTGCTCCACTTCCAATCCAGTTCTCTGTTAATGCACTTGGGAAAGCAGTAGAAGATGACCCAAATGCTTGAGCCCCTACTACTCATGTGGGAGACCTGGAAGAAGCTCTGGTTCCTGCTTTTGGCCTGGCCCAATCAGAACTGCTGCAGCCATTTGGAGAGTGAACTAGTGATGGAAGATCTCTCTCTGTCTCTCCCTCTCTCCTTCTGTATCTATGCCTTTCAAACAAATCAAATAAATCTTAAAAAAATTCATATGTCACTAGAGAACTGAAAATTGAAACTACAATGAGATACCAGTATATAGCTATTAGAGTATTTAGAATTAAAAGTAACTGACAAAATCAATTGCTTCTAAAGATTTGGAAAAACAAAAATTATTGTTACTGGTGGGAAAGCAAAACAGTAGTCACTGCGGAATACAGTTTTCAGTTGTTTTCAAAGCTGAGTAATCTAATTTGAGCAATCACATTCTTTGGTGTCTATCCAAGTGCCATGAAAACTTACCTTCCCAAAGAACCCTACAAACAAGTGTCTATAATGGTTTTATTTGTAATTACCAAAACCTGGAAGTAACCAACTTATTTTTTTAGATAAATGGATAAATAACCTGTGGTACATTCACACAATGTAATACTATTCAAAAATAATAAAAAGAAATGAACTACAGTTCATGTAAAAACATAGATCAATCTTCAATAAATAATACATTAAAGAAATCTGTCTAAATAGACAATATAATGTATGATTATATTTATCTGACATTCTGGAATATAATTTCCAGGCAGCTCATGTCAAGAGCCTCAGGTGATCACTGACATCATAAATAAGTGTGTTTATTGTTAAATTAACAACAGGAGGCACTGTGCACTAACTCCTCATGCAGGACCTCTGTCCTCAGTGAGTTGTATTATGAGAGTTAAATATGATACTTGTTCTCAACAGTTTTTTTTTGTGTGTGTGTGTATGTGTGTGCAAATTGTTGAAATCTTTGTTTAGTGTAGAGTTGGTCTTCTGTGTACAAAGCTAACTGAAAATAAATCTTAATGGAGAATGGGACTGGGAAGGGGAGTGGGGTAAGAGGAGGAGGGGTGAGAGTATAGATGACAGGGTGGGTGTGGTGGGAAGAATGACTATATTCCTAAAGTTGTACATATGAAATTTGTATTCCTTATAATTAATTTAAAAAATAAATAGAAATAAGTAAATAAAACTCCAAAAATTTTCCTATTCTATAACTATGGACTGCTTTTAATGACTTCTTTCCAAATAATACCATAAGGAAATGGGAGTGGGAAGTATAGCTGGAAGACAAACACGGTAAACACTATTGCAGCCAGATGACCGAGTAGCTATCAATGGTTATGGGTCATGTGGACAGTGTGCATGCAACATATGTGAGGTGGTGTGAATTACATTGTCTTTCTGTGTTCTCCCAAGTACATCACCTCAGTTTATACCTGGGAAATACATCAGAGCAATCCCAAATGTGGAACATGTCCTAAGCTACCTGACCACTCTTCCTCGGAACATAAGGTCATCAACACCAAGGAAAGTGTGAAGAACCTTTACATCTAAGAGGAACCTAAGGATTTATGACAACTAAATGCAATCTGGTATCCTGGGAGAAAACCAAAAGGATGTAGGAAAAAACTTATGAAATCTAGGGTGATGCAACAGTGGTATCCCATACCAGAGTGCTGGTTTGAGTCCCAGTTGCTCTGCTTCTGATCCAGTTTCCTGCTATGGCAACAAGGAAAGTGGCAGAGGATGGCCCAAGCATTCAGGTCCCTACTACTCCTGTGGGAATCTGGGATGGAGTTCCTGGATTCTGGTTTCTGGATTCAACCTGGAAGAGTTTTGGCTGTTGTGGCCATTTGGGGAGTAAATTAGAGGATAGAAGATTTCTCTGTCTTTCCATCTGATCTTGTTCTGACTTTCAGATAAATAAATCTATCTTTAATAGAAAGAACTTTAAAAAATTTGAACCAAGTACAAACTTTAGTTAATAATAATATATAAATATTGATTGATTAATTGAGACAAATGAACCACATTGATGTTAAATAGTGATAAAAGGGGAAACTAAGTCAAAAGTCCTTAATACATGATATTAAAACCAAAAAAGTTTTAAAAAATATTTTTAACTTTTTTTTAATAAATAAAGTTTTCCAAAGTATAGCTTTTGTATTATAGTGGCTTTTCCCCCTATAACCTCCCTCCCACCTGCAACCATCCCATCTCCCACTCCCTCTCCCATCCCATTCACATCAAGATTCATTTTCAATTATCTTTATATACAGAAGATCAATTTAGTATATACTAAGTAAAGATTTCAACAGTTTGCACCCACAAAGGAACACAAAGTGTAAAGTACTGTTTGAGTACTAGTTATAGCATTAATTCACATTGTACAACACATTAAGGACAGAGATCCTCCATGGGGAGTATGTGCACAGTGACTCCTGTTGTTGATTTAACAATTGACACTCTTGTTTATGGCATCAGTAATCACCTGAGGCTTTTTTCTTTTTCTTTTCTTTTCTTTCTTTCTTTTTTTTGTCAGAGTGTCTTGGCTTTCCATGCCTGAAATACTCTCACGGGTTTTTTAGCTAGATCCGAATGCCTGAAGGGCTGATTCTAAAGTCAGAGTGCTGTTTAGGGTATCTGCCATTCTATGAGTCTGCTGTGTATCCTGCTTCCCATGTTGGATCATTCTCTCCTTTTTAATTCTATCAGTTAGTATTAGCAGACACTAGTTTTGTTTATGTGATCCCTTTGACTCTTAATCCTATCATTATGATCAATTATGAACTGAAACTGATCACTTGGACTAGTGAGATGGCCTTGGTATATGCCACCTTGATGGGATTGAATTGGAATCCCCTGACACGTTTCCTACTCTACCATTTGGGGCAAGTCTGATTGAGCATGTCCCAAATTGTACATCTCTTCCTTCTCTTATCCCCACTCTTATATTTAACAGGGATCACTTTTCAGTTAAGTTTCAACACTTAAGAATAATTCTTAATAATCTTAATACTGTTCAACCAACAGTATTAAGTAGGACAAAAAATACTAAAAGGGATAAAGTATTAAGTTGTTCATCAACAGTCAGGGCAAGAGCTGATCAAGTCACCATTTCTCATAGTGCCAATTTCACTTCAACAGGATTCCTTTTTGGTGCTTGGTCAGTTGTCACCGATCAGGGAGAACATATGATATTTGTCCCTTTGGGACTGGCTTATTTCACTCAGCATGATGTTTTCCAGATTCCTCCATTTTGTTGCAAATGACCGAATTTCATTGTTTTTGACTGCTGTATAGTATTCTATAGAGTACATATCCCATAATTTCTTTATCCAGTTTACTGTTGATGGGCATTTAGGTTGATTCCAGGTCTTAGCTATTGTGAATTGAGCTGCAATAAACATTGAGGTATAATATTTTTATTATAAATAAAATATTTTATTATAAATGTCTTTTATTTGCCAATTTAATTAAAAATATTTTTAATGTTTGAAATAATTTTCCAACTTTATTTATTCTACTTCAGTGTATATTTATATTTCCATTTGGAAATTATCATCTGATTGTAGTGTCCTTGTCCAAGCCATTCTGATGATGTGACAAAATATAGAGTATATAAGGAGACTTCAAAAAGTTCATGGAAAAATGAAATCAAAAGATAAGTTTAATTTAGTGCAAAATTTTCTGAAATCCATGGAGTTTCTTTATAACACACATTTCCATGAGATTTTTGAAGGCCCCTATATAAAACATATTGCTTTTCTAAATTGTAAAATATTTAGAATTCTGGAACTCACTTCCACCCAAATATTTTGCTCAGTAATTGTAGGTCTTTAGCAGCTATTCCATAGGATTTTATGAAAATTGTTGATATCATTCACAGCAGGCAACTCAGTACCTGATATATTTAATGAATAATAAGTAATAGTTGCACCCATCAGTTACATTTTCTACATCCCATGAATCCAATTGCTCTATCTATCTTTAAACAGAATTTCAGTTATTAGGAGAATTTGAAGGAATTTGTTACTCCAAACCAAGAAACATCTTGCCAATGAGGACAATGCCCCTAAACATATAAACCTTCATTCTGTGGTCATCACAGAGACACTGGCTTGTATTCATGAGTTTAAGCTCTGATGCTACAAAGAGGATCTCTGCCCCGAGCTGAAAAAGAGGTCCCAACTCTCTGGCTTAATTTCTTTGTCCCAAATTGTATTTTCTTTCTTTCTTTCTTTCTTTCTTTCTCTTTCTTTCTTTCTTTCTTTCTTTCTTTCTTTCTTTCTTTCTTTCTTTCTTTCTTTCTTTCTTTCTTTCTTTCTTCCTTTCTTCCTTTCTTCCTTTCTTCCTTTCTTCCTTTCTTCCTTTCTTCCTTCCTTCCTTCCTTCCTTCCTTCCTTCCTTCCTTCCTTCCTTCCTTTCTTTCTTTCTTTCTTTCTTTCTTTCTTTCTTTCTTTCTTATTTTATTTATTTGAAAGTCAGAGTTACAGAGAGAGGGGGAGAGGCAGAGAGGGAGACAGAGAGGTCTTCCATCTGCTGGCTCTCTCCCCTAGATGGCTACAAGGGTTAGAACTGCGCAGATCCGAAGCCAGGAGCCAGGAGCTTCTTCCTGGTCTCCCACAGGAGTGCAGGGGCCCAAGGACTTGGGCCATCTTCTGCTGTTTCCCAGGCCACAGCAGAGAGATGGATTGGAAATGGAGCAGCTGGGACTCAAACTGGCGCCCCTATGGATGCTGGGATTATAGCTGGGGCTTTACCTCCTAAGCCACAGCACCAGCCCCCAACAAAATTGTATTTTCTGCATACACAGACTTTAAGATGCACTGGTATACACTTATCCTCACTCTGTGTAGTATCACATCTGTCATCAGGGTCTCTGCTCTGTTTCTAATGATATCATTGTGCACTAATGCCTTTTCTTTCCCACAAGAGTCACAAGAGAATAGAAAGTGAAATGAACTCTCTGAGTCATCATCTTGTTCTGATGGTGATCCAGGTGGCACCAGATTTATTGCCATTTAGAGATAATCACAGTGAGGACATCCACATTGAAATGCTTCCTTTTCTTCCTGTTTGTAAGCTCTGGTATTCAGGAGAGCTTCACAGTGACCCAGCACTAACAGTTATGTTTCAGTTGCCAGTGGCCTGAGTAGGGAACATATTTTCCACGTGTTTGTGACTGAACCTGGACATCCTGGTGTGTGTGATACTTCCTGCCATAAAAACAAAATTCCTTTATTATGACTCTTCTTTCTTGCTTTGTGTCAACTGCCTTTTCACTATTTCCCCAGGTCTTGCTGCCTTTCTCTTGTTACTAACTCACATTTTGGACTTCAGCACTTCTTCCACTTGGGAGGGGATCATAGCTATGTGAGAAGCCAACATTCTGAAACCGGTTTACTCCTCAAATATCCCCAACAGCTAGGGCTGGGCCAGGCCAAATTTGGGAGCTAACAGGGACTCCGCTACTTGAGTCATCACCTGCTGCCTCCGAGAGTGCACATTAGCAGGAAGCTGGAATGGGAAGCAGAGCTGGGACTTGAACCCAGGCATTCTGGTACAGAGGCAAGCATCCCAAGCAACATCTTAACAACTATGTCAAACACTTGCCCCTACTTCTTAAGCTTTCTTAATTAGAGATTTAATTTGCTATTTGTGAACTTATATTGTTCTTGCCATTTCAAATGATTGGTAAAACTTTTGATTGTATTGGCTATAGATATATAGGGGTTATCTGCCCTGGTGACAAATAATCATTGCAATGTCTGAAATGGTCTGAGCTGTGTGTGTGACTACAGCAGTTAGCTATGTGTGGAAGCAGAGGAGGGAATGTTGCATGGATTAATTTCAGTCCAATGCACTTGGCTTTCAGCTCCCGTTCCACATCTTTTAGGTCCTGCTTCATTTGCTAGTGGAGAGCCTGAAATTCTGCTCAATAAAACTTAAACTTTAGCATTTGGCTCTTGTTATAAGTATGTGTGTCTAGAGTGAATCAAGAAACTGAAAGTACACCTTGAAGGGTAGGTGGGCTGAGGTAGGTAGAGGTGGCATTATTCGGAGTAAGAGATGAGGCAATGGAAGGAAAGGTGGGGACCGAAATAGCCTTACTGAGCATTTTATGACTTTATATGAATGAATCTATACTTATCATGAAATTACCTTTGTTATCTGGCACACTTTCTCTTTTCACTTTTCCAGTTAAAAAATAGAGGGAGAGGGAGAGGGGGTGTGGGAGGGGGAAAGGAAAGGGAAGGGAGGGGGAGGGGAAGAAAGAGGGGGAAGGAGAAGGAGGGGGAGAGGGAGGGAGATGGAGAAAGAGAAGGAAAGAGAGAGAGGAGGAAGAGGGAAAACATAGGGAAAGGGAGAGAGAGAGGGAAATGGAGAGGAAAGTAGAGGGAGAGGGAGGGGGAAGGGAAGAAAGAGGGAGAAGGAGAGTGGAGAGGGAGGGAGAGGTATATAGAGGGAAAAAGAGAAGGAGAGAGGGAGGGGAGGAAGACAGAAAAAGAGAGGGAGAAGGAGGGGGGAGGGAAAGGGTGGGGGAGAAGTACAGGGAAACAGGGAGGGGAGGGAGAAGTAGGGGGAGAGGGAAAGGGGAGGGAGGAGAAAAGGGAGAGGGGGAGGGAGTGAAAGGAAAGAAGAAAGGAAGAAAGGAGCCTGTAAATCTTCCTGACAAGCACAGACTATTTCTCTTAATGGACAAAAAAGAAAAAGTGTCTTCCATGTATTCAACACTGCATCAATAATTAAGCCCAGGTCTAGCCTTCAAATGTGTGCCTTGGAATCATCACTTTTGATATGGCTGTGATTTGATATGCTTATTAATTACATTTCCTCTGCTCTCATTTGGGTACAAAGAGGATTCTGGCATTTTTCCCATTTCATGAACAAAATGTTTCTCTATTACCTATTAAGAGCATTGTGGTGCATCAGGTCAAGCTGCCTGGGATGCTCACATGCCATATCTGAGTGCCAGTTCACGTCCCAGCTACTCTGCTTTCAATCCAGCTCCCTATTATGTTCCTGGAACAGAGTGAATAATGGCTCAAGTACTTGGGTCCTGCCATGCATGTGGGTGATCAGGATGACAGGGATGGAATTTCTGGCTCCTTGCTTCAGCCTGGCCCAGCCTTATCTGTTGTAGCCAATTGAGGAGTGAACCAGTGAATGGATGGATCTCTCTCTCTCTCTCTCTTTTGCCTTTTGAATAAATAAATCTTTAAAAATGAGTATTTTTGGGGCCAGCTCAGTGGCACAGCAGGGTAAGCCACCATCTGCAGTGCCGGAATCCAATGTGGGCATCGGTTCAAGTCCTGGCTGCTCCACTTCTGATCTGGCTCCTTGCAAATGGCCCAGGAGGTCAGCAGCAGACGGCCCAAGTGCTTGGGCTGCTGCAGCCACATAGGAAACCTGGAAGAAGCTCCTGGCTTCGGATTGGCTGTCTCTCCATCTCTGTAACTCTTCTTCTCAAATAAATATTTTTTTAAAAAAAATAGAGTATTATCACTGTTACAATTGCATAATTAATAAAAAGAGAAATTTAGTCAATTCATTATTTAATTGATGTCAAGGTACAACTTAAGCCTTAGAAAGTATTAGGATAATGAAGACTGCTCTTTTAATTTTCCAGATAAATCTGGAAGTCCTTTATATTACTTGAATTATCTTTCTTCAAATTTAATATTTCCTGTTAAGAGATTTTCAGTTCCAAAGCCATTTGATTATTTTTTTTTTTGACAGGTAGAGTTAGACAGTGAGAGAGACAGAGAGACAGAGAGAAAGGTCTTCCTTCCCTTGGTTTACTCCCCAAATGGCCACTACGGCTGCTGCGCTGCGCTGATCCGAAGCCAGGAGCCAGGTGTTTCCTCCTGGTCTCCCATGCAGGTGCAGGGTCCAAGTACTTGGGCATCCTTCACTGCCTTCCTGGGACAGAATCCGGCGTCCTGACTGGGACTAGAAGCCAGGGTGCTGGTGCCGCAGGTGGAGGATTAGCCTAGTGAGTCGTGGCACCGGCCAGCCATTTGATAAATTAAATTTGGTGATTAAAAATATTAAAATGATATGATGGACAGGTTGCTTTATAAGAAGACAAGGGTTGACAAATACAAGTTAGAGAGCCCATGAGTTCTTTTAAGGGAGCCAATCATCTGTTCAATTAGTTTACTTTTCTTCATTTTAAATCCACCCAAAAGTAATTTTTCTTTTTTTTTTAAAGATTTATTTATTTATTTGAAAGTCAGAGTTACAAAAAGAGAGGAGAGGCAGAGAGAGAGAGAGAAAGAGAGGTCTTCCATCTGATGGTTCACTCCCTGGATGGCTGCAATGGCCAGAGCAGTGCTGATCCGAAGCCAGGAGGCAGGAGCTTCTTCCGGGTCTCCCAGGTGGGTGCAGGGTCCCAAGGACTTGGGCTATCTTCTACTGTTTCCCAGGCCATAGCAGAGAGCTGGATCACAAGTGGAGTGGCCGGGTCTCGAACCGGCGTCCATATGAGATGCTAGCGCCTCAGGTATGGCGTTAACCTGCTGTGCCATAGCGCCGGTCCCCCAAAAGTAATTTTTCTATTAAGTGCATGTTACAAAGGATCTCTTAAAACATCCACATTTCTATTTGTCCTACAAACAAATTGCAATAATTATTATGTATTTACTGTGACCCTGGTAAGCTAATGTATTAATAAATTCCTTTTAAAAAGATGAATGCTTACAATGTATTAACTAGTCTTTTTTGTTTTAAATTGTGCTAATTTTAAGACAGGGTTCAAAATGGCCAACAGAAAGTAATTTTCAGTTCCAATTATTGTAAAACGTGGATACACAAGATTATCCCCCTTTGCTGCCATCTGTTGTTCCACCAGGGAAATGACTCACTTGTGATGTTTCTCCTCTGAACAAAAATTACTTATCAAAATTGCTTCCCAGTATTAAAATCAGATTATGTTCATGATGCTTTTTTTATTGTTTTTATTGTACAGGAATTCTTTTGTCTCCAACAGTTGGAGAAAGCGTTTTCCAGTACTCACTCATGACTATACAGAGATTCAGATTTCCCCCTTGGCACATGCAGTAGGCATTTGAGAAGACTGAAAAGACAAAAGCAATCAAATCCTGTTATCCCTCAACAAGCACATGATACCCCAGAAGGACTTGTGAGCTAATCCTTGTAAAGTAGAAGCATTTAGTTTAATGACAGCACTCTCTGAACTGGAAACAATATTTAAATTCCAGCCTCTATCCCTGTATCTAACCCCTGATTGCTGTGTATCAGGCATATTTTTAAAAATTGAAAACATACAGATGAATGTAACATGTTCTCTGCCTTCAAGCAGTCAAAAATTTAAAAGACAAATTATGTTAAGAGAGGGAAGTCTCTTATTGATACAAGTGAAACTCTGATAGCAAAAAGGAAAATTTGGGTGATACTTAAAGTGAAGAGAGTATGAATGAGATCATTAAACAGTGAGAAAATGACTACAAAAATGAGAGAAAAGAGATCATTTCAAGTTCAAAGAGTTGGAAGGGGGATTTGTTGTAAGGAAATAATGATCTTTTAGCTGCACTTTGCTTAGCAGGAAATCTGCACGACTGTCACATATAAACTGTCCCCACACAATCCTACCACAATTATAAATAAGTAGAAATCATGTGACCAAGTTGAGCAGTTCCATAGTGGGTATGCCGAAGATATCTAAATTTAAGCTCTTACATTGTATGCATATTTTATAAATTTTACCTCCTATTAAGGTGATAATAACTTTTATTTTAGGAACTATTTTAACTTAGTCGCAATTTTAATGTGCAATATATTAGAAGAAAGAAATTAAGAAGGGGAATAATTCTGGGAAGTATTTTTTTGTAGGCAAATGCATCATCAGCCATGAGAGTCATGGTTAACTTTCCAACTCTCTATTTTGAACTTAATGTTTTTGTTTTCTAAAATAGGTTCACCTGAATATGTTTTCATATAAGCCTCTTGCCATTCTCAGAATATTTTGCAATTCAACTTGGATGGATGAAGACTAATGCTTCCTTCACGGAGAAATTTCTTTTTTTAAAAAACTTTTATTTAATAAATATGAATTTCAAAAGTACAACTTTTGGATTATAGCGGCTTTTCCCCCGATAACCTCCCTCCCACCTGCAACCATCCCATCTCCCACTCCCTCTCCCATCCCATTCACATCAAGATTCATTTTCAATTATCTTTATGTACAGAAGATCAACTTAGTATGTACTAAGTAAAGATTTCAACAGTTTGCACCCACACAGAAACACAAAGTATAAAATACTTTGAGTACTAGTAATACCATTAATTCACATTGTACAACACATCAAGGACAGAGATCCTACATGAGCAATAAGTGCACAGCGACTCCTGTTGTTGACTCAACAATTGACACTCTTGTTTATGACATCAGTAATCACCCGAGGCTCTTGTCATGAGCTGCCAAGGCTATGGAAGCCTCTTGAGTTCGTCAACTCCGATCTTACTTAGACAAGGTCATAGTCTAAGTGGAAGTTCTCTCCTCCCTTCAGAGAAAGGTACCTTCTTCTTTGATGGCCCGTTCTTTCCACCAGGATCTCACTTACAGACATTTTTTTTTTTTTCTGCCAGAGTGTCTTGGTTTTCCATGCCTGAGAAACTCTCATGGGCTTTTTAGCCAGACCAGAATGCCTGAAGGGCTGATTCTGAGGCAAGAGTGCTGTTTAGGGCATCTGCCATTCTATGAGTCTTCTGTGTATCCCGAAGAAGCTCAGTTTCTTAATCTCCTGACTTGAGTTGGCTGATTGTCTCCTGGGAAAAGTGTTGGGTCAACTCTGGACATGCACCTAACAGCTTTATGTCCAGGCTGGTATTTTGCATTTCAAGTTTACATTTACTATAGCAGAAATTGTCTCCACTGAGTTATTTTCTCACTGGTGACTTTGCAGGGAGATATATTAATTCATAGAATTAACTTGTCTCTAAATGAACTCTCCATCAATAAAGTAGCATGATGGATTAGACTTGCCAAATGGCTCTTCATCATTTTTGGAGTTAATAGTGCATTTTATTGTGTACCCTCTGTTTCCCCATTTCTGATTAACCTTTATTACATGACTTGAGATGGATTTCTCACATCCATTCTACATATTAAATTACTTTTTATAAATAAATAAATGTATCTATGATATGAATATAATAGAAATAAAAATTGAAACATTAGTGCACAGCATAAATAAATCATTTTCTTTTTTTTAAGATTTGTCTATTTACTTGAGAGTCAGAGTTACAGAAAGAAAGAAAGAGAGACAGAGAGAGAGGTCTTCCATCTACTGGTTTAATCCCCAAATAGCGAAAATGGCCAGAGCTGAGCCAATATGAAGCCAGGAGCCAGCAGCTTCTTCCAGGTCTCTCAGGTGGATGCAGGGGCCCAAGCATTGGGCCATCTTCCACTGCTTTTCCAGGTACATTAGTCAGGAGCTGGATTGAAAGTGGAGCAGCTGGGACTCAAACCGGCACCCACATGGGATGCCAGCACTGCAGGTGGAGGCTTATCCTACTATGCCATGGCACCAGCCTCTAAATAAATCATTTTCTATTTAATTTCTACCTATGAGATATCCTACATTGCAAAATTGATAATTGGTCATTCTAAAAAGGAAACAAAGTAAAATTCATTCAAAAATAGCACATGCTCTTTATTCCTGAATTCCTTTTTCAATTGAGATGTCAAATATTCATATTGTGGCATATGAAAAAGAAGGAAAGAAGAGCAGCAAGTAAAAAACACAAAACCAGGGGTCAGCACTGTGGTATAATGGATTAAGCCATTGCTGGCAATGCCAGCATCTCATATGGGTGCCAGTTCCAATCCAGCTCTCTGCTAATGTACCTGGGAAAGCAGCAGAAGATGGCCCCAGTCCTTGGATTCCCTGCACCCATGTGGGAGACCTGGATGAAGTCCCTGGCTCCTGGCTTCAGCCTGGCCCAGCACTGAATGTTGCAGCCATTTGTGGAGTGAACCGGTGGATGGAAGATCTCTCTCTCTCTCCTTTCCTCTCTCTGTAACTCTGTCTTTCAAGTAAATAAAATAAATCCTATACCCACAAAACCAAACATAAAACAAAACCAAAAAGTTCTTTAGAACATTTGTGATCTAAATCTTTTTAACAAAAGCTGTGTTTTGAAAGGAATCAAAAGGGGGAAGAGGGTACACACACACACACATACCCACATGTACACCTACATACACTGGTAGGATGTAAGGATAGCTCTGACATACTGCTTAGTGAAAACAGTAATTCAGTAAGTAACATGTGCTGTGTAATTGTCAAAGAGAAATAAGTAAACCCCTGCACACATGTAATTGCATGTACTCATATTTGTTTTAGCAAGGGTAAAGGTGAAGAAAGATACACACTAGGCTGTTAGCATTTTTTACTACAAATGGTGACATTAGACAAGGAAAAGGCAGATGGTCCTTGCTACCCACATGGGAGACTTGGACGGAGTTTCAGGTGCCTGGCTTCAACCTGGCCCAGTCCCCGTCATTGTGGCTATTTGGGGAGTGAACCAGTGGGTGGAAAATCTCTATCTCTATATCTGTTTCTATCTCTATGTCTATCTCTATCTCTAACTCTATCTCTTCTGTCTCTCTCTATAACTCAACCTTTCAAATAAATAAATAAAAATCTTTAAAAATGTATTATATACTTTAGTTTGCAACTTGATTTTTCTACTGAAAATAAAATGTGTATCTCCTCAGGACAACAGACATAGCTCAAATGTAGTCTTTTAAATAGCTACATCATATTTCATAATTCTGGACAGCATCACATTAGTTTTGTATCATAAACCAATGCTGCAATGTATCTCTGGTACCCAGACATTTGATTCCTATGTGATCAATTAGTAAGTGGGTTTTTTGAGGCACAAGGTACAGTACTATTAGTTTTAATCAATTTTGCTAGATTGATTTTAACAATTGTAGTAATTAACATTTCTACCAACTTTGGATGTTACTAGTTATTTTTAAATAGTAGGTTAATTTAATGTTTAAAAAATGATATCTCATTATAGTTAGAATTTGCACATTTTTTTCATTAAGCATCTTTTTATTTTCTTATTTTACATTTAATTCCTTTTTGTAAATAGTTTGTTGACTTGTCTGTTATTCTATCAGATCATATTTTATTGGTAAGATTGATAACAAACTAAGTAAATACACATTCCTATAGTTACATTTTTTACAAGTCATTGGTAGTTCATTTTAAGCCATTTTTATGATGTGAAACATTTTAATTTTGGTGACCAGTTATGTTTTTCAGTTCTAGGAACCATATATGCATGAGTAGCTTTCTGACATACTAAGTTTACATAAAAACATTGCTGGATTATACTGTAATATTTTAGTTAAAATTTATGTACGACATTCATTCATCTGTAAATAAAGATACTCAGTTTATTATTGCCAATTTGTGTTAATGTCTTAATTTTATTATGTTGAAGCTTTGTATGATTCAAAAATTTTTTAATTAAAATTAAAGATTTTTTAAGGTAGTTAAAGATTTTTTCTTTTTCTTGGCACAATGGAAATGGTCATTTGTACTATTATTAATTAATTTTGGGTAACTTTTAACATGCCCAATTAATTTCTTCTTTTCTAATCTTAATTAGAGTTTTTATTAAGAATTAATTTGCATGTAATTTTCATATTTTAGGAACTATTGCCACAGTCACATATTTTCAGTCTTTAATGGTGATTTATATTGACAGATTTCTTAGTGTTGAGCCACACTAATAATTTTAGTAGAAAACATAATTATGAGTAATTTAACATGCTACTGAATTTGATTTGCTAACATCAAAATGAAATAATGTAAATGAAATTGGTCTATGATTTAGGTTTATGCATTATCTTTATAAGATTATGGTATCAAGGTTTTCCAATTTTATAAAATGAAGTAGACAGATTTGTGTTTATTTTTAAATTGCCTGAAATGGCTTTAAATAACATAGGAACTATCTGATCTTTTAAGGTGATATAGAACTTAGCCAGTAAGTTTGTTGGCTTTTTAATTAGCATATATTTGATTGTTTGATATTTTATGTGATTATTGGTCTATTCAGACTTTCTCCTTCTTGAATAATAATCATTTCCAGGCTGGCTCCGTGGCTCAATAGGCAAATTCTCTGCCTGCGGGGTCGTCACACCTGGTTCTAGTCCCGGTCAGGGCGCCAGATTCTGTCCCGGTTGCCCCTCTCCCAGGCCAGCTCTCTGCTGTGGCCAGTGAGTGCAGTGGAGGATGGCCCAAGTGCTTTGGCCCTGCACCCCATGGGAGACCAGGATAAGCACCTAGCTCCTGCCATCGGATCAGCATGGTGCGCTGGTTGCAGTGCGCCAGCCGCGGTGGCCATTGGAGGGTGAACCAACAGCAAAGGAAGACCTTTCTCTCTGTCTCTCTCACTGTCCACTCTGCCTGTCAAAAAAAAAAAATCATTTCCACTCCACTACCACCTAGAATAGCCTCTGGCTACATTTGACTATAATTAGCTCTTTGTATCCACGAGTTCCTCATCAGTGGATTCAACCAACTACTGACAGAAAATATGATTACTTAGGGAGAAAAAATACATTTGTACTGAACATGTTTAGTTTTTTTTATTCTTCCTCATAATTACTCCCTAAACAATGCAATGTCATGACTATTCTCCAGCATTTATTTTTTTTAAAGATTTATTTTATTTATTTGAAAGACAGAGTTACATAGAGAAGCAGAGACAGAGAGAGAGGTCTTCCAACCACTGGCTCACTCCCCAGAAGGTCACAACGGCCAGAGCTGCACTGATCCAAAGCCAGGAGCCAAGAGCTTCTTCTCGGTCTCCCACATGGGTGCAGCGGCCCCAGGACTTGGGCCATCTTCACTGTGCTCTCAGGCCCTAGCAGAGAGCTGGATTGGAAGAGGAGCAGCCTAGACTAGAAGCGGAGCTCTTTTGGGTTGCATGCGCTTCAAGCCAGGGCCGTTAACCCATTGCATCACAGTGACACCCCCTCTCCAGCATTTAGATTGTACTATATATTGTAAGTAATCTAGATACGAACGTAAACTGTACAGAGATCAGGTAGGCATTTAGCCTTGAAAATTAAGATGCCCAAGTTCAATATTGCTGGAGGGGAGAGAATTTAAAGCTCTGGCTCCCAACTCCAACTTCCTTCTAATGCTGACCCTAAGAGGCAGCTGGGATGACTCATTTAATTGAGTTCTCATAAGCCACGTAGAAGACCTGGATTGAGTTCCTGGTTCTTGCTTTTAGTGTAGCATAGTATCAGCTGTTGTGGGCATTTTTGGAGTGAACCACTACATGGGTGTTCTCTCTGTCTCTCTGCCTTTGAATAAATTAAAAAGGAAATTTTAAAAGTGTATGGAGAAATATACAAATATCATATGCAAATACTATGCCATTTTGTATGAGGAACTTGAGAACTGATAAACTTTGGTGTCCAAGGGGATTCCTCGAACAAATCCATCAGGGATTTCTAAAAGATGACTACACTTTACTTAAATTAATCATGAAATGGAAACTCAAAAGACAATTAATGGAATCAATTTTTTAAAAAAGATAATCAGAGTTGGTAAACTTTAAGGTAGGCTAACTAAGAAAAATAAAGGTGAACTCAAATAAATAAAATCAGAGAAAAAAAGAATATATTCAAGTTGATAATACAGAATTACAAAAGATCATTACAGAGTTTTATGAACAACTAAGTGCCCACAAATTAGAAACCCTAAAAGAAATGGTTACATTTCTTTTTTTTTTTTTTACAGGCAGAGTGGACAGTGAGAGAGAGAGACAGAGAGAAAGGTCTTCCTCTGCCGTTGGTTCACCCTCCAATGGCCGCCGCGGTCTTCCTCTGCCGTTGGTTCACCCTCCAATGGCCGCCGCGGTCGGCGCACTGCGGCCGGCGCACCGCGCTCGTCCGATGGCAGGAGCCAGGAGCCAGGTGCTTTTTTCCTGGTCTCCCCATGGGGTGCAGGGCCCAAGCACCTGGGCCATCCTCCACTGCACTCCTGGGCCACAGCAGAGGGCTGGTCTGGAAGAGGGGCAACCGGGACAGAATCCGGTGCCCCGACCGGGACTAGAACCCGGTGTGCCAGCGCCGCAAGGTGGAGGATTAGCCTGTTGAGCCACGGCGCCGGCCGAAATGGTTACATTTCTATATATCTTACCAATACTGCACCATGAAATATAGAAAACCTGAACAAATCAAGAATGAAAAATGAGATTGAATCAATCATTTTCCCAACAAAAAATTAGTGAGATCAGATGGCTTCACTGTTAAATTTTACCAAACTTTCAAGGAAGAATTAGCATCAATTCTTCTCAAGCAATTCCAAGGAAATCAAAGTGATGGGAACCCTTCCAAGCTCATTCTAGAAGGCCAGCATAACCTGGATTCTGAAAACAGACAAAGATGCAACAAAAATTTAAACTATAGACCAACATCCTTGAGGAAAATAGATGTTAACATTCTTGACTAAATACTAGTACATGAAAAATATCATTAATTGCAATCAAATGATATTTATCATACAGACAGGCATGTTAACCTATGCAAATCATAAATGTGATATATCACATTAGAAGTGTGAAGAACAAAAATCATATGATTATCTCAATAGATACAGAAAAGCATTGAATGAAATTCAAAATTCATTCATGGTAAGTATTTTTAAGAAATTAGGCGTAGAAGAAATATATATCAACATAATAAAAGCTACACATGCTAGATCCATAACCAACATCATTCTCAAAGGGAGAAAGCTGAAAGGATGTCTTCTGAGATCTGGAACAAGACAAGGATGTCTACTTGTATTGCTCTTATTAAATGTAGTTTTGGAAGTTTTAGAGCCATTAGGAAAGAGAATGAAATAATATATAATCAAGAAAAGAGGAAATGAAATAATTCCTGTTTTCAGATGACATGACTTCATAAAGAGAAAGCTAAAACTCCATCAAAAGACTATCAGAATTGATAAATGTATTCAATAATTTGTAGGACACAAAAGTCAACACAAAAAATCAATATCATTTTATACACCAGTAAGGAATTCACTAAGAAAGAAATAAGAGCAATATCATTCATAATAGCTACCAAAATAAAATATCTTGGAATAAATTTAATCAAGGTTATAAAGACCTCTACAATGAAAATTGCAAAACATTGATGAAAGAATTTTAAGATACAAAAAAGAGGAAAAACCTCACATGTTCATGGATTACAAGGATTAATATTGTTAAAATGTGCATATTACAAAAGTAATTTATGGATTCAGTGTAATTCCCATCAAAATACCAAAAAGTGATCCTAAATTTACAGATAATTGACCTTTGAGCAAGGCCAAAAACATGCACCTGAGAAAGGACAGTCTTCGATAAATGGTGCTGCAAAATCTGGATATCCCTATACAAAAGACTGAAAAAATGCCTTTCTGTGCTTCTCACCCTATACAAAAATCCACCCAAAATGGATCAAAGTTGTAAATATAAAATTTAAAATATGAAATTATTAGAAAAAACATAAGGAAAATAGTTCAAGGAACTGGCATTATGCAAAGATTTTAGGGATTATAAGACCCTGGAAAGCACAGACAACAAAGACAACAAAAGCAAAAATAGACAAATGAGATTATATCAAACTTTGAAAGTTTTGCACAGGGAAAGAAACCATTAGCAGAATAAAGAGGCAATTGACAGAACATGAGAAAGTATTTACAAACTATGTATCTGACAAAGGATTAAGATCCAGAATATATATGGAACTCAAAAAGCTTTAAAACAACAAAAAAAAAATCCAATTAAGAAATGGTCAAATAATCTCTGAAAAAGAAATACAAATGGACAACAAATACATGAAAAATGATCAATCTAGCCATCAGGGAAATGCAAATCTCACTCCAGTTAGAAGACTATTATCAAAAACACAAATTATAACAAATATTGGTGATGATGTGGAGGAAAGGGAACTTTTTGTACTACTGGTACAAATGTAAATTAGTACAATCAATATGGAGAAATCTATGGGGTTCTTTGAAAGCGAAAAATAAATCTACCATATGACCCAGCTGTCCCAATTTTGGTTACACACTCAAAGGAAACAAAATCAACATCTGAAAGAGATACCTGGGTCCCCAGGATCATTGCACCATTATTCTCAATACCAAGGATGTAGTCTACCTATGTGTCAGTCAATGGGTGAATGGATAAAGAAAATGTAGAATATATAAAGAGGAATATTTGTCAGCAATAAAAAGAATGAAATGTTGATATTTACACCACAATGGAGATCATTCCATTAAGTGAAATAAGCCAGACACAGCAAGACAAATACTGTACATTCTGTCATATATAGAAATTTTTAAAAAATGGTATATTAATAAAGGTTGGGAATGGTAAGGGGAGGAGGAGAGATGAACTTGACTAATGGCTACCAAAACACAAACAAAAATAACAAGTATTAGCATTCTACAGCACAGTGGTATGATAATAGTTCATAATGATGTATTATATACTGTATATGAAGTGGAAAGAGAGGAGCTGGTGAGCTCCAAACAAAAACCGAAAACAAGGAAAGGATAGGGTAGCGGCTTGATCTGATTGGCTTATGCTGTGTATATGTATTTTCCCTCATATAAATATGTACGTTTATTCACTAATAAGAAAATTGAGATAACTGAATAAAATTTTGAATAAATTAAAATGGAATATAATAAAAAAGTTTAGTTCCCTAATCTTGCTATCCACATTTCAAGAGTTCAGCAGCCACAGGTAGTTAGTAGCTAGGATGTAGAATAGTGTGGGGAGAAGATATTTTCAACCTTTTAAGGATTTTATGGGTAGAGCTATTCTAGTTGTTCCAAAATGCTGCCATGAAGTTGAATATTATATTATGTTGTATATCTTAGGATTGCTGACCTATATACTGTTCTGTTCCTTAACATTGATTTCTGATTTCCTCATTCAGGTTGTTTATCTATTTAATTAATCTTCTCATGGAAGTAGCTTTTGCTTTTATTATCCTTTTAATATTTTATGTTTTCTATTTTCTTTCCCCTCATTACTGTATTTCTCACAATTAACTCCTTTTCTACTTTATAATTTCATTATTATTTTTTAAGTTAAACAATCTTACAATTTATTAACATTATGTTTATAACATATCATTGTTTTATTCCTTTAATTTTACTTAATTTATCGTTTTTATATTATTTTCCCTGTGCTTGTTCTATTTTTATTTTGCTAGCTTGGACAAGACTCTTGTCATTATTTTTTGCCCTTATTAATTGTGGAGTTCATTTAGTGTGCATACTTTCCTGTCTTTAAAGGTCAAAATTAAACTTTTATGTTTTCAATATTTTTGCAAGTTAACTAGTTACTATACTCTCTTCCCAAGATGGTTTACATGCTCTCACTTATCCTAGATTTTACACACAGAAATGAAACATTGAAAAATTGGGTTTCTTATTGCATTCTACCCTTGCTCCAAATCATTGGGCAAAATATTTTAGAATTTGTAATCTCTTGCTATTATGAAATTCTCTTGAATTATGTCCTCTGTATCGCTAATTGATTTTCAATGAATTTTCCAAATTCCCAGCCGTCCTGAATCATTTATCATTCCTTTGTAATTATTCTCTTTGGAAGAAAAATTTTCTCTTTCTCCTTGCATTTCAGGAATGTTATCATCATGGTATGTCTTGGTGTGTGTGTGTGTGTGTGTGTGTGTGTGTGTTCATCAATGCTATCTATGGCATAGTGTGCTCTCTTGAGATGAAGTGCTACAACTTAGGGTAGCCTGTCATTTTTAAAAATTTCATTTCCCTTCTGTCCTTTGCCTGCCATTTTGGCACACTTTTTTATGCTTCTTAGATCTCCCGGGTTTTTCCTGCCTGCCTCATGCCCTTTAAATCATAAATTGCAGTTCTGTGGAACGTTGACTTTTGTTGTGATATCTTTCTTTATTTAATCCTTGAAAGCCTCAAGTAGCTTTTAAGCAAACATCATTCTCTTTTTTTTTCCCCTTTTTACATTTACTTTTTTTTAAAAAAAGATTTATTTATTTATTTGAAAGGGAGAGTTACAGAGAGACAGGGTCAAAGAGAAAGAGGGAGGGAGGGAGAGAGAGAGAGAGAGACAGAGAGAGAGAGAGAGAGAGAGAGATTTTCCATCTGCTGGTTCACTCCCCAAGATGACTGCAACAGCTAGAGCTGACCAATTACATTTCATTTTTAAAAAGCAGAAACTACGGGCCAGCGTCCCAGCTCAATAGGCTAATCCTCCGCCTGCAGTGCTGGCACACCGGGTTCTAGTCCCAGTCAGAGAGCCAGATTCTGTCCCTGTTGCTCCTCTTCCCGTCCAGCTCTCTGCTGTGGCCTGGGAGTGCAGAGCAGGATGGCCCAAGTCCTTGAACCCTGCACCCACACGGGAGACCGGAGAAGCACCTGGCTCCTGGCTTCAGATCAGCGCGGTGCGCCAGCCGCAGCACGCTGGCCGCAGTGGCCATTGGGAGGTGAACCAATGGAAAAGGAAGACCTTTTTCTCTGTCTCTCTCTCTCTCTCACTGTCCACTCTGCCTGTCAAAAAAAAAAAAAAAAGCAGAAATCACATGTATTAACTCTAGAAAGTGTTTTAGGAAATCTCTCTCCATGAAGACCTTCAATATTTTTGCCTGAAGATTTTGTTTATATCCTTTTTTAAAAAAAGATTTATTCATTTATTTGAAAGGCAGAATTACAGAGAGGCAGAGGCAAAAAGAAGAGAGGTATTCTATCTGTTGGTTCACTCCCCAAGTGACCGCAAAGGCCAGAGCTGGATCAATCTGAAGCCAGGAGCCAGGAACCTCCTCTGCTTCTCCTTCATGGGTGCAGGGGCCCAAGGACTTGCGCCATCTTCTACTGCTTTCCCAGGCCATAGCAGAGAGCTGGATTGGAAGTGGAGCAGTTGGGACTCAAATCAACAGAGACCAGCACCCCAGGCAATGTTTTTACCCACTATGCCACAACACTAGCTCTTTTTTTACATCTTCTGCAGGTTCTGTGTTAAGGAAATCCACCAGTTTTTGCTTTTAAAGCTTAATTTTCCTCTCTTAAATGAATTAATAGCTTATATAAGTTGTATTTATTGTTATTTACCTTTTTTTAAAACAAAGATTCGTTATTTATTTGAAAGGCAGGGTTACAGAGAGGCAGAGGCAGAGAGGGAGAGAGATCGAGAGAGAGGTATCTTTTATCTCCTGGTTCACTCCCCGAAAGCTGCAACAGCTGGAGCTGCACCAATTTGAAGCCAGGAGCCTGGAACTTCTCGGACTCACACACTGGTGCAGGGGTCCAAGGACTTGGGCTATCTTCTACTTCTTTCCTAGGCCATAGCAGAGAGCTGGATGGGAAGTGGAACAGCTGGAACTCAAACTGGCACCCATATGGGATGCCAGCACTGCAGGTGGCAGCTTTACCCACTACTATGCCACAGCACTGGCCTCGTTATTTACATTTACATATCATTTTCTCTTGGTGCTGTGGTCAAATTGTTGACTTTATATATATGGCAGTTTTGTCCATTTCTTTCTTTTCGGTGACTAGGAGGGACCCGCCTGAGCCTCTTAGGATGTGCTTTCTGCAATTTTTTCCTTTCCGCCAGATCAGGAAGTATTCCACTTGTCAACACGTAGCCTCTCCTCCACTGCTGTCTGTGGCTTTGGTGCTACCCAAATACCCCTGGGTGGCAAGTGGTCAGATCCTGAAGAATTCTGCCAGCATGCCACTGTGGAACTCTAGAGAAGGAATTCAGAGAAAAGATGCCAGCTAGATAAATATTTTGACATGTGGATTCTATCTAAAAAAGATAACTCTTAATGCTCAGTAAGAATACTTAACTATAAAACATTGTTGAAACATCCATTATATCCATTTCAAATTCATAGACTTTTTCAAAGTATCACTTAAATATGCTTTAAACAATTCAATACTTCAAGGTGTAAAATTTTGGTCTTTTGATGTGCAGAATAAATCTGGAAAATTCTTAAAAAAGGAAGGTTTGGCATTGACTTTTTTTAAAAAAGAGATTTATTTATTTATTTGAAAGTCAGAATTACACAGAGAGAGGAGAGGCAGAGAGAAAGAGAGAGAGAGAGAGAGAGGACTTCCAACCGATGGTTCACTCCCCAATTGGCTGCAACAGCCAGAGCTGTGCCTATCCAAAGCCAGGAGCCAGGAGCTTCTTCTGGGTCTCCCACTCGGGTTCAGGGCCCAAGGACCTGGGCCATCTTCTACTGCTTTCCCTGGCCATAGCAGAGAGCTGGATCAGAAGTGGAGTGACTGGGACTCAAACCGGCACCCATATGAGATGCAGGCACTTCAGGCCAGGGTGCTAACCTGCTGTGCCACAGCGCCGGCCCCTGGCGTTGACCTTTGACATTGTTACATAAGACCATACATAATTTCATTTATTTGCTAGGCATGATTTGGGAGATTTAGACTGGATGTAGCAACTTGTTCACTATTTTCAGCACCTGAACAAATCATTAACCTCAATATAACAGTATTTCTCTTCTAAACTATATATAACATAAATAGGACATCAGGTAATTAGGCTCCCCAGCAGCTACATAACATACTCTTGCACAACAGTTTCAGATTTTTTTTTTTTTGCTTCAGCTAAATAAAAAGTCTATAGAATCTCATGTTTCTTTGGAATTTTGTTTTGTAAATAATGAAAGCCTGGGATGCTAAGTCTATAGTACTGATCTTATTTTATGTCTTCAGCTTGTGTGTGCATGTGTGAGTGAATGTATGCATATAAGGACACATGTGAGAATGTGTAACACTAAAGTATAAAACATAGTAATAAAAATTACTGTCAAGTCAATATTGAGCCAAGAAAACATTACAGAAACTGTGCAATAGAGAAAGCTAGGGGCTGCGTTGTAATGCTGTACGTTAAACTGCTTGCACATTGGGACTGCTGATCCAACTCTCTACTGATGTGTTTTTAAAGGCAGAAGATAATGGCCCAAGTGTCTGGGCCCTTGTCACTCCTGTGGGAGATGTGGGAGACCCAGATGGAGTCCCTAGCTCCTGTCTTTAGCTTGGTCCTGATCAATGTGGACAACTAGGGAGTGAAATGGATGTAAGATCTCTTTTTCTCTCTGTCTCTCCCCCACTTTCTCAGTCACACTGCCTTCCAAATAAACAAAAATAAATTTTAAAAATTCTATTAAAAAAGGAAAATATAAACAGGAAAATTCTATTCAAATTTTCACTTTGACGATTTCAGTTTGATGAACGCTGCTGTATGGCAGGTACTAGAGAGGAAGGGTAACCAGGGTAAGATTTAAAGATATTATAGATTGATCTGCTAGGATGTTTTCCGTCAGATATTTATTTTCCCTGAAATTCTCTGTTAGCAGTTTTTATCTGCCTTTGGGTGATTTATTGGAGCTGGTTAAATTTCCCATTACCTGTCACAGCTGAGTAGACTAATAGGCCTTTGGAAGGTTAACCGTGTCCCATTACATTTATTGCTTTTGTATCCAATTAGAACAACTAGGTCTGGCATAGATATTGAAATAGATTGAAGCAGGTGATAACCATGCACCTAAAAAGGAGGCTGTGTGTGTGTGTGTGTGTGTGTGTGTGTGTAGGTCTCAGTGAAGTGAAAAGGTGATTGTTACTGATCTTGGTAGAAATGTAGAAAATAACACTTTTTTTTAATACACAGAAGATCAGTTTAGTACATATTACGTAAAGATTTCAACAGTTTGCCCTCACACAGAGACACAAAGTGAAAATACTGTTGGAGTGCTAGTTATAGTATTAATTCACAATGTACAGCACGTTAAGGACAGAGATCCTACATGATTTTTTAAAAAAATATTGATTAATTATCTATGCAATTTCCAATTTAACACCAAGATTTTTTAATCAGAAAATAACACATTTTTATCATTATGACATTTACAGGTAAATATATTGGGTTTTCACAATGAAGTCTGTGGCAAATAGATGCTGCTATAAAGATTCCACCTCTTTATAGTTCTAGCCATTTTATATATCTTCTGCTCAGCAGTACCATCAAGAAATACACCATTTTTTGATTTTTTTCTTCCTAATGATATGCTGGAGCACACACAGAGAAGACACAACTTGGCCTCTGACCGCTGCAGTTTCTGTGGATTGTGTTTTCATCTCTGCATTGCAGCTGTTAGAAAGAAAGGAGATGACTTTCTTTGTGAAAATCAATATGATTTTCTAAAGTCAATTTCATTGATGCCTTTGCATTATTATACTCACCGATAAAAGTCAATCTATTGCATCAACTCACTTGGCATCAAGGGACTGTATGTATTCTGTCTGCCCCTTTAAACTCTTCTCCCCCACACACTTTCATTCCCATGAAATTAGGTCTTTGTTGCTTGATAATTTTATCCTGAAAAAAAAGAAGTAATTGAATCAAGATATTTCTCAGTGGGGCTATATTTCTAAATATCACTGCCGATCAATTTTTCTATAGGTTGTTGCACAGAAATACTGGAAACAAAGAGATTTGGTCTTCAATAGAATATCTCTTTGCTATTTTCTTGATCAGTTTACTAACTAATTTCTTTTTATAAAGATTTATTTATTTGAAAATTAGAGTTATGGAGAGAGGGAAGGAGGGAGAGAAAGAGAAAGAGAGAATCTTTTATCTGCTGGTTCATTCCCCAAAAGGCTGCACTGGCTGGAGCTGGACCAATCTGAAGCCAGGAGCCAGGAGCTTCTTCCAGGTCTCTCACAAAGGGATAGGGACCCAAAGACTTGGACCATCTTCTGCTGCTTTCTCAGACACATTAGTAGGAAGCTGGAGCAACCAGGACTTAAACCGATGCCCACATGGGATCCCAGCATTGCAGGAGTTGGCTTTACCTGGTAACCACAGTGCTGGCTCCACTAACTCATTTCGTTATCTTTGGATATCTTCAGCCTATGCATACCATCAATTAATTAGCAATCATGTTAAGAATCTGTTTCAAGCCCTCATCATAATATATCACATGTGATAAATACTTCTTGGTAAGTGAATAAGTGCTATGTTGCATGTTGATACTAGTTAGAGCTGATTCACAGTAAAGTCAATCCTCACACAGTTTCTTGCTTTATAAATTCATTTATCTTTTCTATTGATTATGCCAGCACAGCCTCTTGATGATCAACTAAACAATGAAAGTTCTTTTTGTCTGTTGATTACTTTGTTTGCACTGTATTAAAATTGTAATTTAGCTACTTGTTTTGTTACAGTTCAATGACATATATTTTAACAAGAATCTAATTTTAGGGCAGTAGCAGTGAATAATTATGGCAACTATCATGATGAAGACATAATATTTTTAAATAAATCTGGGGCAGGTGTTTGGCACAGTGGTCAAGACACTGCTTGGGATACTTGCATCCTATAATGGAATGTCTAAGTTCAAGTCCTGACTCCAAGTCCTATTCAGGTTTCTGCTAATGTACACTCTGGGAGGCAGCAAATGATGGATGAAGTATTTGTGTCCCCATGACTCCAATAAGAGACATGGATTAAATCCCTGGCTCCTGGCAATTGTGGATTTTTGGTGAATGAAAAAGCCAATGAAGATCTCTCTATCTCTCTGCCTTTTAAATAAATAAAATCAATAAGCAAAACCTGAATAAAAAAGAAATTTGCAGATCTATCTGGTTCATCATAGTGATTGAGAGGAAAGATCCTGGCATTTTCTTGAAAACTATGAAAAATGCAATTTATCTTCCTAGCAATAGAGACAGCTTAGGTTGAATAACTTTGCAGTAGAAAACCTGGCATTGGGTGGCTATCATCACCTCTGCTCCACTCTGTCATGAGACTGTGCTATTTATCCATTTAGAAAAACTATTTCACCAAGTTCCTCTTATTAGTGTACATACTGATTCAAGTCCTTCTTTATGGCTAATATTTTGAAATCAGAAGAATCTTGTATCCGAGAGGATGTAAAGGAACTGAACTGAAGTATATTGGGGTGATCTAATGAACCCATGCATGTGGAGGTCATGTTTTTTTCCCACTCTGAGCTGCTGGATGTTACCTGCTAACCAGGTACATGCCGAGGTCAGAAAGGTCCCTTCTTTTCTTGGCTGGAGAGACTGTGGCTTGATTGACATTCCATGTGATCAGTGAAAAGACTACTTCCCATAGACTCCAATATCTACTATTACTGGACCTGTTTTCCAAGTCATTTCTAGTAGCAATGAATTCCAGACTGAGTGGAGCACAACTCCCTGTTCATTGAGAAGTATAAATAATGAAGAGGATAGGGTTAGTGCACCCAAGGGGTACCACGTGTCCACATGTGCCTCTGTCCAACTCTGTTCCTTGTGGGTTGACAGATGGACTGGGAAGCTGAAGACTTCATTTCTGACTGTGGACTTACAACTTTCCTTAATGAAGCCCATTGCTTAACTCATAGAATGTAACATGATGAGTGAGATTCATCTTCTTGCACAACAGAGAGTATTTCCAATCCATTTCCCTGCCATCTTCCCCATCTTGCCCCATCATACTCTGTTTAGTCATTAGAAATCTGGGAAAGTTTGTGAATCTAGACAGAAAGGGATTGTCCTGACCTTTGAGGATACTCTGAAACAGGGTTAATTTTCAGATATCTAACCTGATCTATTTCTGTATCAGTGTGGGCTATCAAAGTCCAGATTTTTCATGTTCTTCTTCTTTTTTTGACAGGCAGAGTTAGACAGTGAGAGAGAGAGACGGAGAGAAAGATCTTCCTGTTTATGTTGGTTCACCCCCAAAGTGGCCGCTACGGCCGGCACGTTGAGGCCGGTGCGCTGCGCTGATCCAAAGCCAGGAGCCAGATGCTTCCTCCTGGTCTCTCATGTGGGTGCAGGGCCCAAGGACCTGGGCCATCCTCCACTGCACTCCCGGGCCACAGCAGAGAGCTGGCCTGGAAGAGGAGCAACTGGGTCAGAATCCGGCGCCCCGATCGGGACTAGAACCCAGAGTGCCGGTGCCACAGGCGGAGGATTAGCCTAGTGAGTTGTGATGCCGTCCTCACGTTCCTCTTTATCTCCCAAATTCTTTTCTTTTGGTTGCTAGGGGCAGTCAGCAAAGAATACTTTTAAAATGATATAAAAGTTCATAGCAGAAAGATACTGTAGACACGCCTTTCCCACAACTTTTAATAGATGCAGCTAAAAATCTTGGAAATTATCTATAAAACAAACAGATATCAATGAGAAGTAGAGAAATAAAGGCAGACCAACTAGGTAACAAAATATCTGAAGAAAGGCATGGTGTCAGGTTTCCTAGGCTTTCTTTTTGCTGTTCACACCCTTGACTGGGTGCTGGAAAAGCTAGCAACCCCAAAATGCCAACAGATACCAGTCCAAAACAACATTAAAAAAATACTTCTTGCTCTTCTTACTCAATGACCAAAAATATCAAAAGAAAAGTGTAGATCATAACTGCATTATGCTAATTCTATACCACAGAAAAATGTATAATCTTGCATAGTCTATGTCTACTTAGCAGTGGCTATGTGGGACAACCTAGAATGCACCATTATTATGCTTAACAAGGCTCTCCCTAACCAAACGGGTGTCAGAAAAGACTAAGTGGAGAGCCATATTTTCCATCCCTGCAGGTATAATGAGCTCCCTTCCCTCATAGTGTCACTGTCAAGACACAGAGAAGCTGGACATCCACCTTCACCTGCTGGGGTTGTGTCACAGGAGGACTCATGAAGAATCAATATTTTCAACAATGTCCAGTGATAGCAAAGCCACACTTTGCGGTTCTGGTGCTGTACATGTGGGAGAACTTAAAAGCACCCTGTCATTCCTATGGTGATGTGAGTGGAGACCCCTTGGAAAACTCAGCCAAGTAGCAATAAGGTAATCCTTCTTCTGGGATGTCTCTTACCTTCACCTATGGAATTTTCTTAATTGACTGCACAATTGAAGCAAAAACTATAGAACATTGTTATGCGGTTTTCAATACATATGAGGAAATCTTTAGGACATTGTAAGTGGTGGTAGGCATAGTAAGACAAAGAGAAATATGTTTGCTAAATTTACTTGCACTGAAAAATGTAAATACCAGTGTACTGTGACTAATTTCTGACAACAGTGTGGGTAAACAGAATCTCTCATAGAGTGCTGGTGGTAACATGAAATGATCAAATAATATGGAAAATAGTTTGGCAGTTTGTTGCAAAACCAAACATATACTTATCATATGACTCAAAATTATAATTCCTTCACATTTATCCCCAAATGTGTACCCCCAAAAATCTGTAAATGAATATTAATAGTAACTATATTTGTAAAACAACTCAGATGTCTTTTAATGGGAAATTGTGAAACAAACTATAGTATCTCCTTAGAGTGGAAAGTTAAACAAAAGTAAAAAGTAACACAGTAACTTGGAGGGCATTATAGTAAATGAAAAAAAAATCACTAATCTCAAAAGATCACATATTATGTGATGCAATTTACTTGTTGCACAACACTCGTAAAATGTCAAGATTATAGAAACAGAGAACAAATTTGTAGTTACCAGGAACTAGGGAGAAGGGATTAGGAGAATGGAAGTGATCAAGAAAAACATGAGGGAGATCTTTGGGTGACAGGACAGGTGCATGTAATTAATGCTTTGTTACTAAGAAAAAGAGCTTTTTTATGTGTTTTTGAAAATAGTAGTATGCACATTAAATTTATCCTACTTAAAAATCAATCATAGGGGCCAGTGCTGTGGTGAACTAGGCTAATCCTCTGCCTGTGGCACCGGTTCTAGTTGCAATTTCTCCTCTTCCAGTCCAGCTCTCTGCTGTGGCCTGGGAAGGCAGTGGAGGATGGCCCAAGTGCTTGGGCCCCTGCACCCACATGGGAGACCAGGAGGAAGCACCTGGCTTCTGGCTTCCAATCAGCATAGCTCCAGGCATTACAGCCATTTGGGGAGTGAACCAACGGAAGGAAGACATTTCTCTCTGTCTCTCTTTCTCACTGTCTAACTCTGCCTGTCAAAAACAAAACAAAACAAAACACAGTGAGGCTTGAAGTAGGGGATATGCTGTTCAATGCTTACAGAGATTCAATAATGCAAGAGATCTTCTGTACAGCACAGTGCTCGTAGTTAGTAATACAGCGTGATGCTCATCATTATTATTTTACCAGAAACACAGAAAAGTATATTATGACTTTTTAAGTTTCAATAACAGCTAAACCACCAAAATAAAATATCAGTGTTTAAAATATCAAGTAGTGAAAACTATTTTAGCAAGGCTTTGTAAGCTCATTTCTAAATGTTAAAATTCTTGGGAGTTTCCATGGGTTTAACAAAGTCTTCATAAAGCCAGTCAATGAACTTGATTGTTCTTAATAATTGACCAAATAAATTTTGTCAATTTTCTTGATAGGAAATAAATTGAAGCTCAACTTTATGATAGGCAGACTAAGTTATCTTAAGAATGCTTTCACAGGATACAAATTCAGTAACTGATACGTTCAATAATTTATAAGGTAATAGTTACCCTCACGGACAGGGATTTCCTGTTTTTCACAGATGAAGATTCTAGAAAACGGTTCTTAAATTAGGAAGTAAACATATTCAATAAAACTGCTCATAAAACTATGTTTTATTTTATTACATTATTTGACTTTTGGCCCCAATGCTTATTAAATAAAATTGTTTATGGCAGGAGAGTTTGAGATAAAAATACAAATTAAACAAAAGATATGAGCTTGTTGCACAGAAACACTGAAGATAGAGTTATGTCTTTCTATAACTAGTAAAATATAAACTGTACTCTAAAACTTATTCAAATTTTAGATCTCATTCTTTGGTAATTATTTTCTCAGCACCTACTATGTGCAAGGTACTGCAGTGTTGAAAGTGTTAAGGATACAGTGATGAATGGAATAAAGTCACTGTTCTAATTTTGCTTCTGTTTTAGTGAGGAAAGACAGATATCAAGCAAAGCAAGATTAAAAACGCCTTGTAGTCAGAGGGTTTGGCAGAAGGGGATGGGAGAATCTTCTATATTCCTACGAAATTCTGAAGAGCAACTTGAGACTACTTTAAATAGTCTCAAAACCTCTTTTGGGAGAAATAAATAAACTGTGTTATATTTTTAAGTTAACTCTTTTATAGATCATAGATTTGTTATCAGATTCTTCAAGTTTGTGATTCTGCACATCATTTCCAATTTTCTGCTTAGAAGCTATACTAGGAAGTACTTTATGACCATGATAATGAAATAAAACCCACATCCTATGTATGGGTGTGTGTGGCCTATGAATGAATGTATGTATTTATAGGTCAATGACACTGTTTATATTTATGCACATTATTAAGGTATGATCAACATACAAGAACATATTTAGTGAGTACATCTCAATAATTGGAGGGATAAAAATAAACCAAGAAGCCATCACTACCACCAAGGCCAGAAACATACCTATCCCCTTCCTAAAGTTTCTTCTCCCTCTTTATTATTATAATTATAGTGAGTTTTTGTAAGAAGGCCTTACTAAAGATCTACTCTCTTGGCTAATCAAAGTAAACAATGTAGTATGCCCATGTATAGGTACTATGCTGTATTGTAGATATCCAGAAATTATTTACCTTATAATTGAAACTTAAATACTATTTTTTTTAAAAAACTTCCCCATGATTTTCTTTCTTTCTTTTTTAAAAGATGTATTTCTTTATCTATCTGAAGGCAGAGTTACAAAGAGAGGTAGAGGCACACACAGAGAGAGGTCTTCCATCCACTGGTTCACTTTCCAGATGGCCACAACTGCCAGAGCTGCACTGATCTGAAGTTAGGAGCCAGGAGCTTCTTCCAGGTCTCCCACATGGATGCAGGGGCCAAAGGACTTGGGCCATCTTTTACTACTTTCCCAGGCCATAGCAGAGAGCTGGATTGGAAGAAGAGCAGCCAGAACCAGCACCCATATGGGATGCCGGCACTTCATGCTGGGGCTTTAACCCGCTGCATCACAACATTGGCCCCAGTAAATACTCCTCAATCATTATTTCCCCATTTCACTTACTGAGAGCCCCTGGCAGCCATCATTCTACATTATCTTTCTTTGACTTTGTGTTGTAGCTTTCCATTAACTTTAATAACAATACTTAGAGACACTTAGAAATCACTTAGAGATAACATAAAGGATGCTGTATCCCCAAACTTCCTTTCCTTCCCTTCATTTTGTAATAGCAATTCAATGTTCCCTTAATAGGATATACAATTCCAGGCAATAGAGTAATTGCTTTCTTTGTCTATTGGTTAAGAAGAACAAAAAGTACAGAGTGGTCAGGCAGCAATCTCATGATCCATTTCAGTGTAACCATTATATTTGCTGGTAGAATATTTGCTCCTTTGGAACCAGGAACATTGTACCATCATAACCTAAATTCAGGAGACAAAGAATTTTGCTGATGGGTCACTAGGATAATAGCTCATGGAGTTATTACCATCCTTCCCCTTAATTCCAAGGCAAAGGAGCCTTGGGCTTTGGAGAACAAGCACACAATACTGGAGAGTTATTTTGATAATAGATCATGTCCTGGGAAAATTGTATTAATCTTGCATTTCCTGATGCTGTAGCTAAGTTTCAAAAGAAAATCAAGCATTTTATTAAATAGCTACTTCAAGATGATTTAGAACATGATAAGATTGTTTAATTCCATTAGGTGTGTGTACATTGGTGTAGCAGTGGAACAGCGTGATATTCTATGGAAAGAAAAAAAAAAGGTCCCCATGTGGACTGATTTATGATATAGGACTAAAGAATTGATATATACATTAAGTCAGACAATGAAGTGTTTTTATGCTTTTTCCAACTGAAAGGAAATTGCTTCTAATTGTCTTTACTAACATATATTCTGAAAACACACACATTTTTCATGTGAATAATTGTATACCAAATGCCAGGGGATGTATTAATTTGCTCAAGCAAATAAACCACATCTGCAACAGCAGCTGCACATGGAGCCAGCACCTGATTAAGTTTGAAGCAATCCACTATCATCCTCCAAGGTCCATCTGCTTTGTGCAGAAGCCAATTAGAAGAGCTGAATGACAATGTAGTGTGAAGTCACTGTGCCTGTTTCTTTCACATTCTTCAAGATTGCAATATTGTTCTTGGCTTATTATTTTTCTTGGTTAGAGGCAACTGTAATGGCTTCAAGTTGGTTTGTCCTGCCAAATATTCCTTGCTGCAAAGGTTATGGAAACAATGTGAATATTATCCAACTTTTTGAATGGATGTATTCTTTATTTTGCATTCTGGAACTGGAAAAAATCATAGGAGAAATTTAGGCATATAATGGATTCAACACGAGACAGGTCTAAGCTATAATTCCATTTATCATTTGCTTTCTATAATACTCCATAGTGGACCACAGTAGCATTTTGGTTGCTCAGACATTAGTGTTAGTGTAGAGCTAATATCCAGCAACATACCCCACACAAAGTATAATTATTTCTCTTTCCCCAGTGTACCACCATACTAGTAAATAATCATCAGCTCATTTTAGGAGGTCTGGGATAAATATGAACTACATGAATTTTTGATATGTGTGTGTGTGGGGGTATCATCTCAAAAAGGACCATTCTTTCCTGTAATTCAAGAAGTTCTGGAAATATAAATTGTCTTGGGCTGGAAATTGGTGAGGTGTCATGCCTGTTTGTTTTGGTGATCCAATTTACACTTCTTTTCACTGGATCTGGAACTCTGCCATCAATAGGTATCGATAAGAATTTAATAGACCCCTCATGAGTTTGTTTCCCTGTGACACTATGATCACCTAGTTAATGCTGTGAGTCTCTGTGACACAGGCTTTTCTGATGACTGCATCAACACTGCTGTTCATTACAGTACCCACATCCATCTGTTCTTTGGTGATCAAATGCTACCACTTTCCCCTGCTACCACTTGATCCCACTCTCCCCATTTCAGGTAGGGATCTCCTTTCAATAGTAGCAGTTACCACTATAATTTCTGACTTGCAGAGATGATCACAAATCACTCAAAGATGCTTTGGATCCACTTATATTATATAAATAGGAACCACAGATTTAATTCTCTCATCTTTGATAAAAAAATATATCCTTTGAGCTCTCCTAATTGAATGAACAGGTCTTTCAGAAATATATTCTAACATTTGACCTCCTTAAAACTTTGTATATAACCTTTCTTTTAGAGTACCAAGGCAGTACTGGCAATTCAATTAAATTGAATATAGGCCATCTTTTGTTTCTTGTTTTAAGTAATGGATAAAAAAAGTATAAATGTTCCACTTGTCAATCTTAGTAGAATCTTACCAGTAAGTACACTTTATGCCCTACACTTTCCATCTTCCTGGACTTATGTCTAGTTATAGGCCTTGAAGCATAAAGAATATTTGAGCCTAGTTATAGGTCCAGAAACAGGTCTGGTGGAACTAGATTTCCTGAAAATCCTTTTCAAGGAAACCATAGATTCTTTGGGAAAAGCAGAGCTAAGTTCCCCAGGCAAAGATGAAAAATCTGCTCTATTCTCTAAGAAAACTTGACAAACCCAAATATCATCATATTTATTGGGATCTGACCACATGTTGTTATTCCAATTTTTAGGAATCTATTTTTTCTTCCTAACAATTTTAAAAGCAGACATTGTGTAGGGTTGCAAATTCAATTAGCCTTGCAACTCCCTTGCTCAGAATGAGATTCTTGGTCTAGTTTTTAGAAGTATTAGTTCTATGTATACAGAAGATAAAGGTTTCTTTCAGGTAGAAGCAAAGATTTCTGATATTTGTGTAGAATTTGAACAAGAATTTGAAGCTCTGAAAACCAGCATTTATTTTCCTGCTTTCTTTATAACACTTAGGAATGACTGTCAAATTCTGTTTTACTCTTTAGTTTGACAAAACTAAATTCACTCAATTCACAATCAACTCAATTCACACTCAGTTCAACTCAATTCACAATCATTATGATATGGAATCCACCCAGGTGTCCATGAACTGATAACTGGATAAAGAAAATGTAGTATATATACACTATGGAATTCTACTCAGCCATAAAAATGAATGAAATCCTATCTTTTGCAAAAAAAATATGAAACTGGAAATCACTATGCTCAGTGAAATAAACCAGTCTCAAAAAGACAAATATCATGTTTTCTCTGATGTGTGGCCATTAATACAGAATAACAAACTTAATAATTGAATGTTCATTTGGGGATATGATTTTAGTTTTTAGCTATTGTTTATACTCCTGTAGAGATGTGATCTTCCTACTTTTTACTTTTTGATGTGAATAGTGGCAAATTAGGCCTATAGATATGGAGTGGATTGAAATTTTGTCTTTGTGAAAGCTAATGAAGAGATGAGAGAGAGGGAGGAGTGTTGCAGGTGGAGTAGAGAGCTGAGGGAAGCATGGTGGTCTTCTTGGAACTGTATCTATTGAATGCATAAAATCTGTTATCATTATATTAATAAAAATTAAAAAGAATTTCAAGATTTTTTGAGCATTTGTCATATATATGGGTTCCAGCTGCAGATGAACTAGCAATTAAATGATACAACTACCATTGGATACTTCAAATAGAACACAGCAGACTCATAGAATGGCAGATGTCCTAAATAGCACTCTGGCATTTGGAAATGGCTCAAGAGCCCATGAGAGTATTATAGGCATGGAAAGCCAAGACACTCTGGGAAAAAAAAAAAAAAAGAAGACCTACATGAAAGATCTCTGCGAGTGAGATCCCAGTGGAAAGAACGGGGCCATCAAAGAAGGAGGTACCTTTCTCTGAAGGAAGGAGAGAACTTGCACTTTGACTATGACCCTGTTGGAATAAGATTGAAGTCGGCGAACCCTAAAGGCTTCCACAGCCTCTGCAACTTATGACTAGAGCCTAGGGAGATTACTGACGCCATAAACAAGAGTGTCAAATTGTTAAATCAACATCAGGAGTCACTGTGCACTTACGTCTCATGTGGGATCTGTCCTTAATGCGTTGTCCAATGTGAAGTAATGCTATAACTAGTACTGAAACAGTATTTTTACACCTTGTATTTCTGTGTGGGTGCAAACTGATGAAATCTTTACTTAGTATATACTGAATCGATCTTCTGTATATAAAGATAATTGAAAATGAAAAGAAAATCTTGGTGTTAAATTGGAAATTGCATAGAAAATTAATCAATTTTTTAAAAAAAATCATGTAGGATCTCTGTCCTTAATGTGCTGTACATTGTGAATTAATGCTATAACTAGTACTCCAACTGTATTTTTCACTTTGTGTTGCTATGTGGGGGCAAACTGTTGAGATCTTTACTTAATACATACTAAACTGATCTCCTGTATACAAAGAGAATTGAAAATGAATCTGGATGGGAATGAAAGGGGAGAGGGAGCGGGTAAGGGGGGAGGGTTGCAGGTGGGAGGGAAGTTATGGGGGGGGAAGCCATTGTAATCCATCAGCTTTACTTTGGAAATTTATATTCATTAAATAAAAGTTTTTTAAAAAAAGAAAGTCAGTTCTAATAAGAGATTTAATTTTCATGTAAGTCATGAACTAAATGTAAAAATCTTCAAAGTTCATCTTGTTGAACACCTTGAATTATTTGAATGGTATTGCAAATTAATTTGAAAGCAAATACTGAAGATAAAGTTATCTATTTTTCCACGCCAGTATGAATACAAAGTTTGGTGAAACACAGCATATATAACACAAGCAATAATCTTACTAAGAAACTGCTTTGATGAGAATTCACATGACCAAAGTGTTATACATAATTAATATTCTATTAATTAAAATAGAAATTTAAGTGTCAACCAAACAACCTTCTTTTAGTGATAAAATTGGTTTTCTTTCTTTTTCTTTTCTTTTTCTTTTTTTTTTTTTGGAAAGGGATATTTAGAGAGAGAGAGAGAGAGAGAGAGAGAGAGAGAGAGAAACGTCTTCCTTTCTGTGGGTTCACCCCCCTAATGGCCGCTTTGGCCGGTGTACTGTGTCCGGTGCGTTGCACCAATCCGAAGCCAGGAGCCAGGTGCTTCCTCTTGTTCCTCCTGGTCTCCCAAGTGGGTGCAGGGACCAAGCACTTGGGCCATCCTCCACTGCCTTCCCAGGCCACAGCAGAGAGCTGGCCTGGAAGAGGAGCAACCGGGACAGAATCTGGCACCCCAACCAGGACTAGAACCCGGGTGCTGGTACTGCAGGCAGAGGATTAGCCAAATGAGCTGTGGCACTGGCCCAAAGTTGGTTTTCAATACAATATTATTTAAAATCATATAGACTATGCAGTTCCTGATCTGATTTACATATATTTGAGCATTTGTAGAACTACTGTGTAACTCAACCTAAATCAAGGTATTTAACAACTCTAATTCAAAGAATTTTAGCTAGTGAAGCTTTATCATTTTGAAATTCTTGAAAGCAAAGGCCATGGCATTGAAATGGATCCTTTTAAGGGGAAAAAATAAGCAACCAATGATGAACTCAAATAATGTGAAATACTTCAGCTTTAGATTCTATTATTGAATTCCATAATGTTTCACTTTGTAGGAAATATTTTGATGAATCTATTTCTAATTTGATAATCTTATAATAAACATATATATTAGGAAGATATGAAATTAAGAATTAATTTAGCATGATATGAATAATCATGAACTGAGACAACTTTGGTGATTACTTTGGTCTAATAAATTATGTACTAAATAAAAGTACTGTGAATGGAAGAAGAGAAAATCTTTAGAAATTTTAGACTAGGGGCCAGTGTTGTGGTGCAGCAGGTTTAGCTGCTGTCTATGATGCTGGCATCCCGTATGATTTCTGGTTCTATTCCTGGCCACTCTACCTCTGATCCAGTTTCCTGCTACTGCACGTGGAAAAGCGGCAGAAGATTGCTTGATTGTTTGGGTCCCTGGTACCCACATGGGATTCAAGTAGGATGAAGTTCCAGGCTACTGGCTTTAGCCTGGCCCATGTCAAGATAGTGTGGCCATTTGAGGAGTAAACCAGAAATGGAAAATTCTGTCTGTCTGTCTGTCTATCTATCTATCTATCATCTATCTCTTTCTTCATCTCTGTAACTCTGTCTTTCAAATAAGTAAATAAGTTTTAAAAATTTAAGGCTAAAATATCTGTGCATTTTAATATCAATGGAAAAATTTTAAGTGAAGGTTATGTTGAATTAGCAAAGTCTCCTGACATTACCAGATATTTCAGTACCTGTAGAAAGTGTGTTTCCATAATTAAAAATACTACAGCCAACAAAAACAACAGAAGGTTTTAATAATTTTAAATTTATTGACATAAAATACAACCTTAAAGAATATTATAGGTACTTTATTTTAAAAAAATGCATTTATTTATTTGAAAGGCAGAGTTAGAGAGGAAAGCAGAGACAAGGAGAGAGGTCAGTCTCCCATCCACTTGTACATGCCACAAATGGCCACAATGCCCGTAGCTGGGCGGATCCGAAGTCAGGAGCCAGGAGCTTTTTTTTTTTTTTTTTTTTTTGACAGGCAGAGTGGACAGTGAGAGAGAGAGACAGAGAGAAAGGTCTTCCTTTGCCGTTGGTTCACCCTCCAATGGCTGCCACGGATGGCGCACGGCGCTCATCCGATGGCAGGAGCCAGGTGCTAGGTGCTTTTTCCTGGTCTCCCATGGGGTGCAGGGCCCAAGCACTTGAGCCATCCTCCACTGCACTCCGGTCCACAGCAGAGAGCTGGCCTGGAAGAGGGGCAACCGGGACAGAATCTGGCGCCCCGACCGGGACTAGAAGCCGGTGTGCCGGCGCCGCAAGGCGGAGGATTAGTCTGTTGAGTCACGGTGCCGGCAGGAGCCAGGAGCTTCTTTAGGGTCTCTCATGTGCGTGCAGGGGCCCAAGGATTGAGCCATTTTATATTGCTTTCCCAGGCCATAGCAGAGATCTGGATCAGAAGAGGAGCAGCTGGTATTTGAACCAACTCCCATAAGGGATGCCAGCACTGCAGGTGGCAGCTTTACCTGCTAAGCCACAGTGCTGGCCCCTATAGACACTTTTATGAACATAAAAC
This sequence comes from Sylvilagus floridanus, assembly GCA_949820135.1. NCBI lineage: Eukaryota > Metazoa > Chordata > Mammalia > Lagomorpha > Leporidae > Sylvilagus > Sylvilagus floridanus. The sequence continues at coordinate 106,606,856 of OX463241.1, forward strand.
CTGAAAAACGATTACTGTATCATAAAATTACATTTCTGAAAATTACTACAGCCATTGTGGAAAATAGTATGAAGGTCTCACAGAAATTTCTAAACAGCTGTATGGGCCGATGCCATGGATCACTTGGCTAATCCTCCGCCTGCGGTGCTGGCATCCCTGGGGTTCTAGTCCCAGTCGGGGCACCGGATTCTGTCCTGGTTGCTCCTCTTCCAGTCCAGCTTTCTGCTGTGGCCCAGGAGTGCAGTGGAGGATGGCCCAAGTGCTTGGGCCCTGCACCCCATGGGAGACCAGGAGGAAGCACCTGGCTCCTGGCTTCAGATCAGCGCAGCGCGCTGGTCGCAGCATGCCGGCCAAAGTGGCCATTAATGGGGTGAGCCAACGGAAAAGGAAGACCTTTCTCTATCTCTCTCTCTCTAACTCTGCCTGTCAAAAAAAAATTAAAAAACAAAAACTACTGTATGATCCAGTAGTCCCACCCTTAGGTATGTATCCAAGGGAAATTAATTCATCTGTCAAGGAGGCAATTGCACTCCTGTGTTTATTGCAGCACTATTCACAATGACCAAAGAGTGGAAACAACTTAAGTGTGCATCCACTGATGAATGGATGAAGAAAATGCACATAAACACAATGGAACACTACATAGTCAACATAAAAAATGAAATCTTGTCATTTGCAACGTGTGTATGTAACTGGAGGTCATTAATGCAAGTGAAATAAGCCAAGCACAGAAAGACAAGTGTCCCTTGATTTCACTCCCATGTGAAGTCAAACAACAACAACAACAAAAATATAGCAACATAGAATTTAAAAATATTATGGTTGTTACCAGAGGATGGGGAGGGAAAAGGGATGGTTGAGATGGGCATGAGTTGATTTATGAATGGATACTAGGTTATAGCTAGATAAGAGAGAGTAATTCTGGGCTTTGATATAAATAGGGGGACCATAGATAATATACTGTATATTTCTATATTTAAAAAGTTAGAGGATAAAAATTGTATTATACACAAGAAAAATACACAGTATCATATACTCACAGTATCATATACTCCCATAAGGTATCATATACAGTATCATATACTCACAGTATCATATACTCCCATAAGGTATCATATACAGTATCATATACTCAACAAAGAAATCATTTAAAATGTATTAGTGCAAAACAGGAATAATTATTCTGCTTTTATTATTTTTAATTTGCAGGTGATTTAGATTGTCTTGTTGTAAGACAAAATCATTGCTTCTTTTTTTAAAAGTTTTTATTTAATGAATATAAATTTCCAAAGTACAGCTGATGGATTACAATGGCTTCCCCTCCTCATAACTTCCCTCCCACCCACATCCCTCCCCCTTCCCGCTCCCTCTCCCCTTCCATTCACATCAAGATTCATTGTCAATTCTCTTTATATACAGAAGACCAGTTTAGTATGTGTTAAGTAAAGATTTCAACAGTTTGCCCCCACATAGCAACACAAAGTGAAAAATACTGTTGGAGTACTAGTTATAGCATTGCTTCTTGAATAAACATTTTATGTAAGTAAGTTTTATGGTACTTCTATAAGTCTGAAATCCAATTGTCAATAAATATTTCAAAATGTACACAGTTGTTATTTTTATGTAATTCATATTTCAGTGTCGTCATTTTGAAAGTATACATGGACTGGTGCTCTGGCATAGCAGATAAACCTGCTACTTGCAGTGCAGGCATCCCAAATGGGTGCCGGTTAGAGTCTTGGATACTCTACTTCCAATCCAGCTCTCTGCTATGGCCTGGGAAAGCAGTAGAAGATGGCCAAAGTCCTTGGGCCCCTACACCCATGTGAGAGACTTGGAAGAAGCTCCTGGTTCCTGGCTTTGGATTGGCGCATTTCTGGCCATTGTGGCCATTTGGGGAGTGAACCAATGAGTGGAAGACTTCTCTCTCTCTCTGCCCCTACCTCTTTGTAACTCTTCCTTCCAAATATATAAATAAATTTTTTTAGAAAGAAAGAATACAGATTTCTTAGTTATAGACAGATAAAGAGATCATCGTATTGCAGTAAGCTACTATGATGAGGGAAATAGTGAATTCTTTGGCAACAGAAAAAAAAAAGATTAGGGGGCTATGCTATGGCATAGTGGATAACACTGGCATCCCATATGGTTACCAGTTTGATTCCCAGCTGTTGAACTTTTGATCCAATTCCCTGTGAATATGCCTGGGAAAGCAGTGGAATATGATTGAAGTACATGGGCCTCTGTTCCCACTTGCAAGGCCCTGAAGAAGCTCCTGGCTCCTGGCTTTGGACTGGCTCAGCTCAGCCATTGTGGCTATTTGAGGAGTGAACCAATAGATGGAAGATCTCTCTCTGTCTCTCTCTCTCTCTCTCTTCCTTTCCCTCTCGCTCAAACAAATAAATCTTTTTAAAAAGAAAAAAAGTTAGAAAGATTAGATATCTAAAAATTTAGATATTTGTTCTGTGGTTGCAAGGTTTCCTGGAATGTTTTTCAGAGAAAAATGATGACTTCATTAAAACATGGAAGATGAGAAGGAGTGATTCAAGTAACAAAATAAGGGGGAATATTTCAGGGAGGAGAGCAGCATAAAACTGACAGTAAAGTCAGATCCTTCCCATGAAATGAACAAGATCTTTGGAGTTGCATAAAATAAACTAGAATAAAATCAAATAAAGTGTGGTGTCCAGAGGAAGATATTCTAAGAGGCATTTAGAAGATTGCCTCCAAAATGCTCATGAGTTTCCTTATTCTTTTATTCTGACTGATGGATTTTTCAATCCAGCTTGTTCTATCACTGAACTTGTGCTTGCTCTTCTGCTATGTCTTTCCTGAGTTCAGAAATCCCAACATGTATTCCTCTAAAATTATGCACAAAATGTTCTATTTATACTCACCTCTCTCATGATATGCAATGGACATGAATTAATTACTATATGTGTACATATATGCGAGTTAAGCATCCCGAATGATAAGCCTCAGATCACTAAGGTGGCACGATAATTTTGAGAAACATCCATGCCAAATGCTTCTGTGGACACTAAGTTGTCACTCCTGGGAAGAGAGTATTGTTCCCACACAAAGCCTGACACAGTGCATGGTACACAAAAAACACTCAATACATATTTATTGCATGAATAAAACAAAGAAAAATGAATCTGCTTTAGGTCTATTACTATCTCAGAAATTTTGGAAAACAACTGTTTTATCTGCTATTGTTCTTATTTTAATTGATTTATTTTGTTTTGTTTTGATGGATATTGAAAATAATGCTTCCTTTGGTTGAGATTCTTGAACAAAAGCCTCCATGAATATGTATGCAGGATGCTATTATGCAGTCAACATTGACAGTTACATGGAGTAGTGGTTTAAAAAAAACATGAATTTGAGTGACAATAGAATAAGTATTGTACTGTAATGTTGGAATAGCCCTTAATATCTACTACTGCTGGTTCTAAGTCATTGTGTTTAGTGTCACCTGGTACCCAGTGACCCATCAATATTCTCTCCCTTTTTTTAAAAAAAATATTTATTTATTTGAAAGTCAGAGTTACAGAGAGGCAGAAGCAGAGGCAGAGAGAGAGAGAGAGAGAGAGAGGTCGGTCTCCCATCTGCTGGTTCACTCCCAGATGGCCGCAATAGCCAGAGCTGTGCCAATCCAAAGCCAGGAGCCAGGAGCCTCTTCTAGGTCTCCCACAAAGATATAGTGTCCCAAAGACTTGGGCCATTTCCTACTGCTTTCCCAGTCAATATCAGAGAGCTAGATCGGAAATGGAGCATCCGGGACTAGAACTGGGCATCCATATGGGATGCCAGTGCTGCAGGTGGAGTCTCAACCAACTGCACCACAGCGCCGGCTACTCAATATTCCTTTATTCTGTAATTTAAATCAATTTTCCTGAGTTAACCAAGCTAATTTATCTTGAGTATCAGCTGAGGCATCTTGGATACGTTTATGTAGGTCAGATTATTCTGCACTAAATTATAAAAACAGTGGATTGTTATAATCAACAAGGGCCAAGTTACATCCAGTCAAGCAGAAAAGTTTAATTAGGGAGAGTTATTGGGCAAAGTAGAAAAATGTATCAGAGAACATAATTGTTAAGTGTATGCTGTTTTAAACCAGCCATTTAGTAGTATTTAGCTATGCAACCATGTGATGAAATATTATTTTACCGTAAAAGGAAATTAAGTAGTGACTCACGCTACAACAAGAACAAAACTTGAGACTGTTATGCTAAGTGAAAGAAAACAGACACCCAAGAGCATATATCAATGCAAAATGTGGAGAGTATGCAAATCTATACAGACATAAAATACAATAGTGGTTGTTGGGTGGTGATAGGCGAGAAATTATCAGTAACTGCTAATGAGTTCATGAAACATCTTAAATTGATTATGGTGATAGTTGCATAATTCTGTGATTATAATAAAAGTGCTAAGTACATGAATTATATGGTATGTGGATTATAGCTCAATAAATCTATTTTAAAACAAATTTGTTTAACAAAGCTGTGGTGTGTTAGTGGAAAACAGACCATCAATGAAACTGAGCTTCATGAAATTTTATATATGTAATATTGAAATATTAGGTTATTCATTCAAATATTTTTCTGCATCCAAAGGACCCTCTGTAACCTGGAGTAAGATCTGCCAACTACAGGCATCAAAAAGATGTTCACAATCTCACTGGGAATGATGATGGGCAGTATTGGGAGGGACCCTCTAAAAATTTGTATGTTGTCTTCGGGAGGACTCCCAGGCCTCTCTCCTTCAACATTCTCAACTTTACCTCTATTAATCTGATGTGGAACCACCTGTACTAAGGTCTTTCTGCAAATGCTTCCTTCACCTTCCAACATTGATTAAAATGTAGTTCTCCTCTGAAGAACCTGTTTCCCATGCAGCCATTTTCAAGTAGTGGCTGTTGTTCTTTGCATATGCCTCAACAGAGAAATGCAGATATTTGTTCATTTATTTTCCTCTGAGACCTACTCTAAGTAGTAGAATTATTTATTGCTACAAAATTTTACTCTGCTTATGGAGACAGTTTTACTAACATTAAATATTTGACTACATTTTTGTGGATTAGAGTACAGTTATAGCATTCTGTCAAAGAAGTATATTTTAAACCAAAATATGATCTCTTTTCTACAAGGTAACATAATAACAATATGCCTGAGAAAATTGTTCACACACAGGCTGACCTTTGATTTCCTTTATTTACATCCCAAGGAAAGATAACCATAAATAAGTGACATTCTGGTAAATAATAAATAAATGATGAGATAGATACTTCTGGTGCTGAGAAGAAAAGCCTGGGCTGTTTAACTAGTTTAAAAAACTGTTCAAATGAAAGATAAAATGATGGAATGTCATTGTAGCCTGTTTGCCTGCTTTCTTGTACACGATCATCCCGATTCTGTCACTTACGATCTATGGATTTCTCAAACCTAGTCTGGCCATATTGATCCTCACAGAGATACTCAGATAATGGAAAAGTACTACTTCAGGCTATGAAGGGAGTTTGGAGAACTAACAGGAAGTTAGTACTTCTTTTCCTTTTGTTTCTTTTTTATGTCCAATCTGCTCTCAAATAACCTAGGAGTTACGAAGGCTTATTTGTGTGCTTGGTCTAGAGGAATGAATCAGAAAATTTTAGAGACACATTTACTAACCATCTCCTTTGCAGAGTGCTTCATTAACCTTTCCCAAACCTTGCTTCCACTACATTCTGTTGTATTTTCTCTCATCACCAAAAGTGTTTCTGGTTATCAAATCCAGAAACTTATGAGTGCGGATCATTAAAAGTTTCATCACCTTACCCATCCTTTCTTATATATTTGATCTTCTTGTTCATACATGAACACTTTATTATATTAGTTTCCCAATACTTTTGTCCATTACCAATGTGTCAGCTTTGCTCAGGATCTCACTGGTTTTTCTTTTTTTTCCAGAGCTATTATAATATCATTCTAAAAGGTCTTAGAGCTTAGTCTATCTCTTTTTATTTAAATACTTTATCTATTTTAAAGAAGAGTTGCAGAGAGAGGAGAGACAGGGACAAGGGAGGGAAGGAGGAGAGAGAGAGAGAGAGAGAGAGAGAGAGAGAGAGAGAGAGAGAGAGAGTTATCCTATCTGCTGATTCATTCCCCAAATGGCCACAATGGTCAAGGCTGGGCAGTGTTGAAACCAGGAGTTTCAGCCAGGTCTCACACAGTGATGCAAGGGTCCAAGTACTTCGGCCATCTTCTGCTTTTCTAGGCAGATTAGCAGGGAGCTGGATTGGAAGTGGAGCAGCCAGAACTTGAACCAGCACCTATTTGGGATACCAGTGCCACTGCCAAAATGATCTTAAGTCACATATATCAATAATTATGTTATTCCTTTTAAAATTCTTTTAGTGAACTCTATTTTTTAAAAAATATCAAAACCCATGGGATAATATATGAGCTTATATGAATACTTACTTTTAAAAGTTTACATAAAAATTAAAAATTCAACAAACAATCCAATTATGAGTATTTGTATCACTTAAAAAATCTTAGCTTTTATCTCTTCATTCAGCCTCATCTTCCACTGTTTTCTTCTTTGAAAACTTGCTCTTTTTCCCTACCAGTCTACATTAGTACTTTGATGCATAGGAACTTTAATATCTCCATAGATTTAAACATGTTATTTGCACATCATGGATTTCCTCCCCTCTATGTCCCTGAGGTGAACTCAAACTTATTCTTCAAGTCCCAAAAGAACTATCAACTCCATTATTTCCCAGTCCCCCTAACAGGAGTTTATCTCTGTCTTCTTGATATGTAAGCACAAAGCACTTGATTTTATTATAGAATTATACATTTTTATCATAATTCTCTATGGCATGGCTATTGCTACTACAAAATGTGAAGCTGGTTTTGTTATTATTATGTCTTCAAAACCTAACATAGTGCCTTGGCCAATAGATGCTCTGTACATGTTTGTCAAATGAGAATGTGACACTGTAGTACAGTGGGTTAAGCTGCTGCCTATGAAACTAGCATCACATATTTCAGGCTGCTGTTTCAAGTCCCAGTTGCTCTCCTTCCCATCCAGCATTCCTGCTAACACACCTCTGCCAATCATGTGGGAGATCAGGATGGCGTTACTCATTGCCGGCTTTGGTTTGGTGCAGACCTGGCTCTTGGGGACATTTGGAGACTGAACCAGCAGATGTATGATCTCTTTTTCTCTCTTTGATTTTTTTCTCTCTCCATCACTCTGCCTTTCAACTAAATAAATAAATCTTTAAAGGTTTTTGTCAAATGAGTAAATAAATGAATGAATAAAGTTAGATAGGAAAGCAATAAAAACTGTAGGCTTAAACAGTTGAAACTAGGGGTTCAGGCTTGATGTTTGAAGATGAAAAACTATAATTGTGTTTCATAAAAAATATAAAAATTAAAATAAGGGGCCAACCTTGTAGTGTAGCTGCTTAAGCCATTGCCTGCAATGCCAATGACCCAGGTTAGAGTGTTGATTTGAATCCCTGCTAATTTGCTTCCAATCCAGCTCCACGCCAACATGCCTGGGAAAGGAGCAGAAGATAGCCCAAACGTTATGTGGGGGACCCAGATAGAGCTCCATAATCCTGCTTTCATCCTGGCTCAGTTCTGGCCAGTGGGGCCGCTTGAAGAATAAAGCAGCCAATGGAAAATTGTCTTTCTCTCTCCCCTCTTCCTTCTCCTCCCACTCCCCCTCCCCTTCACCTTCCCCTTCCCCCTCTCCTTCTCCTGCTTAAAAACTAAGAACAAACATCTAAAGCCAACTTATATTTGATCAAGGATCTAAAACCAATTCCTGGAGCAAGGACAGTCTATTCAATAAATGGTGCTGGGAAAACAGGATTTCCATGTGCAGAAGCATGAAGCAAGACCCCTACCTTACACCTTACACAAAAATCCACTCAACATGGATTAAAGACATAAATCTATGACCCAACATCATCAAATTATTAGAGAACATTGGAGAAACCCTGCAAAATAATGGCACCGGCAAAGACTTCTTGGAAAAGACTCCAGAGGCACAGGCAGTCAAAGCCAAAATTAACATTTGGGATTGCATCAAATTGAGAAGTTTCTGTACTGCAAAAGAAACAGTCAGGAAAGTGAAGAGGCAACCAACAGAATGGGAAAAAATATTTGCAAACTATGCAACAAGTAAAGGATTAATAACCAAAATCTACAAAGAGATCAAGAAACTCCAATACAACAAAACAACCCACTTGAGAGATGGGCCAAGAACCTCAGTAGACATTTTTCAAAAGAGGAAATCCAAATGGCCAACAGACATGTGAAAAAATGTTCAGGATCACTAGCCATCAGGGAAATGCAAATCAAAACTACATGAGGTTTCACCTCACCCTGGTTAGAATGGCTCACATTCAGAAATCTACCAACAATAGATGCTGGCAAGGATGTGGGGAAAAAGGGACACTAACCCACTGTTGGTGGGAATGCAAACTGGTAAAGCCACTATGGAAGTCAGTCTGGAGATTCCTCAGAAACATTAATATAACCCTACCATACAACCCAGCCATCCCACACCTTGGAATTTACCAAAAGGAAATTAAATTGGCAAACAAAAAAGTCATCTGCACCTTAATGTTTATTGCAGCTCAATTCACAATAGCTAAGACCTGGAATCAGCCTAAATGCCCATCAACAGTAGACTGGATAAAGAAATTATGGGACATGTACTTTATAGAATACTATACAGAAGTCAAAAATAATGAAATCCAGTCATTTGCAACAAAATGGAGAAATCTGGAAAACATCATGCTGAGTGAATTAAGCCAGTCCCCAAGGGACAAATATCATTTGTTCTCCCTGATGGGTGACAACTAACTGAACACCAAAAAAGAGACCTGTTGAAGTGAAATGGACACTATGAGAAACAGTGACTTGATCAGCCCTTGTCCTGTCAATGAACAACTTAATACTTTATCCCTTTTAGTATTTTACTTGTTCTATTTAATACTATTGGTTGAACTCTTTAATTAACACACAATTATTCTTAGTTGTTTAAATTTAACTGAAAAGTGATCCCTGTTAAATATAACAGTGGGAATAAGAGAGGGAGGTGATGTACAATTTGGGACATGCTCAATTGGACTTGCCCCAAATGGTAGAGTTAGAAACGTGCCAGGGGATTCCAATTCAATCCCATCAAGGTGTCATGTAGCAATGTCATCTCACTAGTCCAAGTGATGAATTTCAGTTCACAATTGATCACACTGATAGGTCTAAGAGTCAAAGGAATCACACAAACAAGACTAGTGTCTGCTAATACTAACTGATAGAATCAAAAAGGGAGAGAACAATCCAACATGGGAAGCAGGATACACAGCAAACTCATAGAATGGCAGATGTCCTAAACAGCACTCTGGCTTCAGAATCAGCCCTTAAGGCATTTGGATCTGGCTGAAGAGCCCATGAGAGTATTTTAGGCATGGAAATCCAAGACACTCTGGAAAAAGAAAGAGGACCTAAATGAAAGATCTTTGCAAGTGAGATCCCAGTGGAAGGAACGGGCCATCAAAGAAGGAGGTACCTTTCTCTGAAGGGAGGAGAGAACTTCCACTTTGACTGTGACCTTGTCTAAATAAGATTAGAGTTGGCGAACTCAGAAGGCTTCCATAGCCTTGGCAACCCATGACTAGAGCCTAGAGTGATTACTGACACCATACACAAGAGTGTCAATTGTTAAGTCAACAACAGGAGTCACTGTGCACTTACTCCCCATATAGGATCTCTGTCCTTAATGTGTTGTACAATGTAAATTAATGCTCTAACTAGTGCTCAAACAGTACTTTACACTTTGTGTTTCTGTGTGGGTGAAAACGGTTGAAATCTTTACTTAATATATATTAAATTGATCTTCTGTATATAAAGATAATTGAAAATGAACCTTGCTGTGAATGGAATGGGAGTGGGAGATGGGAGGATTACGTGTGGGAGGCAAGTTATTGGGGGGGGGTACAGCCATTGTAATCCAAAAGCTGTACTTTGGAAATTTATATTTATTAAATAAAAGTTAAAAAAAAAACTAAGAACAAAGTAATAACTCCAGGAAACTGAAATATGAGTCAGTGTCAAAGAGACTTACTAGGAATCATGGGACATTGGGGAAACATAGTTATAGAGAAGAAAGTAAAAATCTAATTTCTTAAAATAATCGCAGGCAGGCATTTGGTGCAGTGTTTAAGACATCACTTGGGATGCCCACATCATATATTAGAGTTTCTGTGTTCAAGTCTTGGCTCTGTTTCCAGTTTCAGCTTCCTGGTAAAGTGTACCCTAGAAGGCAACAATTGATGGTTCAAATATTTGAGCCTCTGTTACTTAGCAACAGTGATGGCTGCTGTGGGCATTTGAAGAGTAAACATTTGAATGATAGATTGAGCTCACTCTCACTTTCTCTTTCCTTGACATCACGACTAGGCTGACTACCACTGCTTAGGGAAGTAGCTTCAGCTTGATTAATTATTAGCATGTGACTAGTGCATAGGTCAATTACATCAATATGTTTTTATTTTGTTTCCCTCTCTTTGAATCAACAAACACAAAAACTGCTTTTTAATTTTTGGTATTAATGTGAAGCATGTTTGTGAAACTGAATAATTTCTATTGAGAGACTGAAAAATTTCATTAATTTCAAGACCACTGCACACATTGTTTGGTTGGTTATTATTGATGCATGTTGCTCACCTATTTGTATGATTATGAGAGGGCTTCAAAAAGTTATGGAAAGTGAAATTTAAACATAAGTTTATTTGGTGCAAAATTTTTGAAATCCATGCATAATTTGATCATAATATACATTTTTTCATTTCAAGATAATTTTCATTTGAAGATCACTTGAATGCAGGGATTTCAACAATTTAAAATGAACTTTTCCTTTAAGCCCACTTTCCCATAAACTTTTTAAGGCCTTCTCATATCTAAATAATATTATTGCAGTTCTGTATGCTTTAAAGATGTGGCCATGTCACTTATTTTATCTAATAAAGTATGAATAGGGACAGAGCATGGTATCTCATATTTTCTTTATTGTAGGAGATAGACCTTCCACAAAATGTTAAAGAGTAGTGATATTAGACATCATATTCTGTTCTTGATTTTAAGAGAATTTTATTAACTTTTTAAACAAATAGTTTTTGGCCAGGCAGCATTTTGGAATTTGGGGAAAATTTGGTGAATAACAAGGCAAGCTTCCTCTTCTGTGGAGCCTAGTTTCTAGTTGATGAAAACTAGTCAACAGGTAGGCAAAATAATTATACACAGTGATAAGAGATGTGAAGAATAAAATAATGCTAGAACAGTGAGATGCAGAGTGACTGAGGAGCAGAATCGCTATCTCAATGGTAAGACAGGGTCTCCCTGAAGAGGCTGCCCTTAGTGGGTATGATAAAGGCAGTAATACTCAGGAGAAATAGGAACAAATGAATAGCAAATTCAGAAACTCTAAGTCTCAGAGTGTTGGAATAGCCAGAGAATGGCTGCCAAGCATGCAATTTAGTGAAGGAGGGATGGGAGCAAAAGAGGGAGAAGGTGGAAAGTTTGGCTTGAGTAGGCTTATGTAAGCTTGGCAAGCCACACAAAGGATTTGGGGTTTTGTTTAGAGTGCAGGTCAAGTGATTTGATGTGGTTTACATTTTTAGAAAGAATCATTCTAGCTGTCGTGTGAAAAATGGATACAGAAAGATAAGAGGGTAGTAAGGAGGCCACCTTGGAGTCTGTTGGAACATCGAGGTGAAAGATGGGGTACTTTGGACAAGAAAGCTAACAACAGGCATGGAAAAAATGGAGGAATTCTGAATATATTTTGATGGCAGTGTTGTTACAAGTTATTTGTTGACTTGTAACAGAAGCATTGGATAAAGAGGAAATTCAGATGTTTCCTATAGGTTGACTTCTCAGTAGATAAAGGAAAACTTGGGCAACAATACGTCTGACACAATAGTGTGAAGTTATGAATCATTTTGGCTTTTTTGCAGTAAATACCTATATTTGATAATGCAATGTAATATAGAGTGGACACTGGTATGCAAAAAATCTTGATTTCTGGGGACAATTTAGGACTAGGGATAGAAATAGTATTACTGTCTCATATAATAATAAGGTTAGTGATGGTTAGTTATCATTTTATTATGATAACATTATATTTGAAAAAATAGTTCTTGGCCACATTGTATTTTTTTTACTATATATTACTTTTTAACTAGATTTCTAACTAGTAGAACTTATTGGAACAATGACATTGTTTAATTACAACTACTAAATCAATGACAGCTATAAACACAAAGTCATAGCTAACAAATATCAGAGGGTTAATGAAGAAGACAAAAGATATAAAAGATCTAGACTTCTGGTTCTTAAATAAAACATAGGACTAATCAAATTAGTGAAACAAAGCTTTGACTTTCATTGATAATACATATTGAATATAAAAACTTAAGCCAAGATTGTTTAGTTGTTAAAAATTTTCTAACTTGTTATTATTTTTTAATGTTTTGTATAATTGTCTTGATAATTATTGTTTTGTGTTAAATAACTCTAGTAAAAACGCATCAATTTTAATGATTTAAAAATTGTCCCATCACTGTGAAAAATGTCCAGTAATAAAGCACTAATAAAATGGTATTCTGTTTTTATTTTTAAATGTGAAAATATGAGTAGTACATAATGGATACTTAGGTAATCAGTACTTAACTCTTAGTCTAGATGTTTATCAGTTAAAGTCATTTGAACTTTCTATTTATGTAATTATGGACTCCAATTAATGAAAAATTTCCTCTCTCCTTCAAGGCCTTATCTATAATCTAGTCTATATTCTTGCCTTAGTGAGTTAACCACAACTCACACAGGGCAATTTCAAAAATTATATGATTGGGACAGGTTTACCACATTGGGAAGGTAAAAAGAAAGGAGGAAAGGCTTATGAATGGAATTTTGGAGGATTTTTATGTTTAGGAAGTCCAAAGATGAGCAGAAAAGAAGGCCAAACTTGATCAAGGGAGTACAAAGGGGAAGACTTTCAAGAGGAAAGTTGTTAAAAGGAACACCTAAATTTGCAAATAGGCAATCATTTCTGCTTCCTGCTTATGAGGGGCATAGCACAGGCCCTGCCTGTCCTGGGTCTCAAAGTCTCTGCCTATCTCATCTAACAAATTTGCCTTGTGAGCTGGAGTAGTCTTGGTCACCGCCAATGGCTGTGTCCCCTGTATGGTCAGTTATTCCCAGAAGTTGAGTTCTGAAACATGTAAGTTTGTTGATTGGCATGAGCAAAATCAGAACAAAACCAACTGTGAGTGGTTTACCCTTAAAATGGAAATAACATCTTTTACAGACTCCCAGATAGTGGATGCTGATTGGCAACACTTATGGAGGTTATAAACCCATTTAGCTTGAGCACAGAGATTATAAAAGAAAAACCATTAGGAATTGTATTGTCAATAACAGTCCCTAGAGAGAATCAAAAGAGGAGGCAGGCACAGCATGTTTGCCGTAAGGTGCAACAGTCTTGATGTGAGGAAAGCAAAGCCCTTACTTATCTTTTTGCTCTGAATAGATACTTAAGGTCTCTGATTGGCTTATAGAAATAACCAGGCGTGTCTTTTGAGTTCATCTGTAAAGACTTAAGAGGTAGACATTTAATTCTAATTTCACCAAGGGAGTCATGCCTTGTAGCATCTGGTAAGGTCCCTTTCATTTAAGCTGCAACTGATCTGAAGAGGGTCTATGAATGGCTTACTTAGGAATTACTAATGTTGGAGCTTTTGTTAAAAGCTCCTTAATTCCTTGGAACACTTTCTGTCGCTCCCCTGTCTAGCACAGTGCGTCTGTATCAGGGGATTTTAAAACACACACAAAGGCTTAGTATCCAAATCCTGGCATCCGTATTCCATAGAATCCTGTCCTCAGCAATTCCCAATGTTGGAACTTCTGTTAGAAGCTCCTTAATTCTTTGGAACAATCCATGTAGCTACCCTTTCCAGCACACTGCCTGCATCAGGGCCTTTTAAAGCAAATGCAAGAGTTTGGGTTCCAAATCTTGGTATCCATACTCCACAGAATCTTGCCATTTCTAGAAATGTCCTTAGCTGCCTTTTTAGTCTGTGAAGACTCTATATATCTAAAATAATTTCCCTTCTTTTGACTGAAAGAATCCAATTTTCTGGAGTTAGAGCATATCCCAGATAATCTACCGCTAGTTTAGAAACTTTGGGAAGTTCTGTATCCTCACTTTCCAAGATTCTGGGTTTAGTGGGATGCAGGAGAAATTATCCCTTGGGCAAAGGTTTATCACACAATAAGATGCATTGAAACAACTTCTGATCCAGCTCTCTGCTATGGCCTGGGAAAGCAGGAGAAGATGGCCCAAGACCTTGGGCCCTAGCACCCATGTGGGAGACCCAGAAGAAACTCCTGGCTACTGGCTTTGGATTGGTGCAGCTCTGTCTGTTGCAGCCGTTTGGGGAGTGAACCAGTGGATGGAAGACCCCTCTCCCTCTTTCTCTGCCTCTTCTTCTCTCTCTGTGTAACTCTAACTTTCAAGTAAATAAATAAATCTTTTTAAAAAGTATGAGATAGGAATATCACAGAGATACATGGATCCAAGAGTTCATGTTTGAGACACTTAATAAACTTTAAAGAAATACCTAAGAATACAGGCAATGGAGTTTGACACTTAAACATAACTAGAATTTATGACATATAAGAATATAGCACACTAGAACAAGGTAAATCTTTGGTAACAAGTTTTGCCATTAATGTTAATACTGTAGCTCTTTGAGGACACGGATCCTGCATGGGAAGTTAGTACACAGTGACTCCTGTTGTTAATTTAACAATTAACACTCTTTCACATGACGTCGGTGGTCATCCAAGGCTCTTGATATGAGGCTAGGCTATGGAAGCCTTTGAATCTACAAACTTCATCAGTGTTGAGACAAGGCCATAAGCAAAGTGAAAGTTCTCTCCTTCCTTTGGAGAAAAGTACATCCTTCTTTGATGACCCCTTCTTTTCCACTGGGGTCTCACCCAGGGAGGTCCTCCATGAGTGTCTTGGCTTTCCATGCCTGAAATGCTCCCATGGGCTTTTCAGCCAGACCAGATTATCTCATGGGCTGACTCTGAGGTCAATGAGTGCTACTTCTAGCAATTGCCACTCTATGATCCTGCTGTATGGACTGCTCCTTTCTAATTTTATTTATTATCATTATTAGACATTCAATCCTATTTATTATTTAGGAGTAAACACTTAATCTTATTTACATGATCACTTTATCAATCCCACCTATATGACCACTTTAAAACTTAATCCTATCTATATATGGTTACTTTAAAACTTACAATGTTACTTTCACCATCCAGCCCAAGGGGATTTGGGATCCCATGGCAAGTTTTAAACTGTACCCTTAGAAGTAAGTCTGTAGGAATGCATGTAGAGCTATACAACCTTATAGTTTCCTTGTAGGACCTGAGAAGATAAAAACAGACAAAGCTCTTCACAAGCTTAGTAATCCTTAAGCATTTGACATGGATACATTGCAGTAATTATAATTTTTTAAGCATATGACTAAGTAACTTCTGTTCTGTAGTACAAATCAAGTTCTGAAATGTTATTAAACCTAAGTGACCCAAGCTATTTTAAATTTTTCAGAGGAAAAGAAAGAAAATAAATGGATAAGAGCTTAAGAGATTAAATGTTTGAGGAAGAATTTTTTGTATGCAAGGAATAGAGAAGCTAAGAATTTATTTTAGGATTAAAGAAGTAGCCATTGGTGATAGCATGATCGAAGAGTAAGATAAAATTCCATTGTAATTGTAATCTATAAACTGTATTTTGGAAATTTATATTCTTTAAATAAAAGCGTTATTAAAAAAAGATAAAATTCCAAAAGAAAATTAATGTGATATGAAAATATAGGACAAGAAGATAATCCTGCCACATGTAGGAAAACTCTCCCAAATGTGAAAGAAAAAATGGAGAGTGAGATGAAGAGTTGTTAAGAAGAGTAGAGGAAACACATTCCAAAGGTTCAAGAATGATTGCTGGGGCTATTGTGAGTAATTAAGAGTGCTGTATTGAGATCATCCTCCAACCTAGTTCTCATATTCTCCTGCTTAACAGAAGCTATCATATAGAGGCAGGTATTAAACAAAACTCCTAATGAAAAGGCGCTCTCTCTAGGACCTTTTGGAACACAAGGTGGTCCTTAAGAGGAATTCAGCAACAAAGGCCCAGGAAATTTTAGAGCAGGATGTGCAAGGCCAAATGGCAAAAGATATTCAAGTGACAAAGGCCAAACACATTGGAAAATGCACCTTCCACTTCTTTTTTAAAAAATGTTTAAATTATTGATTAATTGATTGATTGACTTAGATGATTAGATGTAGACTGAAACATAAGAGTTCTGATTTGCTAACTTACTCCCCAAATGCCCACAAAGGATGAAATGAGGTGACAGGAATTCAGTACTGGTACCAGTTATCCATTACTTGAGCTCTCCTCTGCTGCCTCCCACAGTGCACAAAAACGTGAAAAAGAGTTGGTAGCTGAGCTAAGACTCAAAACTAGAAACTCCAATAAGATGCAGGCATCTCAGCCGGTGTCAACTGCTAGTCCCAATGTCTGCCTCTGCATTTTCCACTTTAAAACAATGAACAATCCACATGGAGGGAATGAGGACTTTGGCTCAGCCTGGATGACTTAGCAGTAGCCCTCACAGCTTTGGATATAGGAAATTCCTCCTCTCTATTGTCTCCACTGATTCTCAAAATTCAAGGATTGGAAACAGAGGATCCAACAAGACAAATGGAATCCAGATGTGTGTTAGTATTCTCTGGGCCAGGCTATGTGTCAGGAAGCGTAATTATTATTAAAATTATTACAAGTAACAATCAAAAGTTTACAGTGGGATAAAACAAGAGTTTTTCCAAGGTAGCATCCAAAGGCTAAAGAGAAACCATTATTAAGTTATCTGTATAAAGAACTTAAGCAGAACCTAGTAACATTCATGTAGCAATGGTTTGAAACTGAGGTATCCAGATCAGAGAAACAGATTACAGAGCTCAGGATAGGAGGTTTTCTAGGAGGATTCTGGGCATTGCTGGAACCTAGCTAATATACATCAGAGGACATCTGCCGACTTTGCACATCTGTAAGGTGCAGCTTGGATCAAAGTCACTCCCATCTTGGAAGATGCTCCAAACAATTTTCTTGGCTGAAAACTGAACACCAGGTGGCACTAGGGTGTACCTCCTGAGGGATTCCCAGGTTTACTAAAGACATTTGAGATAGTAGGCCATCGAAGTGAGTAGGAACAGCTGGAGAGCAGAGATATTCTATTTCCTGTTTTAACTCCAGAAAGCTGTGTCCTAGCGAAGTATGGTTGTGTTTCAGCAGGAATTAGAATGTAAATGGAAGAGGTATCTTTAAAAGGCGGATTTGATAAAATGGAAGGAAATTGTAAAGTAAGCAGAATTTGACTAACGTGGGAAGTTGTTGAACTTATTCTGCCTAAGGGGAAGGGAGAGAATTAGTAGTAGGTTTTGCTCTGAAATGTAGCTTGTGGGCTAATTTCATGACTCGAATGGTTGAGGGGACTTAGTTTTATTTTTTATTGTATTAAGATAGGATATATGGGATGATAATTCTGCTTATTCTTAAGAATCACTACTCAAATAATATTAATCAAGAAAATATACATGAAGCGATTGAAAACATATTTTAATAATTAATGCATACTGTTAACATTATTGCTGAATATCACTGTTGTCAAATGCTTAAAAGGTAGAATTCTTATGGTTAAGTATAAAGAATGTTGAGAACTATGCCATCTTGTTAGTGCACTAGTATTACGTGGTCACTATATGTCTTGAGTTGTTCTCATTTTGGGGTGAATTCATACTGGAATCTAACTGAATTTAAACTGAAAACTCAGCATTATAAACTATGCAATATAGTCCAAGTTCTAAGGAGGTATCAACAGATGCATATTAATCATATTTACTTGGTATGATATAGTAAAGAGATATATTGAAGCAAGACATTGCACCAGAGGTAATAGTACTTGCAAAACACTCCATCTGCTTCTCTCCATTTTTCTGCAATCTTGCAATGAACCAGAGCCATATCAATAATTCTTGTAAATGTCCCATGGTCAGAGTAGATTTCTAAAGTAAAATATGGAAGAAACATCTGCAGATCTCTAGCTGAGCATTGCATTTAGCATCATGAAAGACACTGTTGAACTTGACAAAAACATTTTCAGGTGTAGAAAGGAATTGAGAACCATGTAGACAAGTATTTAAAATTTTACTATAAAGGTGAGTATAGAAATGGGAAGTAGCAGTCTGGAAAATGGGATTGGGGGGTTATTGTTTTTTTAAGATACAAGAAGCGGTTTGCTATAGTCTGATGGAAATAATCCATAAAAAAGGTAAAATTAAGAATAGTATAGGATAAAAGAGGAAAATTTCCAGAACCTTGTTCTTGAGCAGGCATGAGGGGCTAATTAGGTGTTATAGCAAGGGGATTATCAACCTTGGATGCTCTGACAATCCATTTGTGATAGGTAGGAAGGAAGAGTATAGAGTATATAGATTTTTCATTTTATGAACGTATACAAGACAGTGTACTATTTAGTACTGAGCTTTAGTTGTACCTTTTAAAATGTAACTTGATTTACACAAAACAAAAACAATGAATTTTGAGTATAAAAATAGCTAGCTATTATAGTTACGGAATCTTAAACAAATGTCATAGAATTTTAGAGCTATATGTTAGAGAACTTTCTTCCCTTGAAGAAAGGAACAAAAATAAATGGGTAGAATACTACTAATAATATGTTCTTTCATGGATTATTCACTGGACAAATGTTTTCAGGACAGTGATTGCTGTGTATACAACAGGGTTTGGCAACTATAGCCTTTGGGTCAAATTAGCCTGCCATCTGTGGATGTCATTAAGGATTTATTGAAACACAGCCATGACCATTTATTTACTAGTGTTGGTTGCTGTTTTCATGCTACAAAGAACAAAATGAAGTGTGATGAAGGAATTAATTTCTGTACAGCCGAAAATGTTAAATCTCTGGCCCTTTATGAAACATGTTAGCCTACTTCCCAGTTAATCAGATTAAAATAACATGCTTTTATTAAAATATATTTTAATTCAAATGATCTTCATTGACTATTAAGTACAACATGAAAATAATATTTCTGTGAAGAATTTTAATTATTTTAACTTCACACCTGAATTTTTACCAATAATTGTAGCCTTTTGCTATTTTAGTGGTGGTGATGGCGATGGTGATGGTGGCAATATATTTGTGCATCTACTTTTAAATTTCCTTTGCTTTTCTTTGTTTGTTTTGGTGATTTGGCACTAAATGCCACTGCTGGAATGAAAAGCTCTGTGTACTAAAATTAAATGTTATCCAGATGGTGTGGTAGAAAGGGATAATGACACAGATCTTTTCTTTAGTTTTTTTTTAATTACAAAATTGTTTATTTTTAAGGCAATTTTAAGTTCATAGTGAAATTGAGCATAAAGTACAAAGAATCCCTGTGGACCTCTTGGCCAGTAGACTCATACCCTCCTCCGCTATCAATATCCTGCACCAAAGTAGTACATTTGTTATAATAATGAACCCACATTGACACATCATTATCACTCAAAGTCCAAAGTTTATTTTAGGGTTCACTCATGGTATTGTATGTTCTATGTGCTTTAACAGGTGCTTGATGACATGTGTCTATCATTGTAGTATCATACAGAGAAGTTCACTGCTCTAAAACTTGTTTCTGTTCTGCTGGTTTATTCACCCTTCCCCATGTGCACTGGCAACCACAGGTCTTTTGACTGTTCATGCTTTTACATTTTCAGAATGCTGTTAAGTCGGAAACAAACACTATGTACCCCTTTCAAATTGACTTCTTGTGTTTATTAATATGCATTTCAAATTTTTCCATGTATTTCCATGGATTAAACCATTACTTCCTTTTAGAGCTGAATAATATTTCATTGTCTGTATGTATCAGTTAATATGTATCCATTCACCTACTGAAGTATATCTTGGTTGCTTCCTAGCTTTGGCAATTATGGCTAAAGGTGATACGAATAGTCAAGTGCAGATTTGAGGGTGCTTGTATTTCTGTGCTCTCTACTCTGCTCCATGGAAAATCTTTTGCCATTACTACACTGTTTTGATTACTGTACCGTTATAGTACGTCTTGAGTTTGGGTACTGTCAGTCCTCTGATTTTTGTTTTTCTCCTTCTATATTAAGTTGGTCATTTTGAGTCATTTGCTTTTTCATTTAAACTTTAGATTCAGTTTATCACTATCCACTGCAAAATAACTGCTAGGATTTTGACTGAAATTATTGCATTGGATCTATAGCAGTGTGAAAAGAACTGACATCTTAATAATGTGGAGTCTTTCTACCCATAAATATGGGTTATCTTTCCATTTATTTAGTTTTCTCTTAGTTTTTTTAAATCAGAGTTTTGTAGCTTCATCATACAGATTTTTATACAGATTTTGTTAGACTTAGTTCTAATTATTTCATCTTAGAGAATGTTAATGTAAATGTAATGTGCTATTAATTTCATATTTCCCTTGTTTGTTGTTGATATATGGAAAAGGGATTGACTTTTATGTGTCCACTCTGTATCCTGTAATCTTATCATAATTGCTTGTAAGTTCCAAGAAATTTTATTTCCTTTCTTTTGTTCCAAGTTTCTGCATAGATAATCATGTCACAGCAAACAAAGACGATCTTGATTCTTTCTTCCTATTCTATATATCTTTTTGATTTCTATCCTGGTCTTATTGCATTATCTAGTTCTTCAAGTGTCATGCTGAAAGAATACTGAGAAAGTACACCTTTACTTTCATCCTGATTTGAGTGAGAAAGCTCTATATTTCCCACCATTATATATGCTGCCAGCTATAGCTGTTTTGTTGATGTTCTTTAACAAGTCAAGCAAGTTACCTTTTTATTTCTAGTTTTCTCAGTTTTAAATCATGAATAGGTGTTGGATTTTCTCAAATTCTTTTTGTGAATATACTGGTATACCCATGTGATTTTTTTCTTCAATCTGCTTATGTTGATAGGATATGATTTTTTAAAATAGTTAACCAACCTTGAATATCTGACATAAATCTCATTGTATGTATGTATACTTTTTCATATTGTTGGGTTTTATTTGATAGTGCTTTTTTCAAGGATTTTATTTTGCATATGTATCTGTGAAAGGTATTCATTCAATTCTATTTTTTTCCAATGTCTTTGCCTGATTTTAGTATTAGGGTAATTCTGGCCTCATGGAATGAGGTAGGAGGTACTTTATCTGTTGTAGAGGATTGCAGAGAACTGGCATGATTTCTCCACTGAATGTCTAATAGGACTAATCAGTGAACTCATCTGGGCCTGGCACTTTCTGCTTTGGAATATTATTAATTATTGTTTCAATATCTTTAAATCTATTCAGATTTTTCTATTTCTTCTTTATGAGTTTGACAGATTATATCTTTCAAGGCATTCTTCCATTTCATCTACTTTATCAAATCTCTGGATGTGGAGTATTCATAGTATTCTTTTATTTTCCTCTTGATGTTCATGGTATATGTAGTGATGTACTCTATTTCACTTATGATATTAGTAATTTGTGTATTCTCTCTTCTTGTTTAATTAGCCTGGTTAGAGACTCCTCACTTTAATTTACCTTTTCAAAGAATCAACCTTTGGTTTCATTTATTTTCTCTTGACTTCCTGTTTTCCATTTCATTGATTTCTGCTGTAAGTTTTATCATTCATTTTTTCTACTTTGGATTTATTTTGCCCTTCTTTTCCTAGCTGTCTAAGGTGGGAGCTTAGATTGTTGACTTATATCTATTTTCTTTTCTAATATATGCATGCTATGTTATATATTGCCCCAAACACTGCTTTTTCTGAACCCCATGTATTTTGATAAGTAGTATTTTAATTTTCTTTTAATACAAAATATTATAAAATTTCTCTTGATTTTTTTCCTTAACTCTTGTGTTATTCATAAATGTTCTTTTTATTCTCCAGTATTTAAGGATTCTCCAGCTCTATTTCTGTCACTGATTTCTACAATAAATCCATTGTTGTCTTAAAGAGACACATATACTTTCTGTTCTTTTACATTTTTAAGGTATGTTTTGGGTTTAAAATGTGATCTGTCTTGGTGAATATTCTATGTTATCCTTAGACAATTTTTCATTTAAAATAAAGTATTCTATTTTTGGATGGAGTAGTCCATAGATTATATTTATTGGGCTGATGTTCTTATTGAGTTGGACTATGTCCTTATTGGTTTTCAGCTACTGAATCTGGACATTTTTGATAAATGCCTCTTTTTAAAAACATGAAATAACTTGTTTTTCAGATTTTGAAAGTATGATATGCTTGCCTTTATGTCATTCAGCTAATATATATTGAGTAATTACTAAATGGTAGTAACTACATATAAATTCATGAGCAAAGACATAACAATTATTCCTTTTTATTGGTAACCCAGTATGTTTTACAGCAAATGTGTGAGGGAATGTGCAAAAACATGTGACCAAACATGCAGAAATTGTATCCAGAAATAGATTCTTTATCTCCATGAAGCCCACAGTTCTTTGAAAAACTCATTCAGCATCATTTAACCAATTTCCTAAAGTGCATATTTAGAAAAGTTATTCTAGAAATATATAGGATACTGGTCAGTACCGTCAGGTTTTATTAGTTATGTTTTTTAAAATATTTATTTATTTGAAATTCAGAGTCACACACACACTCACACAGAGAGAGAGTGAGAGAGAGAGAGAAGAATCTTCCATCTGCTGGTTCACTCCCCAGATGTCTGTAACTGCTAGGACTCAGGCTGAAGTCAGAAGTTGGAAATCTATCCATTTCCCCAATGTGAGTGGCAGGAATCATGAACTTGAGCTGTCACCTCATAACTCTCAGGTGCAATAGTCAGAAGCTTGATCGGAAAAGGAGGAAGCATTCAATTCCAGGCACTTTGTATGAGATGCAGGTGTCCCAGCCACAACTTAACTCAACAATGCCACAGGGTCCTCCCTGATAGGTCATTTTTATAAATTATATCTCCTTAGAAACAAATACACATTTTTCTCTTTTTTATTTTTTTAAAGATTTATTTATTTATTCAAAAGTCGGAGTTATACAGAGAGAAGAGAGGCAAAGAGAGAGAGAGAGAAAGGAAAAAGAGAGAGAGAGGTCTTCCATCTGCTGGTTCACTCCCCAATTGGCTGCAATAGCCAGAGCTGCCCCAATCCAAAGCCAGGAGCCAGGAGCTTCTTCTGGGTCTCCCATTTGGGTGCAGGGGTCCAAGGACTTGGGGCATCTTCTGCTTTCCCAGGCCATAGCAGAGACTGGATCAGAAGTGGAGCAGCTGGGACTCGAACCAGAGCCCATATGGAATGGCAGCACTGCAGGCAGTATCTTTACCTGCTACGCCACAAATACATTTTCTAAACCATCATTTCACAGATATCCCCCGATACTTGAACACACTCTGATGTTATTATTTTAGGTTGTAAGTTTCTGGAACAAATGATATTTAGATTTTTATGCAGTACAAGACACATTGTAATATATAAATTTTCTCCCTTTCCTATCAAAGATATCAAGACTAATGTGACTTTCTATGGTGGAACAAAAAAAGTTGGTCCTTCTTCATTGACTGTCAATTTTCTGGAATGGGAAAGTCAGTTACTTGTTTCCACAGTTGGTGCTGGGCTGCTAAATTTGAAGAAGGTGGTTGTATATTTTAAGACCTCTTAAGAAAAAACAGAGTCTGCAAGAAGTCAGTCTCCATTTTCAAGATCATGTGTGTTCCTCCTTCTTTTGTATCCTTCTTTTGCATCACTTAGTCAAGATGTAAGACATGCCTTCTGCCTGATGAGAAGTGTTAGCCTTGAAATCTTAAGAAATGGTATATCCTGATCTTCTAGTTATTCTTGGTTATATCCTTGAAGACCCAATCATCTTGTTTATCCTAGAGGAAAAGGTCACCCAAAGAGTTGGACAGAGTATCTTTCATTTTAACCGGTTAGCCTAAATGCACCATCTTCCAAATGAAAAGAACTCCACACTGAAGTAAAAAGGATTCAGCTGTCCAGGGCAGGAATTTGGAAGAAAATAACCTTTGATGAATCACTAACTATGGAAAGTGGAAATGCTCTGTTCCAGAACCAACACGGCTGTTTTGTAAAAACCAGAAGTGAGTGATTAGGCAGTAAAAAAGTCATCAAAGGATTAGTTTTAAAGATGTTTTTCAGTTGCCAACCATGCCAATCTTGTAAATGTTAGTCCCTTTGCAGACTCATGTTTTATTATATTTGTTTTTGGAAACTAAAAAACATTTAAATGTTGCCACTTACCCTTGAGGATTGTATAATTAACCATGCAGTGTATCAAAGGTTTAAACAAATGAGTCATCAAGTATGCAGCACGATATCCTGTTCTCTCTACAGACATGTGGAAAGAACATTAAGAAATGTGACAGTCATCCTTCCAGAATCCATACTTAAACATTGGATTTAGTTTAATTTCTTTCAGAAGCCATTGAAGAATTGTATTCATAATTTTTCTCAAATCCACTTTGAATTAATTTATATCCCCTGACAATGTTGCCTTTTGGAGATATAACAAGATATCCAATTTTTTTTTTTAATTCATTGTATGAATGAGAAATGTGCTTTAATTTGTCCAAATATTTGCCACACAGATTTCTAAACTTAATCTCAGTTACATAAGGGATTCGTAAAGGATTCTGTGTTCTTTTTACTCAGGTCACCCAGAGTGTTCTGTATTCAGAAATGTTCCCTCTTTGTCTCTGACTTTCAAGGCTTTCAAAGATGCAGAGAAACAGGAACTCTGTTGCACATATAAAGTAAAATGAAAAATAGCTCATACTTTTTAGAGAAATCTGCTTATATTATCTACCAAATTGATCTAGCAACTGTAGTTCTAACAAGTTATCTTACAAAAATACTCATCCATGTTTGATAAGAGACATGTACACAGAGGAGAGGATGGACATTTCTGTACTGAAATAAAGAAGGTGAGGCGGAAAGATCTCTAAAAAAATTCTTGATACAAAAATAGGCAAATTATATAAGAATAGTATATATAAATATAGTGTTAAATAGTTAAGTAAGAATAGTATATAGAGTTATATAAGAGTAGTGTGTACATAGATAGATAGATCAATAGATAGACAGATATGGATGTTTTAAAATGATTGAAATATGAGTACCATTTAAAATTTATGAAACTTTGGGAACTGGAACTGGAAGTCAAGATACTTCATATTTTAAAATTGTTCCTATCTATATGTTTTAAGAATAAACATCTAGTTTTAAGAATAAACTACTGTTGGGGCCAGCACTGTGGTGCAGTCGGTTAAAGCCCCAGTCTGCAGCGTCAGCATCCCATATGGGCACCAGTTTGAGTCCCGGCTGGTCCTCTTCTGATCTAGCTCTTTGCTATGGCCTGGGAAAGCAGTATAAGATGTCCCAAGCCCTTGGGCCCTTGCACTCCCATGGGAGACCTGGAAGAAGCTCCTGGCTCCTGACTTCTGGCTTCAGATCAACTCAGCTCTGGCCATTGTGTCCATTTGAGGGAGCAAACCAGCAGAATGGAAGACTGGAAGACCTCTTTCTCTCTGGCTCTACCTCTCTCTGTCACTCTGTCTTTCAAATAAATAAAATAATTCTTTAAAAAAAAGAATAAACTATTGTGATTAATCAAATCAAAATGTTGGTTCTGTGGTAGGCATTTGATCTTGTGGTTAATATGACAATTAAGATACCCATGTGCCATATTGCAGTTCTTGCATTCAAGTCCTGGTTCTGGCTCCTGACTCCAGTTTCCTGCTAATGCAGACCCTGAGACTCAGTGGTGATGGAGTAAGTGTGGTCCTTGTGTGGGATGTCTAATTCATGTTTCCAGCTCCTGGCTTCAGTCTAGACAATTACTTCTGTTGTAGGCATTTGGGGAGTGAATTAGCAGATGGGAACCTTCTGTTTTTGTGCCTGTCTCTTTCTTTCTGGCTCTTGAATAAGTTTTTTTTTTTTTTAATAAAAGTTACATAAAATATGATAAAAGTATTTTAAAGTTTAAATTTTTATAAGTAACTTTAATTTTTGCCATATGGCTTTGAGTTTTGGTAAATGCATATAACTTCATCCATAGTTAAGGTACAAAACATTTCCACTACGCACAAAATGCCCTCATGCTACCCTCCCTATGTAAACCAGCAGCTGCCACCAACCTCAACCCCTGACAACACTGATATATTTGCCAATTCTATAATTTGCCTTTTCAAAATGTAAAACTGATGAAATCCCACAGTATGTATCCTTTTAAAACTTGTTTTTTCCTCTTGGCATAATATGAGGGTACTTCAAAAGTATGTGAAAAATGGAATCAAGAGATAAGTTCATTTTGGTGCAACAATTTGAAACACATGCATATGAAGGATCTTTAAAAAGTTCATGGAAATTTGTATTATATAAAACTATGCATGGATTACAAAATTTTTACACCAAAATACACATAGCATTTTTTCCACACACATTTTAAAGTACTTTTGTACAGTTGAGATATATCCACTTAGTAGCATATGCAAATAGTTTATTAATTTTTAATGATAATTAATATTTCATTGTATAGATATATAGCATTTTATCCATTCACCATCCATAGTACATTTAGGTTGATTTCAGGTTTATGCTATCATGAATAAATTACTATAAGTATTCATATAAAGACTTTAGAGAAAACATAAGTTTTCATTGTTTATGATGTATTACTGAGTCTTATGATAAGTACATGATCAGATTTCTAAGACATTACCAAAATGATTTCTAATGAGATATGCATTCTTCATAGAAATATATGATGGTTCCAATATGTCTAGATCCTTCCTAATGTAAGATATCATAAATATTATTTTAGGCATTTTAATGGATGTGTGAAATGGTATCTCATTTGGTTTTAATTTGCATTTAATAATAACTAATGGTTTTGATAACATGTTCAGGAATTACCCTTCATTGCCTAGTTTGATGAAGTTTTACTTTGTTTTGTCATGAATTGATGTTAAATTTATTCACATTCCTTTTCTACATCTGTCGAGATGACAATGTATTTTTTCTATTTTAGAGTGTTTAAATGGTGAATTACCATACTTGATTTTTGAGTTTTGAGGAAATCTTGTGTTTTGAGAGAAACTCCACTTGGTTGTGATATTTCTTCCTTTTCTATATTATTAAATATGATTTTCCAATATTTAGGAATCTTTTCACATACTATCATGAAGGACATTTGTCTTTGGTGTCTTTTTTATTGAAATGTCTTTTTGATTTGGGTGTCTGGATATTTCCACTAAAGGAATTGGAATGTATCTCTTCCTTCATTTCAATATTTTAAAAGATAGAGTATAGAATTGATATTAATTCTTCTCTAAATATTTAGTAGCATTCACAAGAGAAATTAACTGGGCTGGATTTTACATTGTTGGATGTTTATCATATATGAGCTCATATTTTAAATATACAAGGGTGCTTCAAAATGTTTGTAGAAAATGGAATTAAGATAAATTATTTTGATGGAAGATTTTTGTAATCTATACATACAGGGCATCTTCAAAAAGTACATGAAAAATTGATGTTATTAAGAACTAGTCATGGATTGAAAAATTGGGGGCTGGCACTGTGGTATAGCTCTAAAGCCGCCCCCTGAAGTGCCGGAATCCCAGATGGGCACCGTTTGGAGTCTTAGCTGCTCCACTTCCTATCCAGCTCCTTGCTAATACACTTGGGAAAACAGTCAAAGATGGTCCAAGTCCTTGCATGCCTGCACCACATGGGAGCCTCAGAGGAAGCTCCTGGCTCCTGGCTTCTGATTGGCCCAGGTCCAGCTGTTGTGGCCATTTGGGGAATAAACCAGTAGATGGAAGATCTCTCTCTGTCTCTCTCTCTGTAACTCTGTGTTTCAAATAAATAAACAAATCTTGTTTTAAAAAAATAAGGAAAAGGATTTTTATAACAAAATATTTTAATTCCATTTTCCCACAAACCTTTTGATATAACTTTGTAGATCTATTCAACAACTTAAAATATTTCCGTCTGTGAGCAGTTTGCTAGTTTTTGTCTTCAGGGAATTAATCAATTTCATTTAAGTTACTGAATTTAAGGACATAAATTGTTCACAAGTGCTGCTTTATTGTCTAGGTGATGTCTGCACTGATAGTCCCTCCTTCATTTCTGCTGTTGAGAGCTTGCATCTCCTCTCTATTTGTCTTGGTTGGTTTGATCACACTTTAGTGACTTGTATTACTCTTCTTAAAAAATTTGTCAATATAAAGGGAGCAGATTTCATGTATTTCATAGATACAGTCATAAGACAGTTCTAAGTATCCTATTCTAACAATACTTCCCTCCCTTCTTCCTCATTTTTATTTCAATTTTTACCATAATATGCTTTCAATTTATTTTATACTCATAGGCTTAATACTCCACTAAATAAAGAGTTCAACAAGCAAAAAAGTAGAAAACCACCATTCTGCAGGAACAGAGACAAAAGCTCTAAATAACAATCAAATCACAAGATGTCAATTTCACTCATATACATTAAGAGTTTTTGTTTGATTTGTTAATTTCACTAGGCATAATGATCTCCAGTTGCATTTATTTTGTTGCAAAAGACAGGATTTCATTCTTTATATGGCTTAATAGTATCCCATCCTATGTACATACTGCATTTTCTTTTTCCAGTTATCTGTTGATGGACATCTGAGTTGAATCCTTATCTTAGCCATTATATTAATTTTTTCAAGAAACAGCTTTTGATTGTGTTGATTTCTTCTGTGTTGTTATTTTATTTATAGTTGCTCTTTATTAATTCCTTGTTTTGATTATTTTGGATTTATTTTCATATTCTTTTATCTAGTTTAGTAAAGTGCAAACTTATTTATTTGGGAATTTTTTTGTCTTCTAATATAAACATTTATTCCTGTATGTTTCCTTCAAATTGCTTTAACTGCACCTTGCAAGTTTTGACATGTACTTTGCTTTGATTTAGATCAAATTCTTCTCTAATATCTGTTGAAATTTTCTTTTCAACTCATGGTTTATTTTAAATTGTGGTGTCTACTTTCCAAATATATATGAATTTTCTGAAGATCTTTCTTTCATAGTTCAATAATATGATAAGCTGAGGCATGTTTTTATGATTTCTGTTTTTCTTGTTTATGAAATTTTTTAAGGCTTAGAATATGATTTTCCTTGATTTCATGTGTTTTGCAATTTAGACAGACTGAGAAGAAATCATAGACAAAAGCCCTAATTAGGAGCCCTAATTATGTTTTCTGTGGGAAGAAATGGGTGAAGTTGGCTAAGGAGGCCTATGACTAGCTAGCTTGAATAAGTAGCAGTTTATGGGATATAGAACATGCTTTTAGTTGCCTGGCGCCTGGTGATTAAGGCGGGGAAACAGTGGCCCAGAGTGGAAGATCCTGTTTCAATCCATTTTCATTACTATAAAAATACTTAAAGCTAGGTACTTTTTAAAGAGCTTTATTTAGCTCAAAGTTCTGGAGATTCAAGGGAATGATGCTACTATCAGCTGTGCTCTGGTGAGGACCCTATGGCAGAAGGCGACACTGCAGCATTACAACTCGTCTGCTGTATAGCATTGCCAGTTCCAGTTGGATACGTAAACCACATGTGTCTGATACTTTGATATGTTGAGTGTTGACTCCCAAGCTTGCTACACTTAGAGATAGTAAACAAATCAGTTACTGGAACCAACCCCCTGCTCACCAGGCTATGCCATGGTTTGTATTTTGTTGCCCTGGGGCTGTACTTTGGATGTTAGCTCCCTAGTGTGGCAATTTTTAGAGGCAATGTGGACCATTAAGAGTTTGGGCCTAGTGGGAGGTCCTTTGGTCATGGGAGCACTGCCCTTGGAAAGAATTAAGGTAGATCTCTTTGTATTCTGAGTTAGTTCTCAAGAGAGCGATTTGCTTTCTGAGTGAGCCTGACTGTGTATTGCTCTCTGGTTTCCTGTTTTGAGATGCAATCCCTTCATCCAACAAGTGCTCTCAGTATTGTGATGCCATATGTGGTCCTCATCAGACCTGAACTGATAGCATCCACATGCTCTTGCCTATCTGGAACTGTGAGCTCATTAAACTCATTACATTTAAAAATTATTTATTTGTTCATCAACATTTTTTATTTGAAGGAGAGAAAGAGAATTCTTCCATTCATTGGTTTATTCCCTAAGTGCCTGTAACAGCCAGGGCTGGACCAGGCTGAAGCTGTAGGCCCAGAATTCTGCCCAGATTGCTCTCATGGGTGGCAGGAAACTAACTACTTGGGCTGTTATCTGCTGCCTCCAGGAGTGTGCAGCATCAGGAATCTGGGTCAGAAATAGAATAGCCAGGACTTAAACAAACCAGGCGCTTAGATGTTGGATGCTGGTCTCCCAAGCAGTGACTTTACTGCTGAGTTAAATGCCCAACCCTAATTATCTTTTCTTTGTAATGGAACATGGGCTAATACAGGCTTTTCCACTCTGGACCACTATTTCCCTACCCTAATCACTCCATAACCAGATTCCAAACATCTGGAAACATCTACAAGACAGAGACGGTGGGAACTAGTTAAGCTAGCCAATGGGAGGCTTATTTAGCCTCCTTTGCCCATTTCTTCCCATGGAAATCAAAGTTAGGGCTCCAGTTTGATGGAGCTAAAAATCAGAGATATGCTACAATATTCCCCTTTTAAGTGTTGTCATGTGTACACAAGTGAGGGATTTTCAGATATCTGGAAAGCCAGGAGTAACCAGTTCTCAGAGTTTGGCTGCAAAGAGCTGCTGGTGGAGAAGCATGGGAAGGCACATTCCAGGAGAACTGGACTGAAAGTCAGAAGTTCTAGTAGTTAGTCTTGACTCAGGCCAGCTGTGTGATATTGGACCAATCTCTTAACTTCATTAAATATTGTTTACTTAACTAGAAAAATGAGTTATTTGGGGGCTGGCATTGTGGTATAGCTGGTAAAATCTCTGCCTGTGACCTCCTCATCCCATATGGATGCTGGATGGAGTCCTGACTGCTCCATTTCCAATTCAGCTTTTGCTAATGGCCTGGGAAAAGAAGCAGAATATGATCCAAGTCCCTGGGCCTCTGCCACCCACATGGGAGAATCAGAAGCAGTTCCTGGCTCCCTGGCTTCAGCCTGGCTCAGTCCTGGTTGTTGCAGTCACTTGGGGAGTGAACCAGTGGATGGAAGATCTGTCTCTCCCTCTTTGTAATTTTGTCTTTTCAATTAATAATCAGATTTTGAAAAAAAAAAGGAAAAAAGAAAAATGAGCTAAGATTCTCTTTTTTTTTTTTTAAGATTTATTCATTTCATTTGAAACTCACAGTTACACACAGAGAGAAGGAGAGGCAGAGAGAGAGAGAGAGAGAGAGAGAGAGAGAG
The DNA here is from genome assembly GCA_949820135.1 of Sylvilagus floridanus. NCBI lineage: Eukaryota > Metazoa > Chordata > Mammalia > Lagomorpha > Leporidae > Sylvilagus > Sylvilagus floridanus. The sequence continues at coordinate 106,638,433 of OX463241.1, forward strand.
AGAGAGAGAGAGAGAGAGGTCTTCCATTCACTGGTTCACTCCCCAGTAGGCTGCAGCGGCCGGAGCTGCGCTGATCCACAGCCAGGAGCCAGGAGCTTCTTCCTGGTCTCCCACATGGGTGCAAGGGCCCAAGGACTTGGGTCATCCTCCACTGCTTTCTCCAGAGAGCTGGATCAGAAGTGGAGCAGCCGGGACTTGAACCTGCCCCCATATGGGATGCTGGCACTGTAGTTGGCGGCTTTACCGGCTATGCCACAGCTCTGGCTCCGAGATGCTCTTTCAAAATGTAATTTTAAGTTTCCTCATAGCCATGTCTAAAAAGTAAATGAATGAAATTACTTTAATAATACATTGATTTAAGTGATATATCCAAAATAGTATCATTTTACCTTGCAATCAATACACAGAATTAGCAATGAGATATTTTACATTTATTTTCTTTACAATTTGGTATGCATATTATACTTACAGCACATCTGATTTTAAATGCTAAATTTAATTGGAACTACTTGATCTAAATTTAGATTACATAAATTTTTCAATTGAAATACTCAATTCACATACCCAAGTTGTTTCAAACATACTTAAAGGTTTTAAATAAGTGAATAAATTCAATTTTTGAATTTAAGTTAATTAAAATTGAATAAAATTGAAAATGTAAGTGTTCAGTCTCAGCCACATTCTCAGTGCTCAATATCTTGGAGCTGCTGAGTACTCCGGTGGATGACATGATTCTAAAAATCTGTGCTACCACTACTTTCACCTCTGAGAAGTTTTTTATGAAATAGATTGTTTTTTAAGTAAGAAAGATTGGGGTAGATATTTGACAGGGTGGTTAAGATGCCACTTGGGCCACCCATATCTTAACAGAGTACTGGGTTCGAGTACAAGCTAAATCTCTGATTCCAGCTTCCTGCTAATACGCACCTTGGGAGGCAGCAGGTGATGCCTCAAGGACTCGGGTCCCTACCACCCACATGGGAAACCCAGCTCCTGGCTGCAGCCTGGCTCAGCCCTGGCTGTTGCTGTCATTTGGGAAATGAACCAGCAGATGGAAAATCCTTTTGTGTCTGTTTTTTCTCTCATCTGTCTCTTTCTCTTCATCCCTGTCTTTTAAATCAAATTCAATCAAAATTTAAAGTAAGAAAGATGAGCTGGAATTGCTACTTCTAGAGGGTATTAGTTATCAAAAGAGAGCCTTTGTGTCACCCTCCTCTACCCTTGTTAACTACTGCATTTGCAAATTCAAAAGATCTCTTGCTTTTACCCTCTGCTGATGGAAACATTTTAAATTTGATGGAATTTGTAAAAAAAAATATTAGAAAGAAAAAGTCTCTCTATTCTATCTTTGAGTGATACTTAAAGAAATAACTACTGGGGTCAGCATTGTGGCTTAGCAGGTTAAGCTATCACCTACAAATCCTTGATTTCCTGTACACTAACAATACAAACAAGAAATCAAGAAACAATATAATTTACAGTGGCATTAAAAATTTAAAAATTCAGGAATATACTTAACCAAATAGGCAAAATATTTGTTACTGAAAACTAAAATATTATTAAAATAAATTGAAGAAAACTTCAATAAGTAGAAAGTAATCTTCCCTTGTTGTTAGAGTTAATGTTGTTACCATGGCATTAGTATGTGGAACAAGCCTACACATTCAATGTAATCCTTATCAAAAAACCAATGCCATTTTTTGCAGAAATAGAAAATTGCATCCTAAAATCCACAGAGAATAGCCCAAATAATCTTTATAAAAAAGCAAAGTTAGAGGTTTCAAATTCATTGATTTCAATGATAAATCCACAGAAATTAAAATGATGTGGCATTTGCTATAATGATCGATACTTAGAGAACTGGAAGAGAATAGATACCCTGGAAATAAAACCTTTCATCAAGTGTACTCAGATCATTCAGTATGGCAAGGACAATTTCTTCAACAAATCATGCTGGAAAAGGTGAACATATACTGTAAAAGAACAAAGCTGGACACTTAAAGAGATATTTGTACACAGGATTATTAACAATAGCCAAAGGGTAGAAGCAACCCAACTGTCCATAGATGAATAAATAAACAAAATACGTATATTGGGATACTGGTGATCCTTAAAAAGGAAGGGATTTCTGAAACATGCTACAATACTAATGAATCTTAAAGACATTGTGGTGAATGAATTAAGCCAGTCACAAAAGGGCAAATATCATACAAATGCTGTATGTTTCCACGTACATAGCAGAGGCAAATTCGTAGAAGTAGAAAGTAAAAGGGTGAGTACCAGGAGTTCAGGGGAAGAAGCATTTGGGAGTTTAGTATTTAGTGGACATGAAGTTTCAGTTGGGAAGTTGAAAAAGTTCTAAAGATGGATGATAGAGATGGCTGGACAATATGATTATACTTAATAGCATTGAAATGTATATCTAAGATATATGATGAATTTTAATTATGTGTGTTTTATCATTATAAAACAGAATCTCTGTAACAATCGACTCAGATTCTTAGAAGTAGGAAACCATTGTGTGTAATTATGAGGATACATTGAAATTCGCTTTTTTAAAATAAATTGTGGTAGGAACATTTAACATAAAGTTAACTCAGACTTTTAAATGAATATAGTAGGATGTTATCAACTAATGGCACAAAGTTGCACATCAGATTTGGAGAACTTATTCATCTTGCATAACTGAAACTTTACACTTATTGAACATCAGTCTTCCAGATCTCCCTTGCTCTGGCAACCACTATTCTATGTTATAAGAGTTTTAATATTTTAGACATCATACATATGTAAAGTCATGTAGTATTTGCCCTTCTATGATTGGCTTATTTAACTTAATATAAAATCCTTAAATTTCATTTATGTTTTCACATGTAGGTAGATATTCTTCTTTTAAAAACCTGAGTAATATTACATCGTGTCTATATACCACATTTTCCTATACATTCATCCATTTATGAACTTTTAGGTTGTTTACATATCCTTACTACAGTGAATTATGCTGTAATCAACTTGAGAGTACAGATGTCTGTTTACTATACTAACTCCAATTCTTTTGAATATATTCCCAAATGTGAGATGGTTAGATTATTTAACAGTTCTACTTTTTAATTCTTTGTGGAACCTCATACTGTTTTCCATAGTAACCTCACCATTTTACATTCCCTCCTTCAGTATAGAAGGCTTCCACTGTTTCCATATCCTGGTCAACACTTACTTCCTTTTCTTTTTCCAATGGATATAAGATGATAGTTCATTGTGTTTGATTTGCAAGTAAAAATCCATAGATAACATCATATTCAATAATCAGAAACAGCTTTTCCTTTAAGATCACAAACAAGACAAAGATACCTATTTGTACCACTTCTACTCAACATAGTACCAAGTACTAGGCACAGAAATTATGCTATACAAATTGGAAAGGAAGAAGTAAAATTTTGTTTTCAGATGATGTGACCTTATATACATTAAACCCTAAAGACTACATAATTTATTAGAGCTAATAAACCCAGTAACATTTTAGGATATAAAATGAACACACAAAAATCAGTTGCATGTATATTTACTAAAACTGAAATATCTAAAAATGAAACTGAGTACTGTCTCAATTACAATATCATAAAGAATAATAGATACTTAAGAATAAATTTAACCAAAAAAATGAAAATTATACACTGAAAACAAAAATACTGATGAAAGCAATTAAAGTCACTCGTAAATGTAAAGGTTTCCTTTAATCAAGAACTGGAAGTTAATATTATTAGGATTGCAAAAGTGATCTACAGATTCAGTGCAGTCCCTGTCAAAATACCGATGTATTTTTAAACTAGAAAACAATGGAACTTGAAGTTCATGTGGGCCACCAAAGACACTGAATAACCAAAGCAAACTTAAAAGCAACAAAGGTGGATGCATGACCCTGGTTTCAGAATATATTACAAAGCTACAGCAATTAGATTCATATTGTACATTGACATATTAACAACGGAACAGAATGGAAATGTCATAATAAAACCCAAGTGTATATTGTCAACTGATCTGCACAAGAGACAAGAGTACACAATGATGAAAATAGTCTCTTCAGAAAATGGTGATGACAGAACTGTACACTCTCACAGAAAATAATGAACTTGAAGTCTTATCTTGCATCACACTTAAAAATCAAAGTGGATTAGAGACATTAACGTGAAACTAAATTGAAACAGAGCAGATTTGACAGGTACGGTGGATAAAGCTGCTTTTTGAGATGACCATACCTCACTTCAAAGTGCCTGCTTTGAGTCCTGGCTACTCCATGCTTCTGATCCAGCTTCCAGTTAGTGCACACCACACCCTGGGAGACAGCAGAGGATGACTCAAGTACATGGGTTTCTGCCACCCATGACCACTTGGATATGACACCAAACACAAACAGCGAAAGTAAAAATAGACAAGTGGGACTACTTCAAAATGAAAGCTTTCTTCACAGCAAAGGAAATGATCAACAGATTGTAACAGAAAGGCAACCCAGGGAATGTGAGAATATACTTGCATACCACATATTTGATAAGTGGCTAATATTCACAATATATTATTGAGAACAATTATAATTATATTTTAAAAACCCAGTAACTCCATTAAAATGCACAAATGATTTGAGTAGACATTTCTCCAGGTGGCCAACAAGTTATATTAAAAGACATTTGATTCTGGTTCAGATAATATACTATAGCCTGCAAAAGAGTACCACAGTTCTGAAGAATGTCAACTTTCAGTATGTTGCAGTTGAGCCTTCAGTATTTAATTTCAGGGCCAGCACTGTGGCATAGTAGGCTGTCTCTGCCTACAGTGCTGGAATCCCATATGGGTGTGGGTTCGTGTCCTGGGGCTGCTCCTCTTCCGATTCAGCCATCTGCTAAGGGCCTGGAATAGCAATGGAAGATGGCCCAAGTGCTTGGGCCCCTGCACCCACATAGGAAACCCAGAATAAGCTCCTGGCTCTTGGCTTCAGATTGGACCAGCTCTGGCTGTTGCGGTCATTTGGGGAGTGAACCAGAGAATGGGAGACTTTTCTGTCTCTACCTCTCTGTCTGTACTTCTACCTCTCAAATAAATAAATAAGATCTTTAAAAATAGAATATTTAATTTTATCTAAAACTAGTACTCAAAGATAATGGAGTATAAGGTAAATCCTGCAGACATTTTTCACTACTCTACTTATTTCAATATGAGATTGTGGATGAAAACACTAGAACACATACAGCATGAAAGGTTATACATGGTGATGTTACTACAGAAATCACAAATAGAGAATTCAAATTAAAATTAGACTTGTAATGTATTGGAGTGGAATGGACATTTTGAGATTTGATGTTTACAGCTCTTGTCTCTTCCATTGAGGAACAGTGTTTTTTCTTCATATTATTTGTTTAACTCTTTTATTTAGTGTAGGGTCAACTTTATGATCATTAAGTAAACTAAAAATACATCTTTGTAAAAGTTAACAGTGGGAATGGGAGAAGGAGGAGGAAGAAAAGTTGAGGCAAGGAGTATCACTATGTTCCTGAATCTCTATATATGAAATACATAAAACCTGTATAACTTAAATAAATTTTAAACTAAAATCAGATTTGTTAGGGTAGGTATTGGACAGAGTGTTTAACAGGCCACTCAGGAAGCCCACATCCCATACCACAGTGCCTGGTTTGAGTCTAAGCTCCTCCACTTCCTGCTAAAGCAAAATCCAAGAGGCAACAGGTAATCATTCAAGTACCTGAGTCTCTGTCACCTAAGTGGGAGACCATGAGTTCCGGTTTTGGTCTGGCCCAAAGATGGCTGTTGTGGACTATGGGAGTGAATCAGCAACTGGAAAATAAAACCCTCTCTCTCTCTTCCCCCTTCCCATTCAAATAAAATGAAAGTAAATAAATAAATACAATTTTTACAAACATCATATTTGTTGAAGTTGTTATGCCAAGGAGGACCAGTTACTGACCAACCCTTACCTGAAGATGTATGTTTTACTCTGTTTTACACCCGTAGCGGAAATGTTCTCTGATGGCAAGAGCACCTTGAGAGTTGGCTGTAGTTAACAAGTTCAACTCTCAGCAGAGGCAGCAGCTAAACCAAACTCAGGAAGCATTTCATTCTTGTGCAACTGATTCTAAGCTGTATTGAACAGACAGTGAAAACCCCTGAAATAAACAATTTACCTCCAGAGTAGGAATTATTAGTCTTTTAAACATAGCTCCGCCACTAAAAGCTATTGTGGCCGTCATGAAACCATTCACTTTTTCTGAAATGAGTTTTCTCATCTTTAAATTGAGGTTGTTGATGCCTGTATCTTTCACTCTGAAAAGTCCATGATTTATTACTGCTCCACTCATCTATACTAGGAACCCCTAAAAGATGCATTAAATAATGTTAATGAGTCAGACAACTGACTGAGCTAGTTGTGGGAATAGGAGTAAACCTATTACATGTATATTTGACTCTTTAGAAGAAAGTCTCAACTGGTAGACAAAAACTTAACCAATGGATGCTGGTGATGATGCTTGTTTAATGACTTGTACAAAACCAGATCTTATTTATAGTATGCTGGGTACTTGATTTTTCTTATTACACATAGTTCATGTTTTCTTGCCTTTTGGCACAATGATTGACAGATCTCACACAGAATAATGGGGCTTAATTCTTCCCTTCTGTCCATATGGGCTGTAGATACTAACATATCTCTCACAAACTAAGGCCCTCCTTAATTGATTTTTTTTTTTCAAGAAAAGACTTTTCACTACTCACTTCTCAGAATCTCCTGAACCTTCCAGTTCTGACTTTTGCTCAAAGTCCTACATTCTATTCTTCCTTTATTACCTTCCAATAATTGTCAGCAACTCTTACTTGCTCCTACATCAAAATAGTAGGAAAATAGACTATCTTAAAATGCCACTTCATTTCCACATACAGCATGGGGGAGTATGACAGCTCCTTTTATACTTCCTTATTAGAATTTCCTTCTCTTTCTTGAGATGCCTTAAGAACAAGAACATCTATATTGTCCACTTTCTATAATACTAGCTGCATTATATTGGCAATAAGGAATGAAGCGTTCCTTCCCCTTGATCATACAATGCTAATAAACAGTGAGTGACGGCCAGTGGCGTGGCTCACTTGGCTAATCCTTTGCCTGTGGTGCCAGCACCCCAGGGTTCTAGTTCAGGTTGGGGCGCCGGATTCTGTCCTGGTTGCCCCTCTTCCAGTCCAGCTCTCTCCTGTGGCCCGGGAATGCAGTGGAGGATGGCCCAAGTGCTTGGGCCCTGCACCCGCATGGGAGACCAGGAGGAAGCACCTGGCTCCTGGCTTTGGATGGGCGCAGCATGCTGGCCACGGCGGCCATTTGAGGGGTGAAACAAAAGAAAAGGAAGACCTTTTTCTCTGTCTCTCTCTCTCACTGTCTAACTCTGCCTGTCCAAAAAACAAACAAACAAACAAAAAACCAGTGAGTGACAGCGTCAGCATCATATTTAGCAAAATTCACACTCTTAATATCAGTTTTAAGCTTCATGGTTTTGCTAATTATTAGTTCCAAGAACTTTGGAAAGTATTTTTTTTAAGATTTTTTTATTTATTTACTTGAAAGGTGAAGTTACAGAGAGACAGAGGCAGAAAGAGAGAGAGAGAGGTTTTCAATCCACTGGTTCGTTTCCCAGTTGGCTGCAATGACCAGAGCTGCCCTGATCCATAGCCACGAGCCAGCAGTTTCTTCTGGGTCTCCCATGGAGGTGCAGAGACCTGGGCCATCTTCTACTGCTTTCCCAGGCCATGGCAGAGAGCTGGATCAGAAGTGGAGCAGCCAGGACAGGAACCAACCAGAGCCCATATAGATTGCCAGCACTGCAGATGGCAGCTTTAACTGCTATGCCACAGTGCCAGACCCTGGAAAGTATCTTAATCTCTGTTAGCCTCTATTTCTTCATCTTGTAATGGAGAATCAACTAACACTGATTTAAAATAATGTATTAAAATTTAGGGGCTGGCGCCATGGTGCAGTAGGTTAATCTGCCTGCTGTGCCAGCATCACATATGGGTACTGGTTCTAGCCCTGGCTGCTCCTCTTCCGATCCAGCTCTCTGCTGTGGCCTGGGAGAACAGTGGAGGATGGCCCAGGTCCTTGGGCCCCCTTAACTCGTGTGGGAGACTCAGAGGCAGCTCCTGGCTTTGGATCAGTGCAGCTCAGGCCATTGTGGCCAATTGAGGAGTGAACCAGAAGATGGAGGACTTTTCTCTCTCACTCCCTGCCTCTGCCTGTGTGTAACTCTGCCTTTCAAATAAATAAATAAATCTTTAAAAATTATTAGAATAGTGGCTGGCGCCACTGCTCAATAGGCTAATCCTCCGCCTGCGGCGCCGGCACACCGGGTTCTAGTTCTGGTCAGCGCCGGATTCTGTCCCGATTGCCGCTCTTCCAGGCCAGCTCTCTGCTGTGGCCCGGAGGTGCAGTGGAGGATGGCCCAAGTGCTTAGGCTCTGCACCCCATGGGAGACCAGGAGAAGCACCTGGCTCCTGGCTTCGGATCAGCACGGTGCGCAGGCCACCACAGCCATTGAAGGGTGAACCAATGGCAAAAGGAAGACCTTTCTCTGTGTGTCTCTCTCACTGTCTACTCTGCGTGTCAAAAAAAAAATTAGAATAGAACTTGGACCTGTATAGTCATCAAACATATCTTAGCTCCTTTTATTATCCTATAGGCAATAAGAGTACCAAACTGAATTTGCATTTCAGTAAATGTTTACATTTTTCCTTGAAAGCATGTCCTAGTAGATGGGGAAGTCATTGTTGGTATGATTCAAGTTCCAACTTCTCAACCTAGTCATTGTTATTCTATCCTGTTTTTGTGGAAATGTTCAACAAATGGCAAAAATGAGTTCTGGGCCCCTCCTGCAGAAAATGGCATAATATTAGATACTGCTTCATCCAAAGCAGATCATGTCTGGAAGCTGAATGTCATTAAATCAATGTTTCCACTATGCATCATCCAAAACAGTACGTGTGCCTGGGCCACACCCTGGGAAATTCTGATTCAGTGCCCAGTGTACAGTTTAGAGTATGTAATTTGAAAATACAGGCCGCTCCTGTGGTGTAGCAGGTAAAGCCGTTGCCTGCAGTTCCAGCATCCCATATGGGTTTGAGTCCCACCTGCTCCACTTCCAGCTCTCTGCTATGGCCTGAGAAAGCAGTGGAGTACAGACCAAGTCCTTGGGCTCTTGCACCCATGTGGGAGGCCTTGAGGAGGCTCAAGGCTTCAGATTGGCAGCTTCAGATAGGTGCAACTTCAGCTATTGTGGCCAAAATCTTTTAAAAATAATAATTTGAAAATAGTATGGAAGCAACAGTGATGTGTCTTGCTGATTAACTAGGGCTGAATTAATGCATTCAGGAAAGCATACAGCATAGCAAGCTAAGCAGATTTCCCAGCGTCATTCTTGATTCCTGGACATTTGTAAACAGTGACAACAAGAAGAGTATAGAATTGTAACTGAGATTATATTTCCATGGGAACAAGAACTCCAGTGTTTCTTCATGTTCAGAAATATCTGTAATAAAGGTAGCCTATTGTTCACTCTAAACTGCTGCAATACAGTGAACACTATGGAAACTCATTTGCTCCTTTGCCTTGTCTATAACAGGACACAGCTTGCACATTTGTAATTGTAGAAAATGGTGTATCGTGCAAGACTTTTCATTTTCATGGGTTATTCTCATAGAAAAAGAATTTGGAGCTTATGTTCATTCTTCTGATTTAACAAATAAAAAATTGAAACTCATGGTGACTAATGACTTTGCCTGAAGTCACACAGCTGGGTGAATCTCTTTTTTCTTTTGGTATATAATATGTAGTTTGCTCCTATATTTCTTAGAAGGTAGAGAAAGAAATACATTTTACAAAATTAGCAAGAAAATCAATTGTCAAAGCACACTAAAACGGTTATCAAACTTCAAGGGATACGGGATATTTATTACAGTGCACAATTCATTATCTTTACTGGTTCCTTTCTTTTTTTATTTAAAGAATATAAATTTCCAAAGTACAGCTTATGGATTACAATGGCTTCCCCCCTCATAACTTCCCTGCCACACGCAACCCTCCCCCCTTACCCGCTCCCTCTCCCCTTTCATTCACATCCAGATTCATTTTCAATTCTCTTTGTATACAGGAAATCAGTTTAGTATGTGTTAAGTAAAGATTTCAACAGTTTGCCCCCACATAGCAACACAAAGTGAAAAATACAGTTGGAGTACTACTTATATCATTAATTCACAATGTACAGCACATTAAGGACAGAGATCCTACATGATATTTTTTTAAAAAAATTGATTAATTTTCTAGGCAATTTCCAATTTAACACCAAGTTTTTTTTTTCATTTTCAATTATCTTTATATACAGAAGATCGATTAAGTATATACTAAGTAAAGATTTCATCAGTTTGCGCCCACACAGAAACACAAAGTGTAAAAATATTGTTTCAGTACTAGTTATAGCATTATTTCACATTGTACAACACATTAAGGACAGATCCCACATGAGACTTTAAGTGCACAATGACTCCTGATGTTGATTTAACAATTTGACACTCTTGTTTATGACGTCAGTAATCTCCCTAGGCTCTAGTCATGAGTTGCCGAGGCTATGGAAGCCTTTAGGGTTCGCAATAGTCTCTTAGTAGAGTTCTTTGGGTCCCCTAAATAAAGAATCATATCATCTGCAAAGAGGGATAGTTTGAGTTCTTCCTTCCCAACTTGTACCCCTTTAATTTCTTTCTCTTGCCTAATAGCTCTAGCTAAGACTTCCAGAACTATATTGAACAGCAGTGGTGAGAGTGGACATACCTGTCTGGTACCAGATCTCAGTGGAAATGCTTCCAACTTTTCCCCATTCGATAGGATACTGGCCATGGGATTTTCATAAATTGCTTTGATTGTATTGAGGAATGTGCCTTCTATACCCAGTTTGCTTAGGTTTTTCATCATGAAAGGGTGTTGAATTTTATCAAATGCTTTCTCTGTGTCTATTGAGATAATTGTATGGTTTTTCTTCTGCAGTCTGTTAATGTGGTGAATCATGTTGATTGTTTTGCAAACACTGAACCATCCCTGCATACCAGGGATAAATCCCACTTGGTCTGGGTGGATGATCTTTCTGATGTGTTGTTGCAGTCTATTGGCCAGAATTTTATTGAGCTTTTTTGCATCTACTTTCATCAGGGATAATGGTTTGTAATTCTCTTTAAATACTGCATATTTTTCCAGCTTAGGAGATAAGGTGATGCTGGCTTCACAGAAAGAGTTTGGGAGGATTCCCTCTTTTTTGACTGTTCTGAATAGTTTGAGAAGAATTGGAGTTAGTTCTTTAAATGTCTGGTAGAATTCAGCAGTGAATCCATCTGGTCCTGGGCTTTTCTTTGTTGGGAGGGCCTTTATTACTGTTTCAATTTCTGTCTCAGTTATGGGTCTGTTTAGGTTTTCTATGTCTTCCTGGTTCAACTTAGGTAGGTTGCATGTGTCCAGGAATCTATCCATTTCTGATAGATTTCCCTGTTTGCTGGCATACAAGTCCTTGTAGTAATTTCTGATGATTCTTTTGATTTCTGTGGTGTCTGTTGTTACGTTTCCTTTTTCATCTCTGATTTTATTGATTTGGGTTTTTTCTTTTCTTTTTTTAGTTAGTTGGGCCAATTGGGTGTCAATTTTGTTTATTTTTTCAAAAAACCATCTCCTCATTTGGATGATTTTTTGTAATTTTTTTTTGGATTCAATCCTGTTGATTTCTTCTCTGATTTTAATTATTTCTCTTCTCCTACTAGATTTGGGTCTGGTTTGCTGCCGATTTTCTAGATCCTTGAGATGAACTGAAAGCTCATCTATTTGGTGCCTTTCCAATTTCTTGATGTAGGCATCTATTAATATAAACTTTCCTCTTAACACTGCTTTTGCTGTATCCCATAGGTTTTGGTATGTTGTGCTGTTATCCTCATTTACTTCCAGAAAATTTTTGATTTCCCTTTTAATTTTTTCTATGATCCATTGTTCATTCGGGAGCATGTTGTTCAGTCTCCATGTGTTTGCATATGCTCTATGGATTCCTGAGTTGCTTATTTCCAACTTCATTCCTTTATGATCTGAGAAGCTACATGGTATGGTTCTAATTCTTTTGAATTTGCTGAGACTTGCTTTATGGCCTAGTATGTGGTCAGTCATAGAGAAGGTTCCATGTACTGCTGAGAAGAATGTAAATGCTTTATGTGTAGGATGAAAAGTTCTGTAGATATATGTTAGATCCATTTGGGCTATAGTGTCGTTTAAATCTACAGTCTCCTTGTTGATCTTCTGTCCTGTTGATCTGTATATTTCTGTGAGTGGAATATTGAAGTCCCCCAGTACTATTGTATTGGGGTCTAAGTCTCCCTTTAAGTCCCTTAACAAATTTTTTAAATAAACCTGTGCCCTGTAATTAGGTGCATATACATTGATAATCATTATATCTTCCTGTTGAATCAATCCCTTAATCATTATATAGTGCTCCTCTTGTCTCTCTTAACAGTTTCTGTGTTAATGTTTATGTAGTCCGATATTAAGATGGCTACACCTGCTCTTTTTTCATTTCTGTTGGCATGGTATATTTTTTTCCAGCCTTTCACTTCCAGTCTGTATGGATCTTTGTTGCAGAGATGTTTTTCTTGTAAGCAGCAAATAGATGGGTTTTGTTACTTAACCCAATCAGCTAATCTGTGCCTTTTAACTGGACAGTTCAGACCATTAACGTTCAATGTGACTATTGATAAGTGGTAACTTTGCCCTGCCATTTGCCAAAGATATTTTCTAATATATGCTTTGAATTCCCTGTGATCTTTTGCTGTGTGGTTCCTTTCGTTTAGCTTCTTTCATGTTGATGGCCGTGTTTCTGTGTGTAACACATCTTTAAGCATCTTTTGCAGGGCTGGATGAGTGGCAACAAATTTTTCAATTTCTGTTTGCTATGAAAGGTCTTTATTTCACCTTCATTCACAAATGAGAGCTTTGCAGGATGTAATAGTCTGGGCTGGTAATTTTTCTCTCTTAGTACCTGGGCTATGTCTCAGCATTCCTTTCTAGCTTGTAGGGTTTCTGATGAGAAGTCTGCTGTGAGTCTAATTGGAGATCCTCTGAGAGTAATCTGACATTTCTCTCTTCCACATTTTAGGATCTTTTCTTTTTGTTTCACTGTGGTGAGTTTAATTACAATGTGTCGTGGTGAGGACCTCTTTTGGTCATGTTTACTAGGGGTTCTATGAGCTTCCTGTACTAGGATGTCTCTATCCTTCTCCAAACCTGGTTAATTTTCTGCTAGTATCTCACCAAAAAGGTCTTCTAATCCTTTCTCCCTCTCCATGCCTTCAGGAACTCCTAGAACTCGAATGTTGGGTTTTTTAATAGTATCCTATAGATTCCCAACAATATTTTTTAGATTTCTAATTTCCTCTTCTTTTCTTTGGTTTGACTGTATATTTTCCTGTGCTCTGTCTTCTAAGTCTGATATTCTCTCTTCTGCTTCACCCATTCAGTTTTTAAGGCTCTCTAATGTGTTTTTAATTTGATCTATTGAATTCTTCACTTCATTATGATTTCTCGTCACTATCACAGTTTCATGTTCTACTAGTTGTTTCATTTCATTTTGATTCCTCCTTAATATTTCATTTTTACTGAGATATTTTCTATCTTGTACATTAAGGGTTTCTGTAGTTCAAGAATTTGTTTTTGAGTACTTCTTAGTTCTCTTATCAATTTTTTGAGATCTGCTTCTTGCATTTCTTTTATCTCATCATCTTCGTAATCTTGAATTGGGGTGTCTTTTTCATTTGGGGGCGTCATAGTGTCTTCCTTGTTCTTGTTACCTCGGTTTTTGCCTTTGTTGTTTGGCATATTGGTTTCTTCACTGTGGTGTTTTTCCTTGTTATACTATGACTCTAGATTATGTGGACTGTCTGCTTTCAATGGAGCCTTAGAGGCTTGAGATGGGTGTGGCCTGAGAGCTCTGTTTTGTTCCTCAGGGTTTTGGTGTGCCAAAGGGGACAATCCCAGGTTAGGCATGGTAAATCAATCTCTCTCTTTCTTTCTTTCTTTCTTTCTTTCTTTCTTTCTTTCTTTCTTTCTTTCTTTCTTTCTTTTCTTTCTCTCTTTCTTTCTTTCTTTCTTTCTTTCTTTCTTTCTTTCTTTCTTTCTTTCTTTCTTTCTTTCTTTCTTGATTCAAAAGGGAAGTACTTTCGCACAGCTAAACGGAATTAGGGATGGTTAGCAGGCAAATGATTTACCCACAGGAGCCAGAGATCAGAAGCTCTTTCCCAAGGACCACACAGGGAATCTCTGTGGCCCTCTGTGTGGGCTCAAATTCTCCTGCAGTCTCCCACTGGGCTGCCAAAGCTACCAAACTGTAGCATCTCTGGAAAGCACTCACGTCAATTTGTGAATTCTGTGAGTTCTGTCCCCCACCGTCTCTTTTTTCACAGTCTCAGTTCATTAGCACCACACATTCATTAGGTTCTAATCTCCTGTTATTTCACCCCCACGCCCACAGTCAGGATTTTCTGCTATGCTCAGGGCCAGTGCAGACCTGAGGTTGCCCTGCTTATGACTTATGTCCAAAATGGCGCCTGCTCTTTGTCTTGCTTGCCTTTGAGAGGTGAGTGGAGACAGAGAAACCTGTGTCCGTATCAGTCACGTTTTTTCTCTCTCTCTCTTCTAGTTATCCTGGTGAACTTTTCCCCACAGGGTTTCAAGCCTTGTTCACTCTAGTCTCCTCTTTCTGCTTCCCTGATGGTGTCTTGGGCTATTGAGGTTTGGTTCACCTCATGTTCCAGTGCTGGTGTGTTGAGTCTGCCGCTGTTGTCCTGAACTGTGGGTTCCCATGCCCTCCACGCAGGTCCACTGTGAATCACTAGTTCCAGAAGAGTTTCCTCTGCTGTTTCTTCCCCTACTCTTCCTTGAACCTGCAGTATCTCCCACTTTTATTAAACTGTCTCTCCCCGAACTATTGGTATGCTCCCTTCCTATTCTGCCATCTTGCCACTCTCCACTGGGTTCCTTTCTTTTGTAATAAAACCTATTGGTACCAGGTGATGCAAAAGGCACAAAACAATACTGTTCTGCTTTCCACAGGTCCTCACTAACAGCAACATCTTATCAATCACTATTTAGACACAATAGAGTAGGAGGAGAATCTTGAATTTCTTTTATTATTATATTGCTTCTAACCAATATGTGAACCCTGTAAAAAGACACAAAGTGATAAATATAGAATTTGGTTTTAGAGTCAAATTTATTACTATAATATTTTCCAGAGACTCACACAAAATGTGTACTGGATAATGAACTGTAAACAAAATAGACACAGATGTTAATATCTTCTTTTATGTCCCTTTTATATTTTTACTTACTGTTGATTCCATTAAGAGGAATATATATATTATGTGTAGCTATGAAAGATAATATAAAAGCATCTGTGCAACTACCATCAGTTTAAGAATCTGACAATTATCCATTATCTTTGGAGCTCCTATTTTCCCCTACACTTACTCTATTCTCTCTCCATCTTCAGAAATAACAATAAACTGAATTTGCACCTTGTCATTCCTTTGACTTTCTTTAGTTTTACCTTATATATGTATGTTCTTAAAGCTTATATAGAAAAGGAGCCAGTGCTATGGCACAGCAGGTTAAAGCCTCAGCCTGTAACACCAGCATCCCATATGGGTGCTGGTTCAAGTCATGGCTACTCCACTTCTGATCCTGCTCTCTGCTACTCCTTGGGAAAGCAGTAGGAAATAGCCCAAATCCTTGAGCCCTTGCATCAACATGGGAGACCTGGAAGAAGCTCCTGGCTCCTGACTTCTGGCTTCGGATCAGCTCAGCTCTGGCCATTGTGGCCATTTGTGGAGTGAACCA
Source organism: Sylvilagus floridanus (assembly GCA_949820135.1). Taxonomy (NCBI): domain Eukaryota; kingdom Metazoa; phylum Chordata; class Mammalia; order Lagomorpha; family Leporidae; genus Sylvilagus; species Sylvilagus floridanus. The sequence continues at coordinate 106,654,385 of OX463241.1, forward strand.
GTGGGTGAAAGACCTCTCTCTCTCTCTCTCTCTCTCTCTCTCTCTGGCTCTACCTCTCTCTGTACTCTGTATTTCAAATAAGTAAAATAAATCTTTTTTTTTTTAAACTTTTGTACTAGAAATCCTTCTATATATATGTTTCTGTATTACTGATTTTTATTGCTCAAAATATGCTCTTTGGGGTCAACCTTATGGTTCAGGGGGTTAAGCCACCACCTTCAAGGCTAGCATCCTTTATCAGAGTGCCAGGTTTTGTCCTGTCTACACAGCTTTCTGTCTAGCTCTCTGTAAATGCATCTGGGAAAGCAGCAGAAGATGGCTCAAGTATCCCTGCCACTCAACTGGAAGGTCTAGATAGTGTTTCAGGCTCCTGGTTTCAGCATGGCCCAGAACCAGCCGTTGTGACAATTTCGGAAGTAAGCTAATTGATATAAGATCTCTGTCTCTTCCTCTCTCTGTCACTTTGCCTTTCAAATAAATAAAATAAAACTTACAAAATGATATTCATCTTCTAGCATGTTTTTGTATATAATCCTGTTTCATTCAAATTGCTAAAACACTAATTTAAATTAATTTATCATTATTTATTCTGTTAGACGTTTACTGGTTTCCTGTTTAGTGACAGATGGTATATCTCTAAGCATTCCTTTCTATGTGTCTATGTTTGGGATTTCTTGAGAGTGTGTTTGCCTAGGTGTGAAGTTGGATTTTAGGACATGTTAACTTCCTGCTTAGTAGATATTATGCATTTAAAAATATTTTTTACATTTAAAGGCAGTCTTAGAAAGAGAGAATTAGAGAGAGAGAGAGAGAATCTTCTACCCACTAATTCTCTCCTCAAATTGCCTCAAAGGACTGGGCTGGGTCAAACTGAAGCCAGGTGCCTGTAACTGCATCTGTATCTCCCATGTGTATGCAGGGGCACAAGCACTTGGGACATATGCTGCTGCTTTCCCAGGCACATTAGCAAGGAGCTGGATTAAAAGTGGAGCAACCAGGTCTCAAGCCAGAACCTATATAGGAAGCCAGCATTGCAGGCATTAGCTTAACCCACAGTGCCACAATCTGGCCCCTACATTCATTTTTAAAAAAGATTATAAAAATCAGCCCAGCTACCAAAAATGTAGAAGAGTTTATTGGTACACATTAGATGGGAGGGACAACTTGTCACATTTCAGTTCTAATTTGGTTCTTAATGTCATTTAACATTCTCAAATGTTTATTGGTTATTTCTGCTTCCACCTGTGGAAAAGGGCTTACTTAATTCTTTTGCTCACTTTTCCTTGAGATTTTTGTTTTAATTTAAACTCCTTTATTGGAATTCTTACTATTCTGTATTCTAATCTCTTATCAGTTGTAAATATTCTCATTTGTTGCTTGATTTTCAACTTATAGTGTCTCAGTGAATAAAAATTCTCAATTTTATTATGGTTATTTTTACTAATCTTGGTGTTTCTTGTGAATATTTTTTTATACTTTCTTCTAACATTGTTATACCTGTCTTTCATGTATGAGTCAAATGCATATTCTCTATGCCCTATGTTTAGTTTTTTTCTGAAAAGATAACCAATATTCCTGGTAACATTTATTGAAATGTTCATCATTCTTTCACTGAATTTCTGCATTAGTTTGTCATAAATGAAAGATTTATGTGTGGATTTTCTCTGAGCTTTGCAATCAGCTCAATTGGACTGTTTGTTTATCCCAGAAATTGTAGGACACTATGTTTACATTATGCCATGGGCAGGCATTTGCCATAGTGGTTTAAACACTGCTTATGAGTCCAGCATTCCATCACATTGGGGGTTAGGGGTTAGGTTTTTTTCTTTTTTTTAAGATTTATTTATTTACTTGAAAGTCAGAGTTACACAGAAAGAAGGAAAGGCAGAGAGAGAGAGAGAGAGAGAGAGAGAAGACAGGGAGGCGCTGATTCACTCCCCAGTTGGCCTCAATTGCTGGAGCTGTGCCAATCCGAAGCCAGGAGCCAGGAGCTTCCTCCGGATCTCTCAGGCGAGTGCAGGGGACCAAGGACTTGGGCCATCCTCTACTGCTTTCCCAGGCCATAGCAGAGAGCTGAATGTGAAGTGGAGCTGAAGGGTCTCAAACCGGCGCACATATGGGATGCCAGCGCTTCAGGCCAGGGCGTTAACCCACTGTGCCACAGCGCTGGCCCCTTAGTGGCTTTTTTTTTTTTTTAAGAAAGGGCTTAACTCATTTTTTGAAATAAAATAAAAAACAATATAAGAAATTATACTGAAACAGAACATGTGCTGGGCACTTACTGATTGGCTTCACTAACATACGACCTGTTTTCTTACAACTTGCTGTCATATATCAATGCAAAAACATCATGCCATGAAATGTGTACACACAGCAGTAAAGATATCCCTGGAATACTATAGATATTTATTTTAAAAATATTTTATTTATTATTTATTTGAGAGGTAGATTTACAGACAGTGAGAGTGAGACAGAGAGAAAGGACTTCTATCTGCTGGTTCACTCCCCAAATGGCCACAACAGCTGGAGCTGGGCTGATCTGAAGCCAGGATCCAGTAGCTTCAACTGGGTCTCCCATATTGGTACAGGGGCCCAAGGACTTAGGCCATCTTCTACTGCTTTCCCAGGCCACAGCAGCGAGAGGGATCAGAAGAGGAACAGCCGGGACTAGAACCAGCACCCATATGGGATGCTGGTGCTGGAGGTGGAGGATTAACCTACTGTGCCACAGTGCCAGCCCCACTACAGATATTTGTTACACATTCATGAATTGTCTGTTCTTATTTTCTTTTTTAAAGATTTGTTCATTTATTTGAAAAGCAGAATTATGTGGTGGTGCTGTGGTGTAGTAGGCTGGGCCTCTGCCTGGGGCACAGACATCACATATAGGTGGCAGTTCATGTCCCGGCAGCGCCTCTTCTGTTCAGCAGTGGAAGATGATCCAAGGGCTTGGGCCCCTGCACCCAGGTGGGAGACCTGGAAGAGGCTCCTGGCTCCTGGCTTTGGATCGACCCAGCTCCAGACATTGCAGCCACTTGAGGCGTAACCAGCAGGTGGAAGAACTTTCTTTAGCTCTGTCTCTCAAATAAGTAAGTAAATATTTTTAAAAAGGCAGAGTTACAGGACAGTGGAAGGAAAGACAGAAAAATTTTCTATCTGCTGATTCATTCTCCAAGTGGTCTCAGTGTTTGGGGCTGACCAAGCCAAAGCCAGGAGCCAGGAGCCTCTTCCAGGTCTCCCACATGGATCACAGCATCCACTGCTTTTCCAGATCAATTAGCAGGGAGAGCTGGATTAGGAAGTGGAGCATGCCGGACTCTAGCCATACAGGCAACACAGGTGGCAACCCAACCCATTGCACCACAATGCTGGCTCCATATCTGATTGCTTTAATTTAATTGCAAATGGGAAATTACAGACTTCTAAGATCTAGAAGGACTGTAGACAAAGCTTGAGCCCATTCTTTCTTTGTACAAGAGGATAAACCATGACCAGAGAACTTAAATGAATTGCAAATGTCACACAATAGCTTAAAGACAAAGCTGAAGATTGATCCCATGCCTTCACTTCTCAGTATGTTGCTAGGAGAAATACTAGACACTGTTCACATGAGGTGTACAGTTCTCGGTGGCTTGGATGTTTTGTAAGAAAATTTTCTGACAATATATTCTCTAGAACATTGAAGGTATACATACATCCAAGTTACTACTTAGGGGAGATAACATCACTGCTTATTTTTTTAAGTTCACATTATAATATCAAACCTGGGGTTGGCACTGTGGTGTAGTGGATTAAGCCGCTGCCTGCAGTGCCAGCATCCCATATGGATGCCGGTTTGACCTGGCTTCTCCACTTCTGATCCAGCTCTCTGCGGTGGCCTGGGAAAGCAGTAGAGGATGGCCTAGGTCCTTGGGCCCCTGCACCCACGTGGAAGACCAGAAGAAGCTCCTTACCCTGGCTTAGGATTGGTGCAGCTTCAGCCGTTGTGGCCAGTTGGGGAGTGAACCAGTTATGGGAGACCTCTCTTTTTCTCCCTATCTCTCTGCCTCTCCTTCTCTCTGTGTAACTCTGACTTTCAAATAAATAAATAAACCAAAAATCAGGGGAGACCCACATCCTTAACTGAATATGAGCTCAATTCTATTTTCAAATATGATTCCATTTTCTCAAAATTCACTAGGAAAAAATGAATCAGAACATGAAAAAAAGTCAAGGGGTGACTCTTTTACAGAATAACCATGCAGAAATTTTGGAATCAGATTATTTATTTGTCATAAGTCTACTAACCAAAAGGCAGATGTGGGCACCATGTGATGACTTAACTTCACAGTGATTTAAGAAGAGAAGGCTCAGACTTTCATGCAGCCAGAGATCTGATGCCAGGAAGAACTGTGGAGACTGAAGAGTCATCAAGGAAGTTCCAAGTTTCCAGAAGTAAAAATATCTAGATGCAGTCATCATCACTCTGTGGCAGATTGTGGACTATCCCTGTTTTGTCTTTATTTTATTATTGCCTTTTAGTGATGAGAAAATTAACACTTTCCAAGTGTTACTGACAGAGGCCTGGAGGCATCTGCTTTAAGAAATATATGCAAGTCAACCAAGGCTCCAAGTTTCCTCTTCTGATATTGGAAATGAGCTTGCCTATTCTACATTTTTTGGGCTCCAGCAGACTAATTGTTAAGTGTAGGGCTTCTTTCTCTCCAGTGATTCTATTGAGAGCTTCATAGAATTGTTTTTATTTTGGGGTCATCGCTGTGGTGCAGTGGATTAAGCCATGACTTGCAGCACTAGCATCCCATATGGGCACCAGTTCAAGTTCCAGCTGCTCTACTTCCAAAGCTCCCTGCTAATGCTGTTGGGAAAGCAGTGGAGGATGGTCCAAGTGGTTGGGCCCCTGCACCTATGTGGGAAACAGGTCTGAAGCTCCTGGCTCCTGGCTTCCGCCTTGCCTAGTCCTGACTCTTGTAGCCATTGGGGCAATGAACAGTAGATGTAAGATATGTCTCTCTGTTTCTCTCTGTGTCCCTCTCTATATATAACTTGACCTTTCAAATAAATAAGTAAATAAATCTTTTTACTGAACTGTTTTTATTTTAAAAGTCTGAACATGCTATGTCATATTTAGGATCAACTGGTTTTTACTGATTATCCACAATAATTTAAGCTCTCTACTCACTGTTTTGTACTTACATAGTCTATTTTATTTACTTCTGAGATCTTATAAACACTTTCATTTTAAAGGTAGAGAAAACTCACAAATATTAAATTTAATAGCTTGCTCAAGACCATAGAACCTGTATTTGACAGAAATAGAATTTGAATCACAAGCTTTTTCCTCCAAGATGTCCCTTTAATAATTCCAGCAACATCAAATTTACTTGTTGTGATTTTTGCATCATCTTTCTGAAATTTTGGAAACAAAATCCTTTTTTAGATTTATTTATTTATCTTAAAGGCAGAGTTAAAGAGAGGGAGAGGCAGAGGCAGAGAGAGATAGAGAGAGAGAGAGTGAGCGAGAGAGAGCGAGAGAGATCTTCCATCTGATGTATCACTCCCCAGATGGCAACAATGATCATGGCTGAGTCAAGCCAAAACCAGGAGCCAGGAGCTTCATCTAGGTCTCCCACACTTGGGCCATGTCTTCTCAGGCTATTATTAGGGAATTGGATTGAAAGTGGAGCAGTCCCCTGTTTGCATATTTAGAATATTAATCTATCTCTTTATAGAATTTATCACTCATGTCATGTATTAATTTCTTTATTTCATTTAACTGTATTTTTAGTAACCTTACAATCATTGTTTTAAGTTCTTTTTCAGGCATTTCATCAGCATCCCCTTCTTCACAGTCAAGCAGCGTACCGAATTCTTCCCTCCCTACTTCTCTCTCCAGCCTCTGGTAACCACAATTACGTTTTTAACCTAAAATGTCTCTTTTTTTGTTCCATGGATGATAGAAATTATGTGATATTTGCCTTTTTGTGTTGGGCTTATTTCACTTAACATAATGATCTTCAATTCCATCCATGTTGCTGCAAATGATGAGATTTCATTCTTTTTTAAAACTAAAAAACATCATTGTATATATGTACTGATTTTGTATGTCCATTCATTTGTTGATGTCCACTTATGTTGTTACCCTTTCCTGATTATGAATAGTGCTACAATGAACATGAGAGCTATGTCTCTATAATAGATGAAGTTAATTTGCCTTGTATAGTTACTACACAGAAGTGGAGTTACTACATCAGTTTTAGTTTTCTGAAGAATCTCCGTACTGTTTTACTGTACTAATTTATATTCCCAAGAACAGAGTGAAAGGGTTCCCATTTCTGCACATTCTCACCAACCCTTGTCGTCATTTGTCTTTTTGATAATAGTCAATCTTACCAAATTGAGGTGCTCATTGTGGTTTACATCTGCATTTATCTGATGAATACTGATAGTTTTAAGTTTTTGTTTAATTATTTATTTGGAAGGTGCTTCCATCTACTGGTTTACCTCCTAAATGCCCACAATGGCCCCAGTGCATCATGCTGAAGCTGGGAGCTAAAAACTCAATCTTATTCACCCATGGAAGGCAAGGACCATAGTACATGAGCCCTTACCTTTTGCCTCTGAAGTTGCACATTAGTAGGAACCTGGAATCTGGAGGGGAGTCAGACCTTGAACTCAAGCACTTATATATGGTATGTGAATCTCCTATGCGTTATCTTTCCTCTTTGCCAAACACCTGCCCCTTATTCTGTTTTCTGAATATTCTTTTTTTTTTTTTTTGACAGGCAGAGTAGACAGTGAAAGAGAGAGAGACAGAGAGAAAGGTCTTCCTTTTGCCGTTGGTTCACCCTCCAATGGCCACTGCGGCTGGCTCATTGCGGCCGGTGCATCGTGCTGATCCAAAGTCAGGAGCCAGGTGCTTCTCCTGGTCCCCCATGGGGTTCAGGGCCCAAGCACTTGGGCCATCCTCCACTGCACTCCCAGGCCACAGCAGAGAGCTGGCCTGGAAGAGGGGCAACCGGGACAGAATCCACACCCCAAGTGGGACTAGAACGCAGTGTGCCGGCACCGCAGGCGGAGGATTAGCCTATTGAGCCACAGCACCAGCCTGAAAATTCTTGATCCACAGATGGTTGAGTTTGTGGACATGGAAACTTAGGACAGGAAGACTAACCGTATTTTGATTATGGTGGTGGTTACACGGTTTTCTGTTTATCAAAATTTGCAGAATAATATGTTCCTAAAAGACTAAATTTTACTGACTGTAAATTTTATTTTAATTTTTAAGCAGGAACATGAAGAACAAACTGAAACTCATATTTGATGAACAGTTGCCTTCCTGATGATGTTACTGAATGTATATGAAAATCGGTCCCTAATGATTCAGCTGCTGTTGGATTCCAATTCAGCATTCGCTCATTCACTAATGTCCTGGAAAACAGTTCTGCCCAGGACTGACTCATTTGCATTTGAGTATCTAATCTTTCTATCCCAGAATTTGTTTGAAAATACTGAGGATAAACAGAATATCGTATTATATTTAGCTTAGAAGTCCATTAACCAAAGAAGGGCCAAAAATGTTCTATTTTTGTGGAAGTGACCTAGGTCATACCCAAGGAAGAACTGCCCACAGGTCAGTGCTATGAGACACTAGAAGGGTTACAGAGGAAACTATGAGCACATTCCCAGACACTAACTAAAGAACATGAGCATCTGACTCTCATGAGTTCTTTCCTTCGTGACAGTTATCAAACACATCCTAGATCTAGAGCACAGGTTGGGTCCTGGCACACTAATACAAAAGCTGGGTAAAGATAGGACTTCTGTGAAAGGGGAAACCTGGGTATTCACTTATGAAAACAAATCCACATGCAGATAGCTCTTATTATTACTTAGGAAGCTCCAGGTACGCACTATCATCATTTACAGAGATTCATTCTTTCCAATAGAATAAAATTCATGTTCAGAAATTAAAGATGTCACATGTCCTCAAACGTCAATGATTCAGGTCTATTGGATAAATGATGCTCTAAGACCTAGGTAGACTAACTGATTAGATATGGAACTATATATTTATTCCCTTCCCTAAGAGCATCTATTTAACTGCATCTCTAATTAGGAAATAGATAGTAATTAGTACAATTTAGGTGGCAGTTAACACTACATTGTCTACATTTTAATAAATTATATATAGAAAAATTCACACACTCACAAACATAAGACTATGCAATTAAAGTGTCCTGTGATATCCTGTGATATGCTGTTTCATGAAAAGTTATTTAATGCATTGCCTTAGATTCTTTTTAATGTCCTTTGAAATTAAACTTTATATAAACATAAATCATTGGGTTAAGTCAATTAATGTAGAATATAAAGCAAACAAGAGTCCTAAACTACTGTTTATGAGCACACTTTTTCGTGTTTATGACTGTAATTCTCAAAGCTTGAGCTTGTAGAGCCATCACTTCAGGAATCTGGAAACATTCTGGCATCTGCTGTAAAGAATGCAGTATCCATGTTTACAGCAAAGGTGTGAGTTGAATCCTAACAGATGCACAGCAACCAAAACAATCTAGTTTCATGCTAAACACAGCTCACAGCTGCCAGTGGGGACACTATTGCTATTCTCATCTCACATTCCACTGGCAAACACTCAGGCTTCTGTTGAAGACTTGGAGGCATAGTTTGAAATATTGATAAATGCAAATATGCTAACTATGTCATTAACAAATTGATATAGGACTGTGTGTCCATGAAAGGATAAGCCAGACAAAGTGGGTACAAGGGGAAGGAAATTGTCATGAATCAGGCATGTTCTGAGAAAGTGCTTCCATGGAATATTTGTATTATCACAGTAAATCATAATATTGCTAAAATATCCTCACATCATAAGTGCACAATCCAATATTACTGCAACTTCTATGGTGTTCTTTGAGGATGTTGCAAGAACAGAGAAGCCTTCCTTCCCCAAATCCCTCTAACCTCAGACATTTAAGCTACTGCTTAAGCTTCTAGACATACTCCCTTGGGATAGGCACTGTTTTTTTAGTGTTGACCACCAAAGACATATACACTAACATGACTTGGGTATGTGCAAAAGATGCAGATTCCTATAGCCAAATGGTGTTTTCAAATTGCAAAAGTTTCAGATTTGGGGGGATGAGAAGTTAGATTTTCTGTAACCACAAACTATTCTGTATTTTCACCATGTTTTATTCATGTTTTTGAATAATGATAAATGACCATAGCAATAAACAACAAATCATTTTTATACAATGTGGTTATGCTAAAAGTTTCAGGGGTCTATAATAAAATAAAATAATAAATGTGTAATTTATTATTATCAACCAGCATATGGTGGCAAGATTACATATTACAAGGCATACAGAATTATGCTATACTTTATATAGACTTTGAGAATAGAAAACATTAGCATACAAGGCATTAAAAACAAATAGTCATAAAATAATAATTAAAACTAAAAAATCATAAGCATTAAATGTTTAAAAAATTTCAATCCTTAAAATGATATTTCAAAGCATGCTATGCATTAATTGTCCTATTAGACAGTATTAACTTTTGTTCCTTGAAAAATATTTCAGAGTAGAAGGACATTCAAAAGGATCTAGAAGTTGAACATCAGGGTATATGTTGTTATTTTCATTTTATCAAGGAGATACTATGCATATCGTGATTTGGTTTTTCTGCATTGTTGTTTTCAGTTGAAACTGATATTATGTTCATTAATTCACATTCACTTATGGCAAATATTCAAATACTAGAAAATATATTTTATTGGACATTATGGGACTTTTAAAAATCTTGGTCTGGTAAGATTAATGCTATACACTGAATCATTTCTTGGAAAGGATTAATTTTGCTTTTAAAACTTGCTATCTTTTCAGACACCAAAAATTTGTGTACACTCATTAACTCATTCATGTTTATTTTAATTTCAAGAATGATTCACTCTTAGCTGCTGAAAGAACCACAAATGCAGGCACCCTCCAATTATGGAAACGGTTGAAAACCGGATTGACTGATGGTATCCTGCCTAAGTTGGTTTTTTTCTACTACATCCCGTCATAGAAGCAATAATCTTGACTTTCAGCTGTATCAATGTTTCCTGCTCTTCCTTCTTTTGAGTCAGTAAATTTATTTGAACCAGGACAGATTTTATCTCTTTTGTTAAGCTCTGCTTCCTGCAGGAGAATTCTTTTTTTTTTTTTTTTTATAGGCAGAGTGGACAGTGAGAGAGAGAGACAGAGAGAAAGGTCTTCCTTTGCCGTTGGTTCACCCTCCAATGGCTGCCGCGGCCGGCGCGCTGCGGCTGGCGCACCGCGCTCATCCGATGGCAGGAGCCAGGTGCTAGGTGCTTTTTCTTGGTCTCCCATGGGGTGCAGGGCCCAAGCACTTGGGCCATCCTCCACTGCACTCCCGGGCCACAGCAGAGGGCTGGCCTGGAAGAGGGGCAACCGGGACAGAATCCAGCGCCCCGACCGGGACTAGAACCCGGTTGTGCCGGCGCCGCAAGGCGGAGGATTAGCCTGTGCCACGGCGCCGGCCTTCCTGCAGGAGAATTCTAATATCTTTTCCCATGTTACTGCTTAACTTTCTAAAAAGATTATTTACTTGAAAGTCCAAGTTAGAGAGACAGAGAAAGAGAGAGACTTGTATGGAAAAAAGTACAGAGTATGTCTAAAAGGTGAAATGAAGATATTTAGTATAATTTTGGCAGAGGGCTAGTTCTCCATAATGACTTGTAAGCAAAGCAGTCTATATCCCTCTCTGGTACAGAATTTGTCCAAATGTAACTATTTATTTATTTATTAAAGATTTATTTATTTGAAAGGCAGAATTACAGAGAGGTAGAAGCACAGAGAGAGAGAGAGAGAGATATCTTCCATCCACTGGGTCACTCCCCAAGTAGTACCAATAGCCGGAGCTGTGCTGATCTGAAGCCAGGAGCCAGGAGCCAGGAGCCAAGAGTTCTTCCTGGGTCTCCCACATGGGTGTAGGGGCTCAAGCACTTGGGCCATCTTCTACTGCTTTCCCAGGCCATAGCAGAGAGCTGGATCAGAAGAGGAGCAGCCATATGGGATCCCAGCACTTCAGGCAGTGGTCTTAAACATTATGCCACAGCACCAGCCCCAAATGGCACAATTTAAGACACTTTCCATACCTCAGCTCTTTTTTTTCAGCTTGAGTTCTAGAATAAGGAAAGTGCAAGCACTTTTCTGAAATCCACACATAGTTTTTTTTTTTTTATTTTGTTTAAGTTACACAAGTTTCATGTATTTCATATATATGGATTTAGGAACATAGTGATATGCATAGTGTTTTAGAGCTTACAATTGACTTGATGAGCATGAAATATGAGTGAGAAATAAGCTATCATGAACTTAAAACATTAAATTAAAAAACAGTTATTACAATATAACCTATCCAGTATTCTCAATGTTGGTAGTGTTACCTAATGGTCTACTGTCATAACCAAACACTAAAATAACTATCATTAGTTTAGGTTACAGGTGGTAGAAAGTAGAGAAACTAGAACTCAAGTAAAAAGTAGAGGAACCCCTCTGCAGCCAAGAAATAGGATGCTCTTCAATGCTTTCACCAAACAAATCCCTTTATCCAGGGTAGAGAACAGGCTTCTCTATGGAATCATTCAGCTGTGGTTTTAGCAGGGCACCCTCAGTCAAGACTCCACCCTCCCTGAGCAGTTTTATTGATCCTCAGGGAATGGCGTTCAATGCTTCTAGGTGTCTGTTGTCTCCTACTTCTTATCTGGAAGTAAAAAATCCACTTCAGGTAATTTGTGTCACATGAGTGTGTTTTCTCTCATTGGATTAAGGTAAATTGGTAACTAGTACTTAACGAATCTATTACATCAGAAAGTACAACACATGTGGGCTACTATTGATGTTTGACAAGAAGAGGGAGAGAGGAGAGGCTCAGAGAAGAATTAGCTATATTACAGCAGTAATTGACGAGAATAATTTGGAATTTTAGCCATAGAGTCTTGTAAGAAGCAGATGATTTTCAGCCATTAACTGGTGAAAAATAAAGCTGAGACTATTTTTGACAAATACAATTTCAAATAGAATTCATTTTTGTGGCAAGGTTTGAATTTATGCATGCCTTCCCGTCCAATGTCAAATTTCAGAATGGATTAAAGAATCTCCAGTAAAGGCCCAAATAAGGCTATGGTATCCAGAAAAAAGTTATTTGAGTCAATGACTAAGGAAAAAGAGACTAAACAGATGACTCATCAGCCAAAATCTGAAAGGGTCAAGTATTTGCATTTAAGGAGGGAGGAAGAACAGGAGACTATGATATGCAACAAAGGAAAAATAAGAAATCTAAAAATATACTGCTAGCAAATAATGATGGGTATCATAATTTGCATGTGGGACTGACTTAAATCGAAGTCTAGAAGCTTTTAAAGAGTTTTACTGCCAAATAAACCAAAAGCATGGCTACAAATCCTGTGATTGTTGAATGTGATTATAGTTATCTCCTTCCCTCTTTCTACTACTGAACACTGTGTTGGGTTTTAAAATAACATTTTGGTTCACTCTTTGTCAGATCAAGAGGAGTTAAATGCATGAGGATACTTCTAAAAGTTTATAGGAAGATGGAATTGAATGATGTTTATTTTAGTGTGAGCACTTTTTTGAAATCCATGCATAGTTTTTTTCATAGTATGCATTTCTATGAACTTTTTGAAGATTTCTCATATGCATGGATTTCAAATTTTTTTACCATGAAAATAGATTTATCTTTTAATTCCATTTTCCATGAATTCTTTGAAGTATCATGATACACTTAGTATAGTGAGTACTATATATATTATTATAGTACTATATGTTAGGAAAAGAGATGCAGAAAAGAGAGGAGACAGAGTATGAATTTACAACCAGACCGAATTTATTCAGAGAAAATAAATTCATAGAGGTGGTTGACCAACTGCCAGTGTGCATATTGATCAAACATGTGGCAGAAGCCCTCCTCCCAGGGTCCAGGCCTTTTTATATTTTAGAAGGGATGAGGATGGGGATGAGGGAGGGGTATCAGGTGGAGGGGAATTCCTGAAACTGGTCTTTCAAGTGTTGGAGCAACTGGACTTTCAAGTGGCCATGGGTGGCCTTGGGAACCTGCAAAAGAATGCTGGAATAGGGTATGAAGGCAATAGAGTGTGAGAGCCAATTGAGATTCAAGGGCAAGGAATAAATTCCAATGTTTATCTTTTGAGCAATGAGCAAGAATGGCTGAGGCTTATGTCTTTGTTCCATCACTACACATGACATTGTCATAAAGAAAATACTACAGGATGTCTGAGATGCTGGGTTTGAAAAGGGTGCCAACACTGAATGATATCTTGGCCTTGGATCCCCAGAGGAGAGGGTGAGTATATCATTTCTGCAGGAGAAAAGGAAGTAAGAATTTGTTTGACAGCATGTTAGACTATAGTATTCATAATTAGTATTTAGCAAAATATTTTTGGCTCACTTTTTTTTAGGAACTCAGTAACATCTCGGGATTGGGATTTCTAATTCTAGAGTTGAGTGTGGCCACATGACTAGCTCTGGCCAATGAACTCTGAGAACAAATGGAATATGAATGTACTTCACAGACAAATGTAATTGCTGATGTATGATTCTCCCAAATGCTTTTATTCTGCCCCTGGATACAACAACATTATAATGTGTGAATACATTCAGCCTAGATCCAGAGAAAGGGCATCCAAAACAAAGGATCACCTTTATTTCACAATGGATGTAAAATATAAGTGAGAAAATATAAGTAAATTCACTGAAATTCAGGAGATAGTCTTACTGCAACATCATTTAGCTTTTCCTGACAAATGCAAAAATAGATACTGATTCTTGGGGGATCTAAGGTTAGAATGTCCTAATTGCACACATATTTTTCCAGATTATGAAATCATATAATTTTAAACTGAAATTTGATTTATCTATTCTATAGGTGAGAGTGGATTGAAAGAGAGGGTATAATTTTGTGAGCAAATATAATACAGATGCTTAAAACTGACAATGCTCTTACATTCTGCTTTTTATTTTGAATGCATATGTCACCAGCTGAAAGGCAGTTGATTTGAATCTGAATCTCTTTTTTAAAGATCCTTACCATCTAAAGATACAGTACAATCAATGCGGACACTTTCATATATACATCAACACCAGATGAGTATGCCTTGGGCTGTTTGTTTCTTTTGTGGTAGCTCTCCAAGAGTTAAAGTAAGATGATGTCTCAAGGTTGAAGTGTTCATCCTCCTCAGCTAGAGCACAGGTGTGGTAGATTTCTTTCCTGTACGAGTGCTCTCTGAAAGCCTTGCTATTGTTTCATCTCTATTCATGGGAAATTTAAGAGACAAATTGTGGGAAGGAGATACCTTTCTTTATGCTGTCTTCTTTAGGACTCAAAGACTCGTTGGAATGCAGGACTGAATAAATAGCATTTCAAATACTGCATCTGTAGGTGGTAGGAGGAAAAGGGGTTTGGTTTCACAATGAATTGTCATAGGAGGAAATGAGGCTTGCTGAAAACATATCTGCTGTGAAACTGACAGAAGAGAAAAAAGAATCCAATTTATAGGCTTTAGCACTGTAATTCTTCTATGAATGTTAATATACTGAGATCCCTGCAAAAACGGCATAATTGGCCAATATGTTTGTACTGTAGGTGGAATAATTTTGTAGAAATTATTATGCTTAGTGCTATGGAATAATTTAGTTGTTTCTTTCCTTTTATTTTCTTCTTTCAGTGTATCTCAGCTCATGACAAACTCTTTAAAACTTGTACAATAAGAGGAAACAAATATGCTATGACTAGGAATTTAGAAGTGAAATTTACAATAAATATGCACTGATTTATCCAAGTATATACTTGTTCTCTTGGTTTTTGTGGAGTTAATAATTACAGAACCCCAATAAAAGCCTGTGAATTAACTGATTCATCTGCCTGGGAAGATTTGTTATGCGCCGGACACCTTGCAGATGGCGCCAAACCCAGGAGCTGAGGTTGGCGCCTCCCCTTTCTGGGTTTGAGGCCCTCTCGCTCCTTGAACCTGTCTGGTGCCCCAGGCTGACTATGGACCACGCTTGACCAACTGTAAGTAACTCCTCCTTTGCTCTCCCTCCCTCCTCTGGGTTGGCCCAGTCTCTGTGATCTCTGGCTAGGTCTCTGTCCAGACAGAGACCTCCAAATCGTGCACACATGGCCTCTGTTCTCTGCAGTCTAGCCTCCCAGCAGCTGTGGAGACATCCTGCCACTGCCTTGGCCCCGTAGAGGACTGACCTCTAATCCATCTGCTGAAGTCCGGGACAGGGGACGCCTTGACTGAATTTCAGTAGATCTGGGCTACTGGGGAGACTATGGGATCTGGCCAATCTTGACGGTGGGATTCAAAATGCCCCCTGGCCTGCCTCCTAAAGAACTTGAAGAAACTGGGACTGGCCCAGGACATACAGAGTAAATGCCTAATCTTCTACTCCACTCAGGCATGGCCTAATTACCATGAGAATTTCTGCCGCAGGGAGAGAAAATGGTCAGAGGTCCCATACATGCAGGCTTTCTGTGACCTCTGCTCCCATCCTACCCTCTTCTCTAGTTAATTTCCTCTCTGTCTGCTCCACAGCCCAGGTCTTGCTGGCCAAGATCGGGCCCTCACCTCCTAAGGACACCTCTGCTGTGTTACTGCCAAACTCTCCACCCTCCACCTTTTTGGACCCTCCTGAGTTCCTGGGGACCCCACAGCTAGCCAGGAACCTCCAGCCCCCAACATGCGCATTCTTCTGCCCTGCCCCACCCCATGTCCTGCCTCTCCCCGCTGCCATTGCTGGGAGCCAGGTAGCCACGTGGCCCAACCACCAGTGTCAAGCTCCATCCCCACACTAATTCGATGCTCCTGCATGTTTGGAATAGTAAATACAACAATTAGGTATTACAAGTAATGACTTAGAAAAATTAAATATTTATGAAGAGTTACTATAGTGGTTTTCTCAAGAAAAACATAAAGCCAAAGCCTTATTGGTCCAAGAATCACATTTTTCAACTTTAAGTACTTATACTTTTATAATATATGTACTTAAAATAACACTAATATCAAATGAAATAGATCTCAACATGAGAAAAATCTATATTTATTATAGTGCCTGAATATCAATGGTATACTCCTAAGTAATATTTCAAAAACAAAAATTAGGGGCCGGCGCTGTGGCTCATTTGGTTAATCCCCTGCCTGTGGTGCCGGCAACCCACATGGGTGCCAGGTTCTAGTCCCGGTTGCTCCTCTTCCAGTCCAGCTCTCTGCTGTGGCCCGGGAAGGCAGTGGAGGATGACCCAAGTGCATGATTGCCTGCACCTGCGTCGAAGACCAGGAAGAAGTATCTGGCTCCTGGCTTCAGATCAACATAGTGTCAGCCATGGCGGCCATTTGAGGGGTGAACCAACAGAAGGAAGACCTTTCTCTCTGTCTCTCTTTCTCACTGTCTAACTCTATCTGTCAAAATAAATTTTTAAAAAAGTAAAAATTAGGTTATTGGGCATGGCGTGACTCGATTTTTGTACATGTATGCATGAGACCCATGGATGCCAAACAAGATGTATAATATGCAGAGATAAAGGGACTGCATAAGGTATATTTATTTGTATGTGGGGCACAGGTCATTAACTTTTTAAATATTTCTCCTTATAGTTTTACTTTTACCACACACATGCAAAAAAATTAAGTAAATAAAAATTATAAACAACCAGGATTTAAGACAGGGTTTAAGTGGAAGATCAAATATGCAGTACTGTGTGTTTGCTGACACGTGCTGTAATTTTTTTCCTCAGTAAACATAATTAAAGACACTACCTGCTGAGGAGATGAACTTGGGAAGGGGAAGTTATCAAGTTCCTACTCCTTTTGCCCTTGCCCTCATCTCTGTGCTCTTGTATCTTTGTTCCTCTGTGGTAATCGGTGTCATGGTAACTGACAAGTCTACCTGTTTGGCTGATGGCCCACAAGACTGTCATATAATGGCTTGGCTCTGAGCGACTTTTGTTTGTATGCCCACATAAGCACTGTGATCATGGCTAGGCACAGCTGCTTGTGGATGGATGTGTGGCAGAGTGGCTATCGGTGTGTGTAGTGCTAGTGGATGCATATTGTGGTGAATGTGGCTATTGGTGTATGTGCTGTGTATGTGTGTTCGACTGTTGCCATGGACATAAATGTAGGTATTGCCTGTGGCCCCACCACCATTCATGGCAAGTGGCTGTGCCTTGTGCATTTCTCACCCTCACTGTGAGTAAAGGAGATACAAACCCACAAACCACTTGAGTGTTCTCTGACCTGTCAGAATCTGGACTGCTTGTTCTGGGCCTAAAGCCACCTGGGCCATCTTCTACTGCTTTCCAGAGCTATCAGCAGCAAGCTGGATCAGACTGGCAGCAGCCAGGACATGAACCAGTGAACCAGGGCTAATATGGATAAGCCCATAGGCAGGGGATGCTTAACCCACTACATCACAGCGCCGGCCTCACCACCTACTTATAATGTCAACCCAAGTACCATTCTTTGAATTGCGAATTTTAGTCCATTCTTATTACTTCAATTGAACTTACTAAAGTTCCACATGTTTTGTTCTCATTTTAAATAATTTAGTTTAAAATAAGTTTTAAAATGCTGCATAATACAGAGAACATATTATCTTTGTCTCCTTAAACTTCTCTGGAAAACAGAAATGATTTTCATTTTTGCCCTATACAAGTAGCTTCCATTATAAATATTCTGAAGAGTGATTCAGCTGCTTAAATAACAATAATGGATTTTCCTCAGCAATTTTGCTGTTTTGAGTTTAACCATGCTCTAAGGCACATTTAATTTGTGGCTTAGAACTTTAAACAACACAATCACCAGCACAATTACAGACTGCTGTTCCAATTATTCACAAAATGAAGAACGAGAAGGTCATCACGAGCGCTATCTGCGGTGTCAGAGAAGCAGGTGTGAAGGATACAGAAGCCATAATGGAGAGATTATTTACGAACTTGATCATGCACTTGTGTATTCTTTTATGTGAGACGTATTTACTGAATGCCTACTGTGTTTCATGTACTGACTGTGTTAGACCCTTATCTTATGCTGACAAGCCAGTGCAAGCTTGTTCCTGCCTCATGGGTCTTTTAAGAATGAATCAATTATAAAAGAGGATTTCTCAACTAACTGCTATTTTAGCTGCTAGCCCTATTACCCTAATACTACCTATTACTTTATTAAACTTACTAACTGATGCACCAGTCTTAGGTAGGAGTAGGCTGCCCACTAATACTCCCATTTCTTTTCTCTCCCACACATTAAATTGTGCACTTACTGGTTGAGTTTGTCCTTAAACCCTTTTATGCCAGTTTACATGTTATAATTTTGTAATTCAATTAACTATAGTTTGAACAAACACAATATGAATGTAAATAGAATTATGTTCCTTTGGAACCTAAGTAAATATTTTGGAAATAATTAATGAAAGGGAGTTACTGAGAATAACTTCAAGTTCTACTGTTGAAGGTCAGAAAACACATCTTTGAGCAAATGACATTTGAATTTAGGATGTGTGGAGGAGGGAATATTGGGGGCAGACATGGAGGGAGTTTTCTAAAAAGGAGGAATAGTATGGGAAATATTTCTGTGCAAAAATAGTTCTATATACATTTTTGAAGGAAGGTTAAAGAATAAAGGTAAAAGAATGAGGGGGGGAAGGGATAAAATAGTCTATTAGAGCACAACGGATACAGATAATTTATTTTATAATATATGTTCATCATCTCATTTTTTATTTTCCAGTCTGTTTCATGGGAAGATATTATCTTCCAAATTTTTTGATATTCATATTGTATTTTTAATTTTCAGGAAACATGCTGTTTTGCTCCCCAGTTTTTTAAAGATTTATTTATTTACTTGAGAGGCAGAGTTAAAAATAGAGAGAGAAAGAGGGCTTCCATCTGCTGGTTCACTCCCTCAATGGCCGGAGAAGAGCCAATGCAAAGCCATGTGCCAGGAGCTTCCTCTGGGTTTCCCACATAATTAGCAGGTGCCCAAGCACTTGGGTCATCTTCTACTGCTTTTCCAGGCTATCAGCAGGGAGCTGGATCAAAAGTGGAGCAGCAGGACACAAACCGGTGAACTGGTGCCAATATAGATAAGCTATAAGCAGGCAGATGCCTAACCTAATATTCCACAGTGTCAGACCAGCTCCCTAGTTTTTGTTTTGTTTTTTAAACCACATACTCATATATTTTATATTTTAGGAAGTAATATACTATTTTTTCTCTCTCCCTGAGAATATTAACTCGTAATTTTTCTTTTCTTCCTCTCCTCCCTCCCTCCCTTTTTTCCTTCTTCCTTTCTTAGAGTTCATCTGCCCCTTATATTAGAATTGTTTTTTGATTCCAGAATTTTTTCCTTTTTTCTCTTTCTCTTTTATTTATTTATCTGAAAGTCAAAGTTACAGAGAGAGAAGAGACAGAGAGAGAGAGGGAGAGAGAGAGAGATAAAGAGGGGGTGGGGGGAGAGAGAGAGAGAGTTTTCCTATCTGATGATTCACTCTCCAAACACCTGCAACAACTAAGAACTCAGTCAGTCTTCCATATGGGTTGTAGGGAACCCAAGAATTTGAGCTGCCTCCCAAGGTGCACATTGGCAGGAAGTTGGAATAAGGAACAGAACCAGGATGCTAAATAAAGTATTTTAATGCAGGTGCCCCAAGTGGCACATTGACCACTGCACCAAATGCCTACCCTTGTCACCTCTTATTTATCAGCTTTAAAGTGTCTAAAATTCGATAACAATTGTCATCTCTTATCACCTTCTCTTCTGTTCTCTGTGTCCTAATTTTTATTCATATGATTTTATTCTAGTGGATGTAATGTGGAAGTGGAGATAAATGCATTGACACAGTGTGTCCATTTTCCCTGACTGTTGGTGGCAGGTAAACAATCATGTCTTGACTTGTGCTGAACCATGAGCTGTGAAGCAGCTTGAGGGTGGTGCCTCTCTGTGGATGTAGCAGGAGAGACAGAGATCAAACGTTTTCTAGACAAGACTGTTTACTCACCGTCTTGCTTTTCAATTCTGCATCTTCTCATTTTCTACCAGGTCCAGAACCTCCCTAGGATTCTGTTATACGAATCATCTCCATCTAAACTTGTGGAGCTGCAGCTTCCTCTGTGTTCTCCATGGATCATCACTTCCATCAACTTTCCCTTCTCTGGAAACATTCTACCCCCACCCCCTTTTTATATCTACCTCTTTAGTTTCTCATTATCATAGATGTACACTTTTATAAAATTTTATGCTATGATTTCAATGATTTCTTGGATGGGAACTGAGACAAGATTCCA
Organism: Sylvilagus floridanus; assembly: GCA_949820135.1. NCBI lineage: Eukaryota > Metazoa > Chordata > Mammalia > Lagomorpha > Leporidae > Sylvilagus > Sylvilagus floridanus. Next base: position 106,674,791 of record OX463241.1, read on the forward strand.
TGTTTAGCCAATAAATTTATACTAGAAGCCCCTGAAGAAAAGTTCAAAGTAAAATAATTATAGGTAAATGTAAATGAGTGCAATTAATAAGTTCCCATTTTTTTCTCCAAAAAGGCAGAATACTGGATCCTTTTTTAAGTGTGATTAGTATGTAGAGGATGAGTTAAATGTTTTCTCTTTTAGAATTTGGAAATGAATTTAATCTTTGAGAATGAAACAAATTGGAAATAGTCATTATGATTAACTGGCTACAGTAGTATGGTGTTTTACACTTATTCTAATGGAAGACAAATAGCTTTATATGTTGAATAAAACAACGGCAATGGCAAATTAAGTTATGTTTAAATAATTCCACCTAATAGTGGCATTAATGAATAGAAAAAGTACTTCGAAAGATTTCTAGAGAAAAATTTTGAAGTAATCAAGGAATTTATGATCTTTCATCTCAGGAAAGAAAACAAAGCAAAAGATACTAAGAATATAGTATCTTTTATATAATATATAATATATAATCTTTTATATAATATAGAATAATATGCTATAAAGCATTAATATAATATAATGAAAAAACATTAAGGAAATAAATTTTGTCTCAGAAGAGCAAAATATAGTTATAGTTTTGCATCTACTAAGAAGTAACTTTGTAGTGCTCAAGTAGAAGCAGAACATATGTCATCTGTTTTGCTTTGAGTAATGGGTTATATTATGTATTACATATTTTCTTCTAAAGAAATGTAAAAAAGTAGATTTATAAGAAGAACTTATTTTCATCCAGGTAAAAAGGGATGGGAATAATGACCACTTAAAATGCTCTCTTAAAACGGGAGAAGAAAAGCATTTGGCCTAGTGAGATGTCTATGTCCAATACTGGTGTGTGGGTTCAAGTCTTGATCTTGGTCCCAATTCTAACTTTCTGTTAGTACAAGTCCTGAGAGACATCAGATGATGGCTCAGGTGGCTGGGTCATTGCTTCAGCCTGTCAGACAGAGAAAGGTCTTCCAACCATTGGTTCACTCTCCAGAAGGCTGCAACAGCCAGAGCTGCGCCGATCTGAAGCCAGGTGCTTCTTCCAGGTTTCCCACATGGGTGCAGGGGCCCAAGGACTTGGGCCATCTTCTACTGCTAGCCCAGGCCCTAGCAGAGAGCTGGATAGGAAGAGGAGCAGCTGGAACTAGAACCGGTGCCCCATATGGGATGCCGGCACTTCAGGCCAGGACATTAACCCGCTGCACCACAGCGCCGGTCCCACGGACCAATATTAAATTAAAAAAAAAAGCCTGAAAGAATAAATAGTGTAAGATCCCATTTATATGAAGATTCTGTAAAGGCAAAACTTTAGAGATAATCAGGCCAGTGGTAACTTCGGACTTCATCATGCAAGATTTAATAATTTTAACACTACTTTAGAGCAGTGAGCCTATTCTGTAAGATGCTGTAAGAGTGGCTATTAGATGTTTTACCTTTATCAAAGCTCATTGTTCTTGACAGAAGAAAGTATAATGCAATGTATGCAAACTTAAAAATCATTTAGGATGTGGGGGATACCACCATGGAATGCAGAATAACAAAACAATCAAATAATTGTTTACATGTATGAAATGACTTCACTGAAAGACATTGGTGTTGGAAGAGTGCTGACAAATGTTACTTTGGGGATGCATAAAGTCTATAAAATGAAAGCAAAAGAAACGATACATCAAATTTTCCTTGATAATGTTTCCTGCTGGGATGCAGGTTAATGATACTGAAACCACTATATGTGGAATTCAACAAGAAGTAAACGGATAGTGAATGGTGGGAGCCAGATTTTTCATTGTGATAGTGGGAGTCAACAAAAAATTAAACTAAACATAGTCATTTGCTATATCTGCTGAGAAGTGTTGAAAGTAACGACATTCTAGTAGCAATTCATACGTTTAGCACCACATCTGGTTTTCTAACACTATTATTCAATAAAGTAAAACAGGATTTGTTAGATATATGACTGATTCTAGGTATGTGGCAGAAAAAATGTATAAGATCATCCTTGAGCATCTTAAAGGGCCAGAAGTTAAGGAAGTATTTGAAAACCCACGAGATTGGCCAGCACCACAGCTCACTTGGCTAATCCTCCACTTGCGGTCCTGCACCCCGGTTTCTAGTCCCAGCTGGGTGCCGGATTCTGTCCTGGTTGCTCCTCTTCAAGTCCAGCTCTCTGCTGTGGCCCGGGAGGGCAGTGTAGGATGGCCCAAGTGCTTGGGCCCTGCACCCGCATGGGAGATCAGGAGGAAGCACCTGGCTCCTGGCTTCGGTTCAGCCAGCAGTTTCCAATGGAAGGAAGACCTTTCTCTCTGTCTCTCTTTCTCTCTCACTGTCTAACTCTGCCTGTCAAAAAAAAAAAAAAACCCACAAGATGGGGATATGTCAATGGTTCACAAGAGCCAACTGAAAGAGTTTCTATTATCTGTGGCTGCAAATGTCTGAGCAACAAAATAAAGTAGGATGGGATTACATCCCACAGTATGAAATACATATTAATGAACACATGGATGCAAATAAATTGGGAAGAAGAGAGAAATCTTTGCAGAGGAATTTCAAACAATTTACGTTAAGTGCAACACTCTCAAGTAGCAGAAACCTAACTCCTCACTCCTTAAGTGGCAGCATAGTGACTTCCTTTCAGAAAGGAATCTGTTTTTTGAAAAATGTAACATTTAGAGGTGGGTGTTCAGCACAGCAGCTTAAGATCCACACGGGGGATTCCCCCCATCCCATATTAGATTGCATGGTTCTAGTGCCTGATACTCTACTTCTAATCCACCTTCCTGCTAACATGATTCTGAGAGGCAGCAGGTAGTAGCTCAAGTACTTGAGTCGCTTTTACCCATGTGGGAGAACTGGATTGAGTTCCTGACTCTTGGCTTCAGCCTGGTGCAGGCCTGGCTGTTGCGGCTGTCATGGATAGATTGGTTTCGCTATTGCTTACTTGCTCGCTCTGTCTCTCTTTCTTTGTTCTTCTACCTTTCAAATAAATAAATAAACAAATAAATAAATCTTTAAAAATGTAATAGTTAATTAGAGAAATTAGACAGAAACTCTCTCAGTTAGATGATCTATGTTAATATTAACAGTCATGAATCCTGAGACTTGGATGTATTTTTGACATGATGCAATGAAAATGTTGTTTTAACTCTGTGTTCCCTTTTCTCCAAATTCGTGTCACCACTTGAATGAGAAAGCCATCAGACAATTTCAATTGAAAAACATTTTACAAAACACCTGACCAATGGAACTCAAAACTTTCAAGGTCACCAAGAGTAAGAAAGATCTGACAGGACAACTAAATCCAATATGGTATCCTGGTTGGAATGCTGAACAGTAAAAGTATATTAGGTCAAAACTAAGAAAATGTCAACAGATTGAGGACTTCAGTTAAAAATGTATCAGTAAGAGTACAGCATTGTGCCAAGTGGACTGTGCTAATGAAAGATATTAATACTAGGGGAGGCCAGCGCCTTGGTGTAGCAGGTAAAGAAACTGCCTGCTATGTCAGCATCCCATGGGGGCACTGATTTGCGTCCTGGCTGCTCCACTTCCAGTCCATCTCTCTGCTGTGGCCTGCGGGGAGGGGGAGTGGAAGTTGGCCCTGGAGTTGCGGAAGAAGCTCCTGGCTCCTGGCTTCGGATTGGCCCAGCTCTGGCCATCGTGGCCATTTAGGGTGTGAATCAGTGGAAGGAAGACCTCTTTCTCTCTCTTTCTCTCTCCCTCTCTGTCTCTACCTCTCTGCCACTCTGCCTTTCAAATAAATAAATCTTAAAATAATAATAATAGGGAAAATTGGATATGAGGAATAAGGGAACTCTTCAGTTTCTTCACAATCATTTTATACCTTAAATTTATTCTAAAATTTAAGTTCTGTCTTCTTTAAAACAGAAACATTAATACGATAATTTGTGGTGATGATTACCAGGGCACTTATTCTCTACTCCTGTGTAAAAGTAAGAACAACTAATGATTAAATTATGACTATGAAAGAATGTGAGAGAACTTGGAAAACTATCTCTGAAAGATATTCAAACAGTAAAGAGAGATAAAAGCTAGTAAACATCTCACCTTGAAAATTTGAGGTAGAATTGGCATATACTTACTTACATACACACACACATACTTTGATAGGTAGGTTTAGATGTTTAATTAGATTAGTTTAATTAGACATCTGTCTGTCTATTCTAAATGGACAGACTTAAGTAGGACAAAATAGGTAATAGTAAATGTTGCTACTAGGCTGGGTATTTGTCCTAGTGATTAAGATAAGACACTGCTTGTGACAGCCACATCCAATATCAGAGTGCTTGGGTTCAAGTTGCAGCTCTGCTTCTGCTAATGTATACCCCAGGAGGCAGCAGATGGTGTCCACAGTATTTGGGTCCTTGCTACCCTTGTGGGAGATCCAGTTGTCCAGCTTCGGCCTGGCTCATCCCTAGCTGCTGCAGTCATTTGGTGAGCTAGTGAATGAATGGGAGACATCTGTTTGCCTCTCTGTCTTTCCAATTAATTTCTGTCTTTCCAATTAATAAAGCAATTAATTAAAAATATATAAAGGATTAAATGTTGCTACCATTTTTTGCCATTGTAAAAATGATACAACTTAACTAATATATTGATTGCAGAGACTGTTTTATTAGCAGTGTCTTATGCACCAGGAAGAAAGGATTATCAGTTACTTTATAAATTAATGGCCAAATTTCAAGAGCTGCCACTGAATCAGAACCTAAAGGCCAACTGTCTCCATGTGTGTGTGTGTGTGTGTGTTTGTGTGTGTGTGTGTGTGTGTGTGTGTCTACAACAGTGAAAATTCAGCAGAGGGAAAATCTAGAGCCCGCAGCTCCATTCTATGCTCTTCTAGCATACTGCCTAAATCTCTCAGTAAATTTCCACAAACCTAAGTTTAGGAATTGCTTGCTTCTGAGCTGCTTCTGAAGTCTATTCCCACTGTCTCAGGCAGCATTTCTGACAATAGTTGTATGTGTTATGTGTCCAGCTCCTGTTAATCAAGCCCAGTCTGATTCCAAGTTACTCCATGTGTGATCCTGGTCTCTGGATTTAATAAACATCACATCATTTAGCACAGGGTGGCGACAGCTTCTTGTTACTGTTCATTTCTAGGTTACTTAATAATCTCATAGGTTCTTATATCAAATGTGCATTGAGTTTTCTGCATTGACTCTCAATTTTACATTCTTACAATGGTGTCTGTTTTCCTTATCAGTCTGACAAACATGGAAATCAACCACAAGTATTAACTATTTGCGAGTCTATTGACTTTATCCTCTGCAACCTGTGGTTGCTGTCCTTTTATTAGTAAAAACAAACAACAGAATAGATTTGGCCTATAGCCATTTTCTGCCATTCCAGAAACATCATTTGTCTCTGCTTAAGAATCTGTATATGTCATGGCCTCAGAGTCCCTTTTCTTTCAGTACAAAGGAGATAACCAAGTCTACAACACCTGAGATTGCACTTTGTCATCAACTGAAAACACCTTAAGAAGCCATACATATGAAGCTGAGGCAGAAGTATTGACTGGAAGAGAGCTATAACTAAGGGTCTATGCCACCTGTTGTAAAATTAATTTGATTCACCTGCATCATCTTGATTCTTATGATGAGTTGCTACTTGACGATACCTAGCTATTAATAGGAAGCACTGGTTTCATAATTGATGCCTCGTGATCTGTCAGTCAGTTATTACTGGATCTAGTTATGTGTTGGAATAAGTATATGTTTAATTGTGTGAATTGCTTCCAGATTTCTCTCTCCCTTGATCCAATCTTCTGCTTGTCTTGGCATCTCATAGAGGCCTTGAAACCTGCTTGTTTACCAAAGATATTCTAGCTAGAAGAGAAAAAAAACTGGAAAGTGATGTTGTTCAGAAAAGACCTTCTCCATGATTTTTCAGAGGAAGACTGAAGAGAAGGATTTTAATCTATCTGCTTAACAAAAATGTTTTCCCTTGTCTAACAGGTCATGTGTTTTGGAGCCCTTATTATTTGGAAATGTTACAGGACATTCTAATTCCATCTGATCTGTAGAGTGGCTTGGATAGCAACCACTATCATCCACTAGATGCCATGCCCACCCTTTCAAAAAGTCACCTGTGTCCTAGGGTATGCTCACTAACTGCAGTGTAAAAGTTTCAAACTGATGGGTGATTGAGGAACATCTGCAGAAGTTCCTCAGCCTTCTACCTGAAGCAAAACTGATGATCTACACTGATAGAAGAGAGTCTACTGGCACCTACATGTACATCTTTCATGTTAATTCAGTGAAGGGAAATGTATAGGAACACTGTCTTAATTCTGCCTGGTGCCAGGGAAGACTGGAAAGAGGGAAGGACTCATAGGGCTAAATGAACTCATGTTTTTACTGTTATCTGTGATTACATTTCTGAAATATAATCACGGAAATATGAAAGTATTAACAAATATTTAAAGATTTATTTATTTTACTTGAAAGTCAGAGTTACGCAGAGAGAGGAGAGGCAGAGAGACGGAGTGGTCTCCATCTGCTGGTTCACTCCCCAATTGGCCGCAACAGTGAGAGTTGTGCTGATCCAAAGCCAGGAGCCAGGATCCTCCTCCAGGTCTCCCACGCGGGTGCAGGGGCTCGAGGGCTTGGGCCATCTTCCACTGCTATTCCAGGCCATAACAGAGAGCTCCATCGGAAGTGGAGCAGCCAGGATTCAAACCAGTGTCCACATGGGATGCCGGCATAGCAGGTGGCAGCCCAACCTGCTACACCACAGTGCCGGCCCCAACAAATATTTTTTTAATTTGGAATTTTCTCTGTTTCTCTGAAGCTTTTTTCCAGTGGGGAGAATAAAATGTTTCTTAGTTTTAGAGAAATGACATACTTCCCTCTGTAGGAAGTCAAATATTGGGTCTAGCATTGCGAGGTAGCAAGTAAAGCCTTCATCTACAATGCTTACTGACATACCTTAGGGGTGCCAGTTCCAGTCCCAGCTGTTCAACTTCCTGCTAATGGCCTGGAAAAAGCAACAGCAGATAGCTCAAGTATTTGGGCCCTTGCCACCAAATGGGAGATGAAGCTCCTGGATCCCTGCTTCAGCTTGACTCAGCCCTGGCCATTGTGACTATCTAGGGAGCGAATCAGTGGATGGAAAACCTCTTTCTGTCTCGCCAACTGTAGCTTTCAAATAAATAAATAAATCTTTTAAAAAGAAGGCAAACACCAGGTGGTTTATGATCTAACCCTTTTTGTTCATAGCATCCAACAGAAACTCATAGCATAAGTAACTCAACACTCAATTCCTGGAAACTTGATTGTGCTGCTTCTTGGAAACTTTACAAACCACTTTTCATGCATTGCTGAGATGAATAGTGATTAAAAGCCTTGAGGGAGACCTGTGTTGCATTCTAACCCTACCACTTACCAGATAGGTATCTCAACATTTCTAATCTGAAATTGTCCCAGTAAAAAAAGTATTGTAACTGCTCTTATGAAGATAAAAAGAGACTATATATTAACTCTTGCAAATCATCAATTCAACATGCATTTATTAAGGTCTATTAAGTTCCAGGAACAGGGAAAAGTGCTTGGGATGTGCCAGTTAACAATAGTCTCAAATCGTATTTATGTTATGTTTATAATCTTATATTGAGTGTATAATGTATATTTTGTGTCATAATCTTATACAGTCCTTGACATATATGAAGCCCATATGAGTCAAGGATCATTAGTTGCAAACTGCAGATATGCACTTTTAGTTAACTTTAAGGAAAAATTGGAGAAACTAGGTCAATATAGAGGAATAAGTAGTATTGTACAGATTGTCGTCTTGGAAGCTCACCTTTTCTGTCAAAAGCAAGAGACACTGTGTTCAAATTCAGCTTTTCTTTAGATGAGAGTGGTTGGAATTGCTTTTTTCTATTACTATAATCCAAAATTCTTACCAAGTTGAGAGATGGCCCTATTCTACTAAAGTGTTATCAAAGTTCTGGCTGCAGACACCTGAGTCTTCAGTGTTTATTCTTCATACAAGGCTCTTTTTCATACTTGCAGGAAGTCAATGACCCTCCCTAGAGCAGAGGTATTTAGTGTCTAGCACCACTATAGCCTCCTATGCATGCTTCTGTGAGATGGTATTAGATGCAAGTGACATGCACCTTCTCTTATGAAACACATGCTTGCATTTTTCCCAATTAAACATCTCCTATGTCACATGGAGATGCAATATTAACCTTCACCCAATATATCAGATTTACTAATCCTCCCACAGAAAGGGCAGAGGTAAAGTCTTCATGATGGCTGGGTGCAGCAACACTATTTTCTGCTTATATCACTTTCTCATTATTACTTCTTTCTATCCCTTAGTTTAATCTTCTAGGACCCAGCCTGTCTACTTGAGCCTGAAACCATGGTTGTAAATTCCAAAAAGCTTATGTAAATGAATTCACAGTTCCCTCCTTTTAGTCCTGGTTATAACAACAACAACAAAAAGGCACTTTGGCCAAAATTGGGTTATTTGCCAATAAGTGGGTCAGTTACTGTGCCCAGGAAGCAAACATTTGAGATGCTTGGCACTGGGTGTTCGTGAGAACTATACTTCTTGGATACCCAGTCAACAAAAATGAAGTGCCTACTATGAGCAAGTCTCTGTGCTAGGACCTGAAGACATGAACACAGACAATTAATAGTTGCTGTCCTAAACATACTATGTAGCTGGGAAGGAAACAGTGCCATTTATTGAAAATTATCAATGTGCCAGGACATCTCATTGTCTTGTAACCAATAGTCTTATTATCACCTTTATATCATGAAATAAATTGAGGCTTTGGGTGAATTCATCATTAGCAGCTACTTATCAACTACCTATTATGTGCTAGGTAATTTTCCTAGCTGCAGGGATCAGAGGTAAGCAGAAAAAATGAAATGGCTTGCTTCAGTTGCTACATTTAGTTCTTTCTTTCTTTCTTTTTTTTATTTTACATGAGCCTCTGACCACCATGAATTTGTACCTATTGGAATTGACATAATTAGCCATTTTATCTTACATTGAAATACAGTTGCTGTTGAAATGTTACAGCAAATCATACAGCCATGGCTTGAACCTTGATTTCTTTGCTTCCACTCTGCTGTGGCCCAGGAGTGCAATGGAGGATGGCCCGAGTCCTTGGGCCCTGCGCCCGCATGGGAGACCAGGAGAAGCACCTGGCTCCTGGCTTCGGAGCAGCATTGTGCGCCGGCCATTGGGCTGCTGCCGTGAGGACTGAGGGGTTTTTCTGACTCCAACAGCCAGGAGCTGGCTTAACTGGATAGGAGGCCTCTCAAAAATGAGATTCTCTCTCTCAATGTCCACTCTGCCTGTCATAAAAAAATAAAATAATTTTTTTTTTTTACAGGCAGAGTACAGTGAGAGAGAGAGAGACAGAGAGAAAGGTCTTCCTTTTGCCGTTGGTTCACCCTCCAATGGCCGCCGCGGACGGCGCGCTGCGGCCGGCGCACCGCGATCGTCCGATGGCAGGAGCCAGGAGCCAGGTGCTTTTCCTGGTCTCCCCATGGGGTGCAGGGCCCAAGCACTTGGGCCATCCTCCACTGCACTCCTGGGCCACAGCAGAGGGCTGGCCTGGAAGAGGGGCAACCGGGACAGAATCCGGCGCCCCGACCGGGACTAGAACCCGGTGTGCCGGCGCCACAAGGCGGAGGATTAGCCTGTTGAGCCACGGCGCCGGCCAAAAATAAAATAATTTTAAAAAATCTATGTAATTCATCTTCTTGACCTTTAGGTCAGTGGAAGTAATCATAGGAGGAAACTTATTTTGAGTGAGCATATGAGATATGCTTTCGTCATTATGAATATCAGCTCGCAGTAATCATTTTATTATAATGTGTTATCTTTCATTCATATTAATGCATGGTAGTATAAGGCTCGTAAAATCAGTTCCCTGAGATTTCACCTCCAAATCCATGACAACACCTCAACATTGACACACAGGTCTTGTGACCTGGCTCCCAGGTGTTTAAAGATAAACAACCATGTGAGATCTCAGTGAAGCATTAGGGAGGTTCCAGTCCTCCACTAGGGAAAAAGAATCAGCAAGATGAAACAGTTAATTAAAAGATAATCAAGTTGCCAGTGCTGTGGCATAGCAGGTTAAAGCCCTGGCCAGCAATGTTGGCATCCATTATGGGTACTGATTTGAGTTTGGGCTGCTCTATTTTTGATCTAGCTCCCTGCTAATATACCTGGGAAAGCAGTGGAGGATGGCCCTCCCCTCCCCTCCCCTCCCCTCCCCTCTCCTCCCCTCCCCTCTTTTTTCTTTCCCTTTGAATCTGAGGGTTGGAGCTATGGCTGTGTTGACACTGTGATTTCCAAGGCCAGGTTCCCCAAAGATAGGCAGCTTCCACTTCACTGGATGGAACAGCTGCTCCCGGAGTCCTTGCTGCTCTGGGGCTGCCAGCTTTTGGGAAACCCCAGCACACAGAGGGCCCTGGGAGGTGGCCCTGCTGGCGGCCCCATTGTCCTGTGCCTCCATCATCCTAGCTGTGTTGACAGAGCAGAAATGCCATTTTCCAGAGGCCTCCTATCCAGGTAAGCCAGCTCCTGGCTGTTGGAGTCAGAAAAACCCCTCAGTCCTCACAGCAGCAGCCCAAGATATTGTGGGACAATGTCAAGCTCTCCTTGCTTGTCCTGTTCCAATTCTGACCCACAGATTTTGTGAGAACAGTAAAGTGTTGTTGTTGTGAGCCACAAAAGAAGAAACATACATTTTCAAGGGATGCGATGCTATATGGTGAAAACTTGTGTTTATTTCTCCAAATGTTTGCTAACAACTTCAAGGACTCAGGCTTTTAGTTTCACTTTTTGAACAAAGGCAGGTTGAAAATAAGTGAGGCAAATATGGTGCAAAGATTAAACAGGAGTTCCTTGGCAGATTTAATGAAACCAATTAGGTACTCTTTTTCTTGTGCCCTATGCAATTTAAAAATAGCACAGAATAGTACATGTTAATATGTCACACCGTGTGCTCATAAATTGGTGTTGAGTCTCGATACCTTCTGAAAACAAGAAACCCAGAACTCTGCTGTTTCCATGGCAACTGCATTTTAAGAAGGTGAAGTTTCCAGTTTGATAGAGCTAAAAGGCTCCATTAACATCAGGTTTCAATGCTGCTGAAACCATGCAGTCAGGAGATGTCAATGTAGCACACAAGCTTCAGATTGATCCCTCTCAGCATTTATGTGCATTTTACTGCTAGAATAATGTTTAAACGACAATAAAATTAGTTATTAAAATAATAATAATTTTATAAACCAATATCCTAGAACATTGACATTGAGAACATGTAGATTGAAATTCTAATCTAATGCCAACCATGAGGAAATATTACAATGAGAATCCAAATCCTTTACCTAATGAATTTCATCGCGTGAGGTCCGATAATGGCTATGCAGTTTTGCAAAAAGGATAGTATGTGCTATTAATAACGCCTTCTCCTCTGTTATCTAAGATCCACATAAAACTTGAATTTGGCAAGAAAAGAACCTGCAATATTCTGTAAAAGAGAGAGAGTATGTGGCCCAGGATGACAGAGACATTCCAATTGAGCACAATAGATTAGTTTTCAAAGGCTGTTATAATCAAGTACTGCAAAGTGAGTGATTCAAACAGCAGTAAGTTATTGTCTGACAGTTGCAGAGGCTAGAAGTCCGAGATCAAGGTGTTGGCAGGGTTAGTTCCTTCTGACGGCTGGAATGAGTAATTCATGTCATGGTTCTCTCATGACTTCAGATGGTTTTCTGGAAATCGTGGCATTCCATTGCTTGAAGGCACATTACCCCTGTTACACTGCATTATGTTCATGTGGCATTCTATGTAAGTGTTTATGTGAGCCCAAATTTCTCCTTTTTATAAAGACACATACTCTACTACAACTTCCTCTTAACTAATACAATTTAAAAAGTAAAAGACTAGACAAGGCCAAAATGGAGGGCTTTCTTAGTGACTAACTGCCTAACCAAACTGGGTCATAGTGACTCTCTCTAGCTCTGTCTCCAAAAAGCATATCACTGACTCCCCATCAAATACATAATATACCCAGACATCCTTCAATAAAGCTTATTTGCTGTATTTGAAATGCATGTAGGTCAGAAAAATGTTTTCCTGTGGATGATTGCCAACTAAACTGAGAATACTAAAGTCATATTTCAAAGGCATTGCTCAGAAAGCAGTAGTCACACCCCCGTCTGATAATTCCCTTGATAAAAGAAGCATAATAACCCAGCATAATAAAGATTTTTGTAATTATTTATCTTTAGACTTTTTTCTGCACGAGAGTGTAGACAGCCAAACCACCTTGCAAGTTCAAGTCATGATGCTTGGTGCCAGCTTGCAGTTTGAATTGCTCACAGGTCCCTGATTGCAACCAGACTCGTTTAACTGTGAGGCACTCCTCTGGGAAAGAGATTCCGATGTTTTTACATGAAGGACTGATAATGCATCTTTGATGATCATCATTCTGTGTCTCTAACTCATGGAACAGTAATATTTCTGAAATTTGAATTACAGAAATACTCTGCTCGTTTTTCCACTACTTGTTTGTAAAACTTATTTGTTCAAAGATTTTTTCCATGAAGTTATTAATATCTTGAAAAATACACATAACCAAATGTTGCATAACTGAAACACATACACACAGAGTGTTTATCAATTCTATGTATCTGTTTATATGGTATTGAAGTATGGCCTTATGAAAGTGACTAGATCAAGATTTCAGCCAAACAGTCTGAAATCTTAGGGGAGGAAATTAGATGCTTTCCCAATAAAATTAAGAAAAATAGAAGGATGTTAATTCTCAACACTCCTCTTTACGATCACAGTGTAAATGCTCAGTAATGCAGTAAGACAGGAAAGAGGAAACTAAAGGTATAAAGATTGGAAAGGAAAACATAAAATATTTGCTTGTGGATGACTGGCTTGTTTTTGAATATTTCCCCAACGATCCCCCAAAAAATCATCAAAAATCATAACCAAAGTTCCTGGGTATAGTAAAGTTGCAGAACTAAGTTAATAACTTTCTTATACATCATCAATGGACAATGGGAATCTGGAATTAAAAAGACAATATCATGTACATTAGCAACAGTAAGTGAAATATTTAGGTATAAGTTTAACAAAATATGTATAAGATCTATATCTAATAAAAGATATCTGAGCTTTACATAAGTGGGGAGATACTCCATGTGTCTGAATTGGAAAGCTCACTGTTAAGATGTGAATTGTGCTTACCTTAATCCATGCACTTAGATAAATATGCTTCAATTATTTACCATAGTGAATTGAAAATGTATGTCAACACAAAACCCTGCATGCAAGTGTTTGTAGCAGGCTTATTAATAAATGTTGAGACAGGGATGCAGTTAAAATTCTCTCAGAAAAGGAATGGATTAACAGATTTGTATATTTGTACAGTGGAATATTTTCCAGCCATAAAAGGAAATAAACAATCAAATCATGAAAAAAAGTAAAGAACCCTAAATGCATATTACTAAAATGAAAAAAGTCAGTTTGAAAAGGTGACATACTGTATAATTCCAAGCATATGATATTCCAGAAACGGCAAAACTGTGGAGATGGAAGAGATAAGTGATTGCTAACTTTGAGTTGGTCTGGGTGGATTGGAGTGGGGCAGGAAGACGATATGACTCCCCCAAAAGAACACAATAACACCTCAATATTAGAATGTGAAGATGAACATATTGATGAAATGGCTGAAAAGGAATTCACAAGAATAAGAATACTCAGAAACACAGAGAAGCAAATGCATGAGTTAAAGAAATCCATGCATGATATGGATGAAAAATTTTGCCAGGAGATGGAGATGTTGAAAGGAAATTAAACTGAAATATTATAAATGAAGAATTCAATATGTCACACAGAAAATACAATGGAAAGCCAAATGATACTTAAAGATGTGTTACACACAGAAACAGAGAGAGTCATAATCATGAAAGAATGGGAAGGCAGCAAATCTGTTAAAGTACAAAGGAAATCCAAAACAAACAATAGTAATTTATGGAAAAATATAAGGGCCAAGTTGTCACTTAGTCTACACTGTGGACCAAATAGACCTAATCGTTATATAATTAATTAATTAATTAATTAAATTCCATTTAGTTCCACAGCTGAAGAATACAAAATTCTTTACATCAAAGCACAGAACTTTCTTTAAGATAAACTATATGCTAGACCATAAAGCAAGTCTCAGCAAATTATAAAAATTTGAAATCATACCATATATCTTTTCTGACCACAATGGAATGAAGTTTGAAATTAACAACTTAAGAAACTAGAAAACATGTAAACATATGTAGAATGAGCAACATGTTTTTGTGTGAACAGGGGTCATGGAAGAAATTAGAAAGCAAATCAAAAAATTCCTGGGAATGAATGAAGATGCAAAAGCAGTACTAAGAGGACATTTTATAGCAATTAGCACCTGCATCAAGAAATTAGAAAGGTATCAAATAAATTATCTAACACTGCCTCTCAAGGACTTAGAAAAACAAGAACAAACCAAGTGCAAAATTAGTAGTGGGAAAGAAATAATTAAGATTAGAGAAGAACTCAACACAATTGAAATAAAAAGCAATAAAAAAGATCAATGAAATGAAGATTCAGTTTTTTTGAAAAATTAAAATTGATATACCAATTATCAGAAGACCCAAATTAATAAAATCAGAGATGAAAAAGGAGATATAACAGTGGATATCACAGAAATAAAAGGAATTACCAGGAATTACTATAAACATCTGTATGCTAACAAACAGGAAAATCTAAAAGAAATGGGCAGATTTCTGGACACATACAATCTAGCAAAATTGTGTCATGAAGATCTAGAAAACCTAAGTAGACCAGTAACCAAGACAGATATTGAATCAATAATTAAAATACCCCCAGCAAAGCCGAGGACTAGATAGCTTCACTGATGAATTCTCCAAAACATTTAAAGAACTAACTCCAACTCTTCTCAAACTATTCACAATAATTGAAAGCAAGTGAATCCTCCAAAAAATCCTTCTATGAGGACAACATCACCTTAATTCCAAAACCAGAAAAAGATACAACGAAGAAAGAAAACTATAGACCAGTATCACTGATGAACATAGATGCAAAAATTCTCAGCAAAAACTAGCTAATAGAATCCAACACTCTAGCAGAGATATCATTCTCCTAGACCAAGTAGGATTTATCCCTGGTATGCAGGAATGGTTCAATGTATACAAATCAATAAACGCAACACATCACATTAACAATCAGAAGGATAAAAAACACATGAGTATCTCAACAGATGCAGAGAAAGCATTTGATAAGCATCTTTTCATGATTAAAAATACCTTAAGCAAATTGGGTATAGAAGGAACATTCTTCAACACAATTGGGGCAATATATAATAAACTGAAAGCCAGCATCATATTGAACAAGAAAAAGTTGGAAGCATGCCCACTAAGATCCAGAAAAAGAAATTGATACCCACTTTCCCTGATGCTATTCAAAATAGTTCTGGAAGTTTTAGCCAGAGCCATTAGGTACTAAAAAGAAATCAAAGAGATACAAATTGGAAAGAGGGAAGTCAAATTATCACTGTTTGGGCCGGCGCCGTGGCTCAACAGGCTAATCCTCCACCTTGCGGCGCCGGCACACCGGGTTCTAGTCCCGGTCGGGGCACCGGATTCTGTCCCGGTTGCCCCTCTTCCAGGCCAGCTCTCTGCTGTGGCCCGGGAGTGCAGTGGAGGATGGCCCAGGTGCTTGGGCCCTGCACCCCATGGGAGACCAGGAAAAGCACCTGGCTCCTGGCTCCTGCCATCGGACGAACGTGGTGCGCCGGCTGCAGCGCGCCATCCGCGGCGGCCATTGGAGGGTGAACCAACGGCAAAAGGAAAACCTTTCTCTCTGTCTCTCTCTCTCACTGTCCACTCTGCCTGTCAAAAATAAAAAATAAATAAATAAATAAATAAAAAGAAAAAAAATTATCACTGTTTGGAGATGACATGATTCTATATATAATGGAACCAAAACACTCCACTGAGACTGTTGGGACTCAAAAGAGAGGTCAGTAAAGTTGCGAAATATAAAAACACACAAAACTCAATAGTTTTTGTATACACAGACAATGCTATGGCTGTTAAAGAACTTGTAAGACCAGTCCCATTCACAACACTACAAAAAATTTAAATACTTTATTATAAACTTAACCAAGGATATGAAAAAGCTCTACAATAAAAACCACAAAACATTAAACAAAGAAATAGAAGACACCAAAAAAATGGAAAAAAATCTTTCATGTTCATGGATTGAAAGAATATCCAAAATGTCCATAGAACCCAAAGCAATTTACAGACTCAACATAATTCCAATCAAAATAGCAAGAACATTCTTCTCATGTCTAGAAAAAATGCTAAATTCATATGGAAACATGAGAGACCCTGAATAGCTGAAACAATCTTAAACAACAAAAACAAAGCTAAAGAATTACAACAGCAGGTTTAAGGACATAGTACAAAGCAGTTATAATTAAAACAGCCTGGTATTGCCACAAAAATAGACATGTTGAGCAGTGGAACAGAACAGAAACCCCAGAAACTTATCCAAGCATCTACAACTAGCTAATCTTTGACAAATTTAAATCAATCTTTTGATAAAGGATAGTCTATTCAACAAATCATGCTGGGAAAATTGGATGTATGGATGCAGAAGTATGAAACAAGACTCATACCTTACACTTTATACAAAGATCAACTGAAAATATATAGAGAGAGAGAGATTGATTTTTCATCTTCTGGTCACTTCCCAAATGGTCACAACAGCCGAGGCTGGGCCAGGTTGAAGCCTGGAGGCAGGGGCTTCCTGCAGGTCACCCAAGTGAGTGCAAGGGCCCAAGAACTTGGGGAAGCCTCCTCTGCTTTCCCAGGCATCTTAGAATGGAGTGGGATAAGATGTGGAGCAGCTAGGACTCATACTGGCGACCCTATGGGATGCCAGCACTGCAGACTGCATCTAGCCTGCTGCACCACAGCACTGAACCCAGGCATTTTTCAAAGAACGAAATTCAAATGGCCAACAGACACACGAGGAAATGCTCCAGATCACAAGGCATAAGGGAAACACAAATAAAAACCATAGCAAGGTATCACTTCACTCCAGTTATAATGCAACCATTATGGAAGACAGTATGGAGATTCCTCAGAAATCTCAACATAGATCTACCATATGACCCAGCGATCCTAAATCTGGGAAACCAGCATATGAAATGAAACCAGCATATGAAAGAGTTACCTGGGGCCGGTGCCATGGCTCACTTGGTTAATCCTTTGCCTGCAGTGCCAGCATCCCATATGGGTGCCAGGTTCTAGTCCCTGCTGCCCTTCTTCCAATCTAGCTCTCTGCTGTGGCCCGGGAGGGCAGTGGAGGATGGCCTAAGTGCTTGGGCTCTGTGCCCATGTGGGAGACCAGGAGGAAGCACCTGGCTCCTGGCTTCCAATCGGCGCAGCACCGGCCATGGCGGCCATTTGGGGAGTGAACCAACAGAAGGAAGACCTTTTCTCTGTCTCTCTCTCTCACTGTCTATAATTCTACCTATCAAATTAAAAAAAAGAAGAAGAAAAAGAAAGAGTTACCTGTATTCCAATGTTTATTGCAGCTCAATTCACAATAGCTAAGATGTGGAATCAATGCAGGTGTCTGTCAGCTGAAAACAGAATGAAGAAAATCTTCAACACTATCTTTTGTTTTTCTAATACGCACTATGGAACACTATTCTACCATAGGGAGAACGAAATTCTGTATTCTGGAACAAAGTGGATGCAATGAGAAATGATTATGCTTAGTGAAATAAGCCAGTCCTCAAAAGACTTATATTTTCTCTGATATGTGGTAGTTAATATAGAATATGAATATGTGAAGGAATAAAATGGACATGTTTTGATATGATGGTTGTTTTTAGCCTTTTTTTATAGTCCTGTGGAACACTGGCTTTTCAATTTTTTCAATTGTTGACTATTATATTTTTCTTTAAAGACTTATTTTATTTATTTGAAAGACAGAGTTACACACAGAGAGAGGGAGAGACAGAGAGAGGTCTTCCAACTGCCAGTTCACTTCCTAAATGTCCACAACAACTGGGGCTGGGCCAGGCCAAAGTCAGGAGCCAGTAGCTTCTTTTGGGTCTCCCATGTGGGTGCAGGGGCCCAAGCACTTGAGCCATCTTCCATTGTTACACATTAGCAGGGAGTTAAATTGGAGGTGGAGCAGCCAGACTTGAACCAGTGCCCATATGGAATGCTGGTGTTGCAGGTGGAGGCTTAACCTTTTATGCCACAGCACAGCTCTGACTATTATGTTTAGTGGTGTATTAAGACTGTGCTTATAGAGTGGACTAAAATTATGCTTTCGCAAAAATTAAAGAAAGGAAAGGAAAGGAGAGGAGAGGACAGGAGGGGAGGGGAGGGGAGGGGAGAGGAGAGAGGAAGGAAGGAAGGAAGGAAGGAAGGAAGGAAGGAAGGAAGGAAGGAAGGGAGGAAGGAAAGGAGGGAGTAGAGTAATTCTCCCTAATATTGAAAAGGGAAACTTGAGTATAAGCACCATTTTTAATTATAATGCTCACATCCTTCAAGGAAGAGATTTCTGCTCATATTGTCAAAATGTACTTAACAGTGAACTGAATACACTAGCAAAATCAGCCAAAAGATAATAATACTTGTGATAAAAATAATTTCCAGGAGAAAAATTATGAAAAAAAGTGTTTTAATACAAAACTGCCTTAATTCTTGTTTTTGCCAAGATAAAAATATGCTAATTTGTATCAGAGTTTTGAAATACCATTCTGAACCAACTCAGTGCATTTGTCTGCTGCTTTTTAAACTTTGCCCAAATATTAACATTAAATATATCAGGTGTGGGGCCGGCACTGTTGCACAGTGGGTTAACACCCTGGCTTGAAGCACAGGCATCACATACGGGCGCTGGTTCTAGTCCTGACTGCTCCTCTTCCAATCCAGCTCTCTGCTATGTCCTGGGATAGCAGTAGAAGATGGCCCACATCCTTGGGCCCCTGCACCCATGTAGGAGACCCAGAAGAAACTCCTGGCTCCTGGCTTCAGATCGGCACAATTCTGGCAGATGCAGTCATATGGAGAGTGAACCAGCAGATAGAAGACCTCTCTCTCTGTCTCTATGTCTCTCTGTAACTCTTTCAAATAAAGAAAATAAATCTTTTAAAAAATATATATCAGATGCACTCTTATGGATGGTTGGTTTAATATGAGTAGAAAGTTTCCATCTTTAAAACAATGTAATTCCTTTGACTCTTAGACCTATCAGTGTGATCAATTGTGAACTGAAATTGATTACTTGGACTAGTGAGATGGCATTGGTACATACCACCTTGATGGGATGGATCACAAAAACAAGACTAGTGTCTGCTAATACTAACTGATAGAATCAAAAAGGGAGAGAATGATCAAAATTGGGAAGCAAGACACACAGCAGACTCATAGAATGGCAGTTTCCTAATTAGCACTCTGGCCTCAGAATCAGCCCTTAAGGCATTCAGATCTGGCTCAAGAGCCCATGAGAGTATTTTAGGCATGGAAAGCCAAGACACTGTAGCAAAAAAAAGAAGCCCTAAATGAAAGATCTCTGCGAGTGAGATCCCAGTGGAAAGAATGGGGCCATCAAAGAAGGAGGTAACTTTCTCTGAAGGGAGGAGAGAACCTCCACTTTGACTATGACCCTGTTGGAATAAGATTGAAGTTGGCGAACCCTAAAGGCTTCCATAGCCTCAGCAACTCATGACTAGAGCCTAGGGAGATTACTGACGCCATAAACAAGAGTGTCAAATTGTTAAATCAACTTCAGGAGTCACTGTGTACTTACGTCTCATGAGGGATCTGTCCTTAATGTGCTGTCCAATGCGAAGTAATGCTATAACTAGTACTGAAACAGTATTTTACACTTTGTTTTTCTGTGTGGATGCAAACTGATGAAATCTTTACTTAGTATATACTGAATCGATCTTCTGTATATAAAGATAATTGTAAATGAAAAAAAAAAACTTGGTGTTAAATTGGAAATTGCATAGAAAATTAATCAATTTAAAAATATATATATATATCATGTAGGATCTCTGTCCTTAATGTGCTATACATTGTTAATTAATACTATAACTAGTACTCCAAAAGTATTTTTCACTTTGTGTCCCTATGTGAGGGCAAACTGTTGAAATCTTTATGTAATATGTACTAAACCAATCTTCTGTATATAAAGAGAATTGAAAATGAATCTTGATGTGAATGGAAGGGGATAGGAAGCGGGAAAGGGGAGGGTTGTGGGTGGGAGGGAAGTTATGGGGCAGGGGGAAGCCATTGTAATCCATAAGCTGTATTTTGGAAATTTATATTCTTTAAATAAAAGCTTATTTATTTATTTATTTATTTTTGACAGGCAGAGTGGACAGTGAGAGAGAGAGAGACAGAGAGAAAGGTCTTCCTTTGCCATTGGTTCACCCTCCAATGGCCGCCGTGGTCGGCGCGCTGCGGCCGGCGCACCGCGCTCATTCGATGGCAGGAGCCAGGTGCCAGGTGCTTTTCCTGGTCTCCCATGGGGTGCAGGGCCCAAGCACTTGGGCCATCCTCCACTGCACTCCCGGGCCACAGCAGAGAGCTGGCCTGGAAGAGGGGCAACCGGGACAGAATCCGGTGCCCCTACCGGGAATAGAACCCGGTGTGCCGGCGCCGCAAGGCGGAGGATTAGCCTGTTGAGCCACGGCGCCGGCCTAAATAAAAGCTTTATAAAAAAAAACAAACAATGTAATTCCTGTTAGATGGTTGTAATCATGCGGATGACTCCTAAGAGAGATATTACATGGATTTATAAATCCACTTTACATTGCCTGCTAGAAATATCAAAGGATAGCTGAAATGCAAAGTTAAAGTGATTATCTATCCAGAACTCACTCCCTTCAGGATCCCTTTGGAATTTTCCCCACAGTGTCAGCCATGTCGTTTTAGGAAGCTTAATTATTTGAGAAACTAGAAAAGATGGCAGCTCCATCAGCTTCCTTTTATCCCAAATTCATTTGGCTAAGAGGTTAATATCTTTCTATAGATATATCAATATGAACATTTATTTAGAGAGCTCCAACTATCACTACCTACTGATTTAAATTTCACCAACATCTAGGTGCTCATCAGCACAAAATACAAGGAACTGAATGAGCAGCTGGCTAGATGAAGGAAACACTCAGTGGAGAAAAAGGAAATGAAGAGCAAAGCATTCCTTCACACCTGCTCTGAACCAGATGTTGCACTCTAAGCAATCGTATCATTTGCTGCTTTACAGACCTATTCTTCAGATTATTTCTTCCTAGTCTCTATTTTCTGTAAAATAGGCAATTTGTGCACCAAAAGAGGATTCAGCCTATGATATACACACAAACTCCCTTTGCTTGAATGGTATTTATAGTCCTTTTATGTCTCCCCAACACAATCATTTTACTAGCAACAATGGAGACACTTATGTGGTATAATTAATGTTTTCATGCTTTGGTTTTGAGTTTTCTTTTGCTAGACAAATGATTAATTTATCTTTGTAGATATTAGTCAAGACTTGTTGAATTCTGAATGTATCAGCATACTGCCTCCTGTTTTTTTCTCTTCATGCCACACCGTGTTTTTGGTGCCCAGGGGGACCCCAGCTGCTCCAAGAGCAGCAGTTTTGTAAGGTTCACTCAAATTCTCTGCCATTCCTTCCAGTGGGGTGGGATTTATCTGGGGTTTGGCTCATGTCTGCATCCAAGAATGCAAATAGAAAAGAGGAGAAATTCCTATATGTGACTGTTAAGCTGAGGTGTTAGCACAACCCCGTTTCCCTAGGTTTCCACCCTGAAATCTGTTCATTCCTATGTGTTTGTTTTTTACATTTGTAGAGATAAAAGGTAGATCTATGTATTTCCATTTTTCTTTCATTACTTCTCATTGTGTTTTATAAATACTGACTAGTTAAGTGGAGCCAAGAAGAATAAAACTGCTTTAGATTTTAGAAGTCATATAGATTCAAAAAATGTGTGTTCTTTGCTGTATTTCACATTTCTCACATTAGTTATGTTTGGCATACATTATCTGTAGAGAAAGATTCACACATATACCAACTAAGTAATTGTCAGAGGCTTCTAGGAATAGAAGGCAAAATTGGCTTTTCATGATATTATGAACATTTTCATAGCATCTATTTTTATAAAGCAAAACAGTGGATCCTTTTAGAGATTCTCCATCAAGGGCTTCCAGGAAAACCAGACTCCCTCTCTGGGCTGCTGCCTGCATCCCCAGAACCTTGCCTGGGGCTTGGGAAGGCTGCCCGGTCAGGGAAGGGTCCAGTACCAGTTTCCCTGGAGCTGGCCATCATCTCTTGCTGCTCTTCAGTGATGGACTGTGACCAGCAAGGAGGTGCTTCACAGTCCCGTCTGTGGGCAGATGAAGGGCATGTCACTGCCAAAGCTGGGGAAGGTGAGGCAGATGTTGGCCATTCAGGGAAGGGTAAGGCAGGGAGTGGTGCAGTGCACAGGAGGTTCCTGGCAGGTGCCAGATTCAACATCTCTAGTATCTGATCCTCCTCATCATTCTTTTAAAGGTTTATTTTATTTATTTGAAAGGCAGAGAGAGAGAGAGAGAGAGAGAGAGAGCTTCTTTCACATCTCTGACATGGGTGCAGGGGCCCAAGGACTCGGGCCATCTTCTGCTACTGCTTTCCCACGCCATAGCAAGGACTGGGTCAGAAATGGGGCAGCTAGGACTTGATACAGCATCCATGTGAGATGCCAGCTCTGCAGGCAGAGGCTTAGCCAGCTATGCTACAGCATCAGCCCCTGATCCTTCTGTTTATGACATTAGTAACCTTTTAAAGGTGTCCATACTATCTGTACAGTGATTGCTCTAAAGTTGCTTGCACATTGTGTACTCTATGGTTTCTCCTATGTTTTGAAATATTTAATATGAAAAGTTCAATTAGTTAAACATTTACTCATGTGCTCACAGGAAATGCATTACAATTTTAAAAAAGGGGAGAATATTACATTTTTAAATGGGAATTTTATCCATAGTAGTTATTTTTTTACAGGCAGAGTGGACAGTGAGAGACAGAGAGACAGGGAGAAAGGTCTTCCTTTACCGTTGGTTCACCCTCCAATGGCCGCTGCAGCTGGCGTGCTGTGGCCGGAGCACCGCGCTGATCCAAAGCCAGGAGCCAGGTGCTTCCTTCTGGTCTCCCATGTGGGTACAGGGCCCAAGCACTTGAGCCATCCTCCACTGCACTCCCGGGCCACAACAGAGAGCTGGACTGGAAGAGGGGCAACCAGGACAGAATCTGGCGCCCTGACCGGACTAGAACCTGGTGTGCTGGTGCTGCAGGTGGAGAATTAGCCTATTGAGCCATGTTGCCGGCCCATCCATAGCAGTTTTAGACTGTAAAAAATATCTTAACATTTGTAAATCATTTTTATGTGCAAACAATGTTTGGTAATGATGCTGACAAGCATTTATAAAGATTCTGATTAATAACTTTTCATTAATAAACTTTTCATTTATAAAGATGATTAATGACTTTTCATGATTAATAACTTTTCATAGATAAAAGTTCAAGTTCATTTTTAACATTCATGAAAATAATTTTTGAAATAATACATATTTCATACTTATTATCTTCCTTTGTGTTGTGGTTTTATTTATATGAAAATTATAAAAGAGAGAGAAATTGTAATAACTGTTTTGCCAAACTTATACTTCTCCATGTTCCCTTAGTATTCTATACAAATATTTTTTAACTGTGTCAGGCTATGAGAAGGGTTGGAAAGCACTTTTTGAAAACTTCACTGATTCTTCCCACCCTACCTCATCTCCCACCCTTCTTCCTCCATCATCTCCTATTCCCATTCTTATTTTTACTAAGATCTATTTTCAATTAACTTTATACACACAAGATTTTTTTCTTATTAATTTTTTATACATTTTTAACTTTTATTTAATAAATATAAATCCCCAAAGTACAACTTTTGGATTATAGCAGCCTTTTCCCCCCATAACCTCCCTCCCACCCGCAAACCATCCCATCTCCTACTCCCTCTCCCATCTCATTCACATCAGGATTCATTTTAAATTATCTTTATATACAGAAGATCAATTTAGTATATACTTAGTAAAGATTTCAACAGTTTGCACCCACACAGAAACACAAAGTATAAAGCACTGTTTGAGTACTAGTCATACCATTAATTCACAAAGTACAACACATTAAGCACAGAGATCCTACATGGGGAGTAAGTGCACAGTGACTCCTGTTATTGATTTAACAATTGACACTCTTATTTATGACATCAGTAATCACCCAAGGATTTTGTCATGAGCTGCCAAGGCTATGGAAGCCTCTTGAGTTCGCCAACTCTGATCTTATTTAGACAAGGCCATAGTCAAAGTGGAATTTCTCTCCTCCCTTCAGAGAAATGTACCTCCTTCTTTGATGGCCTATTCTTTCCGATGGGACTTCACTCACAGAGATCTTTCATTCAGGTCATTTATTTATTTATTTATTTTTGCCACAGTGTCTTGGCTTTCGATGCCTGAGAAACTCTCATGGGCTTTTTAGCCAGATCTGAATGCCTTAAGGGCTAATTCTGTGGCCAGAGTACACACAAGATTAATTCTATACCAAGTAAAGTGTTCAACAAATAGTATTAAAAAAAATGTTCCTCAACAGTCCAGACAAGGGCTGTTCAAAGTCATCACATCCCAAAGTGTCAATTTCACTTCTCTAGATTACCTTCAGGTGCTCTATTAGCTACCATGGAAGAATCACCATGTTCCTAAAATCGTATTTATGAAATTCATGAAATTTGTATACCTTAAACAAAAGGTTTCAGTGTAAAAAAAATGAAAAGAAGAAACATAAGAAAACCTTAGTGTGTAAGCTATCTAAGAGAATCAGAGGCCAGAGCTAACAATAATTACCTTCAAAAGGCAGCAATGTACACTTTGCTATAATTAAGACTGGACCATGGCCTGTAGAAAAATTTCTTGATTAAATTCTGAACAAGGGTTTTGTGCATTCAAATCCTTTCTCCTATGTGCTCCTTACAGTGCAGTGTAGACGTCTCAGGACTTTCAAAGCCTCTAGTTTTACATTACAACTTTTTTTCCACCTTGATCATCTAAAATCTTGACATTACAATCATTTCTATCTGCATCTATATCTCTTCAGTAAACAAAATAATAACAAAGCACAGTGCATGCTAATATTTCCTAAATCACTGACCAATACAATAGTGGGTTAAAACTTGAATGAAAAAAAGTATTATTTTACTTAAATCTACTGTACTTAATTTAACTTAGGTAGGCATCTGTCACTTTATTAATGATAGAAATCTTGGACTTAATAATTTGAAATATCAATTTCATGTCTGGTTTTAATGTGATTAATTGAGGATTTAAATGTGGGTTGGTCATGACTACCTTCCCCCGACCCTGACCCCCAACATCCTTTCTTTCTTCTTCCGCTCAAAGCAGAGAATATGGGCTTTGAGTCTGTTTATATTGGCTGATCCTTTCTGGTCTTTGGGTGTTGCATAATGACTTCTACTTACCTATGGTTTGTCTCAACTGGTCCTCCAGCATCGTGTTCTGTCATCTGGTTCTGATGGTTGTGACCGCTACCATGCATCCTGTGACAGGCATGGTGCTTATTTTAGGTTCTCCTACATTTCTGAGTTCATGTCAGAGAAAAATTTACTATGAAGCTAGGAAGCTTAAGCTTTGAGGTCTGCATGACTTTTTAGTTGTGTAATAAACAATCATACATTGAATGGCCTAAAATACAGATATATCACCTGTCAGTCTTCTTGGTTCTAGAGTCCAGCATATTCTCCTGGGTTCCCTCATAGAACCTCACTGAAACTGAGGAGTCATCCTGGTAGGGCTGTCAAGTGGAGACTGGAGTAAAGAAAGTTCTACCTCTAAGACCCAATTAGGTTACTGGCAAGATTCATTTTCTTGTAGTTTATGGCTGAGTGCCCATTTTCTTGCCTGCTGTCTGCTGAGGCCCACTGTCAGGGCCTAGGGCCCTGTCTTCAACCTTTGACAAGGGCTCCTCTCTCACTTGCCTTGAGAAAGGACCCAGATGCTATATAGGCATTGGCGGTTAGGTCAGGCCCACCTTTATCGCCTCTCTTTGAATTAACTCAGCCAACTGATTAGTAATCTAGGATATTCTATCATATTTACAGTTTCTGCCTGTCCCTAAAAGCTTAACATATACTTGGATAGGGTGCATGCATCAGGGGCCAGGGATTTGGAGGCCATCTTGGAATTCTGCCTGCCTCAGAGCCATTTATTTGTTAGGGCTCCTTGCAAGTCTCTCAGAGAAAACCTAGCCATGTATGCACAATCACATCTTTAGGTAAAATTTGAAAATATGAAGATCAATTTATATGTATTTCGTTAGGGCTATTATCTCACTCCTCTTGACTGTCCTTCTGTCATTCTTTCCCTCGTACCAAGAGCTGACATTAAAGTATACAATAAACTTCATACAGATTTTCCCATATTTGAAGAACTCAAAAAGTACATGATAATTTGAGATGAGTAAGAAGTTGTCAACATGAATAAAATTACAAACTATCAATAATAATTTGTCAATAAATCAGTGAGAATACTAAAATAATAATTTGTCAATAAATCATGTGACAATACTAAAACATGTTCTATTGTCTCTACAGAAAATATTATAAAACCTTTCCAACACTTTTTTTTGTGTTTTTCTCTAGGGCCCCAGTTACTTTGATGGTGCTCACCCACATTGAGGGCACATATTCCCAACTCATTCCATCAAGTTACTTGCCATCTTCTCTCAAAACACCCTCATAGGTACAGTCCAAAATAATTCTTTACCAGCTATGAAGGTAAAATTAAACACCAAAAACTACCCAAAACAATATACAAATTCTATTCAATTTTTATCAAAATTTCAATGCTGTTCCTCACCAGAATAGGAAAATATCCTAAACCACAGAAGCCACAGAAGCCACAGAAGGCCCCACATAGCTAATGCAATTTTGACCAAAGAGAACAAAGCTGGAAGCATCACACAACTTGGATTCAAAAATATGTTACATAGCTATAGTAAGCAGAACAGCATGATTCTGACTTCTAGGAAGTGGACAAGATGACCAGTATAATGGGATAGACTAAACATGAATCCATACAACTATAGTCAATTTGTTTTCAACAAAGTTACCAAAAAAACACAATAGCAGAAAGAACAGTTTCTTTAGTAAATGATATTTGGAAGACTGGCTATTTTCATGCCTTACCTGGCTGTTTCATCATTTAAACAGGAACCAACTCAAAATGGATTAAAGCCTTAAATGTAAGACCCAAAACTATAAAACTACTAGTAGAAAAACTGCATGAAATTAATGTAT
This sequence comes from Sylvilagus floridanus, assembly GCA_949820135.1. Lineage (NCBI taxonomy): Eukaryota > Metazoa > Chordata > Mammalia > Lagomorpha > Leporidae > Sylvilagus > Sylvilagus floridanus. The sequence continues at coordinate 106,702,311 of OX463241.1, forward strand.
AGAATGACCTTTTGGATATGAACCAAAAGCATGGGCAACAAAAAGCAGAAATAGACAAATGGATTGTATCAAACTAACAATCTTTTGCAGAGTAAGTGAAATAATTAACAAAGAGATAACCTACAGATTCACAAAAATATTTGCAAACCATGCATTTGGAAAGGTAATAACATGCAAAATACAAAAGGAACTCAAACTGCTCAATAACAAGAAAATAATTTATCTTTTAAAAAGGGCAATGGACTTGTATAGACATTTCTGAAAATAAGGCATACAAATTGCAACAGGATTATGAAAAAAATCTCAACAAGACTAGTCATCAGGGAAATATAAATTAAAAGCACAGATATCATCTCATACTTATTAAAATGGTTATTAATAAAATGATCAAAACAAAATGAACAATCATATACACAAAAAATTCCTCTTTACCATTTATGGAGATGTAAGTTAGTACAATCACTTTGGAAAAGATTATGGAAGTACCTAAAAAACCTATGAAATTATGTTGTAACCCAACAATCCCAATTCTGTGTATATAGTGATCCGAAATATCTCTCACTATATATTATTGTAAACTTCTTCATCATTGTTATTATGATGAAAAAATGATGTACTTTTTTTTATAATGTTAGAAGATCTTTGGGAAATATATCATTAGGTTTTGAAAATGCAGGTGTTGATAGAATGAAGAATAAGCTACAGAACTGCTAAGTTTTGTTGCATGCAATAAAATAAAACTTAATCTGTGTTTATTCAAAGGAATATATAAGTTAGATATAAGTTAGAATATTCAGATATCACAATGTAACAAGGTCAACTATGGTACTTTGCTAAGGTACCCTGGTTCAAGATGCTGCATCATTATCCATATTAAAATAGCAATAAATATTTAAATCTTTTGAAGCTATCCACAAGGTCATGTTTTATTATATGACTAATGGAGAATAAACCGCTATTCATCAGATACAGACTATCTAAAGCTGAAGAGTTAAGAGTAATGTACCTGGTAATCAGATCTAGGCAATGAACATTTTACTTTATAACATTGTGCCTTTCACTAAGCTTTTGTTGTGAGCGCTTGTTCTCCAGGGCAAAGACACATCTCTGAAAAAAGGTCAAGTTTAATCTGGAAGTAAAATCTCTGATAAGAAATTAAAATGAAAATATCTATCTGCTGAGAATGACATGATTGGGAATTTGATGAATCTTCTATGCTTTCTAAGTACTTCTTCACACAGTGATTCATGGTTGAATATGGAAGTTATTTCAGTATTTTTGTCATGTCAGATAATTATAGCGAGCAATTTCTTTGACTTTATAAAAGCAAGTAATTTTATTTGATTCAAATAGCCAGATCCTCAAACCTAGAGCCTGTCCTAGAAACTACACAGGTAAAATTCTTAATGCTAAAGACTAGACCCACTAATTCAGAAGAAACCATAATGTGCAGAAAATTGATAATGCACCTAATTGCAATGGAAATAAAATGCTTTAAAAATCCAAATCAGTAAAACTTTCTCTCTATAAAGGTTACTATCATTTTACTAATGTGTTATTTAACTGCATATATAAGTGATTTTGGCATAAATGTTCCAATAGTGAAAAATTGTGGTTTAGTCCATTATGAATTTAAAGTTAAACTCTTAGGTACAGTAGGTGGGAAAATGATGACGCAATAGGTTAAATCATAGTATTTCAAAGGAGATTATTTATGTAAGGAGAAGAGAGGGAAAAGGTATTTCCTTTCAGGCAGGCTATAAATTCCTCAGAAAAGATATCTTGAGCACACACACTCCATGATTACAGTAAGATCTCTATGGACATAGGCAAATAGTTTGGAAATTATTTGGAGGAATGGGATTCATCAAAGCAGGATGAGAAGACACCCACCCATCTCAGGTTCCTTCAGCTGCAGAATTCAGCACACAATGGAGAGTCCATTGAAAAAGTTTCTTGGCAGATCTTTAAATTTCATTTTATTTATTCATTTTTTAGTTTGTTAGTTTATTGCTGCACCAAATATCTTTAATTCTTCGTAATTTGAGAAGAATTTAAATAGTCTGTGCCTTGGTTGAAAATATTGCCGAACTCCAACAACATCTGTTTGCTTGAGCCGAATAGTGTAGACTATGTTTTCATCCTGTGGAAATAGGATGAAATAGAATAGTCCAGTGTTCCCCATTGATATCTATTTTCGCTATCCTGGAAAATGAGTTTTCTTCAGTAAGCCACAATAATCTGGCTTAATACTTCTTCTTTTGGGTGGCCTCAGACTTGAGTTTGTTGACAATCACAAATCAAGATTTCTTGAAGCCTACTCACTGACCCTTAAGGGATGGCACTGTGCCTTACACATGACTACCATTTGAATAATACAATAATACAATACAATAATACAATAAAGAATTTGTTCCTAATAGTGTGCATGAGGGCCAGCGCCGTGGTTCAATAGGCTAATCCTCTGCCTGCAGCACCAGCACACCTGGTTCTAGTCCCAGTCAGGGCGCCAGATTCTGTCCCGGTTGCCCCTCTTCCAGGACAGCTCTCTGCTATGGCCTGGGAGTGCAGTTGAGGATGACCCAAGTGCTTGGTCCCTGCACCTCATGGGAGACCAGGAGAAGCACCTGGCTCACTTGGCTAATCCTCTGCCTGCAGTGCTGGCACCCTGGGCTCTAGTCCCGGTTGGAGCGCCAGTTCTGTCCCGGTTGCTCCTCTTCCAGTACAGCTCTCTGCTGTGGCCTTGGAAGTTTGGGCCTTACACCTGTATGGGAATCCAGGAGGAAGCACCTGGCTCCTGGCTTCTGATCGGCACAGCGCGTTGGCCGCAGCATGCCGGCTCTAGCGGCCATTTGGGTGGTGAACCAACGGAAGGAAGACCTTTCTCTCTGTCTCTCTCTCTCTCTCTCACTGTCTAACTTTGCCTGTCAAAAAAAATTAAGATTTTAAAACATGGCTTAATTATAAGTACATATAAATACATTTCTCCATTTCCTACTAATTTAAAGGGTAGCATTTTGTCAAATCATGTGACATATTTGAATATTTTCCCAATTTATAAGCTACCCATTTCTTCCTGTAACTTTTTAGCTGGCTTTTCTCAATTGCATGACTAATGCATGGCACACGCATGTTGTCCACATTGTTCAAATTGAGACATTCTGAAAGTGAAAGACCCTGGTATAACAACGTAAACCAAAGCCGTTCAATGGAAAAGTGGATATGTAGCCATCCTTCTCAAGCATCAACTCTGCAAAGAAAAGTAAATTTCTCGCAGGATCAATCAGAATGTGATATAAGCACGCAAAGAACACCATGCATTTCAGATACGATCTCCTGCATTTACAGGCAAGAAAACAAGGCAAGCTTCAAGAGCCTTTACCTAAAATTTCTTTGAATTCTATTTTCATACACACTAGACTCATTATTAATTTTTAAACTAAGAATTCTAAATAATAAATTATAATTTCTTAATGGCTTTAGATAAATATATCATATCTGTATTATCTAGCTCAAATTTCCAAAGGTCAGTTCTGAATGTCGAAATTTACAACTAACTTTATATCCCAAATTATTTTAAAGTAAGTCTTAAAATGATACTTTGAAATACTAACACTGAAAATTTACATAAATATCTTCTTTGTGACCATTATTGTTCAACATATTGACTCACAGGAAAAAAAACCTTTGAATAATAAACACAATTAGATTACAACACAGCCCATTTTCAGTGTTATATTCATATTGCAATGACTTATCTCACGATACTGACCCAGTTGATAGTATGGTTAAGTGCTTTACTTTTGAAGGCAGTACAGTACTTTAATAATTTTTCCATTAAAACTTTAGGCAAAACTTCAAATCTTTATGTTAATTAAGACATAACAACTCTAACCTGACATTTTTGTCTATAAAGCCAACATCATCAGAAAAGATATGAGGATTAATCTATGCTTAGCTGTTTAAGTAGGTAGCTATACTTTAATTGACTATGTAGCACATAGTTTCCCTAAAACCCAAGTAGGTATTTGGCTTCTGACATGAATGGGGCCTTGGGACTTCTATCATGGTGTAATTCACTATCCCAAATATTAGGATAAGGTTATCCACTTTAGACATTTGGGACACCTTAGATGACTCCTCACTTTGATTTTCAACTCCCTTGGCTAGCACAGTTAAGAGAACATGAAGACCTATGCCTCAACTCAGTGCTCCATTCATTCATTAAACCTGACTGACTAGAGATACGGATCAGAGGACATATTCTGCAAATGAGCCTTTACAAATCAAAACTCCTCTCAAATCCCTAATGATTCTTCCCATAGGTTTTTTATGCTCCAATTTAGTGTCAAAAGATAAGTATTTCATCCTTCATTTTCCTAAACACTTTTCTAAGAGTCAACCATGACAATGGAGGATGGGAGACTCTTATTGCCAATTTCACTTCTACTACCAACTGGATCATTTTAAGTGAGCTTATTGGTAGCAAAGAATCATATGCCCATGTGGAGGCATAAATTTACACATACACACACAAATAAACACAAAAGCACTGAAAAGAGTTTCTGTATTTTATAACCATCACCAATTCATATTATTGTTAAGTGAAGGTTCCGTACATCATAGAAAGATATACTGAATATATCAACTTACCTACATTTATCTCCTAGAGTTCCAAATGTTAAGAGTGGATAAAAATGCTATGGAAATGTTGCTATTTGGAAAGGAAAGAGAACTTCTAAATGCGAGAAGTTTGAGTTTCATTGTACATCAGCCATTTTATATATATACTGTATTTTCATTCATGAAGAATATACTCAAATTATCTATGCTCTTAGAAGAAAACATGTTCTCGGGTAAACAACTTTGGCAAAATCATGTCCTATTTCAGGAAATAAAGCATTTTACCGCCGGAAATCATTGAATAGTATATTTGCTTTCAATGTCCTAGAAAGCCCATTTCCTATTAGAATTAATTTAGTTAAGGGTCTGACATATTAAGGAATTAAATTATCCTTTTCAGAAATGATTTTTAAAGTGTTTCAGGGATAAGTTCTACTAGTGGAACTACATATGAGCTTATAGCAGATCTACATAAGAACTTCTCTTGGAAATCTAGTTTTAGTGAAAGTAGAGTATCTGATAAATATTCTTTTATTGATGTGCTTTTATTTAAAGATTTATACATTTATTTGAAAGGTAGAGCTACACAGAGAGGCAGAGAGAGAGAGAGAGAGAGAGACCACTGGTATACTCCTCTAATGGATGTAACAATCAGAGCTGGGCCTATCTGAAGCCAGGAATCTGGAGCTTCTTTCAGGTCTCCCACGTGGGTGCAGGGATCCAAGGACTTGGATCAGCTTCTGCTACTTTCCCAGAAACCTTAGCAGGGAGCTGGATTGGAAGTGGAGCAACCAGGGCTGGAACCGGTGCCCATATGGGATTCAGGCACTGCAGGTGACAGCTCAACCTGCTATGTCACAGTGCCGCCCCACTGATATGCTTTTATTCATTGATGAGCAGAAAGTACAAGAAAGTATTTACTTCTTTAGATTTAATCTGAATTTAGAGGCAAGAACTGAAGGATGTTGTGGATGCGATGGAAACCTTAAAGAAAGATAACAGATTGTTAGTTCATAAATAGTAAAGAATGCAAGTAACTGGCATATGCAGACACATGTCTTACATATTTTAGTTCTGGGCATATAGTTTAAAATTGAATAAGTGAAAAGAACCACAATCTATTTGAAATAAATCAAAAAATACATTATATCCCAGAAGAATAGTATTCTCTAAAATAAAATTACAAAGTCTGAGGGATGTTAACTAAATAAGCCAATATGCCTACATTGAGAGTTGGTTTATGGTGTTTTGTTTTGAAGGACAATGTAGTAATACTCCTAGAACCAAGGCTAAAAGCAAAATAAAAGTGGATTGCAAACCCAAAGATCAAGTCAAGAAGGCAAAATCTCAGGGTTAAAAAATAATGGGATGAAAAATGCTATTTTAGTTGTGTTGCAACAAGAAAACATGCACCTACAAGATAAATCAATTTATTGAGTAGTTTGCAAATGAAAGAGGGAAGGAAAATTGAAGGAGTATCTCATATGCTCAATACTTGGCTAAGAAAGCACAGATAATCCTAGCAGAAATAAAAGCTACAAGTATGTCCTTATTGAAATAAAAGCTACAAGTATGTCCTTACTGACTCATTTTCATGGGGAGAACTGAGGTTCAGAGAAGTGAGGCAATTTTCTGAGGTTATATGACGAGTAAGCATGTTGTGGCATCACATCTTCCAGACTCCAAGATAATGGTGAGGAATGACTTGTAAACACCTGCTTTACTTTCATTGTCACTACCAAGAGAACGACTTTTAACCTCAGGTGAACAAGCATTTCAATTACATAAAAATTAAGATATTAAATACATGAGAAGATAATGAAATAGTATTTTGAGTAGTTGATGTCTCAAATGGAATGACATCCCAAGCCTCTAAAAGAAATTAGTGTCCTATAGTTGTCTATGATGACATTACATTAATCACACTTGATTTCATTTGTGGAATCTTATCATTTGTAGTGAACTTTGAGATAATTGTATAGGCAATAATTAACCTAGTGCTGATGCATTAATATGATTCTCAAGTATTATACATCACTTAAAAGAGCTATTGATTTGAAAATAAGAAGAACCGGAGATATGCCAGAAGTTCCAAAATGTAGACATGTACTAATTTTCAAAAGTAGGAAAGAGGAGAGCTCAGACGGTTACTACCATTGTTGAATGCCCTACTTTATGTTGGTTTAAATGCAGTGAGTGGCACATGACCTATATTGATTCATGTAAGCCTTGCAATTACTCAGGGGAAAGGTTTTAGATTACAAAAGCAAAGTTAAAAAGACTTTAAAATTGTCAGACCAAAGACGCTGATTGTCAAACCTACTGCTGTAGTGAGAGTATGTGTTGGAGTATTTATTTACCATATAATGTTGGAAGCAGTTCTTTAATGGCTCTGAGCTTCACTACTAAAAATTAACTTTACTACTGAAAAATAAGGATAAGGACAAAACCCACCACAGAAATGTGACAATTATCTGTTACTCCAATTTGTATGACACTTAATAAACGCTCAATAGTATAAATAGTATCAGCAATTTGTAATGAGAAAGTTGCCTTTTTAGGTAGAGTGCAATCATGTACTACACTAAGTCAGTAATCTCATGGTACACTTCCATTCTACTATCTTTTTCCTTATATACAGAATGATTTGCAAGGATTACCAGAGAGAAGGTTTACCCTGCATCACTCTCCTAAGCTTTCTTAGTTTTGGAGTCCAGTGAAAGTAAGTATTTGTCAAAGAATTAAGTCAATTAAGCATTATAGTACCATGTGCTAAAGCTCTTGCTGAGTGAATATGTATCTTGCTGAGCAGATACATATTCACTGATGGTTCTATAACACCTAGTTGGTTGCAGCTGAATTTACAAAGAGAAATAATGTGTATAGGATCATGGTGTATGTACCTCAGCAGAATGTAAAGCAGGGAATTGGTGTTGGGTGGAGAGATTTTTTCCCCCTGAGTCTAAGAGGCTTTCTTGTCCACCTTTTTCTACAGGGATATTGTCACCTCAGACAGGCAGCTGTTTTCCACAGTGTAGACAAGGCTTCACAAAGCAGAGCTCCCCTAAATACAGGTTATCTCTCAAGCCCAACTTCAGGCCAAGAGAGAGGAAAGAACTCTCAGACTCACCTGCCGAGACTCTTGGAAATGAAGTGATGATATGGTAAATCTACTGAATATCTGTCTTTTGTTGTTGTTTTACTAGTAAGTCTGTCTTCTTACAAAGAGAAAACGTATCTTTAGCTACTGCTGAGATAGAGGGAAATAAACAGATGCAGGTAATTTAAAATACACCTGAATAACCTATCTTTGACAATCATTGAGTGCACAGCTTAGACAGTGTTAGCAGCATAATAAATCAGCAAAAGTCTCAAGTTACTGGAAGATTTGCTTAAACTGTTATTCACGTATTTGCTTATTTATTTGAGATAGAAAAATAAGAGGAACAGAGAGATAGAAAGGGATCTCCCACACACTGTTTTGCTCTCTAAATATCCACAGTGGCAAGGCCTGGGTCAAGGCCAAAGCTGGGAGCCGGGAACACAGTGAAGTTCTCCCATGTTCATGCCAAGAACTCAGTTATTCAAGCCATCCCTTCTGCCCCCCAGGGTCTGTCTGCATTGATGAGAAGCTGGAGGCAGGAGCCAGAGTTGAGCCTTGAACATACGAACTCCAATGCAGGATGCAGGTGTCAACCATAGTCCCAATGCCTTCTCCCAGGTCACTGTTAGATTTTTTTAGAGGGATGCTCTACAGCAAAATTAAATTCTTTCAAAAATTAAGGAAGTAAATTATATACAACAAAAATGAAAAAAAAATTAAAATCAGTGAATGTCTCTCCATATACACCCCTGCATAAACAACTGGTTCAAGAAGAATATGACTAGGGATCCAGGAATTTTTCCTTGTTTCAACCTAGTTGATAACCACATCTCCAAAGAGATACTGACTATTCTGATTTCTATCATTATAGTTTTCTATGTTTTTATTCCTTGTATACATACATACTATAATACATAACATTTTATATGAGCTTTTTCTGGCTCAGTGCAGTATTTTAAACTTTTACTTCTGTTACTACATGTGTTGGTAGCTAATTATTAACTTTTCAGAGTATATTATTCCATTGAATGAATATATGCTGATTTTTATCTTTCCTCTAGTTTATGAAAATATGAGTTATTTACAGTTTGGGGCAATTATGTAATATTCAGCAGTTCATTTGTCTGGAGCTCTAGATCTCCAATGCCCAGGTTGCTTCATCAGTAACAGTCTGACAATTTCATTTCCATTTGCTATTTTCTTTGTTTCTCACAATGGGTCTCAAACTCAGTAGGTAAGGATGTAACTGACATTTTCCAGCCCCAGCAGCATAGGCTCTCTCTTTGCTCTCAACTTTTAAATATTACACACAACTCTTACTCTATGTAAAATCTGCTTTATATCATAGCCCAATTTTCATTAAGAACAAATATATGTGTACATGCATAATGGGTTATACATCATATTATATGAGTGAATGTAATACATGTATCATCACATTGTTCGTAAGCCTTGCAAAGTTACAGGCCAAAAATTAGACTTATGTAAATTTCTCAGTGTAACATAGTACATTGAGCATATTGAATGTGTAAATACTAAGCTAATTCGATTTGATTCTCATTAACACAATCCAAATTATTTTAATTTTTAATTATTTTTCATTTTCATTTTATTTTTATTTGAGGGGCAGAGTGACAGATAGACAGATAGACAAACAAGGCTCCCTTCTCCTGGATCACTCCCCAAATGTTCACAATGGTCAAGGCTGAACCAGGCTGAAATTGGGTGCCTGAGTGTCCCACAATGAGTCACCACCTACTTTTTCTCAGGGTTTGCAGTAGAAAGAAGTTGGAATCAGGAATGAAACTAGGGCTAGAGCCCAGGCACTCCAGTATGGGGTGGGGATGTCCCAACCTGTCTTAACTGCTAGGCCAAATGCTTGCCCCCAGATTACTTTATTTTAAATAAATGGCCTTAATACATTGGCAGTCATTTAAGAAGACAGAAAAAGAAAGATGAAGACAATGGACAGTAAACATTCTAAATCGCTAAAAAGAAAAACTTTCTGGAGCTGGAATCTTTAGGTAGAAAATTGTAAGCAAATATTAGAAACTAAATCCATCTGAGGTATTATGTTTAATCAGAAGGTAGAACTTGTTGAAGTAACTACAATTCAACATGGTTCCAGTCACTAAATTTTCTCTTTGCAAGAACAGTTAGTCTTCAAAGGATGACAGAAAAAAATCTCAGATGGAAAGGATACAGAAAGCAGCAGAACTTCCAGCCAGAGACTCACATGATTTTTCTTTGACATTGATAGTTTCTAAAGAAGATCGTTCTGAGTAACGCACTGCACTGTGAGCAGAGAGTGCAACTGTGGAGGATGAAACAAAGTCAACACATTTCCATGGCATGTGCACGTGTGTGTGTGTGTGTGTGTGTGTGTGTTATTTCATATAAATGACATTCTTCTAATTATTCCTCCTCTAGAGTAACAGCATGAATACCATGCAGTACAACAGAGAAATACTGGATGCTAAAGTTACAGCAGGCTGTTTTTTTGTTTTCATTATTCATCTAATAAAATCTTAATAACAAGAACAACAAATAGTGTGACTTTTAGAGTCATAAGTGTATGTCAAGTATGTGCATGCCCTCTCCCCCCGCTCAAAACACACACATAGTTCTCAAAACAAGTGTATGAGGCAGGTCATATTTGTATCTCAATTTTACAGATGAGGAGACAGATAAAATTAGTTAGGAAACTTGTCCAAATGTACACACCTAATGAGTGTCAGAGCCAGGTCTCAGATTGGATGGCTTGGCTACAATGTTCTTTCTTCTGATTTTTACTTAAAATCATTCTTTAATAACTATATTACAGCCTTATAAACATTTCTCTAAATATTCTGCAAAGGTGCTGTTAGATTTGTTTAAAATATAAAAATTCTTAAGCTCATAGATACCTATTAAAACTCAAGCCTTTCATGGGGCAATTTCAAGTTTTACCATAACAACACTACTCCCTCCTAAAGTCACCAACAGTACATACACTTTCACCCAGCTCGAAATCTGGGTTAAAAATCTTCCAGGATTATATCCTAAGAAAAAAATATATATTTATTTTATGCTAATCAAAGCATTGTTTACAATGCCAAATAATTACAAAATGTCAATATTAACAGTAAAAAATTGACTACATAAATTTAGCTATAATAATACCATAGAACACTAGACAAACATTACAAAACATCATAAAGAACACTTAGTTAAAAGTAGAAATTTATAGTATAATATAAAATAAAAAATACAAAATAATTATGAAGGATAGAATGATTTTACTCCTTACAAAATTCAAATGCTAAAATCCTAATCCCGAATGTGATGGTGTTAGCATCTTTGGAAAGCAATTAATCACGAGGATAGAGCCCTCATGAATGGCACTGGTTCCTATAGACTTCAGAAAGCTTTCCCCCTCTTGTGCCCACAGTGTTGAAGAGAAGATAACCAGATGCAGTCTCAAAGAGGGCCTTGTCTAGAACTCAATCATGCTGCCACTCTCATCTCATATTTCCAGCTTTCAGAAAATACGAAATACAATTCTGCTGTTTAAAAACTACCTCCTCTGATTAAGAAGACAGCATTATAGTATTTTATGATTTTGTTAAGTTTGAAAGTATAGTTATGCATGTGCATGAACAACACACATACATATAAGCATAGAAAATACTGAAAATTATATTCATAAAAATTGTTCCTTGCCAGAAACGTATGTTATTGAAGTTTTACTTCTCAAATGCATTCATGGTTCCATAAGTTTTTGATAATGTGTGTGTATTGTCATCAAAATTATAAAAATGTGGGCCAGTGCTGTGGCACAGCGGGTTAAGCCACTGTGTAGCACCTGCATTCCATATAGGCACTGGTATAAGACCCGCCTGCTCCACTTCTAATCCAACTCCCTGAAAATGGCCTGGGAGAACAGCAGAGGGTGGCCCAAGTGCTTGGACTGGGTACCCATGTGGGAGACCCAGATGAATCTTCTGGTTCTTGGCTTCAGCCTGGCTCTGCTCTGGTCACTGTGGCCATTTGGGGAGTGAACTAGAAGATGGTAGATTCTTTCTCTGTCCCTCCCTCTTTCTGTAATCATGATTTTCAAATAAATAAATAAAAAAACTTTTAAAAAAACAGAAAAAATAGGGATTAAAGTGTAAAGGAAACAATTCACATTGGTATTGAAAAATAAATAGGAAGGTACTTTAATAATTAGCTGAAAAGGAAGTTGGAGAATAGGTTGATTCTGATGCAAACATCTTCGGAATGTACATATTGTATGCATTTTCCATTAACTTTTAAAAGATGACTCCTGTGTGTATGTGTGCATGTAGTTCCTAATGACATGTAAATTTGAAGAGATATAATCTTTATGTCCCAAAAGTAATTAAATATTTCTAAAAGTACAAAGCAAAAAACCTATTTCCTGCTCTTCTATTGTTACGTGTTTTCTCATTTAGTTATTCCCAAGGGAACTCTCAAACATAGCCCATATTCTTATTAATACAAATAATTTACCTGGGGTATAGCAAACTTTCATAGAACTACACTTGACAATGAGTATTTCAAAGGTCAACAGGGGATTAATTTTATGCTGTTGCTGCAATTTCTCTTGTAGAGAGTTGATTTAATTATTCTCAGCTGATAGCGGATGATCTGTTTTTAGTTTTTTTCAAAATCAAACTTTTATTTCTCTCTCATTCTGTTAGTGATTCACTTCCAATATTTGAGCTATATGCACTACTATGTGTCTATTGTTTGTAAATATGCTGTGTGTTATACAGTTGTGCTTTGTAAGTTTTATAAATGATGTGCTACCCCATGCAGAGTTTTTTTGCTTATAGTATTTCTGGGACATCTGTGCACATTATGATTGCTGTATCATGTCCCATAATGCCTGACTCAACCACATTTTACTTATTTATTCCCTGATAGGTGGATTCCTATTTTGCTTTCCACTTCCCTCCTGCAGAAGAAATAACTCTGTACCAATTAATCCAAATAGATTCCTGAGCCAGAGTTTCACTGTGAGGTTAAACAAGAAGAGAGATTGCTGAATTCCAGGACATAACACATTTTATTTTACTAAATAATGCCAGATTTCATTCTAGAATAGCTCTGTTGAAATAAGAGTTGCTAACTAAAAAAAAAAAAAAAAGTTTAAAAATTACAACTGTTTTCGCATCCATATGGGGCAGAATTTATTTTTAAGAAAATTTTGTTTGTGAAAACACTTTAATATGCCCTTTGGGCCTTTGGGCTGTGTAGTGGGCACATAGCTATTCTGAAAGAGAAAGTCAGAGACAAAGAACTGAATTGTTTTACCTGCTAATGGTAAAGGTCTTTTATCTTGGGCAGGATGATGTTTTTAGAATACATATATTTAACATTGTCAAAGGCCATACTATTTCAGGGAATTATTTTTTTTTCAAAATGAAGGTTTTATTTTTTTATTATTTTTTTAAACTTTTATTTAGTAAATATAAATTTCCAAAGTACAGTTTATGGATTACAATGGCTTTCCCCTCCCGTAATTTCCCTCCCACTCGCACCCCTCCCATTCCCACTCCCTCTCCCATTCCATTCACATCAAGATTCATTTTCACTTATCTTTATATACAGAAGATTGATTTAGTATATATTAAGTAAAGATTTCATCAGTTTACATCCACACAGAAACACAAAGTATAAAATACTGTTTCAGTACTAGTTATAGCATTACTTCACATTGGACAACACATTAAAGACAGATCCCACATGAGAAGTAAGTACACAGTGACTCCTGTTGCTGACGTAACAATTTGACACTCTTGTTTATGGCGTCAGTAATCTCCCTAGGCTCTAGTCATGAGATGCCGAGGCTATGGAAGCCTTTAGGGTTCACCGACTTCGATCTTATTCCGACAGGGTCATAGTCAAAGTGGAAGTTCTCTCCTCCCTTCAGAGAAAGGTACCTCCTTCTCTGATGGCCCCATTCTTTCCACTGGGATCTCACTCACAGAGATCTTTCATTTAGGTCTTCTTTTTATTTATTTATTTTTTTTTTGGCCATAGCGTCTTGGCTTTCCATGCCTAAAATACTCTCAGAGAACTATTATTTATTCTGTGTGTGTGTGTGTGTGTGTGTGTGTGTGTGTGAATGTCTCAGACAGAAAAAGGCTTGAGGCAGAGTAAGGAAGCATGTTTTTCTTTTCTTCATAACACAAGTCCAGAGCTTACTGGACTTCAAATGCCAAAACCCACCAGGGAAATTCTGCTGAACATCTTACTTCATTAGCATATTTCTACTCTGAACTATCTTGACTATGAAAAGAAAGCTCTGGAACTCTTGTGCAACTGCTGTGCTTAGGGATTTATCTGCTGGAGACAGACGCAGATGTCAGGGATATTCTATTTGTCACAGAAAAATGAAAGGAAACATGGTCTTCCTACACTGACCATTGTCTAAAACAACAAGAGTTCTAGTAATGGAAACCCCATCCCATGTGGGCTTAAACAAAATGATGAAATGGATACTAGCAAATGCATCGTAAAAGTCAAGGGCTATTTAAAATCTAACTTAGAATTCAAAATGTTTCTGTATCTATTTTTTCCCATAAGCACTATTGCTCCACATGTAATAGCAAATGTTAGTGGCAGCTTTAGTATTTATAGTCTCTAGATTCAAGATCCAATAGAAAAGAATGAGATTTTCTCAATAGTATCAGCAAGAGGGACTGGTGTAGTGACGTAGCAGGTAAAGCCACTACCTTCAGCATTGGCATCTGGTATGGGCACCAGTTTGTGTCCCGGCTGCTCTACTTCCTATCTAGCTCCCTCTGGTGTACCTGAAAAGTCAGCAGAAGACAGCCCAAGTCCCTGGGCTTCTGAACCACATGAGAGACCCAGAAGAAGCTCCTGGCTCTTGGTTCTGACTTGTCTCAGTCCTGGCCATTATAGCCATCTGCGGAGTGAACCAGAGGATGGGAGATGTCTCTGTCTCTTCTTCTCTCTCTCTACAACTCTGATTTTCAAATAAAGAAATAAATATTTAAAAATAATATCAGCAAGAATTCTATCTCATCAGATCAGATAGGGTCACATGTTCATTCTTGAACCAGCTATTTAATCAGGTAACCTCGACACTCTTATCTGCAAGTCTGATCACAGCCTAATCAGCCTCTGAAGCAGAGAGGCAAATTCACCTGAATCGTTTTGACTGAGACTAGAAAAGAGGCCATTACCTGAGGGACCCCGAGAGTGCTACATAGGTTCTCGAAGACAAAGGTTTGTAACTTATGCCCTGGACACACTTTGGGAAATACTGATTTTGGACAACTTGTTCCTGGAAGGTTTTCTGCCAGATAGTGTTTGTGCCTCAGTACTCGTTCCTTTCTTCCTCTTCTCCTCAGACATTATTTTTCAGTTATAAGATACTCACATGACAAACACCAACTGCATTACTAAATAAAATCACAGTTCTCTTCCATAGATTTTCCTAAATACAGTACCATAGTGCATATCTAGGTCATGAAAAGGATAATAAAGGTCCTAATTGTCCCAGTACTTCCCAGTTAAGCTGGAATAACTGAAAGGAAGACCACATATTCTTTTCATACAAATGCATAGCCAGAGAGAATCAGCTAGCCCTTAAAAGAACCTCATGTGTTTGATAAAATTATATTTGCTGCTTTAAGAAATACTTTGCCTAAAGCCAGAAGAGAAACAAACAGAATCTTACTCTGATCCTCTAAACAGTTTGCACATTAAATATATTACTTATTTGATACTATTACAATCTACATTGGGAGCAAAATGAGAGGTGCTATATTTTTATCTTCCCACTAGAAAGCATTTTATACAATGCAATCCTGAATATTAAAATTCAGGACACTACCGAATGAGCAGTTGTTTGGGTGACCATTTTTCTAAGTTTCTTAGAGGATCATCTAAATTAGATCAGAGTTTACATATTGCTTTTTGAAAAATTTTACTGCTACAGAATAATACAAAACTCCTTATTATGTCTTTTAAAGATGAATATAATTAACCCCTATTCATAAATATCTCTGTATTCTTTGTCTCCCCATTCAACTGATGTAGTTAATAAAAAGGGTTATCATAATGTTGAGTGTGGAAGTAGATTTTTAAGGAAAAAGCAAAATTAAACATTGAATACTGATTGAATACTGGGTGTGGCAGAAGCTACTTTGCTTGTAGTAACACATAATTGATAACATTAATTCTTATATTGCAACTGAGTAAACTGAACTTCAGACATTGAAAGCAAAGCAGAGTAAAGTGATTTTTATTATACATAAGCTGATTAAATGTGTGGATTGATTAGTCAATGGTATAAACTGTTCAAATATGCAGTAGATTAAATAGGGAAAAAATAAATAATAAAAGGTATTTAGCACATCATAATGTGTCAAACAGGATACAAAATGATTTACATATAAAACTTTTTTAAAAAATCAAATTGTGTTGTTAGCTCTAAGGTAAATGTAGATAGTAAATCAGTAAAATAACTTGCTTATTGAGGCTCCAGTAAGTGTTTGCCGTTGTTATTTTCATCTTACAGATAAGGAAACAGGTTCCCACAAGTTGTACAAATGGCCGGGGGATATAAAAGGCTACTAAGAGACAAAATTTATTCTTTTTTCCCCAGAAACCTCTTATATAAGGTATATAAACTTCATGCATTTCATAAATACAAGTTTAGGAACATAGTGATAGCGATTCTTCCCACTGTACCTACCCTCCCACCTACACTCCCACCCTTCTTTCTCTTCCCTCTCCTATTCCAATTCTTATTTTTTACTAAGACCTATTTTCAATTAACTTTATACACAGAAGATTAATTTTATACTAGTAAAGAGTTCAACTAATAGTATGAAAACAAAAACTGTATCTCAACAGTTTTTCTTTTATTTCTCTTTTGATTTGTTCTATGACCCACTGCTCATCCAGGAGTATGTTGTTCAGTCTCCATGTGTTTGTCTATGCTCTACAGATTCTTGAGCTGTTGATTTCCAGCTTCATTGCATTGTGGTCAGAGATGATGCATAGTATGATTTTGATTTTTTTTTAATCTGCTGAGATATGCTTTATGGTCTGGCCTGTGTCTATCCTATAGAAAGTTCCTTGCACTGGTGAAAAGAATGTGTACTCTGCAAATGTAGGATGAAATGTCCTGTAGATATTTGATAGGTTCTTTTGGTCTATTGTGTCAACTAACTATTGTTTCCTTGCTGATTTTCTGTCTGTTTGACCTGTCTATTACTGAAAGTAGGGTACTGAAGTCCCCATTACCATTGTATTGGAGTCTATGTGTCACTTTAGATTCACTAACATTTCTTATAGATAGCCAGGTGCCCCATAATTAGATGTGTATACTTTTATTACAGTCACATCTTCCTGTTGAGTTGGTACCTTAATCATTGCATAGTGCCCTTGTCTCTTTTAAAAGTTTTGGTGTTAATATCTATTTTGTCTGATATTAGGATGGCTACACCAGCTTTTTGGGGGGTTTCTGTTAGCATGGAATATATTTTTCCATTCTTTCACTTTCAGTCTGTGTGCCTCTTTGTTGGTGAAATGTGTTTCTTACAGGTAGCAAATAGATGTGTGTGTGTGTGTGTGTGTGTGTCCATTCAGCCAGTATGTTTCTTTTAACTGGAGGATTGAGGCCATTTACATTCAAGGTGACTATTGATAAATAACAACTTAGCCATGCTGTTTTTCCATAAATATATCTGTTGTTTATTTTTGCATTTCCTTTGTACTTTTACTGGGAGATTTTTCTGCCTTTACCTATCATAGTGATGACCATGTTTCTGTTTCTGTGTGTAGCACATGCTTAAGCATCTCTTGTAAGGCTGGATGACTGGTTACAAATTCTTTTAATTTCTGTTTGTTATGGAAGGTCCTTATTTCACCCTTATTCATAAATTTGAGCTTTGCAGGGTACAGTATTCTGGGCTGACAGTTTTTTTTTTTCTTATAAGACTTGAAATATATCTCACCATTCTCTCCCAGCCTATAGGGTTTCTGATGAGATCAACTGTGAGTCTAATTGGAGATCTTCTGAAAATAATCTGGTGTTTCTCCCATGTACATTTTATAATCTTTTCTTTATGTTTTACCATGGAGAGTTTGCTACAATGTGTCGTGGTGAAGATTTTATGGTCATGTCTGTTGAGAGTTCTACTTGCTTCCTGTACTTGGACACCCCTTTCTTTCTGCAAATTAGGGAAGCTTTCTGTAATTATTTCACTAAAAAGGCCTTGTAATCCAATTTCTCTCTTTCCATGCCTTCAGGAACTCCTAAGACCCATGCCCATGTGGTGGGTCATTTGATAGTATTCCATAAATATCCCATACTGTTTTTTAGTTTTCTTTTTTTTTTAATAATGCTTTTATTTAAAGAATATAAATTTCCAAAATACAGCTTATAGATTACAATGGCTTCCCCCCCATAACTTCCCCCCCACCCGCAACCCTCCCCTTTCCCACTCCCTCTCCCCTTGCTTCACATCAAGATTCATTTTCAATTCTCTTTATATACAGAAGATCAGTTTACTATATATTAAGTAAAGATTTCAACAGTTTGCCCTCACAGAGCAACACAAAGTGAAAAATACTGTTGGAATACTAGTTATAGTATTAATTCACAATGTATAGCACATTAAGGACACAGATCCTACATGATATATTTTTTTAAAAAAATTGATTAATTTTCTAGGCAATTTCCAATTTAACACCAAGATTTTTTTTTCCTTTTTAATTATCTATATACAGAAGATTGATTCAGTATATACTATGTAAAGATTTCATCAGTTTGCACCCACACAGAAACACAAAGTGTAAAATACTGTTTCAGTGCTAGTTATAGCATTACTTCACATTGGACAACACATTAAGGACAGATACCACATGAGATGTAAGTACACAGTGTCTCCTGAAGTTGATTTAACAATTTGACACTCTTGTTTATGGCATCAGTAATCTCCCTAGGCTCTAGTCATGAGTTGCCAAGGCTATGGAAGCCTTTAGGGTTCGCTGACTTCAATCTTATTCCGACAGGGTCATAGTCAAAGTGGAGGTTCTCTCCTCCCTTCAGAGAAAGGTACCTCCTTCTCTGATGGTCCCATTCGTTCCACTGGGATCTCACTCACAGAGATCTTTCATTTAGGTCTTCTTTTTTTTCCAGAGTGTCTTGGCTTTCCATGCCTAGAATATTCTCATGGGCTCTTGAGCCAGATCTGAATGCCTTAAGGGCTGATTCTGAGGCCAGAGTGCTATTTAGGACATCTGCCATTCTATGAGTCTGTTGTGTATCTCGCTTCCCATGTTGGATCATTCTCTCCCTTTTTGATTCTATCAGTTAGTATTAGCAGACACTAGTCTTGTTTGTGTGATCCCTTTGACTCTTAGACCTATCAGTGTGATCAATTGTGAACTGAAATTGATCACTTGGACTAGTGAGATGGCCTTGGTACATGCCACATTGATGGGATTGTATTGGAATTCCCTGGCACAATTTTTTTAGTTTTCTAATTTCCTCCTCCTCCCCCTCCTCCTCCCCCTCCTCCTCCTCCTCCTCGTTCCTCCTCCTCCTCCTCCTCCTCCTCCTCCTCCTCCTCCTCCTCCTCCTCCTCCTCCTCCTCCTCCTCCTCCTCCTCCTTCTTCTTCTTCTTCTTCTTCTTCTTCTTCTTCTTCTGGTTTGACTATAAAATTTCTGGATATAAGTCTTCTAACTTGGATATTCTTTTTTTTGCATTTTTATTTTATCTATTAAATTCTTCATTTCCAGTATTTCATTTTGATTTCTCTTTAAAATCACAATTCCATGAGAAAGTTTTTCATTCATGTCATGTATGGATTTCTTTAGTTTGTGGATTTACTTCTGATTACTTCTAAGTGATCTTATAATCAATTTTTTGAATCCCATTTCTGGCATTTCTTCAATGTCTTCATTTTCACATTCTAGTAATGAAGTGTTGTTGTGTTTCTTTGGGAGCATCACGTTGTCTTCCTTATTCGTATTTCTTAAATTGCTACATTTATTTTTAGGCATTTGTGTTGATACTTGTTAGTTTATGTTTTTTCCCTGTGATGACTTTTGTCTTTGGACTATGCCTCTGTAGATAATGTCTGCTCTTTCAGTGAAAACCCTGAACCATGTTCTGGATGTAGCCAGAGAGTTTTGTTCAGTGCTCCAGGGGAGGGATGTGTTCAAGTTTACTCTCAAATTTGGCGTGGTAAATATCTTTTACTTTTTTTTAATTGGAGGGAAGGTTGTTTAACTCTCTTGGCATAGTCTCATGCTCACTTCCTCACTTCCAAGGAGACAACTGCCTGGGTGCTAACCCCAGTGGGTACAGTTTTAATCTGTGTTGCCACAAGAACCACACAAAGGGTTCATGTAGTCCTCAATGTGAGCAAAGATCCCAAAGCAATGACCCTCACCAGGGATTCAGGGAGCCCCAAGCCTGTGGAGCTGCCCACAGTGACTGCCCAAAGACCCAGAAACACCCTGGGTCCTCACACACAGCCATATTTTTTTTCACAGTTTGTATCAGCACACAGGGCTACCAGAATCCTGAGTACCCAATCCCCTGTCAATTCTCCCAGCCAGATTCAGGTTTCTTCTCTCAGTTGGTAGTTGGGCGAGTGGACATGACTAGCACAGATGTTATGTATGTCCAAAATAGTGCCTGTCCTCTCTCGGCTATATACAGGATGCCAGTGCCCAGTGGTTGGGGAGAAAAAACATGTACCCCCATTTTCTCCTTTACGTTGGCAGGTATACTGTGCCCCATAGCGCTGCAAGCCAGATTCACACCAGGTTCTTCCTGCAGCTTTATCACCAATGGCTTAGGCTGCCACAGTCTGATCTCACCTCACTCTCCAAGCTGGTGATGAGGCTCTTGGCTGCTGGGGTTCTGAGTTGTGCACATCCACACCCACCATGTAGGACCACAGTGTCCTTCCAAATTTCTTGGAGTTTCCTCTGCCATTTTCTGCCTAACTCTTACCTGAGATTGCACTCTCTGCATGCCATGTTTTCATTTAACTATCTTCCCCTAGACTAGAATAGTAAGTTCTCTTCCTATTCTGCCATTCTGGGGCCTCTCTGTTCTTTTGATTCTAAAGTCCACATTATTTCAACTACCTTGAATGAAATAGAAATTTTAAGTTTAAAACATTTAATACCATGGACTAAAAAAATGCCCATTATTATAGCACATGCTTACAGCTAGATGAAAAGTTGCTTTATGTTAGGAACTACTACGTACTTCAGAAACATCACTAAATTGTGTTTGCAAATGAGGAGACATAGGTACTGCAAGTGGGAGAGATTTGTCCAAGGTCACAAAATGAGGAGGCATGATTGGGAAGATAGACCCCTTACAGAGGCCAAGCCTGTATGCCTATATTAGCTTGCACCAAAAAGCATTTCCAAAGTCAGATCATCTCTATTGTCTCCTACATTGGGGAAATGCTGCAAGACATTAGCATAGGCAGACTTCCTAAAAAAGACCCCAGAAGCACAGGAAATAAAAGCTAAAGTTGAGTAATGGGATTGCATCAACTTGAAAAGCTTCTACTGTAAGAGAGTGAAGAGGTGACAGTTAGAATGGGAGAAAATATTTGCAAACTAGGCAACTGATGAATATCTAGAATTTATAAAGAGCTTAAGAAAATCAAAAACAGCAAAACAGACAATAAATGGGCAAAGGATTAGAACAGGCATTTTTCAAAAGAAACTCAAGTGGCCAATAGACACAAGAAAACATGCTCAGGATCACTAGCAAGCAAGAAAATGCAAATCAAAACCACAATGAGGTTTCACCTCATCCCAATTAGATTGGCTCAAATTCAAAACTCAATAAACAACAAATGCTGGCAAGGTTGTATGGAGAAAGATACCCTCCATCCACTGTTGGTGGGAATGTAAACTGGAGCAGCCATTGTGGAAAACAGTGTGGAGATATCTCAGAAAACTGAAAATAAAGCCAGCATATGACCCAGCAATCTCACTCCTGGGAATTTACCCGAGGGAAACGAAATCAGCATATGAAAGAATTATCTGCACCCCCATGTTCATTGCAGCTCAACTCACAATAGCTAATATATGGAATCAACCCAGATGTCCATAAATTGCTAAATGAAAAAATGAAATTATGGCATATATATTATGGAATACTACTTGGTGATATAAGCCAGTCCCCAAAAGACAAATACTGTATGTTCTCCTGATCTGTGGTAACTAATAGAATACCTAAAATGTAATGTATTGGAATGAAATTGACATTTTGAGAGCCGGTGATTGTTTTCGGCCCTTACCTGTATTGTAGAGTAACAATGCTTTTTTCCCTCATACTATTCATTGAACACTTTACTTACTATAGGATTAATCTTATGAGTATAAAGTAAACTGAAAATAGATCTTTGTAAACATTAAGCATGAGAATAAAAGAGGGTGGAGGAAGAAAGGTGGGAGAGTGGGTAGGAGGGAGGTAGGGTGGGCAGGATCATTATGTTCCTATAGCTGTATATATGAAATGCATGTAATATGTCTGTCTAAAAATTTTTTAAAAAAGAAAAAGAAAAGACAAAAATCCCCAATTTGGGGGGAAAAGAACACAGAGTAAAAAAGAAACAGAAGCATGATATTAGAATTAGTTGCTATGAATGTCTCACTTGCTAGACAAGGATGAAGGCAAGAATTCCTCTTAAGAACTCTCAATTTCTCATTTCAGTCTTAACAGTTGTACTAAATCACTCCTCTTCCCAAAGAAAAATCAAGGTTGCAAATGAAAGACAAAGAGCATTATGCTTTCACAGTCTTCATAACATAGGAGAGACATTAGAAGAGGTAAGAAGCCTTCATCTAACAGCAGGCATAATTTCAACTTTGTTGTATGGAAAACCTTTCTATTAAATTCAACAAAAATGTGAATGGAAATGTGGGAAATGGATAGTTTTGCTAATGAATTTTATATAATGAATTGTGTACTAAATGTAAAATAATAAAGTTGAACTCTAAACCATATCAAATTAAACTTCTACTTCAAATAGAATCAAAGGTGAAAGATATCATTTGAAGGAATTTCAAGCAATTTTCAAAGACAAGAATAATCAGGACTGGCACTGTGGCATATTGGGTAAAGCCACCTGTTGCAGGGCCAGCATCCCAGATGGGTGTGGGTTTGAGTCTCGGCTTCTCAACTTCTAATCCAGCTCTCTGCTCTGTCTGGGAAGCAGTGGAAGATAGCCAAACTCCTTGGGCCCCTGTGCCCATATGGGAGACCCAGAAAAAGCTTCTGGCTCCTGCTTTTGGATGGACTCATCTCAGGCCATTGTGGCTATTTAAGGAGTGAACCAGCAGATAGAAGACCTCTCTCTCTCTCTCTCTCTCTCTCTCTCTCTCTCTCTCTCTCTCTCCCCCTCTCTCTGCCTCTGCCTCTCTGTAACTCAGTCTTTCAAACAAATAAAAAAATTAAAAAGAATAACCATATTGATATTAAGGGCTTTTTATCAAGTTGTTTGTATTTTAAAATAATATTTATTTTAGAAAAACTATTGAATTAAAAAAATAAGAAACTCCAGTCACACTATAGCAGTAAACGTCTACTATAGTCCAAACTCTCCAATGACTGCAACTAAAATTGCCAGGAATAATACAAAAACAACTATCAGAGGATTCTATGAAATATACAAATGCAGGCAGATTGTGAGAGCAATCAGAGGTTGGAGGGGTGACATGCATGGTGGATCCACTTCCATGTGTATATCTCGTGGATTTTCCCTGAGTGGGCTTCAGTTGCTGATTGAATGGTTCTTACAGCAACCATGCTGTAAGTGTGTTTAGAAAAAGTTGAGGGCATTTCTAGAAGAAAGAGCCTGGAGAGATCTCCTTAATCCTCTGTATGAATCTGCGGAAATATCAAACTAATCCTGTGATCTGTATGTGTGAGAGTGACCAGCGAACCTAGAAAAGGCTCAAAGAATGACTCTGGGCTTTCAATCAATATGATCTGAGCACATATTTTCAGTTTGATTTCTGGGTAGCTTGAAAATATCTGCAGTATATTATAAGAGAAACCAGGATATGCACAACATAATAGTTGGCCAACAAAGAACCAGGAAAATGTGACCAACTGCCAAAGGAAAAGACAATCAACAGATTGACACAATAGATATAATTTCAATGAGAGAACTGTCAATTTGAGTTTAGAGGGACAGTTGCCAGAGCATGGAAAGCCTAAAGGAGCTCACTAAAGGAGATGGCTACCATATGAGTTTCTTTGAGTTTATTAAGTTGCACATAAAAAGTACTTTGACAGGGCAAGTTGTTTACAATCACTGGAAATTAGCTAGAAGCAGGTTTCCTAGAACTATAATCCCAAGACACCAAAACAACAGAAACATAAATACTTAATACAATAATACATGTTATTTTGGAAATAAAATTCAGTATTAGTAACAAAAAATAGTAATACCATTGATGAAAGCTAAAGAAGGCTCAAAGAAATGGAAGAATACACAATATACACAGCTTGGAAAATTCACTGTAAGTTAGCTTATCATTCTCCTCAAACTGATCAGGATGGGGAAAATGATAATTTTTTTTAACTTTTATTTAGTAAATATAAATCTCCAAAGTACAGTTTATGGATTACAATGGCTTTCCCCCAACATAACTTCCCCCCCCCAAGCACCCCTCCCATCTCCCACTCCCTCTCCCATTCCGTTCACATCAAGATCCATTTTCAATTATCTTTATATACAGAAGATTGATTTAGTATATATTTAGTAAAGAGTTCATCAGTTTGCACCCACACAGAAACACAGAGTGTAAAAATGCTGTTTCAGTACTAGTTATAGCATTACTTCACATTGGACAACATATTAAGGACAGATCCCTCATGAGACGTAAGTACACAGTGACTCCTGAAGTTGACTTAACAATTTAACACCGTTGTTTGTGGCGTTAGTAATCTCCCTAGGCTCTAGTCATGAGTTGCCAAGGCTATGGAAGCCTTTTGAGTTCACCAACTTTGATCTTATTCCGACAGGGTCATAGTCAAAGTGGAAGTTCTCTCCTCCCTTCAGAGAAAGGTACCTCCTTCTCTGATGGCCCCATTCTTTCCACTGGGATCTCACTCACAGAGATCTTTCATTTAGGTCTTCTTTGTTTTTTCCCAGAGTGTCTTGGCTTTCCATGCCTAAAATACTCTCATGGGCTCTCGAGCCAGATCCGAATGCCTTAAGGGCTGATTCTGAGGCCAGAGTGTTATTTAGGACATCTGCCATTCTATGAGTCTACTGTGTATCCTGCTTCCCATGTTGGATCGTTCTCTCCCTTTTTGGTTCTATCAGTTAGTATTAGCAGACACTAGTCCTGTTTGTGTGATACCTTTGACTCTTAGGCCTATCAGTGTGATCAATTGTGAACAGAAATTGATCAGTTGGACTAGTGAGATGGCCTTGGTACATGCCACCTTGGTGGGATTGTATTGGAATCCCCTGGCACGTTTCTAACTCCACCATTTGGAATAAGTCCAATTGAGCATGTTCCAAATTGTACATCTCCACACTCTCTTATTCCCACTGTTATATTTAACAGGGATCACTTTTCAGTTAAAATGTAAACAACTAAGAATAATTGTATGTTAATTACAGAGTTCAACCAATAGTACTAGGATAAAAAAAATACTAAAATGGATAAAGATTTACATTGTATATCAACAGTCCGGACAAGAGCTGATCAAGTCACTGTTTCTCATAGTGTCCATTTCACTTCAACTGGTTTCCTCTTTGGTGCTCAGTTACTTGTCACCGAGAATGATAATTAAATCCTATTTCAGCTTTGAACTAAATTGATTTTAAAATTCATATGAAAATGAAAAAGAACTAGAATAACTAAAGCAATTTTAAAAAAGAACAACATTGGATTACTATAAAGATATAGCAATGTAAGAATTTGGCATTAATGAAAAGATATACTCATACAAAGCAACGCAGCACAACAGTCTATGGTAGACCCTAGTATACATGCTCAATGGATTTTCTACAATGATACTAAGGCAATTGAATGGAAAAAGGAAAGTATTTTTAACATACTGTGCTATATTGAAATAATATCTCTATGGGGGAAAATGACCATAGGCTTCATTTCAGAGCATATGCACAAATCAAAGTAGATCACATATATAAAAGTAAAATGTGAAATTATAAAGCTAAAGGAAAGTAAAAGTAAATATTTATAATTTTGTTATAGGTGAATGTGTCTTAACTAGAAAATAAAATATCTACAACAAAAAAGAAAAAATGATCAATCAAATTTAAACTAGTACTGAAACAGTATTTTACACTTTGTGTTTCTGTGTGGGTGCAAACTGATGAAATCTTTACTTAGTATTTACTGAATCGATCTTCTGTATATAAAGATAATTGAAAATGATTAAAAAATCTTGGTGTTAAATTGGAAATTGCATAGAAAATTAATCAATTTTTAAAAAAATATATCATGTAGGATCTCTGTCCTTAATGTGCTATACATTGTGAATTAATACTATAACTAGTACTCCAAAAGTATTTTTCACTTTGTGTCCCTATGTGAGGGCAAACTGTTGAAATCTTTATGTAATATGTACTAAAGTGATTTTGTGTATATAAAGAGAATTGAAAATGAATCTTGATGTGAATGGAAGGGGAGAGGGAGCAGGAAAGGGGAGGGTTGCGGGTGGGAAGGAAATTGGGGGGGGGGAAGCCATTGTAATCCATAAGCTGTATTTTGGAAATTTATATTCTTTAAATAAAAGCTTTATAAAAAATGTGTTTATTCCAAGAAACACCATAAAATATAGAAAAATTTCTAAATATATTTATCAAATTTCTTTTATTACAAGATATAAACACTTAGAAATTCACAAGAAAATCATCCGATAAAATTTTTAAAGAGACATTTCACAAAAAAATGTGTAAGTGGATGACAAGCACATGAAATTGTGCTCAATATCATAGCTCATCAAGGGTATATAAAATTAGAATCACAATGAAATACAACTAAATAACAGGATTTTCAACAATAAAATTAAAATATTGTGATAGACTCTGCAAGTATCAAGTGTTGGTGAGGAAGCAGAATTGTCACTTTCTTTTATTACATGTAGAAGGTGAGATAATATAGCCAACCTAGGGAATGATTTAGTGGTTCCTTATAAAGTAAAACATATTTAACATTTGGCTCAGTCACTCAATCCTGGCTGTTAATCTAATGGAAGTCTAAGTGTATGTATCAACAAAGACTTGAATATACTTTATCAGAGTAATTTTATCTGTAATTGTCCAAAACTGGGAACAAACCAAATATCCATGAACAGGTGAAGAGGGAAAAAAATTGTGGCATTTTCATACAGTTGAGATAAAAGGAAGAGGGGAATAATTGACAGAAACAGCAGATGGATAAATCTCAGATTATTCCAATGAGTGAAAGAAGCCAGGCAAATAAAGGATGTATACTCTATCATGCCATTTATAGAAAATTTTTTTAAAAATTATTCACTTATTTATTTGAAAGGTAGAGTTACAGGAAGAGAGAGAGAGAGACAGATTTTTTTTGTCAGCTGGTTCTTTACTCAAATGGCCTCAAAATATGTGGCACAGCCAGGGGGTTCTCCAATATGGGTGCAGGGGTTGAAGCACTGAGATAATCTGCTGCTGTCTCAAGTGCTTGAGCAGGGAACTGGATCTGAAGTGGAGCAACCAGGACTCAAACCAACGCTCATATGGGATGCTGGTGTTGAAGGCGTAGGTTTAACCTGGACACCAACTCTGGATCCATAGGAAATTCTTCAAATATAAAACCAATCTACAGAGACACATAGGAGATAAGTAGTTGCCTGTGCATAGAGGTGAAGGAAACGTTGATCAGGACCCAAGGAAATTTGTGGTGGTGTAGGAAACGTTCATTATCTTGCTTATAATGATGGTTTCAAGGCCTTATAAATATGTCAAAATGGATAAAAATGTTCTCTGTAAATAAGAATAGAGTACCATACTTCTATTGTGTTTCAATAAAATTATAAAAATAAAGTAAGAGAGAAAAAGGAAATTTATTTCTCTCAGTACAAAATTGTCCCACAATAATATCAATTCCACTGCCTTCCAGAAGTTTGCCCAGCTCAATGTGGCATGATAACTTGCAATTCTAAACAACTGTAGGTGGTAGAAAGCACTTTTCTGTTTTAAAATATTTATGTATTTATTTATTTTAGAGGTAGATTTACACACACACACACACACAGAGAGAGAGAGAGAGAGAGAGAGAGAGAGAGAGAGAATGAAAGGTCTTACATCTGCTTGTTCATTTCCCCAAATGCCTGCAACAGCCAGAGCTGGGCCAGTCCATAGCCAGGAGCTTCTTCCGGATCTCCCACATGGATGCAGGGCTCAAGCACTTAGGTCATCTTCTACTGCTTTCCCAGGCCATAAGCAGAGAGCTGGATCAGAAGAGGAGAAGCCCGGACTTGAACCGGCCCCTGTATGGGATGCCGGTGTTGCAGGCGGCAACTTTACCTATCCCACCACAGTGCTGGCTCCAGCACCTTTCTTTATAAGCTGGAGTGGTCAAGTTGTAAAATATCTCTGTGCCTTCCTTTGCCTATCAGTACTCAATACAATTACTTACTCAGAAATTTGATGTCTAGAAACATGAAGATGCTATGCCCTATCAGATTAAAATGATTAAATCTGACATAGGAACAACGGTTACCAAAATTATTTGGACTTGTACTTTATTATTACCACTTTCTTTCATATGCTAAGCTTTTTGTTAAAAATAAAGATTATTTATGTAAAGACAGAGTTATAGATAGAGGGACACACACACACACACACACACACACACACACACGGAGAGAAAGAGAGATCCTTCATCTACTGGTTCACTCCCCAAATGGTCACAAGGATCAGGGCTGGGCTGAGCCAAAGCCTGGAGCCTGGAACTCCATCTGGATCTCCTTCGTGGATGCAAGGGCCTAAGTACTTGGTCCATCTTCTTCTGCTTTCATCAGGTGTCTTAGTGGGAAGCTGGATCAAGAGCAGAGAAGCCGGGACTCAAACCAGTGCTCCTGTGGGATGCCAGCTTTGCTGGCAGCTGCTTAATCCACTGTGCCACAATGCTGGCCCCTATATACTAATCTTCATATTACTAATATAATTCCATTTTCTTTAACACATAAATGAGTTAGGCCTATTATTTCCATGTCAACAGATTTTCCTCAGTTTTTATTTTCTGTTCTGTGAATCTTTGGGCACAGTATTCCTTCTATTTCTTGTCTCCGTGGAAGTTCTATCAACCTTGGAAAATTAGGGCTGAAAACCAGTGAGTTACTACATGAATTATCTTATGTCAACTCAGTTCCTTGAATTTGAAGTTTCACTTCATTAGTACAGATCAGGGACATTGGCAGAATTTATCATGAGCCACTAATCAAAAATGTACAGAAAACTGCATGGATCATGCATGGATAATCTACTACATTATCACTTTCAAAAGGACACATTCTGTTAATTAGTTAACTACTTGGTATGAAGGATAAAAGTCCCTTCTGTTTTTATTGTATTCACTCTGGTAATAAACAGAAATTTCCCGTACTTAATGTTTATTCACTCTCTGGCAAGTTTCCTACGTACCAAGAACTAGTTGCATTTAAGGTGCCAAAGATTTCCTGGCAGTAGAAGTCAAATACTTCCAGTAAAGATCTTATATAACAATATTTAGAGAAATTACACATCACTGGAGATGACTTTGATCATTTTATAGCTGGCATTGCCCTCAGATTACCTGGCCCAGACATCTGATTTTCCTGCAGCCCAGGTGCCTAGCGATTTATGCAAATGTACAAACTGAATCATTTATTTTATTCGTCTCTTTATTCAAGTCCATAATTTGTTACTCCAGTATTTGACATAATAATTTGTTAAATTAATGAATTCTTTCAGACTACAGAGGAGCTTAGTAACTTATCTTAAGATGTACTTTATCTACCCCAAGGAACAGAGGCAAACAATGTCACAAATTGAAACATAATCACACACTCTTCAAATCTGTCTCCCAATCTAGTGTTTTACATAAATTAACATTTTCACTTTTTCTAATCCTACCACAATAGGCTCAGGCTTTTAGTATCTTCAGGCTCTGAACCAATCAAGGTCAGATTCCCCCATATACTATTCATTGCCCATTCCCTAATACAAGAATTGAATAAATACTAACACAATATCACTTTCTCCTTGAACATGATAGAATCTAAAATGAGTTTTTAAAAGGGTATGGTTGTTTTTACTCAATAAATTACAGGTGCAGAAGAGTAGAAATTAGAATGTAAGTTAGGGGACTACTGCCTTTGTGTGTTAAGAATTGATATAGGTTGATAGCAAAGAAGAAGCAGAGAAGTTAGAACATATAGATAGCATGTTGAATGTGAAGCTGACCAATTTTTCATACATGATAAGGAAAAGAGAAATTATGAATGGTGCTGGTTTGGCTGTTGGATGACTGAATGGATGGTAGAGTAATTTATTTAAGTGGAGAATATGGAAATGGTAGTCATAATTGGTTATAGAGGACACCAATATAAAGAATTCCAATATGAAAATAATAAATTCAAGGTACAAGCTGAATAAAAAGTCAAGAAGGTAGAAAAGGTCAATGTTGAAAGTAAAAATGTGGGAGTAATCAGCATATAAATGGTATTTAAACACCTGGGACTAAATCACCAAGGGAGAGAATGTAGATAGAAAATGACATTTTAACACTTAATCTTTGGGTAGAGGAAGAGTCAGCAATGGGACTCAGAAGGAAGCAGGTAAGATAGAAGAAAACTGGGGGATATCTTTTTAAATTATCTTTAGAGCAGTTTTAGCTTCAAGGCAAAATTGAGCAGAAATTATAGGGATTTACTATATACTCCCTAACTCCACAAATTCACAGCCTCCCTCATTATCAAGATCCCCCACCAGAATGATGAATTTGTCAAAATTGATGAGTATACACCAACACATTGATATTACTAAAATCCATCATTTAAATTAGGGTTCACATTTGGTGTTTTATGTTCTATGGGCTCTGACAAATGTATAGTGATATGTGTCCATCATTTTAGTGTCATACAGAATACTTACTATATTAATAAGTTGGCTGATTTTTTGTGTATAACATTTTCTCTCTTGTAAGTGTTTTATTCTTTCCTATATTTTTTTGCTTTTTCAAGAATTCTGGCCCTTACAGAACAGTTACTTTTTTTAAAGATGTATTTATTTATTTGAAAGGCCAAGTTACAGAGACGGCGGGAGATGGGAGAGAGAAAGAAAAAGAGAGGGAGAGGGAATCCATCTTCCATTCACTGTTCAATTCTCAATGGCCACAATAACTGGGACTGGGCCTGCCTGGAACTCCATCTAGGCCTCCCACATGAGTGCCGGGGACCAAAGGTGTGGACCATCTTCTGATATTTTCCCAGGTGCATTAGCAGGGAGCTGAATTGGAAGTGGAGTAGCTGGCACCTGAACAAGTGCCCATCTGGAATGCCAACATTTCAGGCAGTAGCATAACTCACTATGTCAGTGCCCCTTTCCTGTATTTCTAATAATCATGTCATTGTTTTAAGTGATTTGCAGAGTAACTGAGAGTCAATGCCCTCAATTTAGTCTGCAGTTATTGCAAACTGCCAAGAATACACAACACAGGGGTGGTGGCTTGAGAAATTGGGAGAAATAGTATGATCATACTTTGTTCTTTCAGCCCAACTTCAGGTATATGGTCTATCAAAAAAAAAAACAGCATATTAGCCAACAGGAAAATACATATACATATCAAATACATATCAAAACCACAATGAGATGTCACTCCAAACCTACTAGAATGGTTGTAATCAAAAGAAGAGATAACAACAATGATGAGGATGTCAAAAAATGGAAACCTTCATAAGCTTCTAATGACAATGTGAAATGGTGTAGTCACTTTTGAAAATAGGCAGCTTTTCAAAAGGTCAAACATTAAGCGATCAGATGACTCATCACTTTCATTCCTAGCTATACATGCGTGAGAAATGAAGAGATGCCTATGCAAAGACTTGCACATAAATGTCTCTAACAATATTTTCTGCAATTGCACAAAACTGGAAGGAAAAATCTAAGTGCCCACTAACTGATGAACAGATTCATAAGTGTGATATATCCATAAAATGGGATGTTATTTTTTCCAGTGAAAGGAATGAAGTACTGACATGAGTATATGCTAAACAAAGGCGAACTTTGAAACTATTAAGCTGTGTGAAAGAAGCCTTTCACAGAGGACAGTATATTGTATGAATCCATTTACATGAAACATCTGGAAGTAGCAAATCAAATGAATACTGAAAGTAGGTTAATGAGTGATTGTCTAATTAATGGGTGAGAAAGTGCATAGAAAATGAGAGTGATTGGTTTTGGGATTTCTTCTAAAGATTATAAAAGTGTTTAACATTTTATTGTGTGAGTTGGTATAACTATGTGAAAACATTATTGAATTGAATACTTCAATGAATATTATAGCACATTAATTATCTATTCATAAATCAATTACATTTTTCAAAAGCAAAGCCACTATTTTATGAAGGTAGAGTGTTTAAATGTGCTGATTATTACTGAGAATGAAAAATGCCTATTGTTTCCATAAAATAAGGTTAGTTATGATGCGACAAAAGTTGGTAATGAGAGTCCAACTGGGATAGCTAGAATTTGTGAGTTACGTGACAACAGTGACCACAGGCAACACTTTGGAGTAATTTATAATGGAAAAATCCAAAAAATGCACAGAATTCAAGTTAAGATTGGATGTTGTGGTGAAGTTTGTTTTGTTTAAATTGAGTAATATTGTATCATGTTCTTATATACATTTGG
Organism: Sylvilagus floridanus; assembly: GCA_949820135.1. Taxonomy (NCBI): domain Eukaryota; kingdom Metazoa; phylum Chordata; class Mammalia; order Lagomorpha; family Leporidae; genus Sylvilagus; species Sylvilagus floridanus. The sequence goes on from OX463241.1 coordinate 106,734,973, forward strand.
ATAATCCAAAAATTAAAAAAATTGAGAATCTTGGCAGCAGTAGTAATAGCAGCACTATTAAAGTGGCTAAGATCATTCTCAATCAGACCTTCCCCAAATGATGGAGTTAGAATTGTGCCAGAGGATTCCAATACAATCCCATCAAGGTGGCAAGTACCAAGGCCATCTCACTAGTCCAAGTGATCAATTTCAGTTCACAATTGATCACACTGATAGGTCTAAGAGTCAAAGGGATCACCCAAACAAGACTAGAGTCTGCTAATACTAACTGATAGAATCAAAAAGGGAGAGAATGATCCAACATGGGAAGTGAGATACACAGCAGACTCATAGAATAGCAGATGTCCTAAATAGCACTCTGGCCTCAGAATCAGCCCTTAAGGCATTCGGGTCTGGCTCAAGAGCCCATGAGAATATTTTAGGCATGGAAAGCCAAGACACTCTGGGGGAAAAAAAAAAAGAAGACCTAAATGAAAGATCTCTGTGAGAGAGATCCCAGTGGAACGAATGGGGCCATCAGAGAAGGAGGTACCTTTCTCTGAAGGGAGGAGAGAGCTTCCACTTTGAATATGACCCTGTCGGAATAAGATTGAAGTCAGCAAACCCTAAAGGCTTCCATAGCCTTGGCAACTCATGACTAGAGCCTAGGGAGATTGCTGACGCCATAAACAAGAGTGTCAAATTGTTCAATCAACATCAGGCGTCACTGTGTACTTATGTCTCATGAGGGATCTGTCCTTAATGTGTTGTCCAATGTGAAGTAATGCTATAACTAGTACTGAAACAGTATTTTTACACTTTATGTTTCTGTGTGGGTGCAAACTGATGAAATCTTTACATAGTATATACTGAATCGATCTTCTGTATATAAAGATAATTGCAAATGATTAAAAAATCTTGGTGTTAAATTGGAAATTGCACAGATAATTAATCAATTCTTTAAAAAATATCATGTAGGATCTCTGTCCTTAATGTGCTGTATATTGTGAATTAATACTATAACTAGCACTCCAACAGTATTTTCACTTTGTGTCTCTATGTGAGGGCAAACTGTTGAAATCTTTACGTAATATGTACTAAACTGATCTTCTGTGTATAAAGAGAATTGAAAATGAATCTTGATGTGAATGCAAGGGAAGAGGGAGCAGGAAAGGGGAGGGTAGCGGGTGGTAGGGAAGTTATGGCGGGGGAAGCCATTGTAATCCATAAGCTGTACTTTGGAAATTTATATTCTTTAAATAAAAGCTTTATAAAAAAAAAGAAAAAAAATAAAGTGGCTAAGGCAGCACAAAATATTGCATCCAATGAAAAAAGGAAGGTCAAGGGTAAGCATTGATATGCAGCCGTTCAAGTCATGGCTTGGGATACCTGCATTCCATTTTCAGAATGCCAGTTTTTTTCCTCCAAAGAAATCTTTGAAAATTTTTAATTAGTATATACTGCCTTCCTGATCACATTAGCAGAGACCTGGACCTGCAAGCAGAGTGGTGGCCAAGACTCAAATTTGCGCACCATTGTGGGATGTTGGTGCTGCAAGTAGCAGCTTAACCTGCTGGCCATTCCACCAGTCAGGTTTTTGAATTCAAAAAATGAAGTAATCATGGTGCTGGCTATTCTCATCTTACAGGAGGATGACAGTTCAGAGTTGTAGTGTTTAGGATTTTGTCAAGTCATGGACTGGCTGTACAGTTTATGGTGAAATGCCTGAGCAAAACAAAAAACTCATTGTAGACTAGGATTGTGAGAACAAAGTTTAAGCAAAATCACCCAAAATTTTTTTGATCAATAAGCCTCTTGGCCATATTACACAGTCTAACTCGTTTTCATCATGAGTACTAAAAAAGTCAATGATTATTTAAAATGCATAATATTCCAAATTTACTTTTATGTGTAGGCATTTCCCCAATATATAATTCAAATTTTAATTTTTAAAAACATTTTTATTTTTTCAAAAAAGCTATTGTTTAATGAGTACAATTTTCATAGGTATAGCTTTCAGATTATGGTGATTCATCCCCCATAACCACCCTCTCACCTCCATTCCTGTCCCACGACCTACTCCCTCTCCCATCTCATTCTTCATGGATTCATTTTTAACTAACTATACACAGAAGATTGACTCTATACAAAATAAGGATTTCCATCCCCCCTCCCCACACACAAAGTATAAAGTACTGTTTGAAATCAAGTGTTACATTTAATTCTCATAGTACCCCTCATGAAGGACAGAGGTCCTACATGAGGATTAAGTGCATAGTAATTCCTGTTGTTGATTTGACAATTAACACTCTTATTTATGACATCAGTGATCACCCAAGGCTCTTTCCTTGAGCTACCAAGGATATGGAAGCCTTTTGAGTACGTAGATTCCGTGAGTATTTAGACAGGGCCATAAGCAAATTGGGAATTCTCTCCTCCCTTCAGAGAAAAGTACATCCTTCTTTGATGGTCCCTTCTTTCCACTGGAGCCTCACTCACAGAGATGCTTCCTGTAGAAAATTTTTTTTTTGCCATGGTGTCTTGGATTCCATGCCTGAACAGCTCTAACAGGGTTTTCAGCCAGATCAAAATGCCTTAAGGGCTGATTCTGAGGTCAGAATGCTGTTTAGGGTGTTTGTCATTCTATGAGTCAACTGCGTAAACTGCTTCCCATTTTGGAATATTCTCTTTTAATTCTATCTATTGTTATTAGCAGACATTTGGTCTTACTTATGTGATCCCTTTGACACTTAATCCTATATATATGATCAGTTTCACCCTTCATATGTTCACTTTAACATGTAATATGGCATTAGTACCATCCAGCTTAATGGGATTTGGAGTCCCATGGCAAGTTTTTAGCTTTACCCTTAGGGGTAAGTCTGTGGGAATGTGTGCTCAAATATATAGCTCCTCCCTCTCTTATTCCCACTCTTATTTTTTACTGGGATCTATTTTCAGTTGACTTTATACACCTATGATTAATTCTATTTTAAGTAAAGAGTTCAACCAATGGTATTAAGCAGAAAAAAATTAATTAACTAATTAATTAATTAATAAACTGTTTCTAGACAGTCAAGACAAGGTTTTTAAAGTCATTACTTCTCAAAGTGTCAATTTCACTTCTAGAGGTTTCATTTTAGGTGCTCTGTTAGTTGTTACAGATCAAGGAGAACACATGATATTTTTTCCCTTTGTTACTACCTATTTCACTATGTATGATGTTTTCCAGATTGATCCATTTTGTTGCAAATGACCGGATTTCATTTTTTTATGTCTGTGTAGTATTCTATAGAGTATATGTCACGTAATTTCTTTATCCAATTTTCTGTTGACAGGCATTTAGATTGATTCCATTTCTTAGCTGTTGTGGATTGAACTGCAATAAATATGGAGGTGCAGATAACTCTTTTATTTGCTGATATCATTTCTTTTTTTTTCTTTTTTTTTTATAACGCTTTTATTTAAAGAATATAAATTTCCAAAGTACAGTTTATGGATTACAATTGATTCCCCCCCATAACTTCCCTCCCACCCGCAACCCTCCCCTTTCCCGCTCCCTCTCCCCTTCCATTCACATCAAGATTCATTTTCCATTCTCTTTATATACAGAAGATCAGTTTAGTACATATTACGTAAAGATTTCAACAGTTTGCTCTCACATAGGGACACAAAGTGAAAAACACTGATGGAGTACTGGTTATAGTATTAATTCGCAATGTACAGCACATTAAGGACAGAAATCATACATGATATTTTTTTAAAAAAATTGATTAATTATCTATGCAATTTCCAATTTAACATCAAGTTTTTGTAATCATTTTCAATTATCTTTATATACAGAAGATCGATTCAGTATATACTAAGTAAAGATTTCATCAGTTTGCATCCACACAGAAAAACAAAGTGTAAAAATACTGTTTCAGTACTAGTTATAGCATTACTTCACATTGGACAACACCTTAAGGACAGATCCCTCATGAGACGTAAGTACACAGTGACTCCTGATGTTGATTTAACAATTTGACACTCTTGTTTATGGCCTCAGTAATCTCCCTAGGCTCTAGTCATAAGTTGCAAACCTTTTTGATATGGATTATGAGCTGTACTTTATTTAACTATTCATGGAATGATTTTTTTTTTGATATCTGACCATATCTTTTATTTATTTATTTATTTATTTATTTTTATAACACTTTTATTTAAAGAATATAAATTTCCAAAATACAGCTTATAGATTACAATAGCTTCCCCACCCCATAACTTCCCCCCCACCCGCAACCCTCCCCTTTCCCACTCCCTCTCCCCTTGCTTCACATCAAGATTCATTTTCAATTCTCTTTATGCACAGAAGATCAGTTTAGTATATATTAAGTAAAGATTTCAACAGTTTGCCCTCACATAGCAACACAAAGTGAAAAATACTGTTGGAGTACTAGTTATAGTATTAATTCACAATGTATAGCACATTAAGGACAGAGATCCTACATGATATATTTTTTTAAAAAAATTGATTAATTTTCTAGGCAATTTCCAATTTAACACCAAGATTTTTTTTTCATTTTTAATTATCTATATACAGAAGATTGATTCAGTATATACTAAGTAAAGATTTCATCAGTTTGCACCCACACAGAAACACAAAGTGTAAAATACTGTTTCAGTACTAGTTATAGCATTACTTCACATTGGACAACACATTAAGGACAGATCCCACATGAGACGTAAGTACACAGTGACTCCTGAAGTTGATTTAACAATTTGACACTCTTGTTTATGGCGTCAGTAATCTCCCTAGGCTCTAGTCATGAGTTGCCAAGGCTATGGAAGCCTTTAGGGTTCGCTGACTTCAATCTTATTCCGACAGGGTCATAGTCAAAGTGGAGGTTCTCTCCTCCCTTCAGAGAAAGGTACCTCCTTCTTTGATGGCCCCATTCGTTCCACTGGGATCTCCCTCACAGAGATCTTTCATTTAGGTCTTCTTTTTTTTCCAGAGTGTCTTGGCTTTCCATGCCTAGAATATTCTCATGGGCTCTTGAGCCAGATCTGAATGCTTAAAGGCTGATTCTGAGGCCAGAGTGCTATTTAGGACATCTGTCATTCTATGAGTCTGCTGTGTATCTCGCTTCCCATGTTGGATCATTCTCTCCCTTTTTGATTCTATCAGTTAGTATTAGCAGACACTAGTCTTGCTTGTGCAATCCCTTTGACTCTTAGACCTATCAGTGTGATCAATTGTGAACTGAAATTGATCACTTGGACTAGTGAGATGGCCTTGGTACATGCCACCTTGATGGGATTGTATTGGAATTCCCTGGCCTGTTTCTAACTCCATCATTTGGGGCAGTTCCGATTGAGCATGTCCCAAATTGTACATCTCCTCCCTCTCTTATTCCCACTCTTATATTTCACAGGGATCACTTTTCAGTTAAAATTTAAACACCTAAGAATAATTGTTTGTTAATTACAGAGTTCAACCAGTAGTACTAGAATAAAAAAATTACTAAAATGGATAAAGTATTACATTGTACAACAACAGTCAGCACAAGAGCTGATCAAGTTACTGTTTCTCATAGTGTCCATTTCACTTCAATAGGTTTCCCCTTTGGTGCTCAATTAGTTGTCACCGATCAGGGAGAACATATGATATTTGTCCCTTTGGGACTGGCTTAATTCACGCAGAATGATGATTTCCAGATTCCTCCATCTTATTGCTGATATCATTTCTTTAAATAAATTCCAAGGAATGGGATGCCTGGGTATTATGGTAGGACTATCTTCATATTTCTGAGGTATCTCTAAACTGTCTTCCATAATAATTTTACCAGTTTGCATTCCCATCAGCAGTGGAATAGGGTACCTTTTTCCCCCACATCTTCGCCAGCATTTGTTTTTTGTTGATTTCTGTATGAGAGCCATTCTGAATGGGATGAGGTAAAAGCTCATTGTGGTTTTGAGCTGCATTTCCCTGATGGTTAGTGATCATGAACATTTTTTCATGTGTCTTTTGGCCATTTGGATTTCTTCTTTGGAAAAATGTCTGCTTAAGTCCTTGGCCCAACTCTTAAATTGTTTGCTTGTTTTCTTGTTGTGGAATTTCTTCGTCTCTTTGTAGATTCTGGTCATTAATCTTTTATCAGTTGCATAGTTTGCAAATAATTTCTCCCATTCTGTCAGTTACCTCTTCACTTTCCTGTTTATTTTCCTGTACAGAAGCTTCTCAATTTGAAGGAATAAATTTGTTAACTTTGGCTTTGACTGCCTGTGCCTCTGGAATCTTTTCCAAGAGGTTTTTGCCTGTGCCAATGTCTTGCAGGTTTCTCCAATGTTCTCTAATAATTTGATGGTGTCAGTTGATAGATTTGATCTTTAATCCATGTTGAGTGGATTTTTTGTGTAAGGTGTGAGGCAGGGGTCTTGCTTCACACTTCTGCATATGGAAATCCAGTTTTCCCAGCAGCATTTGTTGAAGAGACTATCCTTGCTCCAGGGATTGGTTTTAGCTCCTTAATCAAATATAAGTTGGTTATAGATGTTTGGATTGATTTCTGGTGTTTCTATTCTGTTCCATTGTTATATCCATCTGTTTTTGTACAAGTAACAGGTTGTTTTGATTATATAACTGCCCTGTAGTATGTCTTGAAATCAGGTATTGTGATGCCTCCAGCTTTGTTTTTGTTGTATTAGATTGCTTTAGCTCTTCAAGGTCTCCTGTTCCTCCACATGGATTTCAGCATAATTTTTTCCTAGATCTGATAAGAGTGTTTGGTATTTTGATCAGTATCAGATTGAATCTGTAAATTACTTTTGAGAGAATGTACATTTTGATGATGTTGATTTTTCCAATCCACGAACATTTATGACATCCTTGGTTAAATTTATTCCAAAGAATCTTATTTTTTTGGTAGCTATAGTGAATGGTATTGGTCTTAGAAGTTCTTTCTCTGGGGCCAGTGTTGTGGCATAGTGGGTTAAGCCACTGCCTCCAGTGCCAGCATCCCTTATGCACACCAGGTCAAGACCTGGCTGCTCCACTTTTGATCCAGCTCTCTGCTATGGCCTGGGAAATCAGTAGAAGGTGGCCCAAGTCTTTGGCCCCCTGTGCCTGTGTGAGAGACCTGACAGGGCTCCTGGCTCCTGGCTTTGGATTGACGCAGCTCTGGCCATTGAGGCCATCTGGGGAGTGAACCATTGGTTGGAAGACCTCTCTCTCTCTCTCTCTGCCTCTCCTTCTCTCTGTGTGTAACTCTGACTTTCAAGTAAATAAATATATCTTTTAAAAAATAAAAGAAGTTCTTTCTCAGCTGTAGCATTGTCTGTGTATACAAAGTGGGGGAGAGAGAGAGAAAGAGAAAGAAGTCTTCCATCTGTGTTTCAAATATGTCCACAATAGCTGGTGCTGTCTAGAAGCTAGGAGTCCAGAACTCCATCGAGGCCGTCTGGATGGGTGGCAAAACTCAGTACTTGTATCATCATGACTGCCTCCCAAGCATATTAACAGGAAGTTGAATTGACAGCAGAGGAGGAGGCAAGACTTGATCTTAGGCACCACAATATAGAATGTTCGTGTCCCAAGCTGCAGCTTAACCAGCTGCACCAAAACACCTACCTTCAAATCTTAGTTTCTATTGAAAACAATTGTAATTTGATATGTCCATATTGGAATAAAATGCAGTTTGAAAAATTTATGTTTTCTCCTTTTCCTGTGTCCTCTTTTTGTTCTATCTCTGGCTCTTCTTTTAATCTTAGTTTAATAATTGTTTAGAAGCAATTTAAAATTTTTGATAAGCTTTTTCTTAAAAAACCTGAGTTTTCTCTTTGACACTGCTGATAAAATCACTTATATAAGGTGGAAATTTTATTTATATTGAGATATCAAAATAAAACAACATTCTTTATGAGCAAATAAATTCTGGAAAATATTTCTTTGTGCTTTTTGATAGCTCATGGCTATTTGTAACCAAATTAATTTGTAAAAATCATGGATAATGTATACTGAACAATAGTTGGGGATAAGATTATGTGAGTATATCTAAATGTAATATAAATCTAATTTATCTTGGGACATGCATTTTGGTTCATTGGGTTAAGCCACTGCAGGCATCTCATATCAGAGAGTCAATGGAGTGCTAGCTGCTCTGCTTCCAATTCAGCTTCCTGTTGATGTACCTGGTAAGGCAGTAGAAGATGACACAAATGCTTGGACAACTGCGACCGATTTAGGAGACTTGGTTGAAGTTCTTGGCACCTTGCTTCAGCATGGCCCAGCCTTGGCTGTTGCAATCTTCTGGGGGAGTGAATCAGCAGATGGAAGATCTCTCTAAAACTTTCTGTCACTCTGCCTTTCAAATAAATAAATATAAGATTTTATTTTTAAAAATATATTTTTACAATTTGGGACATGCTCAATCGGACCTGCCCCAAATGATGGAGTTAGAATTGTGCCAGGGGATTCCAATACAATCCCATCAAGGGGGCATGTACCAAGGCCATTTCACTAGCCCAAGTGATCAATTTCAGTTCACAATTGATCACACTGATAGGTCTAAGAGTCAAAGGGATCACCCAAACAAGACTAGAGTCTGCTAATACTAACTGATAGAATCAAAAAGGGAGAGAATGATCCAACATGGGAAGCGGGATACACAGCAGACTCATAGAATGGCAGATGTCCTAAATAGACATCTGGCCTCAGAATCAGCCCTTAAGGCATTCGGATCTGGCTCAAGAGCCCATGAGAATATTCTAGGCATGGAAAGCCAAGACACTCTGGGGAAAAAAAAAAAAAAAGAAGACCTAAATGAAAGATCTCTGTGAGTGAAATCCCAGCGGAAAGAATGGGGCCATCAGAGAAGGAGGTACCTTTCTCTGAAAGGAGGAGAGAGCTTCCACTTTGACTATGACCCTGTCGGAATAAGATCGAAGTCGGCAAACCCTAAAGGCTTCCATAGCCTTGGCAACTCATGACTAGAGCCTAGGGAGATTACTGACGCCATAAACAAGAGTGTCAAATTGTTCAATCAACATCAGGAGTCACTGTGTACTTACGTCTCATGTGGGATCTGTCCTTAATGTGTTATCCAATGTGAAGTAATGCTATAACTAGCACTGAAACAGCATTTTTACACTTTGTGTTTCGGTGTGGGTGCAAACTGATGAAATCTTTACTTAGTATATACTGAATCGATCTTCTGTATATAAAGATAATTGCAAATGATTAAAAAATCTTGGTGTTAAATTGGAAATTGCATAGATAATTAATCAATTCTTTAAAAAAAATCATGTAGGATCTCTGTCCATAATGTGCTGTACATTGTGAATTAATACTATAACTAGTACTCCAACAGTATTTTCACTTGTGTCTCTATGTCAGGGCAAACTGTTGAAATCTTTACGTAATATGTACTAAACTGATCTTCTGTGTATAAAGAGAATTGAAAATGAATCTTGATGTGAATGCAAGGGAAGAGGGAGCAGGAAAGGGGAGGGTAGCAGGTGGGAGGGAAGTTATGGGGGTGGAAGCCATTGTAATCCATAAGCTGTACTTTGGAAATTTATATTCTTTAAATAAAAGCTTTATTAAAATATATGTATATATATGTATATATATATATATATTTAGTGAATAATTTGAAACTACTCTGGAGTAGAACAGAAAATAGAAGACTTAAAATAAAAACATAAATTTGAGTCAAAATATTCTGACAGGTGACTGAGGAACTTTTTGAATGCCATCACCCACATTGACTTTCTTGATGTTAATCACAACTGCTTCATGGGCTGAATATTGAGAGTGCCATTATTTATAATTCAAAAAATGGAATTGAGACTTAAGGAAGGGAAACAAAAAAATCTTATAATTTTATATTATTCATCTAGAATATAGTGGGACAGAATTGATCACTTAATTCAATTTATTTTTAAGTATTTTAAAAATTGTTATCCAAAAAATATTGTTCTTAATGGGATTAGAAAATTTTCTGCCACTAATGTCAAAGAAGTTTGAGCAAAAGTTCTTGTTTTCCTTTTTCAATGGTCTATGAGTAATTGTACTGATTTGTCCTATCCCATTCTATGTTTCTCTATATGATTCATGTTTTATGTGCTCAGTGTTGAAATTATGATAGAATTATAAGGACATGAATGTTTGTACTGTGCTTCATTTTTCTCTTTTACCTTTATAAATTGTCATTTTAATTTTCCACATGCATAATAAATATGAGTTTTATAATTCCATGTCTTAGTCAAGTTAATTACATGTAAAATCAATTTAACAAATATTTACTGGAATCTTCTCTACACGGGTACATCAAGAATATTTTTTTAAAGCATTACACTCTAGTTAGAGAGAAACACAATTGAAGATTAAACAAACTGACATATTATTCCTGACTATGACATGCTCCATGAAATAATTAAGGTGGTGGAAGTCACCAGTGTATGTCACCAGATGTAAGGTAATAATAATAATAATAAAAGCCCTTTGAAAAGGGTAATAGTTGAGAAACCATTTAAATGATGAAGAATGGATCATAAAAATGTCTTGATGAAAATAGTCTAGCCCAGGGAATAGCAAATGCCAAGTTCAGAGCTGATAATGAGCATGGCATGTTTATAAAACACCAAGGTGACTGGTTTACCAAACCATTGTGATCAAAAGTTATAATGGTAGAAAATGAGGTGAAAGAATTAGATAAAAATCTGATCACATTGAGGACAGTATTAAGGAGTTCTACTTGTGACAAGAAGCCATTGCATTTTTGCTTGTCTTTTGAGCAGAGACGTGTTGAGATCTTGCTCTATAACCAGATCTGTAACAATAACTTCTTGATAGAAAATAGATTGTGGTAATTTGAAGGTAGAAAACACAGGAGACTAATAATCTATTGAGTGTCCAAGACCCTGTAGCTTGAATTAGGATGATAACAGCAGCAGGGTGTGGTTAAAAGCAGATCCAAGGTAAACACAGAGAGGCTTGAACAGATAGGATGTTTTTTAAACTTTTTTTTAGAATATTAATTTCCAAGGTACAGCTTATGGATTACAATGGCTTCTCCCCCCCATAACTTCCCTCCCACCCGCAACCCTCCCCACTTACGTGCTCCCTCTCCCCTTTCATTTGCATCCAGATTCATTTTCAATTCTGTTTGTATACAGGAGATCAGTTTAGTATGTATTAAGTAAAGAATTCAACCATTTGCCCTCACATAGAGACACAAAGAGAAAAATACTGTTGGAGTACTAGTTAGAGCATTAAATAAGAATGTACAGCACATAGAGGACAGAGATCCTACATGATTTTTTTTAAAGAATTGATTAATTATCTATGCAATTTCCAATTTAACACCAAGATTTTTTAATCATTTGCAAGTATCTTTATATACAGAAGATCGATTCAGTATATACTAAGTAAAGATTTCATCAGTTTGCACCCACACCGAAACACAAAGTGTAAAAATGCTGTTTCAGTACTAGTTAGAGCATTACTTCACATTGGACAACACATTAAGGACAGATCCCTCATGAGATGTAATTACACAGTGACTCCTGATGTTGATTGAACAATTTGACACTCTTGTTTATGGCGTCAGTAATCTCCCTAGGCTCTAGTCATGAGTTGCCGAGGCTATGGAAGCCTTTAGGGTTTGCCGACTTCAATCTTATTCCGACAGGGTCATATTCAAAGTGGAAGCTCTCTCCTCCCTTCAGAGAAAGGTACCTCCTTCTCTGATGGCCCCATTCTTTCCACTGGGATCTCACTCACAGAGATCTTTCATTTAGGTCTACTTTTTTTTTCCCCCAGAGTGTCTTGGCTTTCCATGCCTAAAATATTCTCATGGGCTCTTGAGCCAGATCCGAACGCTTTAAGGGCTGATTCTGAGGCCAGAGTGTTGTTTAGGACATCTGCCATTCTATGAGTCTGCTGTATCTCCCACTTCCCATGTTGGATCGTTCTCTCCCTTTTTGGTTCTATCAGTTAGTATTAGCAGACACTAGTCATGTTTGGGTGATACCTTTGACTCTTAGACCTATCAGTGTGATCAATTGTGAACTGAAATTGATCACTTAGACTAGTGAGATGGCCTTGGTACATGCCCCCTTGATGGGATTGTATTGGGATCCCCTGGCACATTTCTAACTCCATCATTTGGGGGAAGTCCGATTGAGCTTGCCCCAAATTGTACGAATCCTCCCTCTTTTTCCCTCTCTCATAATTAACAGGGATCACTTTTCAGTTAAAATTTAAACAACTAAGAATAATTGTGTGTTAATTGCAGAGTTCAACCACTAGTACTAGAACAAAAAAAAAATACTAAAATGGATAAAGATTTACATTGTATATCAACAGTCCAGACAAGAGCTGATCAAGTCACTGTTTCTCATAGTGTCCGTTTCACTTCAACAGGTTTCCCCTTTGGTGCTCAGTTAGTCGTGGTCAATCAGGGAAAACAAATGATATTTGTCTCTTTGGGACTGGCTTAATTCACTCAGCATGATGTTTTCCAGATTCCTCCATTTTGTTGCAAATTAACAGATTTCATTGTTTTTGACTGCTGTGTAGTATTCTATAGAGTACATGTCCCATAATTTCTTTATCCAGTCTACTGTTGATGGGCATTTGGGTTGGTTCCAGGTCTTAGCTATTGTGAATTGAGCTGCAATAAACACTAAGGTGCAGACAGCTTTTTTGTATGCCAATTTAATTTCCTTTGGGTAAATTCCAAGGAGTGGTATGGCTGGGTTGTACATAGGGTTATATTCAGGTTTCTGAGGAATCTCCAGACTGACTTCCAAATCAGTTTAACCAGTTTGCATTCCCACCAACTGTGGGTTAGTGTCCCTTTCTGCCCACATCCTCTCCAGCATCTATTGTTGGTAGATTCTGAATGTGAGCCATTCTCACCAGGGTGAGGTGAAACCTCATTGTGGTTTTGATTTGCATTTCCCTGATTTCTAGTGATCTTGAACATTTTTTTATGTGTCTGTTGTCCCTTTGGATTTCGTTTTTGGAAACATGTCTATTGAGGCCATTGGACCATGTCTTATGTGGGTTGTTTCATCGTAGAGATCGTTAACGTCCTTGGTTGAGTTTATTCAGAGGTATTTGATTGTTTTTGTAGTTATTGTGAATGGGAATGATCTTAGAAGTTCTTCCTCAGCCGTGGCACTGCCTGTGTATACAAAGGCTGTTGATTTTTGTGCGTTGATTTTATATCCTGCCTCTTTGCCAAACTCTTTTATCAGTTCCAGTAGTCTCTTAATAGAGTTCTTTGGATCCCCTAAAGAATTATATCATCTGCAAAGAGTGATAGTTTGAGTTCTTCCTTCCCAAATTGTACCCCTTTAATTTCTTTTTCTTGCCTAATAGCTCTAGCTAAGACTTCCAGGATTATATTGAATAGCAGTGGTGACAGTGTGCATCCCTGTCTGGTACCAAATCTCAATGGGAATTCTTCCAACTTTTCCCCATTCAGTAGGATACTGGCTGTAGTTTTTTCATAAATTGCTTTGAGTGTATTGAGGAATGTTCCTTCTATACCCAGTTTGCTTAGATTTTTGATCATGAAAGGGTGTTGTATTTTGTCAAATGCTTTCTCTGCATCTATTGAGATAATTATATATGGTTTTTCTTCTGCAGTCCTTTAATGAGGTGTATCACGTTGATTCTTTTGCAAACATTGAACCATCCCTGCATACCAGGGATAAACCCCACTTGGTCTGGGTGGATGATCTTTCTGATGTGTTGTTGCATTCTATTGGCCAGAATTTTATTGAGGATTTTTGCATCTATGTTCATCAGGGATATTCGTCTGTAATACTCTTTCAATGCTGCATCTTTTTCTGGCTTAGGAATTAAGGTGATGCTGGCTTGATAGAAAGAGTTTGGGAGGATTCCCGCTTTTTCAATGGTTCTGAATAGTTTGAGAAGGATTGGAGTTAGTTCTTTTTTAAATGTCTGGAAGAATTCAGCAGTGAATTCATCTGGTCCTGGGCTTTTCTTTGTTGGGAGGGCCTTTATTACTGTTTCAATTTCTGTCTCTGTTATGGGTCTGTTTAGGTTTTCTATGTCTTCCTGGTTCAATTTAGGTAGGTTGCATGTGTCCAGGAATCTATCCATTTCTGATAGGTTTCCCTGTTTCTGGCATACAAGTCCTTGTAGTAATTTCTGATGATTCTTTTGATTTCTGTGGTATCTGTTGTTACATTTCCTTTTTCATCTCTGATTTTATTGATTTGGGTTTTTTATTTTCTTTTTTTAGTTAGTTGGGCCAATGCGGTGTCAATCTTGTTTATTTTTTCAAAAAACCATCTCCTCATTTGGCTGATTTTTTGTAATGTTTTCTTGGATTCAATCAGGAGCATGTTGTTCAGTCTCCATGTGTTTGTATATGCTCTAGGGATTCCTGAGTTGCTTATTTCCAACTTCATTCCCTTATGGTCTGAGAAGCTGCATCGTATGATTCTAATTCTTTTCAATTTGCTGAGACTTGCTTTATGGCCTAGTATGTGGTCAATCCTAGAGAAGGTTCCATGTACTGCTGAGAATGTAAATGCATTCTGTGTAGGATGAAAACTTCTGTAGATATCTGTTAGGCCCATTTGGGCTATAGTGTCATTTAAATCTACTGTCTCCTTGTTGATCTTCTGTCCTGTTGGTCTGTCTATCTCTGAATGGAGTATTGAAGTCCCCCAGTACTATTGTATTGGGGTCTAAGTCTCCATTTAAGTCCCTTAACAAGTCTTTTAAATAAACTGGTGCTCTGTAATTAGGTGCATTTACATTGATAATCGCTATATCTTCCTGTTGAATTGATGCCTTAATCATTATATAGTGCCCATCTTTGTCTCTCCTAATAGTTTTTATGGTAAAATTTATGTTATCCGGTATTAAGATGGCTACACCCACTTTTTTCATTTCTGTTGGCATGGTATCTCTTTTTCCAGCCTTTCACTTTCAGTCTGTATGGATCTTTGTTAGAAAGACGTGTTTCTTGTAAGCAGCAAATAGATAGGTTTTGTTCCTTAACCCAGTCAGCCAATCAGTGTCTTTTGACTGGACAGTTCAGACCATTCACGTTCAATGTGACTATTTTATTTTTTTTATATATAAAGATTTTATTTAAAGAATATAAATTTCCAAAGAAGAGCTTATGGATCACAATGGCTCCCCCCCCCATAACTTCTCTCCCTCGCCCTACCCTCCCCTTTCCTGCTCCCTAACCCCTTCTGTTCACATCAACATTCATTTTCAATTCTCTTTATACACAGAAGATCAATTTAGTACATATTATGTAAAGATTTCAACGGTTTGCCCTTGCATAGAGACACAAAATGATAATACTGTTGGAGTGCTAGTTATAGTATTAATTCACAATGTACAGCACATTAAGGACAGAGATCCTACATGATTTTTTTTTTAAATTGATTAATTGTCTATGCAATTTCCAGTTTAACACCAAGATTTTTTAATCATTTGCAATTATCTTTATATAAAGAAGATCGATTCAATATATACTATGTAAAGATTTCATCAGTTTGCACCCACTCAGAAACACAAAGTGTAAAAATACTGTTTCAGTACAAGTAATAGCATTATTTCACATTGGATAACACATTAAGGACAGATCCCACATGAGACGTAAGTACACAGTGACTCCTGATGTTGATTGAACAATTTGACACTCTTGTTTATGGCGTCAGTAATCTCCCTAGGTTCTGGTCATGAGTTGCCGAGGCTATGGAAGCCTTTAGGGTTAGCCGACTTCGATCTTATTCCGACAGGGTCATATTCAAAGTGGAAGCTCTCTCCTCCCTTCAGAGAAAGGTACCTCCTTCTTTGATGGCCCCGTTCTTTCCACTGGGATCTCAATCGCAGAGATCTTTCATTTAGGTCTTCTGTTTTTTCCAGAATGTCTTGGCTTTCCATGCCTAAACTATTCTCA
The DNA here is from genome assembly GCA_949820135.1 of Sylvilagus floridanus. Lineage (NCBI taxonomy): Eukaryota > Metazoa > Chordata > Mammalia > Lagomorpha > Leporidae > Sylvilagus > Sylvilagus floridanus. The sequence continues at coordinate 106,750,896 of OX463241.1, forward strand.
TGGGCTCTTCAGCCAGATCCGAATGCCTTAAGGGCTGATTCTGAGGCCAGAGTGCTATTTAGGACATCTGCCATTCTATGAGTCTGCTGTGTATCTCACTTCCCATGTTGGATCATTCTCTCCATTTTTCATTCCATCAGTTAGTATTAGCAGACACTAGTCTTGCTTGTGCAATCCCTTTGACTCTTAGACCTATCATTGTGATCAATTGTGAGCTGAAATTGATCACTTGGACTAATGAGATGGCCTTGGTACATGCCACCTTGATGGGATTGTATTGGAATCCCCTGGCACAATTCTAACTCCATCATTTGGGGCCGTTCCGATTGAGCATGTCCCAAATTGTACATCTCCTCCCTCTCTTATTCCCACTCTTATATTTCACAGAGATCACTTTTCAGTTAAAATTTAAACACCTAAGAATAATTGTGTGTTAATTACAGAGTTCAACCACTATTACTAGGATAAAAATAAAAATACTACCATGGATAAAGTATTACATTGTACAACAACAGTCAGCACAAGAGCTGATCGAGTCACTGTTTCTCATAGTGTCCATTTCACTTCAACAGGTTTCCCCTTTGGTGCTCAGTTAGTTATTGCCAATCAAGGGAAACAAATGATATTTGTCTCTTTGGGACTGACTTAATTCACTCAGCATGATGTTTTCCAGATTCCTCCATTTTGTTGCAAGTGACCGGATTTCATTGTTTTTGACTTCTGTATTGTATTCTGTAGAGTACATGTCCCATAATTTCCTAATCCAGTCTACTGTTGATGGGCATTTGGGTTGGTTCCAAGTCTTAGCTATTGTGAATTGAGCCGCAATAAACATTGCTGTGCAGATGGCTTTTTTGTTTGCCCATTTAATTTCCTTTGGGTAAATTCCAAGGAGTGGGATGGCTGGGTTGAATGGTAGGGTTATATTCAGGTTTCTGAGGAATCTCCAGACTGACTTCCATAGTGGCTTCACCAGTTTGCATTCCCACCAACAGTGGATTAGTGTCCCTTTTTCCCCACATCCTCTCCAGCATCTATTGTTGGTGGATTTCTGAATGTGAGCCATTCTCACCGGGGTGAGGTGAAACCTCATTGTGGTTTTGATTTGCATTTCCCTGATTGCTAGGGATCTTGAACATTTTTTCATGTGTCTGTTGGCCATTTGGATTTCCTCTTTTGAAAAATGTCTATTGAGGTCCTTGGCCCATCTCTTAAGTGGGTTGTTTGTTTTGATGTTGTGGAGTTTCTTAATTTCTTTGTAGATTCTGGTTATCAACCCTTTATCTGTTGCATAGTTTGCAAATATATTTTCCCATTCTGTCGGTTTCCTATTCACTTTCCTGACTGTTTCTTTTGCAGTACAGAAACTTTTCAATTTGATGCAATCCCAGTAGTTAATTTTGGTTTTCAGTGCCTGTGCTTCTGGGGTCTTTTCCAAGAAGTCTTTGCCAGTACCTATGTCTTGCAGGGTTTCTCCTATGCTCTCTAGTAATTTGATGGTGTCGGGTCGTAGGTTTAAATTTTTAATCCATGTTGAATGAATTTTTGTGTAAGGTGAAAGGTAGGGGTCTTGCTTCATGGTTCTGCACGTGGAAATCCAGTTTTCCCAGCACCATTTATTAAACAGACTGACCTTACTCCAGGGACTGGTTTTGGATCGTTGATCAAATATAAGTTGGCTGTAGGTGTTTGGATTGATTTCTGGAGTTTCTATTCTGTTCCATTGGTCTATCCATCTGTTTCTGTACCAGTACCACGCTGTTTTGGTAACAACTGCCCTGTAGTATGTCCTGAAATCTGGTATTGTGATGCCTCCGGCTTTGTTTTTGTTGTACAAGATTGCTTTAGCTATTCGAGGTCTCCTGTGTCTCCATATGAATTTCAGCATCATTTTTTCCAGATCTGAGAAGAATGTCCTCGGTATCTTGATTGGTATTGCGTTGAATCTGTAAATTGCTTTTGGGAGAATGGACATTTTGATGATATTGATGTTTCCAATCCATGAGCATGAGAGATTTCTCCATTTTTTGGTATCCTCTTCTATTTCTTTCTTTAAGGTTTTGTAATTTTCATTGTAGAGATCTTTAATGTCCTTGGTTAAGTTTATTCCAAGGTATTTGATTGTTTTTGTAGCTATTGTGAATGGGATTGATCTTAGCAGTTCTTCCTCAGCCGTGGCATTGTCTGTGTATACAAAGGCTGTTGATTTTTGTGCATTGATTTTATATCCTGCTACTTTGCCAAACTCTTCTATGAGTTCCAATAGTCTCTTAGTAGAGTTCTTTGGGTCCCCTAAATAAAGAATCATGTCGTCTGCAAAGAGGGATAGTTTGAGTACTTCCTTCCCAACTTGTATCCCTTTAATTTCTTTTTCTTGCCTAATAGCTCTGGCTAAGACTTCCAGCACTATATTGAATAGCAGTGGTGAGAGTGGGCATCCCTGTCTGGTACCTGATCTCAGTGGAAATGCTTCCAACTTTTCCCCATTCAATAGGATATTGGCCGTGGGTTTTTCATAAATTGCTTTGATTGTATTGAGGAATGTGCCTTCTATACCCAGTTTGCTTAGGGTTTTCATCATGAAAGGGTGTTGAATTTTATCGAATGCTTTCTCTGCGTCTAGTGAGATAATTATATGGTTTTTCTTCTGCAGTCTGTTAATGAGGTGTATCACGTTGATTGTTTTGCGAATATTGAACCATCCCTGCATACCAGGGATGAATCCCACTTGGTCTGGGTGGATGATCTTTCTGATGTGTTGTTGCAGTCTATTGGCCAGAATTTTGTTGAGGATTTTTGCATCTATGTTCATCAGGGATATTGGTCTGTAATTCTCTTTCAATGCTGCATCTTTTTCTGGCTTAGGAATTAAGGTGATGCTGGCTTCATAGAAAGAATTTGGGAGAATTCCCTCTTTTTCGATTGTTCTGAAAAGTTTGAGAAGAATTGGGGTTAGTTCTTCTTTAAATGTCTGGAAGAATTCAGCAGTGAATTCATCTGGTCCTGGGCTTTTCTTTGTTGGGAGGGCCTTTATTACTGATTCAATTTCTGACTCACTTATGGGTCTGTTTAGGTTTTCTATGTCTTCCTGGTTCAATTTAGGTAGGTTGCATGTGTCCAGGAATCTATCCATTTCTGATAGATTTCCCTGTTTACTGGCATACAAGTCCTTGTAGTAATTTCTGATGATTCTTTTGATTTCTGTGGTGTCTGTTGTTATATTTCCTTTTTCATCTCTGATTTTACTGATCTGGGTCTTTTCTCTTCTTTTTCAGTTAGTTGGGCCAATGCGGTGTCAATCTTGTTTATTTTTTCAAAAAACCAGCTCCTCGTTTGGCTGATTTTTTGTAATGTTTTTTTGGATTCAATCCTGTTGATTTCTTCTCTGATTTTGATTATTTCTCTTTTTCTACTAGATTTGGGTCTAGTTTGCTGCAAATTTTCTAGATCCTTGAGATGCATTGAAAGCTCATCTATTTGGTGCCTTTCCAGTTTCTTGATGTAGGCACCTATTGATATAAACTTTCCTCTTAACACTGCTTTTGCTGTATCCCATAAGTTTTGGTATGTTGTGCTGTTATCCTCATTTACTTCCAGAAAATTTTTGATTTCTCTTTTGATTTCTTCAGTGACCCATTGTTCATTCAGGAGCATGTTGTTCAATCTCCATGTGTTTGCATATGCTCTAGGGATTCCTGAGTTGCTAATTTCCAACTTCAATCCCTTATGGTCTGAGAAGTTGCATCGTATGATTCTAATTCTTTTGAATTTGCTGAGACTTGCTTTATGGCCTAATATGTGATCAATCCTAGAGTAGGTTCCATGTACTGCTGAGAAGAATGTGAATGCTTTACGTGTAGGATGAAAAGTTCTGTAGATATCTGTTAGATCCATTTGGGCTATAGTGTTGTTTAAATCTACTGTCTCCTTGTTGATCTTCTGTCCTGTCGATCTGTCTATCTCTGAGTGGAGTATTGAAGTCCCCCAGTACTATTGTGTTGGGGTCTAAGTCTCCCTTTAAGTTTCTTAACAAATTTTTTAAATAAACCTGTGGCCTGTAATTAGGTGCATATACATTGAGAATTGTTATATCTTCCTGTAGTATTGATCCCTTAATCATTATATAGTGCCCCTCTTTGTCTCTCTTAACAGTTTTTGTGTTAAAGTTTATGTAGTCCGATATTAAGATGGTTACACCCGCTCTTTTTTCATTTCTGTTGGCATGGTATATCTTGTTCCATCCTTTTATTTTCAGTCTGTATGGATCTTCATTGGAAAGATGTGTTTCTTGTAGGCAGCAATAGATGGTTTTTGTTCCTTAACCCAGTCAGCCAATCTCTGTCTTTTAACAGGACAGTTTAGACATTTAACGTTCAATGTGACCATTGATAAGTGGTAAGTTTGCCCTGCCATTTGCCAGATATTTTCTAATGTATGCTTTGAATTCCCTGTGATCTTTTGCTGTGAGGTTCCCTTCGTTTACCTTCTTTCATGTTGATGGTCGTGTTTCTGTGTTTCTGTGTGTAACAAGTCTTTAAGTATCTTTTGCAGGGCTGGACGAGTGGCAACAAATTCTTTCAATTTTTGTTTGTTATGAAAGGTCTTTATTTTGCCTTCATTCACAAATGAGAGCTTTGTAGGGTATAATATTCTGGGCTGGCAGTTTTTCTCTCTAAGTACCTGGGCTATGTCTCGCCATTCCCTTCTAGCTTGTAGGGTTTCTGTTGAGAAGTCAGCTGCGAGTCTAATTGGAGATCCTCTGAGAGTAATCTGCCGTTTCTCTCCTGCACATTTTAGGATCTTTTCTTTTTGCTTCACTGTGGTGAGTTTAATTACAATATGTCGTGCAGAGGATCTCTTTTGGTCATGTTTATTAGGGGTTCTATGAGCTTCCTGGATTAGGATTTCTCTGTCTTTCTCCAAGCCTGGAAAGTTTTCTGCTAGTATCTCCCTAAAAAGGCCTTCTAATCCTTTCTCCCTCTCCATACCTTCAGGAACACCTAGAACCCGAATGTTGGGTTTTTTAATAGTATCCTGTAAATTCCCGACTATATCTTTTAGTTTTCTAATTTCTTCTTCTTGTCTTTGGTTTGACTGTTTCCTCTCCTGTTCACTGTCTTCTAGGTCCGATATTCTCTCTTCTGCTTCACCCATTCTGGTTTTAAGGCCCTCAAGATTGCTTGTCACTTGATCTATTGAATTCTTCAATTCATTAAGATTTTTTGTCACTATTGTAGCTTCTTGTTCTACTAGTTGTTTCATTTCGTTTTGATTTCTCCGTAGTACTTCATTCTCGCGAGAGAGATTTTCTATCTTATCCATTAAGGATTTCTGTAGTTCAAGAATTTGTTTTTGAGAACTTCTTAATGTTCTTATCAATTCTTTGAGATCTGCTTCTTGCATTTCTTCTATCTCATTATCTTCATAATCCTGACTTGGGGTGTCTTTTCCGTTTGGGGTCATCATAGCGTCTTCCTTGATCTTGCTCCCTCGGAATCTGTTTTTATTTGGCATTTTTTTTTTTTCCCCACACTCTTTCTCTGGGTTGTCAAGGTAACGGAGTTTGTGTGCGCGGTGTGTTCCCAGTTTTTGGATCCCCTTCAGGTTTCTACAGCCTCGGGTTTTTGGTTCCGTCTGCCTCAGTGATGGGCGGGAGCACCTTGTCCCACTGCGTTTAATCAAATTCGACTTCGCAAGGTGGGTGGCGAGAGGGGCTAGTGTCCGTGCGGGCTCGCCTCAACTGTGCTGTTTCCCCCGTGGGGGTCTGCTTCCCCCCGCCAGTGTCTCGGGATCCCTGTATCGGCTCCCATTCATGCGTGCAGATCCTGCGGCGATTGTGTTCCACCCGGCTCCTGTCACAGACGGCGGGCGCGCGCCGTGCCACTGCGTTTAATCTAGCTCGAATTAGCAGGGTGGGTGACGAGAGAGGCTAGTGTCCGTGCAGGCTCACCTCGATTGTGCTGTTTCCCCCGTGGGGTCTGCTTCCCCCCACCAGTGTCTCGGGATCCCTGTATCGGCACCCGTTCAAGCGCTCAGTTCCAATGGCGACTGTGTTCTGCCCGGCTTCCGTTGCAGCCGGTGGGCGCACACCGTCCCACTGCGTTCAGTCTAGCTCGAGTTAGCAGGGTGGGCGACTGAAGAGGCTAGTGTCCGTGTGGGCTCACCTCAATTGTGCTGTTTCCCCCTGGGGTCTGCTTCCCCCCGCCAGTGTCTCGGGATCCCTGTATCGGCTCCCGTTTAAGTGCTCAATTCCAATGGCGACTGTGTTCCGCCCGGTTCCCGTCCCTCCCGGCAGCTCCCGTGCCACTATCGCACGATTTGCCGTTCGCAAACTTACTTTCCCCTAGGTCCTCTGCGTCTCATTCACTGGGTCCGGAAGAATTTCCACTGCATTTTTTTCCCTGAGATTTTTCCTGAGGCTACAGTAACTCTGTTTTTATTAAACTATCTTTTTGCGGACTGCTAGTGCGCGTTCTCACTATTCCGCCATCTTGGCTCTGCCCAATGTGACTATTGATAAGTAGTAACTTTGCCCTACCATTTGCCAAAGATATTTTCTAATATATGCTTTGAGTTTCCTACGATCTTTTGCTGTTGAGGTTTCCTTCCTTAAGCTTCTTTAAAATTGATGACTGTGTTTCTGTGTTTCTGTGTGTAACACATCTTTAAGCATCTTTTGAAAGGCTGGAGGAGTGGTGACAAATTTTTCAGTTTCTGTTTGCTATGAAAGGTCTTTATTTCACCTTCATTCACAAATGAGAGCTTTGCTGGGTATAATATTCTGCACTGGCAGTTTGTCTCTCTTAGTACCTGGGCTATATCTCACCATTCCCTCCTAGCTTGCAGGGTTTCTGATGAGAAGTCGGCTGTGAGTCTAATTGGAGATCCTCTGAGAGTAATATGACATTTCTCTCTTCCACATTTTAGGATCTTTTCTTTCTGTTTCACTGTGGTGAGTTTAATTACAATGTTTCCTGGTGAGGATCTCTTTTGGTCATGTTTATTAATGTTTTCTATGAGCTTCCTGTACTAGGATGTCTCTGTCCTTCTCCAAACCTGGGAAATTTTCTGCTATTATCTCACCAAAAAGGTCTTCTAATCCTTTCTCCCTCTCCATGCCTTCAGGAACCCGAATGTTAGGTTTTTTAGTAGTATCCTGTAGATTCCCAACAATATTTTTTAGATTTCTAATTTCCTCTTCTTGTCTTTGGTTTGACTGTATATTTTCCTGTGCTCTGTCTTTTAAGTCCGATATTCTCTCTTCTGCTTCACCCATTCTGTTTTTAAGGTTCTCTAATGTGTTTGTCATTTTTCTATTGAATTCTTCATTTCATTATGATTTCTTGTCACTATCACAGTTTCTTGTTCTACTAGTTGTTTCATTTCATTTTGGTTCCTCCTTAATATTCAATTTTCGTGAGAGAGATTTTCTATCTTAGCTATTAAAGATTTCTGTAGTTCAAGAATTTGTTCTTGAGAACTTCTTAATGTTCTTATAAATTTTTTGAGATCTGCTTCTTGCACTTCTTCTATCTCATCATCTTCATAATCTTGAATTGGGGTGTCTTTTTCATTTGGGGGCATCATAATGTCTTCCTTGCTCTTGTTACCTCAGTTTCTCCTTTTTTTGACATTTCTCCACACTCTCTCACCGGGTTGCAAAGGTAACCTCAGATTTTCACAGCCTCTGTTTGTTAACTCCGCCCACTTTCCCTAGATCTAATCTGTTAGTGGAGGGTGCCGTTTTACTGCTCTTTATCTGGCTCAGCTTTGTAAGGTGAGTGAAGAGAGAGGCTAGTGTCCATGCTGGTTCCCCTTATTTATTCTTTTTTTTTTCTCTCCTCTAGGCAGCCTGATGCACTTTCCCCAGTCGGGTCTGCCTCTCCCCGCCAATGTTTTGGGTTACTGAGGGATTTTTGTCTCACCTTCCCTTCCAGCGCTGGTGTGCAGATTCTGCGGCTGGGCTCCCTCCTACAGCGGCTCCATTCCTGTGGCGGCACGGCTTCCTTGTTGTGGGTGAATTTGCTCTCCCCGTAGGTCCTCTGTGCCACATCCACTAGATCCGGAAGAGATTCCTCTGCAGTTTTTTCTGAGTCTTTTCCTGAGGCTACAGTAACTCCACTTTTATTAAACTATTTTTTCCTGGACTGTTGGTGTGTGCCCTCACTATTCTGCCATCTTGGCTCCCAGGATTTTCTTAACAGTTGGGAGTGGGATATGAGTTAGAGTGAGCAGAAATCAAGTATCTCTGAGTGCATAGCCTGATAAGATAAATGAAAAGTAGGTTGTATTAAAAAAAAAAGTAAACATCATTCTCAAAACTGTAAATTTCCCATTGAAATAAATTTGTTCAACAACATCTAGAAGTCAAGTTGTTTGGGGTATGTATTTAGTCAGCACCTAAAGTGTCAGATCAACTACTATGTTAGCATTTGACAGGCAGACATAAATAAAGCATAGCTTACTGCAATTTATATATAATTTATAAGTTAGACTTAGACTGATATAACTTGCACAATATTGAGGTCTCTAGCTCTGACTTACATAAAAGAAACAAAATCAACATACCTTCAATTATCTGACATAACTTTTTATCATGTCATAGCTGACCACTTATTTTCTGGATTTCTTTCCCAATAGCAAGACCAAAGAGAGTTATTTGGTTTCTAAAGAATTCCACCCTAGGACTATAGAGGGACTCTTTTCTTTATACTTTATTGATTTGTACATTCTAGTGCCTAAGTCTCAACGTGGAAGGCAGGAATGGAAAATCAAGAAAACAAAATGTTGTCTACGTTCTGTTCTGTCTCTGTCCACGCTAATTGTACACTCAGGTGGGAGGAGTGACATTCTATATAGTCCATTGTATAGATTGGAGAAGTAGGTTGTAACAGAACACAGAGAGCAGTGACAAACAAAGGAGTGACACTGTGGTTCAATCCAGTTTAGAGACATGTTCTCTGTAACTCTCCAAGTATTTTTATTTTTTAATAGTTTTTTTTTAACTGGATGCCAACATTAGAGAATTAGAAGATTTTTCATCTTTCTCTTGAAATTCAGAAAGATCTGGCAACCTTGGAGATTAGATCGATATTTCTATAACAGAGCTGTCTGAGCAGATTAAATGCCATGTCTATAAATGTAGTAGTTTGCCACATCTTAGACATTCACCATTGTCTCTCTTTTTTTAGATCAAATGTCTATTCTAAGTTGTAGAAATTGGATCTGAACCAATTGCTATTGTAATACTACCCCTCCAACCCATCCTGCCCATATCAACATCAATTTGAATGATTTTTTGAAGTGTATATCAGATGTATCACTCTTCTGTTTACAGGTCCCAAAGATTTCACATTGTCCTTAAAATCGAAACTGAAGGCTTTCCCTAATTTTTAAAGCTAGAAGTATTCTATCATAAATATGCTACATGTGAATGTATTATTCATTGTTAGTAAAGGTTATATTTTGAACCTAACTTAAAACTTATTTTATTATCTGCTGCTGAAATAAAAAAAATTAAAGACTCATACAATGCTGATGTAAAATTACTTTCTATTTGGTATCTGTAAAACACCTTTAGTAATATGTTTTTACTCTCTTTTTTTTTTTTTTTTTTTTGACAGGCAGAGTGGACAGTGAGAGAGAGAGACAGAAAGGTCTTCCTTTGCCGTTGGTTCACCCTCCAATGGCTGCGGCAGATGGCGCGCTACGGCCAGCGCACCGCGCTCATCCGATGGCAGGAGCCAGGAGCCAGGTGCTTTTCCTGGTCTCCCATGCGGGTGCAGGGCCCAAGCACCTGGGCCATCCTCCACTGCACTCCCTGGGCACAGCAGAGGGCTGGCCTGGAAGAGGGGTAACCGGGACAGAATCCGGCGCCCCGACCTGGACTAGAACCCGGTGTGCCGGCGCCGCAAGGCAGAGGATTAGCCTGTTGAGCCACGGCGCCGGCCCAGTAATATGTTTTTAAAGGAACTGTAATTAGAATTTTTATCTTGTTTTAAATCATAATTTAAAATGCATCAATGCAATCATTTTAAAAATCAAGTTATACAACAAACCATTTATTTTCTACTAAAATGAAGTTCTTGATATGGGAGACTGAATTTTTGGAATAGAAATTATCAAATTATTCCCAAACTGAACTATAATCCAGTCCTTATTACTGTTATTGTTTTGAAAATAGTCTCAAACTGGAATCTTATGTTTTAAGTATTGCTGAAATTTCAACCACATGACTTCTACTAAAGATAATTAGTTAAACTGATATTTCCCAAAATACAATTTCTTGGAAATGTCTTTGACTTTTATGGGTGCCAGAAAAGACAAAAAAGTTGAGGATGTCTTATGTTATTTTTCTTCATCTCTGTCAAAGTCAGAGCCCTAGAAAAGGGAGGATAGTTTTTTTCTTCGAGCTGAGAAGTAATTATTTAGAGGAAGTAGTGGAAGAGGGATGGTTACAGCCTCATGATTAGTATTTTCCATCCACCTGCCACTTCCACATATCCATACAAACTAAAGAAACAAAGTACCCTTGAATAGGTACATGTGAAGAAAGGGAGAAAATTAGGCTCCAAAGTGAGATGTCCAACTCATTCAATACAATTCAGTTAATTCCTTTATGAGTAAAAAAGACTCATATGTATGTTGTGCAATTAGAATTCATATATTTCCTTTACCCTGAAATGTTTTTGTACTATCCTCTTCATAATAGTAAAAAAGCCATTATAGATTTTTATATTTTTCTCCTCGTATTAATCATGATAATAACTTGAGTCATCATTAAAGTAAGAGTAAATAACCACCACCTACCATACAGGATAGTTGTGAGAATCAGATGAAAAGATGCAGGCAAAGGCATTCTGTAAATTACCTAGTTAGGAAAACGTTATTGGCCGGCACCGTGGCTCACTAGGCTAATCCTTCTCCTGAGGCACTGGTACCCCAGGTTCTGGTCCTATTTGGGGCACTGGATTCTCTCCCAGTTGCTACTCTTCCAGTCCAGCTTTCTGCTGTGGACCGGGAAGGTGGTCCTTGGGCCCTGCACCTGCATGGGAGACCAGGAGGAAGCACCTGGCTTCTGGCTTCGGAACGGCGCAGTGTGCCAGCCACAACATACTGGCCATAGCAGCCACTTGTGGAGGTGAACCAAAGGAAAAAGACCTTTCTCTCTGTCTCTCTCTCTCTCTCACTGTCTAACTCTGCCTGTCAGAAAAAGTTATAATTCCAAGTTGATTTTCAAAGATGCTTTAGAATAGTAACCAGGCATCCAATATAAACATTGCTTATCTATGATTATTTTATTTATTTTCATTATTTTCATAAAACTCAAGTAGAATTATTTAAAATGCAATCATCTTGAAGAAAGAAGAAAGATGTTCTTTAAACACTATATTCCAATGCAAAGTATGTCTAATGACACAGACCCATAATAAATGGTTTCCTCATGATAAATGTCCTTGGCTGCAATAGATCAATAACTGATGGCAGAATGCCTGAAGTTCCTCCCCACATAATATGCTATTGATGTAGATAGGTTTTACTTATTCCTCATGTTTATGCATTCCAGTGAAATGCAGTTTTATACTTTTGCAATATCAAGGGTGAATTTAAGTAAACGACTCAAGACTTTTGTGTCATCTAGAGTGTGTGTGGTGGTGGTGGGGTGATATGTCTGTGTGTATTCAGGCAAACATACAACTTGACCTCATATCCACAGCTCTGGTCCGGACAAGGCCAGCCCAAAGCTAAAAGATTTATCCAGGTCTCCCACATGGGTGGCAGGGGCCTAACTGCTAGGTTCATCCTCCACTGCTTTCCCAGGCCACCAGCAGGGAGCTGGATCACTCGTGGAGCAGCCAAGATACAAACCAGTGCCCTTGGAAGTGTGGGGGAAACCAATGACACGCTTTTCCAAGTCTTCTTTGCCCATGTTTCCTTGTCTTGGTATAGAGTCCTCATTCATCAGGACCAGGATCCCATCCTGGGCTCACACACTGGTAGCTGTATCACCTCCATTGTCTTCCAAATAAGTCTCAAGCTTTTCTGTGTGTCTGTGCATTCAACCAACCATTGACTGAAAAAAATATATATTTTTTTACTTATAATAATTTCAAACAGCAAAACTTGAATTTTCTATATAACAAACAGTATCCAGAATCTACATAAATGAATTGATCCTTAGGCCTTGAACTAAGTATTACAAACAATCTAGAGAAAAATTTTTACTTAGTTTATTTGAAAGACTGAGATACAGAGACAGAATGAAACAGATTGAGATTCCCCATCTGCTGCTTCACTCCACAAATTCTCACACAGTTGTGGCTTGCTGGACCAGGCCGAAGCCAGGGACCAGGAACTTGACCCAGGATCCAATTTGGATAGCAGAGAAACAATTACTTAAGCCATCACCTGCTGCCTCCCATAATGTACATTAGCAGGAAGCTGGAATCAGGAGCAAAGCCAATATTTGAACCCAGGCACTCTGATGTGGTATGTGGGTGTCCCAAGTTGGGTCTTAATGACTAGGCCAAGAGCCCTCACCTAGAGATTATTTAAAGTATACCAGAGAATGTGCCTAGGATATATACAATATTATACCTTTAAAATATTTTTATTTGAGGGCCGGCGCCGTGGCTCAACAGGCTAATCCTCCGCCTTGCGGCGCCGGCACACCTGGTTCTAGTCCCGATCGGGGCGCCGGATTCTGTCCCGGTTGCCCCTCTTCCAGGCCAGCCCTCTGCTGTGGCCCAGGAGTGCAGTGGAGGATGGCCCAAGTGCTTGGGCCCTGCACCCCATGGGAGACCAGGCAAAAGCACCTAGCACCTGGCTCCTGCCATCGGATGAGCGCGGTGCGCCGGCCGCAGCGCACCATCCGCGGCAGCCATTGGAGGGTGAACCAATGGCAAAAGGAAGACCTTTCAATCTGTCTCTCTCTCACTATCCACTCTGCCTGTCAAAAATATATATATATATTTTTATTTGAAAAGCAGATTTAAAAGAGAAAGAAGAGAGAGAAAGTGTGTCATCCTCCATCTTCTGATTTACCCCATCTTCTGATTTACTCCTCAAATGTCTGCAAGATCTGGGACGGGGCCAGGCTGCAACCAGGAGCCAGGAACTCCATCTAAGTGTCCCACATGGGTACCAGGAACCCAAGTAGTTGGGGTGTCATTACTGCTGCCAAGCATATTAGCAGGAAGCTGGATCAGAATTGGAGGCCTGACTGTATCCCAAGCACTCTGATATGGTGTTCGGGCATCCCAAGTAGTGGCTTTGCCTGCTGTGCCATGATGCCAGCCCCTTCACTATTTTATGTAAGGGAACTGAACATTTATGAATTTTGATATCTATTCAAGATCCTGGGAACAATCCCCTACAGACACCAAGGGAAAACTATACATATATATGTGTAAACTTTATTATGTGTATTTGAGTCATATATGTTCTGGTTGTATAGAGAGAGAAAAAAATTTTCCAAGAACTGAGTATTTCTCCATGAGGTATATCATATGTGTGTCAAAAGTAATACATACATCAAATATAATACATATGTATATAATTACCTTGTGATTCCTGAGAGATTTGGGGTTAAGGTCTAGAGAAACTATCAAGAAGGATGTTGGCATCGCAGGCAGCAGCACAATGCCAGCCCCCTATTTTTAATGATTTATTTATTGGAAAGGCAAAGTGACAGAGAGAGGCAGAAAAAGAGAGAGAGAGGGAGAGAGAGTGAAAGAGCAAACGAGCTAAAGAGAGAGAGAGAAAGCTCTTCTATCCACTGGTTCACTCCATTTCACTCCACAGCAGTCAGGACTGGGTCAAGCAGAAGCCAGGAGCCCAAAACTCAATTTCAGTTTCTGAAGTGAGAGACAAGGACCCGGGTGAGGCTAAGTCCTCTGTAGACAACAGTGCAATTTCATCAGTAATTCCAGTTTGCATTTTGACTTAATTTTCCATCAGAATTCCCCAATATAAATGGAACCTCATGTGGTGATAAAGCAAAGGGGTAGATGTCAAAGGGCCCTGGGCCTAGTTACTCTGCCATTGACATGCTGTGTGCCTGGGAGTAAACCATTTAACATCTATAGTACTTTTAATATTTCTCATGCTGAGAATTGAAGGTTCAGACTTCAAAAGGATCTCTAAATTCTGACATTTATAATCTCCAGTCAGATGATCTTATGGTTAGTTCTCTCTAGTTCTCAGTTGATATATACGTAATTTCATTATGTTCCAAGATACTCAGCAAGAGATCACCTGTTGTACAATTTGCCTTCCTGTTAATATATGTCTTTAAGACATCTTCAAATCCATAGCTTCTTCTATAACTTAAGGGTGGGCAATGGATATTTGTAAATTCCCTGACATTACATTTCGTTTCTTCCAGAGGGAAGGATTTAGAAATTTTGTCAGATTTTCACTCATATGCACAAAGTTTAGGATTTAGATATCTAAACAGCCCAAACATGGCAGTTTTTAAAAAATGATTTTATCTTTTAAAATTTTGATTAGCGAAAAGCTCTGGGCAAGATGGCGGAATAGGAAGGGAGCACACCGATAGTCTGGGGAGAGACAGTTTAATAAAAGTGGAGATACTGCAGGTTCAAGGAAGAGTAGGGGAAGAAACAGCAGAGGAAACCCTTCCGGAACTGGAGATTCACAGTGGACCTGCGTGGAGAGCGTGGGAGCCCGCAGTTTGGGACACCAGCAGCAGATTCAACACACCAGCGCTGGAACGCGAGGTGAGCCGAAACTCGATAGCCCGAAATACCAGCAGAGAAGCGGAAAGAGGAGCCTAGAGCGAACAAGGCTTGAAACCCTGCGGGGAAAAGTTCACCAGGCTAACTAGAAGAGGGGGGGGGGAAGTGACCCATACGGTCACGAGGTTCTCTCTCCCCGCTCACCTCTCAAAGGTGAGCAAGACAAAGAGCAGGCGCCATTTTGGAATACGTCATAAGCAGGGCGACCTCGGGTCAGCACCGGCCCCGAGCCTAGCAGAAAAACCTGACTCTGGGCGGGAGGGGTGAAATAACAGGAGATTACAACCTAATGAATGTGTGGTGCTAATGAACTGAGACTGTGAAAAGAGAGACGGTGGGGGAGAGAACTCACAGAAATCACGAATTCATGTGAGTATTCTCCAGAGACGCTACAGTTCAGTAGCCTTGGCAGCCCAGTGGGAGACTACAGGAGAATCTCAGCCCACACAAAGGGCCGCAAAGATTCCTTCTCTGGTCCTTGGGAAAGAGCTTCAGATCTCTGGCTCCCGTGGGTATATCATTCGCCTGCTAACCACCCCCAATTCCATTCAGCTGTGTGGAATTACTTCCCTTTTGAACCAAAAAAAAAAGTAACAGAGATTTACCACGCCTAACCTGGGAGTGTCTCCTTTGACACACCCTCAACCCTGAGGAACCAAACAGAGCTCTCGGCCACACCCATCTCAAGCCTCTAAGGCTCCATCAAAAGCAGACAGTCCACTTAATCTAGAGTCATAGTATAACAAGAAAAAAACACCACAGTGAAGAAACCAATATGCCAAACAACAAACGCAAAAACCGAGGTAATAAAAACAAGGAAGACACTATGGCATCCCCAAATGAAAAAGACACCCCAATTCAAGATTACAAAGATGATGAGATAGAAGAAATGCAAGAAGCAGATCTCAAAAAATTGATAAGAACACTAAGAAGTACTCAAAAACAAATTCTTGAACTACAGAAATCCTTAATGGACAAGGTAGAAAATCTCTCTCGTGAAAATGAAATATTAAGGAGAAATCAAGCTGAAATGAAACAACTAGTAGAACATGAAACTGTGATAGTGACGAGAAATCATAATGAAGTGAAGAATTCAATAGATCTAATGAAAAACACATTAGAGAGCCTTACAAACAGAATGGGTGAGGCAGAAGAGAGAATATCGGACTTAGAAGACAGAGCACAGGAAAATATACAGTCAAACCAAAGAAAAGAAGAGGAAATTAGAAATCTAAAAAATATTGTTGGGAATCTACAGGATACTATTAAAAAACCCAACATTCGAGTTCTAGGAGTTCCTGAAGGCATGGAGAGGGAGAAAGGATTAGAAGGCCTTTTTAGTGAGATAATAGCAGAAAATTTCCCAGTTTTGGAGAAGGACAGAGACATCCTAGTACAGGAAGCTCATAGAACCCCTAGGAAACATGACCAAAAGAGATCCTCACCACGACACGTTGTAATTAAACTCACCACAGTGAAACAGAAAGAAAAGATCCTAAAATGTGCAAGAGAGAAACGTCAAATTACACTCAGAGGATCTCCAATTAGACTCACGGCAGACTTCTCAACAGAAACTCTACAAGCTAGAAGGGAATGGCGAGACATAGCCCAGGTACTTAGAGAGAAAAACTGCCAACCCAGAATATTATATCCTGCCAAGCTCTCATTTGTGAATGAAGGTGAAATAAAGACCTTTCATAACAAACAAAAATTGAAAGAATTTGTTGCCACTCGTCCAGCCCTGCAAAAGATACTTAAAGATGTATTACACACAGAAACACAGAAACACGGCCATCAATATGAAAGAAGGTAAACGAAGGGAACCTCACCGCAAAAGATCACAGGGAATTCAAAGCATACATTTGGATAAAGAAATTATGGGACATGTACTCTATAGAATACTATACAGCAGTCAAAAACAATGAAATCCGGTCATTTGCAATAAGATGGAGGAATCTGGAAAACATCATTCTGAGTGAAGTAAGCCAGTCCCAAAGGGACAAATATCATATGTTCTCCCTGATCGGTGACAACTAATTGAGCACCAAAGGTGAAACCTATTGAAGCGAAATGGACACTATGAGAAACAGTAACTTGATCAGCTCTTGTGCTGACTGTTGTTGTACAATGTAATACTTTATCCATTTTAGTAATTTTTTTATTCTAGTACTATTGGTTGAACTCTGTAATTAACAAACAATTATTCTTAGGTGTTTAAATTTTAACTGAAAAGTGATTCCTGTGAAATATAAGAGTGGGAATAAGAGAGGGAGGAGATGTACAAACTGGGACATGCTCAATCAGTCGTGCCCCAAATGATGGAGTTAGAATCGTGCCAGGGGTTTCCATTACAATCCCATCAAGGTGGCATGTACCAAGGCCATCTCACTAGTCCAAGTGTTCAATTTCAGTTCACAATTGATCACTCTGATAGGTCTAAGAGTCAAAGGGATCACACAAACAAGACTAGTGTCTGCTAATGCTAACTGATAGAATCAAAAAGGGAGAGAATGATCCAGCATGGGAAGCGAGATACACAGCAGACTCATAGAATGGCAGATGTCCTAAATAGCACTCTGGCCTCAGAATCAGCCCTTAAGGCATTCAGATCTGGCTCAAGAGCCCATGAGAATATTCTAGGCATGGAAAGCCAAGACACTCTGGAAAAAAAAGACCTAAATGAAAGATCTCTGTGAGTGAGATCCCAGTGGAATGAATGGGGCCATCAAAGAAGGAGGTACCTTTCTCTGAAGGGAGGAGAGAACCTCCACTTTGACTATGACCCTGTCGGAATAAGATTGAAGTCAGCGAACCCTAAAGGCTTCCATAGCCTTGGCAACTCATGACTAGAGCCTAGGGAGATTACTGATGCCATAAACAAGAGTGTCAAATTGTTAAATCTACTTCAGGAGTCACTGTGTACTTACGTCTCATGTGGGATCTGTCCTTAATGTGTTGTCCAATGTGAAGTAATGCTATAGCTAGTACTGAAACAGTATTTTACACTTTGTGTTTCTGTGTGGGTGCAAACGGATGAAATCTTTACTTAGTATATACTGAATCAATCTTCTGTATATAGATAATTAAAAATGAAAAAAAATCTTGGTGTTAAATTGGAAATTGCCTAGAAAATTAATCAATTTTTTAAAAAAATATATCATGTAGGATCTCTGTCCTTAATGTGCTATACATTGTGAATTAATACTATAACTAGTACTCCAACAGTATTTTTCACTTTGTGTTGCTATGTGAGGGCAAACTGTTGAAATCTTTACTTAATATATAGTAAACTGATCTTCTGTATATAAAGAGAATTGAAAATGAATCTTGATGTGAAGCAAGGGGAGAGGGAGTGGGAAAGGGGAGGGTTGCAGGTGGGGGGGAAGTTATGGGGGGGAAGCCATTGTAATCTATAAGCTGTATTTTGGAAATTTATATTCTTTAAATAAAAGCGTTATTAAAAAAAATTTTGATTAGCGTTTGCTACTTACACAGTTTTGGGTGTGTAGTATACTATTTCAACTCATAGGCACAGCATAAACCAATCAAACCAAGCAAGTGTCCTTTCCATGTTTTTATCTCTTTTTTGTGTTGGAAGCCTACCAGGTCATCTCATCCAATTCTTTATAAATTATGCTGATACATATACATATATATATGGTCCATTAATACATTATATATACTCACATATATATAAACATATATACATACAGACATACAGACATACACACATTGTATAGATTGTGATCTATAGCTATCTCACTGTTCTGTGGAACACTGTAACTTTTTAGTTCTATCTGTTTTTTGTGTTTTTTGTGCCAGGCAGAGTTAATGTGAGACAGAGAGACAGAGAAAAAGGTCTTCCTTCCACTGATTCACTTCCAAAATGGCTGCCATGGCTGGCGCTAAACTGATCTGAATCCAGGAGCTGGGATGCTTCCTCCTGGTCTCCCATGTGGATGCAGGGACCCAAGCACTTGACCATCCTCCACTGCCCTACTGGGCCACAGCAGAGAGCTAGACTGGAAGAGGAGCAACTGGGACTAGAATCCGGGGTACCGGCGCCACAAGCGGAGGATTAGCCAAGTGCGCCATGGCTCCGGCCTCTATCTGTTTTGATACCCATTACCCAACCTCCCTCTATCCTTATCTCTCCACCATTCACTGTATAATGTTGCAAAATTATTAATAGATAAAACATCTTTTCAGAGTTGTGCATATGGTGCAGTGGCCAGAGTGTCTAGATTTGAGTCCCAGACACACTCTCAATTCCAGTTTTCTGCTAATGTGCACCCTGCAAGGCAACAGATGGGGGCTTGTGTTGGTGAGTCCCTTCCACCCATGTGGGAAACACACACAAGGAGTCCCTAAGAAATAGCCTCTGTCTCTTAGCCAGTGTGGGCACTTGGGGAATGAATCAGCAGATGGGAATAATTTTTCTGTCTTCAATCTCTTTCTCACTGTCTCTAAAATAAATAAATAAAATTTTTAAAACTTTTTTTTATAAAGATTTACTTATTTAATTGAAAATCAGAGTTACACAGAGAGAGGAGAGGCAGAGAGAGAGAGAGAGGGAGAGAGAGAGGGAGAGGTCTTCCATCAGATGGTTCACTCCCCAATTGGCCGCAATGGCCGGAGCTGCCCCAATCCAAAGCCAGGAGCCAGGAGCTTCTTGCGAGTCTCCCACAAGGGTGCAGGGGCCCAAGGACTTGGGCCATTTTCTACTGCTTTCCCAGGCCATAGCAGAGAGCTAGAGCAGAAGCGGGGCAGCCGGGATTCGAACTGGCACCCATATGGGATGTCAGTGTTTCTGGCCAGGGAGTTAACCCCCTGGGCCACAGCACTGGCCCCTAAAGCATATCTTCTCAAAATTTACTGCAGAACAATATATTTAATGCTGCAGAGTACAAAAGTGTGCTGAGCAGCACTTGAATTTCACATTTAAATACATCATTAAGAAACAATTATTTGTTGAGGCTTGATATATATAAAAGGACAGCCACAATTTTAACTAAAGTCAGTGAAAATATTTCCCCTTTTTCCAACTACATATCTTTCTGTGGCTTGATTTTAATTTTCAACTCAAGCAGCCTGTCAGAGGCAGATATGAAAATCTAGGTTATTGAAGAGGCAGATACAAAAAAAATCTAGATTATTGTAACTGTTTTATATATGTTAAGCCCTAATAAAGAGATTTGCAAAATAAAAACAATGAAGCTTTTCTTACTAAGTTGTTTCACTTTGGCAGATGTAGTTATATTTCATAGTAATATAGTATCAATTTTGGTAACATGTGACAGATTTGTTGTTTTTTAAATTATCTAATATATACTTAAAACCTTTAATCAATTTTAGTTTCTAAGACAGTTCCTATCTATAGTTATAACCCTCATAAACACATTTTTGGGGGTCTTCATTACCTTTTAAGGTCTTTATAAGGTGCTGACAGTGTTATAAGGTGCTTAATAATAAATTCACAATATTAATAAGCCTATGGGTTCTTGCCACAAATTCAGAGAAGAATTCTGCATACCTGCACAAATAAACGAGGCAGCATGATAAGTTTTAAGCTTTTTATTCAGTGAGAGACATGCATAGGAGAGTGAGGGTGTTAGTCTAATCTAATGGAGAAGGGAGGGTCTGAAAATTAAGTTGGAATCCATACCAAGCAGAAAGCAGGTCAAAAGCCACATGCAACAAGCATTTTGAGCAGCTATTAGCAGCTTATCACAGGTAGCAAAGCAGAGGGAGAGAGAGAGAGAGAGAGAGAGAGAGAGAGAGAGAGAGAGAGAGAGATTGATTTTGGGGCCCTCCTTGCCTTTTATATGCTTTTCAAAGGGGAGTGGTTACATGATCAGGTGGGCAGGTGGGTGCCCAGGTGTGGTCGGGCAGGGAAGTGAGATCACACAGGGGGCATGGTGAAGAGTGTGGTCTCCAGTTTACAGACCTATAAGCTTTGTTCTATCTGCCTGCCTATATCAATACCAAAATTTTCGATAACTGCAGCTGTCAATAGTTGGTCAACAGTTGTCAATAGTTGATGTATTCATATACCTCCCCTGAACTTTGTATTAGGGTGGTGAAGATAACCACATCATGACCTATGGCTACAAACAGCTTGAAGTCAAGTGAGGAGGAAGAGGTAGAATCACAATTCGGTACAGTGTAGCGAAAGAAGCTTTGCAGCCTTCTGTAGTCATTTGCCTCTGCATGCATGTGCCCCGTGTTTGTTTTTGTGTATGAGTTTGTATGTGTATGCATGTATGAATGCACACATGTGTTTGCTGGTGTTTAAATCCCACAACACAACCTCAGTGGAGCACATAGTTGAGGGTAAGTTTGCAGCACCTGAGAGCTACAGAGAAGTGTAAGGAAACAAAATGACAGATCACAGACTATTTACCTTCTATCTTTAGCCATACAATGTACTGGAATTTACCCTTTAGGCAATGTGGAGCAATGGAAAGGTGATGACATTGTATGCCAGGCATATCACTATGATATCAGCAGGGAAGGCAGGGATGCAGATGAGGGAAAAGTAAAATTGACAGGAACTGATAACAGAGAAGATAGGAAGTGTTTAAAAGCAGGGAAAAAGATATAAATTTTGCTTGGAATTCCAATTCACTGCAGTGAATTAATACAGAGATATATTGTATTGCATTGGGTTTCTAAAAGTACTAGGTAATGAAATAAGCAATGTCTTAAACTGGTTTAAAAGCGATAATACATGCTTCTCAAATGATATTATGATACTATCAAAATCATGGCATTTCTGAGGGAGTCTATGATAACATGGTCTAAGTACATTACTTTTTTAAGATTCAGTTTCTTTTTAAAAATGTATTGAAAGTATACACATCATTTATTTAATATATACAGTTTTAGGAACATAGAGATACTTCTCACATACCTTCCCTCCTACCCACACTCCCACCATTCTTTCTCCCCTATCCCCACTTTTAATTTTTACAAAGATCTATTTTCAGTTTATTTTATATTGATAAGATTAACCCTATGCTAAGTAAAGAGTTCAACAAATAGTAGAAGAAAGGAAAAAAAAAATTCCTCAACAGTAGAGATAAGGGATGTAAACAATCACCAAATCTCAAAATGTCAATTTTACTCCCATATATTACATTTTAGGTACTCTTAGTTACCACAGATTAGGGATAACATATGGTATTTTTTTCTTTTTGGGACTGGCTTATTTCACTAAGTATAATGGTTTCTACTTGCATCCATTTTGTTGCAAAGATAGGATGTCATTTATTTTTAGTACTGTTTAGTGTTCCATAGTGTATATATATCATAACTACTTTATCCAGTAATCAACTGATGGACATATAGGTTGGTTCCATATCTTAGCTATTATAAATTGAGCTGCAATGAAAATGGGAGTTAAGATTTAACTTTTTCATGCTGATTTCATTTCCCTTGGGTAAACTCCCAGGAGTAAGATTGCTGGGTAATGTGGTAGATCTATTTGTAGTTTTTGAGGTATCCCCATACTGTCTTCTACAATGGCTGCACCAGTTTTACATTCTCATCAACAGTGCATTAAGGGCATGCCTTTTGCTCACAATTTCACCAGTATTAATTGTTTGTTGATTTCTGTATGAGAGCCATTTTAACTTGGGTGAGGTGAAACCTCATTGTTGTTTTGATTTTCAATTCCCTAATGGCTAGTGATCCTGAGCACTTTTTTCAAGTGTCTGTTGGCCGTTTGAATTTCTTCTTTTGAAAAATGCCTTTGCCCATGTCTTAACTAGATTGTTTTTGTTGTTGTTGAGTTCCTTGTGCTCTTTATAGATCCTAGATATTATCAGTTACAAATTTGCAAATATTTTCTCCATTCTGTTGGTTGCCTCTTCATTTTACTGAGTGTTTCTTTTTCAGTGCAGAAGCTTCTCAATTATATATAATCTCATTTGTCAATGTTGGTTTTGATTGCTTGTGCTTCTGGGGTCTTTTTCAAGAAGTCTTTGCCTATGCAAATGTTGTGCAGAGTTTCCCGAATGTTTTCTAGTAATTGGGTAGTATCAGGTTGCTCATTTAGGTCCTTGCCCATTTTGAGTGGATTTTTGTGTAAAGTGTAAGGTAGGGATCTTCTTTCACACTTCTGCTTACAGAGATCCGGCTTTCTCAGCACCATTAGTTGAAGAGACTGTCCTTGCTCCAAGGATTGATTTTAGCTCCTTTGTCAAAGATAAGTTTGTTTTAGATGCATGGGTTGATTTCTGGACTTTCTATCTGTTCCATTGATCTACACATCTATTTTTGCCAGTACCCATCTGATTGATTATAACTGCCCTATAATATGTCTTGAAATATGGTATTTTGATGCCTCTGGCTTTGTTTTGTTATATAAGATTGTTTTAGCTTTTCAGGGTCTCTTGTGTTTTCATATGAACTTTAACATCATTTTTTCTAGATCTGAGAAGAATGTTGTTGTAGTGGAAGAATTAATATCATCAAATGCCTATACTACTGAACGGAATTAACAGATTCAATGTGATTCAGTTTCAATGGATGGATATATGACATAGTCACTAGGCTCAACAGATTGATGTCTTCAAAGACGTTTTTGGCAATTGCTTCAGTGCAATCAACTCCTGGCCCACAGAGGAAACAATCTCATTTGCTGATTAAAGAAAGATTGATGTGTTTTGCAAAAGCCAAATTGACTTTCTGTTGTATAAATTAAGGGGCCTGACTTCGAAGGGTCATGTTACTGCCACCTATTATGGAATGAAGAGATGCTAGAAGTCTGGGCCAATTTTTTTTTCTGGAATCCTCAGATGCACTTTGTATCTCTCAGTCTGCCTGAGTATTTTACTATGTTTAAGACTCCAAAGTCCTGCATCATTTTTCACAGGAAGTCTTCCTCAGAGAGAGCTTCTCCCTGACTTGGATTGGCCTATTTCGTGCTTCTGCAGTCAAGCACGTATGTCACAGAAAGATATAGTGGTCTTTTTACTTACATATATTCACCTCTGGACTATTGTGGTGAAGGAATATCTGACTCAAGAGCATGTGACGAATGTCTGGCATATAGATGGCATCCAATTTGCATCCTGCTCTTATATATCCCTATTTTCCCAAAAGCACTTACCACCTTCTAATGTATTACATTATTAGCTTATTCATTAAATATATTGTTTATTATCTATTATGCTATATCAGAATGTAAAGCACTCAGAGATAGGATTCTAGTCTGCTATGTTTCACAGAACCTTATGCTCGGGACACAATGGTTGCTGAATATTTTTTATTTGAATGAATTAACTCATTGGAAGTCAGTTCAACTAAAAAAGGTCTAACTAAAATCCTTATCAAAAGAGCTGTCATACCACTTATATGGATTCTTAGTAAATATGTATGAAAATCCAATTTCTTCTATAATAGAAAATGGAATAGATTTGACTCAAAATTGGTCTGAGACAATTGTTTTTATTTATTTATTTATTTATTTATTTTTTGACAGGCAGAGTGGACAGTGAGAGAGAGACAGAGAGAAAGGTCTTCCTTTGCCGTTGGTTCACCCTCCAATGGCTGCCGCAGTCGGCGTGCTGCGGCCGGCGCACCGCACGCATCCGATGGCAGGAGCCAGGTGCTAGGTGCTTTTCCTGGTCTCCCATGGGGTGCAGGGCCCAAGCACCTGGGCCATCCTCCACTGCACTCCTGGGCCACAGCAGAGGGCTGGCCTGGAAGAGGGGCAACCGGGACAGAATCCGGCGCCCCGACCGGGACTAGAACCCGGTGTGCCGGCGCCGCAAGGCAGAGGATTAGCCTTTTGAGCCACGGCGCCGGCCTGAGACAATTGTTTTTTAAAGACTATAGCCTAGGGAGATTTCTGACACCATAAACAAGAGTGTCAAATTGTTAAGTCAACAACAGGAGTCACTGTGTACTTACTCCTCATGTGGGATCTCTGTCGTTAATGTGTTCTCCAATGTGAATTAATGCTATAACTAGTACTCAAACAGTATTTTATACTTTATGTTCTGCGTGGGTGCAAACTGATGAAATCTTTACTTAATATATACTAAATTGATCTTCTGTATGTAAAGATAATTGAAAATGAATCTTGATGTGAATGGAATGGAAGAGGGAGTGGGAGATGGGAGGGGTGTGGGTGAGTGGGAAGTTATGGGGGGGGGAAGCCATTGTAATCCATAAACTGTACTTTGGAAAATTATATTTACTAAATAAAAGTTAAAAAAAATAAAAACTAGATTAAATATTCACTACAGAAGAAAATTTTAATAGACCGTTACTCAAGTGAGAGTACCCAGTAAGTGCCACAAATAGTTTTTGTAATCATTTGAATGGACAATTTGGTTAGTTATTAGCTGATGTTTACTTAAAACATTTTTATCTAACTTTGAGATGTCTTATGTTATCTTTCTATACCATCCAATAGGTAATTTCCCATTTATATTATCTCTGATTTCCAGTTTTCCAACTATTTATGTTCATAGGTATAGACCTATTTGGATAGATCATTTTGATACTTCAAAATTGATCACTACCTACTCAAATGTATTCCTTTCATTGTGAGTTAAACAACACTGACACTATAGAAATCCCTTTCTTCTTAAATGCTCTTCTACTTACAGATTTCTGAATCTCTCTCCTGCTATTCCTTGGCCACTCTTCTTCACTCGCTTTGGCAAAATGTATTTCTCTTATATCCCATAAATATCAATGTGTCTCAAATTTTCTTCTAGCACTTTTTCCTTCACTCTATACGAAGTTGTCTCCAGCAGTTTCCAAGTCCTCAACTACTCGCTATGTGGATGACTCACATATTTATGCCTATGGTTTATCCAGCTGCCTGCAGTACAAGTCCTCTTGTGTTAAGTTCAGAGCTACAAACTTAAACTTAACATGCCAAAAACTAGGAAATCCATTTTCCATTATTGTTATTTATAATGTCAGTGAGAGACATAGAATATTCAGAATCTAGGCTATAGTTAACTGGTTTTTCATGTCCACACATTCAACCAATTGTCAAAGCCTTTCAGTTTCAACTCCTAAGAAATTAAGTATTTAGTTGTTCCTATTTCTCCAGCCTCACAATTCAGGATCTTATTATCTCATCTTTATATTAGGGTTTATCACTGTCTCTTCCTTATTGTGCTCACTTTTGCACTGTCATTTTCAAGTTTCTTTTTCTGAGTGAAATTATGTTGATCATTCTTTTTTTTTTCTTTTTGACAGGTAGAGTTACATAAAGTGAGGAGAGACAGAGAGAAAGATCTTCCTTCTGTTGATTCACTTCCCAAATGGCCGCTACAGCTGGCACTGCGCCATTCTGAAGCCAGGAGCCAGGTGCTTCTTCCTGGTCTCCCATGCAGGTGCAGGCGCCCAAGCACTTGGGCCATCCTCTACTGCCCTCCTGGGCCACAGCAGAGAGCTGGACTGGAAGAGGAGCAACAAGGACTAGAACCCGGTGCTCATATGGGATGCCAGCACTCTAGGTGGAAGATTAACCTAGTGAGCTATGGTGCCAGCCCTCAATGTTGATCATTCTAAAAGTGATTTTCCTGATTTCAACACCAAATTGTCTTCCTGTTGCCTTGCAATAAATCCAACCTCTTTAACAAATTCCACAATGAGATACATGTGTCATTTCATAGCTGTTAGAGGGGATATTATAAAAAAGATGAATGATTAAAAATGTTAACAAAGATGTGGGAGAAAGGTACACTGTTAGTGGTGTTACACACTTGGTACAGCTGCTATGATATTAATCAAAGGGATAGAATTAGGAGCATGAGCTGGAGGCCACACAACCCTTAGCCACTGTGAGATCTCATGCCCCCTACCTGATCCCACCTATATACACCCACCTGCCAATGTGACTATGTAACCTGTCCCCTTTTGGAAGCCAATAAAAGTGTGGAGTGCCTGAGGCCCTCTCTCTTTTGCCCACCAGCTGTGCTATTTTCTGTCATTCTTGCTCGCATGGTTTTTTTCTCCACAGGGCTCCGGCCTATGAACACCCACACATGGTCCCTGATCTGCTCTCTGGTATGGAATTGCAGGTTCACCTTTCTGAAAGCCCCTCTCCCATAAATAATCCCATCACATTCCTGTGTGTTTCTCTCACTTCCCCAAACTCTGAATTTTACCATGTTGCCTGCCTTGTTTATGTTTAAGCTTAGGATGCTTCTCTAAACTTGAGATAAGAACTCGAATTATAATCCTGGCTCATAGTTAGTGATATCATATGGTGACCATGAAGGAACTTATTAATGTTTGTTTAATCTGTTTTAAAATTGATAACATGGTAATGGACTTTCTTTCTTTCTTTCTTTCTTTCTTTCTTTCTTTCTTTTTTTTTTTTTTTTACAAGCAGAGTGGACAGCGAGAGAGAGAGAGAGAGAGAGAGAGAGAGAAAGGTCTTCTTTTGCCGTTGGTTCACCCTCCAATGGCCACCGCAGCCAGCGCACCGCGCTGATCCGATGGCAGGAGCCAGGTGCTTCTCCTGGTCTCCCATGGGGTGCAGGACCCAAGCACTTGGGCCATCCTCCACTGCCTTCCCAGGCCACAGCAGAGAGCTGGCCTGGAAGAGGGGCAACCGGGACAGAATCCAGCGTCCCGACTGGGACTAGAACCCAGGGTGCCGGCTCCGCAGTTGGATGATTAGCCTTTTTGAGGCACGGTGCCGGCAGGTAATGGACTTTCAAATGGCTGCATGCAGTTTCTTAGTTCTGAAAATCTTTTGGCATCCCACCTCTTCTTCTCTCAGCATTCATGGCTTCCCTCAGAAATGTGTTTTACAAGCAAACATGCTGTTCAGTCTCTCAGCAAATGCACAGGGTTTTGCTTCAGGTAAAGCTTTCTCTTGGCATTTGTGGTTTAAACCTACAGTTTTTGTGTTTTCCTCAGTGCTCTTGGTTTGGGAAGAGGCTTAAAATTACGCAAGGATTTTTTTTTTTTTGTCTGTTTCTCTTTTCAGTAGCTTTAGGAGAAAATGATGTTAACGTTAATGGAATTTGGGCAGAAAGATTTTAACAGAGGGCCGGTTTGTGAGTTTGTTGAAATATAGTTTCCAAGCTGCTTGTGAAATTACTACTTTTGTGCGGGGGAATGCAGGCATGTCTCCTTGCCTAGAAAACTCTTAGCATCAGGGTGATAGAAACTTAACCATGGCAGAGGCTCCACTTCCTGCTGTGGAAGATGGAACTTCCATACCAAGATGGCATCCCCCATAAAGGACATAGGTCACCAAGATGGCAGCCCCCACAGGGACTTCCATCCTTCCCAGAGATGGGCAATAGGCCCCAACCCAACATAGCAGCCCCCATGGCTGACTACGTAGTGCATGCCTGGTTAGCCAAGTGACTTTATTTTAATTTATTTAGTTTGCTATTTACTTGGCTATGCACCAGAAGGTGGAAACTCAGGTTCTCAGTCTTTTTTATTTTAACTTGTTATGTTATGGCTATGCCTTAGAAGGTGGAATTCTTGGATTCTAAGTCTTTTTTATTTCAGTTTGTCATGTTATAACCATGTGCCAGTTCTGGAACCCTTGGATTCCCATTTCTTTTTTCCCACTTTTTAAAAAATTTTTATGGCTTTATACTGGTTCACTCTTGGATTATTAAAGTTTTTTTTCTCATTTTTTATTTTTATGGCTTCATGCCAGAATTTGTGGGACTCCTGTGGTTTGGTAGCCCAATAATAGCATTTTCTCTGCCATCTGAGATTCAGTATCTCTGGCACAGTGGGTCTTCCACTTCTGAGCTTCATTACCCCAGGAGTGATGACGCAGTCTGGAATGGCATTTCTTAGCCTAAGCAGTATTTTACATATATTATACATAATAAAAAAGAATAAAAAATTGAGAGCTCCTCCTTTATGGGCTGGTTGAAATAATGGACCCCATTTATGTACAAATGGAGATTCTAAGGTATTAAAATTATAGCTATTGTAATGTATACAAGCTACATGCTTAAAGATAATTAAGGCTCATCGAAAGTTGTGTCTGTTTTTATCCTCTCAGTTCCTACAAAGAGATTATAAAGCTGCATAGTTTTGCATACATTCCTATGATCTTACTTCTAAGTGTAAAGTTTGAAAATTTGCTATGAGATACCAAATCACATTGAGCTGGATGGTAAAAATAGCATTATAAATGTTAAAGTGATCATATATGTAAGATTAAGTGCTTAATGATCATATAAATATGATTAATTGCTTAGTAATAATAATAGATATGATTAATGTGGAGTGAATGCTCCCACGTGGAGAGCAGTCCATACAGCAGATTCACAGAATGGCAATCACTTTAAGTCATACTTGGTGATGTCAGATGTCAGCCCATAAGGCATTCTGGTCTGGCTGAAAAGCCAACAAGAGCATTTTAATAATGGAAAGCCAGGGAACTGGTGTGAAATGTGTCCTTACATGAAGGACTTCTATGGATGAGATCTCAGTGTGAAGAAGTGGTTATCAAAGAAGGATGTGCTTTTCTCTGAAGGGAGGAGATCATTTCTACTTTCCTATTGCCTTGTCTACATAGTGACAGAGTTTGTGAATTCTGTAGTCTAGGCAGCTCATATCAAGAGCCTCCAGTAATTACCAACATCATACATAAGAGTGTTAATTGTTAAATTAAGAACAGGAGTCACTGTGTACCAACTTTCCATGTAGGACTTCCGTTTCTCAAAGAGTTATACTGTTAGGATTAATAGTAAAAGTTGTTCTCAAAGATTTACTTCATTTTAGTGTGTTAAGTAAGTAGAGAATAAGGTGTTTCTTCAAAGGTAATTAAGTTTGTCAAACATGGATTCTTTCTACTGTGACAGTCTCCATGTAATACTTCCACTTTGCCTGTTTTAAAACTGAATGGAGGATATAGAATGGCTCAAGACCTGAGGGAAGTTAATGAGGCATTTATTCCAATTCATCCTATTGTGCCAAATCCCTATGCTGTATTGATACAAATACCTGAAAGAACCTCATGGCATACAGATTTAGACTTAAAGGATTTCTTCTGCAACCCGTGAAGTTCAGAATCTCAGTTTTTTTTTTGCCTTTTAAGGCATTGATCCACTTTCAGGTATAACTCAGCAACATGCATGGACTGTCCTCCCCCAATAGTTCTGGGACAACCTACACCTGTTTGGTAATGTACTTACAAAGGAACTCAGGCAATTACAGCTAAAGAATGGAGCAATCTTACAAGATGTAGACTATATTCTCATCTGTAACCCCTCCAAGGAGGACTTAAATGAAAATACCATTGAGGTTTTGAACTTCCTAACTAAGTGAGGATACAAAGCTTCCCCTCAAAAAATTCTAAACAAGAGGTAGATTACCTGGGGGATATAGTCTAGCCTCAGGAAAGCGTGCTCTTTCAATCAAGAGAAAGGAAGCTATTCTTATGTACAGGATCACCACAGACTGAAAAGCAGCTAGGCTTATTTCTGGGAATAACAGGATTGTGTAGAATATGGATTCCAGGATTTGGATTAATAACCAAGCCTTTAGATGAAGGTATAAAAGGCCCTGACACAGATAAACTTTTCTGTACAGGAGAGTTACGGAAGTTGTTCCAAAGAATTAAAGAGCTTTTAAGAGAAGCTCCAGGGTTAGGAATTCCTAACCTGAGTAAACCATTTACCCTATTTATAGCACAGAAACAGGGGGTTGCTCTAGGAGTGCTGACTCAGAAATTGGGTCCACTTCCAAGACCTGTGGCCTACTTTTCTAAGCAGCTAAATTCAGTGGCTACAGGGTGGCCTGCATACTGAAGTGCAGTTGCTGCTACAGCAGTCTTGGTGGAGGAAGCCATAAAAGTGACTTTAGGCTAGTTCAGACTCTATGAGTAATCCTGTGCTTGGCTGAAAGACTGCCTGCCTAGCCTATGCAGGAGGTCAAGAGGGCATGGCACACCATGTCCCCCAGGGAAAAACCTTGATGAGGACTCAGCTCTTTGAGACCCTTCCATGCTGGCAGGCGGCAGGAACTCCAGGCACATTTCCCCCACCTCCACTTCTTGTTGAGTGTCCTTGTAATTGCCAATGAAGTAAGCATCTCCTGCTTGTGGCCCAGACACATAGGAGCACCTGGAAGGCTATGTGGACTACATGACCTTCAAACTGATTGGAGAAGCATAGTGGCACCAGTATCAGCTTTACCCTATAGAATTAGTGTTCCTACACTGAGCTAGCTACTCCCCTTTGCCTACAATTCAAAGTTGTACCTCACTTTTAATAAACAAACATGTTCACCGAAATTTTCTCCAGTGCTTCTTGTCAAAGAAATCCATTGCCCCACCATCCCGACTGTGTGGGCCTCACAGGACAAGCCCACAAGACTCCACATCAGGTTCAAGGGGTCTTGGAAATTAAATATCATCAATGGCTAACGGGAGGGTGTCTCACAAACAATTCAGGCTCTATTTTTAGATTCACCTGAAATAACCCTTAAAGTGTGCCAGGTCCTCAACCCAGCAACACTTTTGCCACCTGAGGGCACTGCAGAGTTAACTGATTCTTGTGTAGAAACTATAAAATAGGTGTATGCAGTAGACATGACTGATGAGATAAGCCTTTGGAGAATCCAGATGTTGAACGGTTTACTTATGGCAGTAGCTATATGAAGGATGGAATGAGAAAGGCAGGTTATGCCATAGTGGATCTTACCTAGGTAATAGAAGCCCAAGCATTGCTAAGTGATACTTCAGCTCAAAAGGCTGAACTTATTGCATTAAGTAGAGCTTTGCAGTTAGGAAAAGTCAGCGAGTTCATATATATACAGATTCCAAATGTGCTTTCCTTGTGTTAAAAGCACATGCAGCAATTTGGAAAGAAAGAAGCCTACTGACTGCAAAGAATTCCCCTGTTAAATATGGAAAGGAGATATTAGCTCTACTTCAGGCAATATTGGAGCCTTTGAAAGTACTTGTCATTCACTGTACAGGACATAAAAAGGGAAACAACTATGTTAGCAAGGGAAATGCACTAGCAGAGAAGGCCTCAAAAAGAGCTATTGCACAGGAAGCTCTGGAAATGGCCCTACTACCTCAACCTGTAGCAATGACTAGGAACCTCAATATGCCAAGTCTGAGATTAACGGTCCCAACTGTGGGGTTATAATAAAGATGCTAATGGATAGTGGACTTTGGATCATAAGGTTATGCTTCTAATGGCCTCTCAATGGAATATTATTAAGGATATACATGACTCTGCCCATCTGAGAACAGAAGCTTTCATGCAACTAGTGTCCCGAGTGTTCGGAGGGAGAGAACTAAATGCTGTCATAAGGAAAATAACTCATTCTTGACCACTGTTTTTAAAATTTAACTCCAGTGCTCGTGTAAAAATTCCTACCTTACCGACTCCTGAGCAGAGGAGGGGAACATTCCCAGGTAAGGATTGGCAGATTGATTTCACCAATATGCCTCCAACTAGTAATTATAAATATCTTCCAGGTTTTATTGATACTTCCACAGGATGGATAGAAGCCCTCTCAGCTGGAACAGAAAAGGCACACGAGGTATGCAAGGCCTTGCTGAAGGACACTGCTCCATGTTTGTTGTGTGGGCCAGCTGCACCAGTCAAACAGAACCTAAGGGAGGGAGAGGGACTGAAAAGAGGGACAAGAGATCGCAGAGAATGAAGCCAAGACAACAAGGCTGATCAAGGCTCATTTATTCCAATGTCTCAGTGGTATTTATACATAACCAGCACAGAGAAGCACAAATGATAACAACATACATAAGCAACTTATCAGGGCCTCCAGTGGCACAGATAATTTTAACAGAGCGTTCTTGATTATCATCCTCCTTCAGGATGGGAGTATGTGACTTTCTTATCCCAAGAACTCCACAAGCCAAGACTGGCCTTGATTTGCCCAAAGGCTGCCTACAGTTTTTGACTCCCATAGTCACTCCAGAATGACAATGAGCCTTTATTTGAATCTAAAGTAACTCAAAATGTAGCAGCTGATCTAGCAGTTTCTTACTATCTTCGTGCCTCTTGGAGACCTCAGTCAATGGGTAAATTTGAAAAGGCTAATCATAGTCTTAAGAAAATTCTAACTAAGCTGGTCCAGGAGGCCTCAGAAATGTGACTTCATTTATTGTCCATTGCCCTTCTCAGGATGAGAATGGCACCAAGGACTGTCTTAAAGCTTAGGCCATATGAGATGCTGTATGGAAGGCCTTTCCTCACCCCTGACACCCTCTTTGAGTCAGAGATTCAAAATCAGATAAAGTATATTATCAATTTAGGTCAGGTTCAGAAGGCTTTGATAGAGGATGGTAATAAAGTTCTTCCAGTGCCAGATTCTAAGGTTCATGAGCAACCTATTTCCCCAGGAGATTTAGTCTTATTAAAAACTTGGAAGGGGGGCTGGCACTGTGGCGCAGTGGGTTAATGCCCTAGCCTGAAATGCCAGCATCCCATATGGGCTCCGGTTCTAGTCCCAGCTGCTCCATTTCCAATCCAGCTCTCTGCATAGCCTGGGAAAGCAGTGGAAGATGGCCAAAGTCCTTGGGCCCCTGCACCCGTGTGGGAAACCAGAGGAAGCTCCTGGCTCCTGGCTTTGGATCAGTGCAGCTCCGGATGTAGCATCCATTTAGGGAGTGAACCAGTGGACAGAAGACCTTTCTCTCTGTTTCTGCTTCTCACTGTCTGTAATTCTAACTCTCAAATAAATAAATAAAATCTTTAAACAAACGAACAAAAAACTTGGAAGGAAAGATCCCATTCATATTAGTTGTAGCCTAAATGAAGGGGTCCCTACCAGGTGCTCCTGAGCACGTCTACTTAGGTGAAACTACAGTGCATCCAAAGCTGGGTACATTTGTCAAGGATTAAACTTCTATCTCCTGAGTCTTCACAGGTGAACTCAAAAGGCATGTATGATTATTCCTGTGAGCCAATCGAAAATCTTAAATACCCCTTCAAAATGTGAAATGATGAGTATAGCTTTTGCTTTCGTCACATCAAGAATGTTGCACTTTAAGGCAGACTAGTTGTATTTATCTCTTCTTTTGATTTCCTCTGAGAGCTGTTATTGGCAAAAAAAACTCCTTAGTGAGTTCTTCTGGTATAATGATTGAGAATCCTGGTGAGCCACATGAAGCTGATTTTAAAAACCTGAGTATCTCTGAGTGATTTGGCCTACGCTTCAGGCCGGCTTTTACAACAAGTACTTACATCAGTGGACACTCTGTCCAAGGTATTTATGGACAACAGGCAGACCTTGGAATATGTATTAATAGAACAAGGAAGGTTTTTTGCAGTGATTAATGGAATCTGCCACCTTTGCTAGAACAGTAGCGTGTACACTGAAAAAAACATTAAAAATCTGTATGTTTCGGTTAAATTGTTTTATAATATGCATAAGGGTAGCCTATCAGTACCCACTATCTAGGAGTCTATAAGATATGTTCCTTCCATCATCAGGGGGTACTCTGGAAGTGACAGACATTACAGAAATGGGTCAGGCACAGAAAGACAAATACCACATGATCTCACTCATACCTGGAAGCTAAGAAAGACAATCTCACAGAAACATCGTACAAAGCTAAATAGCAAAGCTTACAGTAGAAGGGGAAGGGAGTGGATTAGGGCAAATATTGATCAAAGAGTACAAAGTTTTAGTTAAAATAGAAGAATACATTTTAGTGACCTATCATACTTCATGGTGACCACAATTAATGTATTGCATATTGCAAAATTACTAAAAATAAATTTTTAAGATTCTCATGAAAATAAACTTTTAGATTAATATAGATATTCACTAGCTTGTTGAAACTTTCAACAATATATACAAATATCAAATCATCACATTTAGCATTCTAACTATACACAGTTATTTTTCAATTAAAATTTATTAATCAAAGATATTTTATAAAAAGTGTTTCTTTAATCAATCAAGGAAATTTACCCCTGTTGACTTTTTCTTTTCTTCTTCTTCTTTTTTTTTTTTTTTTTGACAGACAGAGTAGACAGTGAGTAAGAGACAGAAAGGTCTTCCTTCTGTTGGTTCACCCTCCAAATGGCCACTACGGCTGGCGTGCTGCATTGCTCCGAAGCCAGGAGCCAGGTGCTTCTCCTGGTCTCCCATAGGGTGCAGGGCCCAAGCACTTGGGCCATCCTCCACTGCCTTCCCGGGCCACAGCAGAAAGCTGGACTGGAAGAGGGGCAACCGGGACAGAATCCGGTGCCCCGACCAGGACTAGAACCCGGTGTGCCGGCACCGCAAGGCGGAGAATTAGCCTATTGAGCCACGGCGCCAGCCACCCCTGTTGACTTCTTCAATGTCAAGTCCTACTACTCCCTATCTCACCTGTTACAGTCAAGCCATAATGAATTTTTTTAAAGTATCTGAAAGTATAATTGGATTTCTAGTTCAACCTATTTGCAGAGAAAATTTGTATGAAATCAGACACTCATCCTGCTGGAATAATCATGCCTTTCATCTTGTTCCATGCAACTACTTACTCTTGATATCTAAAATCAAATAATTCATTTTGTAATCTATGTACAGATAGGACACTCCTGTGATATATTTCTGGAGTACATTATGTGTTCTTTGTCATCAGTTAACATAATATTCCTTTGTGTTTTTTTAAATTTATTTTATTTACTTGAGAGGCAGAGTTAGAGAGAGGTAGAGACTGAGAGACCGAGAGAAAGAGAGAGAGAGAGATTCCATCTGCTGGTTCACACTCCAAATGACCATAATGGCTGGGGCTGGGCCATGCTGAAGCTAGGAGCCCAGAACACTGTCCAGGTCTCCCAAGTGGTTGGCAGGGGCCCAAGTACTTCGACCAACTTCTACTACTTTCCCAGTTGCATTAGCAGGGAGCTAGATCAGAGGCAGAGCAACAAGGCCATTACACAGAATTCATAGAGGATGCTGGCAATGCCAGTGGCAGTTTAACCCACTACACAACAATGCTGGGCCCGCTAATATTCCTTTGAAACCACAAGCTCCCCTGATTAACTGAAATCTCAGAGAGGAAAGAATCATAGCAATCTCTTTCCTGTTAATCCCCCGTATTTGGCCCATAGTAGAAAACCAAGGCATTTTGTTGTTTTTGAAAGATTACGTGATAAATTAGCATGGAATTTTTTTTATCTTCTTTGGTGAATAGATGGTTTTTGTTTTAAAAATATACTTTTAAAATTTAGGTGACTTGTAAAATTGTGCTTATTTATGACACACCATGGTAATGTTTTTAAAGATTTATTTATTTATTTGAGAGGCAGAGTTACAAGAGGCAGAGAGAGAGAGAGAGAGAGAGAGAGAGAGAGAAAGAGAGAAGTCTTCCATCCACTGATTTACTCCCCAAATGGCCATAACTTGCCAGAGCTGGGCTGATCCAAAGCTAGGAGCCTGGAACTTCATCTGGGTCTCCCACATGGGTGCAAGGACTTGGGGCATCTTCTACTGATTTCCCAGGCACATTAGCAGAGAGCTGGATTGGAAGTGGAACAGCCAAAACTTGAACTGGCACACTTATGGGATGCTGGCACTGCAGGCACTGGCTTTACCCACTACATCACTGTGCTGGCCCTCATGGTGATGTTTTAATACATGCGACACTGTGTAATATCTAATCAGGGTCAACTTATCTCTCTCCTCAAACTTTTAACATTTGTTTATGTTGAAAGCATTCAAAATGCTTTCTTCTAGGTGTTTTTAGAGAAATATACAATATATTATATAGTGTTTTTAATGGCATATGTCAAAAACAGCCAAAAATTATGCATTTCCAATCAGCTTGGCACCAGATTTATATTATATTAGGGATTTTTTCACATCTGGAAATTCATTTTCTAGGAATTAGTTTTTGGTATTTTGCTGTGTCTTCTCTGACTCATAGATAATTTTGAAGGATTCTGGAAGAGGCTCTCTTAGAGACAGATGGCCAGATGTTATTTTAGTCTACAAGCTCTCTATCCATTGATGTGTGGGCATGTGCTTGGGCCCTTAATACATTCTTTCCATCTCATGACTTGAAGTGTGCTATCACTTTTGCGCTAGTATGTAGACGTCTCCCTACCTCATTACTCAGGAAGCTGTAGAGAAGAATATCGACTGCATGGGGATAGCACATGCTTATTCATTGTGAGGGCAGGATCACTGACCCTGAAAGGCAGGGCCAAGGCCTTGCAATGGGAAAAATAAACATAGGGAAAAATATAGAAGTAAATAAAATGAAATTGATGAAGGATTGTAGACTACAAATATCTGATACTCAATAAGCAAATTATTAATCTTGTGATTATCTGTTGATAAGCTCTTACATAACAGTCAATAATACACAAAGCTATTAATGTCCATTAAAGAAACTGGACAGGGATATAGTCAGTTATCTCAAAATGATTTCATTTGGGAAACATGATCAGATACAGTCTGAGTTGCAAGCTAAAATCTAGGTCTTCTATAATTGTTTATTTTCACATTATGGAATCCAGCTCACTTTGCTAAAGGAAGCTAATTTTTCCCAGAAAAAAAAACAACTATAGTGCCTGTTTGTGAAATTTTCTTTTCTCAGTTATCTTAAAATCATATTCCCTGCTGTCAATGTTTTTATGCCAGGAGATTTCAACTAGGTATTAAAAAGAAAATCATTTAATTTCAATTCTACATTCACCCTTTTGATCCATTGAGAATATATCCTGATAACAAATGGTAAAAAATGCATTTTTGGCAACTTTAATTTCATGATTTTAAGCCTCTAAAACTTGTAAGTTTTATCATTTCTTTTCTAAATAGCTGTTAATGTTTATAATGCATGTTGCCATAAAATATTTAGTTGGAATTCTTTACATCTTTATCACAAGGAACAATATGATTTCTAGCCTGCATGGAGAGCTTAGTTGTCTCTGTGTACTCATTAATACATTTTGGATTTTGAATTGTGTACCTTTTGAAGTACTCAAAAAAGGAATTAAAAAGGAATTATTAAATAAAAAATGAGATAATGCTGACCAAAAAATGTTTAATATCTTTGAGGATATAAGAAAAAGTCTCTTCAGATAAACTTAAGAAATTCTGTCGTTAAAGAAAATTTTGGAGGGCAAGCATTGTGATGCAGCAGGTTACTCTGCTGCCTGTGGTGCTGGCATCTCACAGGGCTGCCAGTTCAGCTTCCAGCTGCTCCCCTTCCAATCCAGCTCCATGTTAGTGCACCTGAGAAGGCACTAGATGATGGCCAAAGTATGTGGACCCTTGCATGCACATGGAAGACCTGGATAAAACTCCATGCTCCCAGCTGCAGCCTTGTCCAGGCCTGGCAGTTGCGACCATCTGGGGAGTGAACAAACAAATGGAAGATCTCTCTCTGTCTCTGCCTCTCCCTCTCCCTGTCTGTAACTCTGCTTTTCAAATAAATAAATAAATATTTAAAAATATAATTTGTATTATATACAGATGGCCAGATTTCATGGCAAGTCCCTGTCGTTAATATTCCTAGAAATATAAACCAAGTCTAGGCTTCCAGTTTTTCATGTGCAAATTAGGTAAGAGAAGAGAAATAAAACATCTTGTATCTTAACCATTATTCAAGTTATATTTTTAATTTTTATGATAAAATAGTTACTTTAGAAATATCTACAGAAAGATGATTCCAACATTCTAATAAGAGATGTTCTAGAAGTAGGAAGAAAGCAAATAATTAAATTAGTATGTTTTAAATGTACTTATTGCTACAAAGCCTTCTAGAATACTTCAGAATAATCTGTTTATTTTTAAATTAAAGTAATCATGAAGTGGCAAGTTAATGTATTGAAAAAATCATTTTATGGAATTTGTGTTTTGTACAGGTCATTGTGATAAGCCTTGGAAATACAAACTGAATTCACTAGACATAATGGTATTTTCAAAACTGCATGGAACAGGGAATTAAAATATAATTTTATTTTGAGGTAATTTCCTTTGAAATCCATGCATAATCTTTTCATTATCTGCAAATATTTCGAAGTCCCCTTGTATAGTCTCTTTTCTTATGGAGCTTAGAATACAGCAAGGAAGACAGAAAAAAAGTGAAATAAGCATCCATGAGTAAGTATATAATTATTAAAACTGTGACCACTGTTAGATATCAAAGAGCTGCAGACTATATGTGCACATAGCTGAAGACCTGATATCCCAGTGAGGATTTGATGGATAGCTACACATTTCCAGGCGCCAAATCAGGCAGGAAAATGGCTATATGTTGGTAGGGACTTTGGTTCATCCCAGAAATGAAAGATGGTCTAGTGTGGCTGGAGTGAGGAAAGATACCGAACGAGGAGGCAGAGGTTGACCAAAGCTAGATCACACAAAGGTTTTCGGCTATGCTGGGGGTTCAGGTTTTTATCTTAATAATAACAGAAAGCCCTGAGAATATTATCAGCACACATACACATATTATTGACAAACACGACACAGTGTAGCAAATTATTTCTAAAAACATAAAGAAGTAAATCTCTTTTTAGATTTTCCATTCTTGAATTACATCATTTATTTCATCTGGATTTTAATCCAGGGTAACTTGAGAAAACTAGACGAAACATGTGGGGAAAGTCATTCATGTAAACAACTGAATGAGTATGTTAACAAATACAGATTTAGCATTTTCCAAAACCTAGGCCTACAGAAAGCACACATACTCAGGATAAAATGATGAGCAAAATGCACTGAACTACTGTTTTCCTGGAGTCACAGTCTAAAAGGAAAAAAAGAAAGAAAATTTTGTAAACCCATGAACTATGGCTGACCAGTGTGCTCAGTGATGCTGAGAAGCTGGGCAACATTAACTGGAGAGAGTAAGTTTTCTGGATATAATCTAGACTTACTCAATAGCACGTGCTTACAATACAGATCAATTTGGCTACTTGCTCTTTGAATTCAGCCATTTATACCACTTATTGGAGGTTATCAACTATTGCACTCTTTTATATTAGCACACTGGAAAAATAGCAGAATCCATTGCTTTCAGCTTAAAAGGATCCAAATGTTGTTAGGTATCGCTCTGATCTAAGCATCCTTTTCCTGCTCTGGCAGGCATCACAGTCTTGAGTGAACACAGTTGCTCCAGCTCACAGCTAGGTAATGCCCAGGTAAGTGGTGAGATCAGTCAAGACAGCAGAGTTGCCTCGGTGACCATCAACAGAACAAAATATCAACATCCAGTGTGTCACTGAGGTTTTCAAGTTGTCCTTAATAAAGTATTGCTATGGCAAGCAATAACTATAACAACCTAAAGTCAATTAGTGTATAAGGAGGTCTGTATCCTTAGAAATCATCATAGCACAATCTCTAGCTGTAACTGTTCATACAGATGGCATCCTTATAGGTATGCCTCCTAGTATCACAGCTTATATTCCTTGATACAATCCCTATGAGTTCCAAATTTGAATATCAATGAGAAACTACCTGAGCAAAATCTGCATGAGAATGCCTAACAGATAGCTCTAACTTACTATGTTCAAATCAGAACTCTTGTCCCCAAATCCAGGCCAGAAACCTCTCTCATTAGTCTTCAGTATTTCAGTAAATGACATAATCCTTAACCTAGTTTTTCAGGACAATATTCTAGTACAACTTTTGGTTCCTTTTGTTCCTAATCTATGCACAAACAATAGTAAGACCTGCTCCCTCTGTGTTTCAGATATCCTTAAATCCAACCTCGTGTATATTATCTTCTCTCACTTAAATCTTTACTTGACTGCAATCGTACATTAATTGACCTCCTAGTTTCTACTCTTGCCTTGATATAATTATCCTTACAATGAATAAAAACATATGTAATTAAACTGCAAATTAGATCACATTATTTTTCCCACTCAAAGCGCTTAATATTAAAAACAAAATTCAATGTGCCTACTGTGGCATACGTGACCACTCCTACACACTCTTTTCCATCTTCTTATCTCTACTTCCACATCCTTTACTTAACTCCTGTCCCTGATTATGAGGTTCTAGGATGCGGGAACACTTGCTATTCATCAAGGGATGCATACCAGACTGGTTCCCACTTCAGGGCTTTTGCATTCATACCTTTTGCTGCCTAGGAAGTGCTTCACTTAGATATTTGCTTTACTCATTCATTTACTTTAGTTAAGTCTCTGCTCAAATGCCCCTACTAATTTGGCATGTCCATTGATTACCTCAATTAAAATGACAACACTATATATACCACCTCTGTTACTTTCTACCCTATCACTGTGAAGATACATACATATATATATGTAAAATATTCATACGCACACACACGTGTACATGTGTTTCTTTTTGTTAATTTTACTTTTTTCTTTGGTTTCCATAATTCAACCAGAATGAAAGTAACATGAAATCAGAGAACAATTTTGTGTCTTTTTCACCACGGTGATTCCCGTAGTGACCCTTTTGTTACCATTACTCATAGGATAAAGCTGAATGAATCAATAAATGAATTCATGTGCAAGAATTAAAGAAATTGACCCAGTAGATACACTCCTCTCTACAACAGGTGCTCATATTGATGAGGGACTTGCTTTCTGCTTATTATGTGTTAATCTACCTCTTTTCCACCAAGAAAGAACCAAGCCAAGGTATTTAAAAATTAAAATGAGCAATTGACTCATAACATCCACGTTAACTGCATCTTCGTGTTAGGGACATTAGGAATGAAAGTACGCCACTGCAGGGCATGATTCCATACACAATAGGTGCTACAGATTCAGAGCTGTGGTTCTGCAACATTTGAAGGTTTCCATGGGAACAACACGATTCTGTGTTCTGTTTATAAGCTTAAAATATGTGGTGGCAAGAAAGTGCTGCTGTAACAAACCACGTGAGG
Source organism: Sylvilagus floridanus (assembly GCA_949820135.1). Taxonomy (NCBI): domain Eukaryota; kingdom Metazoa; phylum Chordata; class Mammalia; order Lagomorpha; family Leporidae; genus Sylvilagus; species Sylvilagus floridanus. The sequence goes on from OX463241.1 coordinate 106,792,461, forward strand.
ATGATTCAAAAGATGAAAGCCTATAAAAATTAATGATCAGAGAAGAATGTGGACCAGTAAATCAACAAGCACATTATTAAAAACAGAGGAAATATAATTGGCCACATATGGTCACACTATAACAAGGGAAGAGTCATTGTGCTCTTTAAGCCGGTTATACATTTACACTCACCCCATGATGAGTGCAGCTGATATGCCAACAGCCTTGCGGAAATGAAATCTTTAGTTTATTAATACTTTCCATGACATCTAATTAGCTATTAAGAAAATGGCTTAACAGGGAGAACAATAACCTAAAATAAAACCATCCTAATGAATTATTACCATCACATTAGCTTCTAAGTAGAGCAGGCTTTAGAAATAACAGACTCCAAGCTGTAGAAGTTTGGAGGCCAGGTAACAATTCAAATGAGACGAAATCACTGCACATTTGAACTTCACAAAATTGCCTCAGCTTCCAGGATTTAAAAAACAGGAAGAAAAGAAAATCTTTTCTGTTTACAGGCCATTATGTGATTTGAAGAACAAAATGATAATACACACTTAGAAAAGATCGTTGAAAATGTAAGTCCTCTGCAAGCTGCCAAGATTGTGAAGATTTCTGGGAAGGCTTAAAGAAAACTCACAGAACCATAAAAAATGCTGTTACAAATCTTCTGTTCTACCAAAATGTTTTCTGACCCACAAAAGTTTTACAACTTTTTTTGAAACTTACCAATATTTCAGATATAAGGTAGAGCTACTAATAAAAGACAAAAAGTTCTTTCCAAAATTTTCCTTAATGATTTTCACAAGCTGATTTTTCTACGTCCTTTGAGTAAGTAGTTTATTACTAATAGTCTTGACTGGATCAAATAAAATAGGTGATAATCACTGAGTATCCTCAATCGGTATTCCATTATCTTTGTGCATCAGTTTCACTCTTATCTTTGAAGGATAATTTTCTTTACTTTAGACTTTGTAGTGAACAGTAGCAACTCAACTCCTGAGCTTCGCAGGATGTATTTTCATTACTCAGGGAGATTAAATTGAGCTTTATAGGTAGTTCCCAATTTTCAAGGAAGAAACCCAATGGACAGTGAAAATTTGATGCCAAATTAAGAACTTCCTACCAATTTCATTCTGCTGACACAATGCAGCAGAAAATTTAAGGAAAGAGCCTGGTTCTGTTTTTAGAATGTATCCATCTTCTAACCAGTTCTAACCATCTCCATTACCACTCACTAAGATTACAGCAGTACTTCAAAAATGCATACAAAATTAAACTATAACTTGTTTATTTTGGTGCCAAAAATTTTTGAAGTCCATGCATATTTTTTTTTGACAGGCAGAGTGGACATGAAAGAGAGAGAGAGAGAGAAAGGTCTTTGCGGTTGGTTCACCCTCCAATGGCTGCTGCAGCTGGCACGCTGCGGCTGGCGCACCATGCTGATCCGATGGCAGGAGCCAGGTGCTTCTCCTGGTCTCCCATGGGGTGCAGGGCCCAAGCACTTGGGCCATCCTCCACTGCACTCCCTGGCCACAGCAGAGAGCTGGCCTGGAAGAGGGGCAACCAGGACAGAATCAGACGCTCCCACCAGGACTAAAACCCGGTATGCTGGCACAGCAAGGTGGAGGATTAGCCTATTGAGACGCGGTGCCGGCCCATATTTCTTTCTAACAAATATTGTCTATGAACTTTTTAAAGACTCCTTGTGACCTCCTAACTGGTCTCCAGATTTCAAAAAGTGCCTTCTTTGCCTGTAAGCAGCAAGTGATACAATCAAATAAGTTAGGTAAAATTACTCCTTTCTAGACCCTCCGTTGGCTTTTGATTTCACTATGAATAAAAATTAAATCTCTACAATTGCCTGTAAAATCCTGGGAAATATCCCCCAACTATGATCACCAAGTCTCTGCCTCTCCATCTCATTCCCATTCTCTCTTAATTCTCATTTATCTGAGGAAGAGAGAAAGCAAGAGCACTGTAAATCCCATCTGCTCTTTCACTCTCCAAATGCCTGCACAGCAAGAGCAGGGCCAACTGAAACCAGGAGCCTGGAATGCATTCAAGACTCCAGTACAGGTGGCAGGGAACAAAGTGCTTGAGTCATCACCTGCTACCTCCCACAGTGCACAGGAGCAAGAACTCTCTGACGCAGGACGCAGTTGTCCTGGGCAGTATCTTAACTACTTAGTCTGCTTCAATCACACTTGTCTTCTTTTTGTTTCTCAAAGTTGCCACAAGCTTTGCCCAAAAGCAGTCTCATAACTTTCTTCCACATTTCCTTCAAGTATTTGATCTAAAACCACCCTCTCAATGAAAGTTTCACTAACCACTCTATTAACAACATTCAGCATTTCAGGTGGTCCAAATCCATATCAACTACTTATGTCAGGAATATAATGAAGGGACTAATGGTGAGAATTATTACACACAGATTGGTTTATGCCAGCAATGTTTAGGATCTCCTTTTTTTTAGAAAATGTTGAAACTATCTGTAATAATTCAATGTTAAAATTATGGTCAATAGTTGTTATTCTCCCTAGGATATGAATAAAGGTCACGGTCATGTTTTTATTGCAATGACTGAAAAGAGAACATTTCTACTTTTTCCCAGAGGATAATATTTTGTTGTTTTTTTCATTATTTGAGAAAGAATAATACCCTGAATGAAGAACACCCGATTTTTACTACTACACACAGAGGGACACTATCAATGTCACAACAAAGAAATTCTTAACATATTAAAGTTGCTATATCAAGAAGTATCCCTTATTCTTCTACTGGCCTTCTCCCAGAATACTATTTAGCCAAGTTTTGTGATTATTATTGTTGTAATCAAATAAAAGGCCATTTCAGGAGGAGTTGAAGGGACATGGTAGCAAAAGTAAAATATATGAAATGAGTGTAGTCTTTATGTGTTCTTCAAATGATTTGTAAATACTTTGTAAATGATTTGTAAATGTTATGTTTCTTATTTACTCAATAAAACATTTTTGAATATAATCAATGAAGCAGTCAATGTGCTAATAGCTGGCCAAAGACAGACTCAATCTTTCTCCTAGAAACCCTGGTAACATCAGAGTATGCTACATGCAATTCTGGTCTCCATTGTGGAAATCACTACAGATTCAAATGAATTTAATGATATAAATCATTGCTTCAGTGCATCACAAATATTCCCTGAAAATCTATGCATATTTAAAATGGTTTAACAAAGGTAGATGTCAGGGTTGAGGTGTGAGGGACAAATGGTCTTTTTATTTTCAGGTCCATAACATGGTGAAAAGTAACACTCTAATAACAGTGTTGTACTTGTCAAAACTCATTATGATTCTATATTTAATATGTGGCTAAACGTTATTTCTGGATATGTCTGTGAAGTTGTTTCTGAGAGAGATTATCATTTGAATTTGTAGACTGAGTAAAGCAGTTTGCACACACACACATCCCCACCCTCGACGCATACACACAAGGCATGTGAGTATCATCCAATCCATTAAGGCCTGATTAGAACACAGGGGACTTAGCTTCATGTGTGAAGCAGTTTCCCTCTCAAAAATATATTAGGTAGATAGATAGATAGATAGATAGATAGATGAAAGGAAGTAAGGGAGAGAGGGAGGGAGGGAGGGAGGGAGGAAGGAAGGGAGGAAGGGAGGAAGGAAGGAAGGAAGGAAGGAAGGAAGGAAGGAAGGAAGGAAGGAAGGAAGGGAAAGAAAGAAAGAAAGAAAGAAAGAAAGAAAGAAAGAAAGAAAGAAAGAAAGAAAGAAAGAAAGAAAGAAAGAAAGAAAGAAAGAAAGAAAGAAAGAAAGAAAGAAATAGAGGTGGAGAGACAGTTTTTTTTACTGGTTCTATTTCTCTGGAGAACTCTGATACATGATAAGTCCTATGTCAGAAGTTTATCCCCGGTTAAGTGAAATACTTTCTTCTCTAGTTTAAAGTATACACATTTTTTCCATAGTAGATTAGCCTGAAACTTTCAGGCACTGGGGCTGGTGCTATGGCATAGCAGGTAGAGCTGCTGCTTGCATTGCTGGCATCCCATATGGGTACTGGTTCTAGTCCCAGGTTCTCCAATTCCGATCTAACTCTCTGCTATGACCTGGGAAAGCAGTAGAAGCTGACCTAAGTCCTTGGACCCTGCACCCACATGGGAGACCCGGAAGAAGCTCCTGGCTCCTGGCTTTGCATTGGCACAGTTCTGGCTGTTACAGCCAATTGGGGAGTGAATCAGTGGGTGGAAACCTCTCTCTCTGTCTCTCCTTCTCTCTCTGTTAACTCTGACTTTAGATAAATAAGTAAATCTTATTTTTTTTAAAAAAGAAACTTTCAGGCATCTATAATTACATTGGCCCATTCCCTTAAAAGTAAGGTCAATCCTCCACCTGTGTTGCCAGCATCCCATATGGGTGCCAGTTCTAGTTCCAGATGTTCCTCTTCCAGTCCAGATTTCTACTGTGCCCTGGGAAAGCAGTAGAAGATGGTCCAAGTGCTTTTTCCCCTGCACCCGCATGGAGACCAGGAAGAAGCACCTGCATCCTGGCTTTGGACTGGTGTAGCTCTAGCTGTTGCAGTCATCTGGTGAGTGAATCAGCAGAAAGAACACCTTTCTCTCCATCTCTCTCGCTCTCACTGTCTGTAACTCTACTGTAAAATAAATAAATAAAATCTTTAAAAAAAGGTATATATTATATATAGATATATATGTATAGATATAGATGTACATAGAAATATATATTATAAACACATAGAAATACATGTAAAATCACATTGGCCCATTTCCTAAAGGTAAATAATGTATTACCGAGAGAATTATTCTTGAATTACTTCTAGAAATTCTCAAAATGTTAATCATAAACTATTGAGATACAGTGATGAATTTCATAAGACAGATATCAGTACCTTAAAGCAATTTCTGAAATAGAAGTATCTTTCACCAGTTCCCTTTCCTAATTTGTATAGACACTATGCATTGTAAGTACTAAACATTGTTTGACTACCATTTTAGCTGCAAAGCACAATTGTTTTCCAAATGCCCAGAGAAGGTCATACCTGAAATTATTCATTTAACAGCATTTATTTTTAAAATATTGAATTACCACCACTGAAAACATTTAAGAGACAAATATAAACAGAATATATTTGTCTCTGAAATGAAGAAATCTTGAAAAGCTACACAGTTTTATAGAATGCAGTAACTGTTATCATCAAAAAATTGCAGGGTACAGTGGACACATAACAAAGAAATCTTTAGAATGACCATATATAGCTGTCTCAAACAAAACCAACATATTATGTTCTTTACCAACATTATATTAAATAAATATTTTCACTCTCAATTGTGCCCCATTTTGGAAAAAAATTATTGCATAGATCCTAGAAAGAGTTAGATTGATGGGGAAGTGAGGAGGGTTGAAGGAAAGAAGGCTACTTGTAACACTCCAGATTTTTGCATATATTTTTATTTTATTTTACAATCTTTGATTAGCACATAATAATTATGAATTTTCATGGGATACAGTGCAATATTTCAAACATACAGAGGAAACAAATCTAACTAGGAAACTAACCTCTCCATTTCCATAACTTTTCTTTGCATTTGGAGCCAACCAACTCATCTTCTATAGCTCTTTTTTCAAAAAAAAATTAATATAAAAAGAATAGATTTCATTCATTTTATAGGTCAATTCTTTTTTAAAGATTGATTTATTTATTTGAAAGTCAGAGTTACACAGAGAAGAGAGGTAGAGGTAGAAGTAGAGGTAGAGAGAGAGAGAGAGAGAGAGAGAGAGGTCTTCTATCCAATGGTTCACTCCCCAATTGGCTGCAATCATCAGAGCTGCACTGATCCAAAGCCAGGAGCCAGGAGCTTCTTCTGGGTCTCTCACTTGGGTGCAGGGCCATCCTGTACTGCTTACCCAGGCCATAGCAGATAGGTGGATCAGAAGAGGAGCAGCCAGGACTAGAACCAGTGCCCATATGTGAAGCTGGCTCTGCAGGCTGGGACTTTAACCCACTGCACCACAACGCCAGCCCCATATAGGTAAAATTCTAAGAAGACAACTATGGCTGGCGCCGCAGCTCAATAGGCTAATCCTCCGCCTTGCGGCGCCGGCACACCGGGTTCTAGTCCCGGTCGGGGCACCAGATTCTGTCTCCGTTGCCCCTCTTCCAGGCCAGCTCTTTGCTGTGGCCCGGGAAGGCAGTGGAGGATGGCCCAAGTGCTTGGGCCCTGCACCCCATGGGAGACCAGGAAAAGCACCTGGTTCCTGCCATCGGATCAGCGCAGTGTGCCTGCCACAGCACACTGGCCGCGGCGGCCATTGGAGGGTGAACCAACGGCAAAAGGAAGACCTTTCTCTCTGTCTCTCTCTTTCTCACTGTCCACTCTGCCTGTCAAAAAAAAAAAGAAGATAACTATATTACTTTTCTTCCCCTTCTCTCTCTTTCATTCCTTTCTTTTTTTCCAAAAATGTAATTTCAATCCATTCTATAATTTCAGGGTTAATGAAGCACTCATCATAGTATTCAAAAAGCAAAAAGCAGAAAGACCCCAGCTCCACAGGAGTATAAACAAGAGCTAAAATGTGATGAAAATACAAGGTGTCTATTTCACGCCTATACATTTTTTGTTTTCTTTATTAAATAGCACATATCAGAGACAACATATGATATTTTTCTTTTTGGGAACTGCCTTATTTCATTAAGCATAATAGCTTCCATCTACATCCATGTTTTTGTGGCAAAGGAGACTTTCATTCATTCATTTTTTATGCCTAAGTAGAATTCTATAGTGTATATTGAAGGGAAGGGGTTTTTCAAATGGGAGGCAGGACGAGAGAGTGTCCATTCTAAGAGTGAACCACTTGATAGCTTAGCACTCCAACTTTTATTTAGAGGGTACCAGCAAGTCTACAAGCCAGCATCAACTTAAGGATTTGTGAAAAGGAATTTGGTCTGGTGGTCTAAGATAATGATTAGAGCTGCATTGTAAATCTTCAGAGACAGGCTCATTTAGATGCTCCTGCACATTTACAAATTCCCAAAAATATTCCAGGTGCCAACTAACATCCATTAGCCCCCTGTTGCTCCCACTGCCACATTCTTTTGTGGCAGGTGTGCCCATCCCTGGCCTGTTTGGGTGAGCAGAAGCTGGGGCCATTCCTCTAATTTCAGGGGGTTGTGCTTCCTGAGAGGCATTTATGCTGCATCTCTACAGTATATATATAGCCTTTTTTTATCCAATCATGATGGACATTTGCATTGATTCTATATCTTAGATATTGTGAATTCAGCTATAATAAATTTGGAGGTACAAATAAATCTTTCATATGCTGATTTCATTTCATTTGGGTAAATTCCTAGGAGTGGGATTATCAGGTTATATGGTAGATCTATTTTCGGATTTCTGAGGAAATACTGTACTATCTTCCAGAACAGTTGTACTAGTTTGCATTCCCACCAACAGTATTTGGTACATTTTCCCTCACATTCTAATCAGCATTTATTATTTTTTGATGTTTGGATGATAGCCACTCTAACTGGGTGGGTGAAACATCATCGCAGTTTTTATGTGTTTATCTTTTGGCTAGTGATCCTAAGCATTTTTCAAGTGTCTGTTGGCTGTTCAAATTTCATCCTTTGAAAAATGTCTATTTCTGTCCTCTGCCCATTTCTTACCTCGATTGTTTTATTGTTGTTGAGTTTCTTTATAGATCCTAGATAGTAACCCTTTATTGGTTGTATACTTTCAAATATTTCTCCCATTCTGTCAGTTGTCTCTTCCTTTTGTTGAGTGTTTCCTTTGATATGCAGAAGCTTCTTAGCTTGATATAATCCTATGTATTCATTTTTGTCTTTATTTCCTGTGCTTCTGGGTCTTTTAAAGAAGTCTTTGCTAATGCCAATATCTTACACTGTTTCTCCTGTTTTCCTCTAGTAATTTGATGGTATCAGGTTATAGATTTAAATTTTTAATCCATTTAGAGTTGATTTTGTATCAGGTATAAATTATGATACTTCTGTATGCATAGATCTAATTTTTCCAACAAATTTGTTGGAAAAGCTGTCCATTCTCCAAGGATTGATTTTAACTCATTTGTCAAAAATTAGCTGGATGTAAATGTATGGATTAATATATAGGGTTTCTTATCTGTTCCATTGGTCAACATATCTATTTTTGATCCAGTACCATGGTGTTTTGATAATAACTACCCTGTAGTATGTCTTGAAGTCAGGTATTGTGATACTTCAGGCTGTATTTTTGGCATTTAAGATTGCTTCAGCTATTCAAGGTCTCTTGTGCTTGCATATGAATTGTAGCATTGTTTTTTATTTTCTCTAGATCTAATTAGAATGCCCATGGTATTTTGATTGGGATCACAGTGATTCTATAAATTGCTTTGGGTAGTATGGAAATTTTGCTATTAATCATCCCAACAAACATGTAGGATTCTTCCATTTTTTGTCTTATATTTCTTTATTTAGTGTTTGTAATTTTTATTGTAGAGATTTTTCACATTCTTTGCTAAATTTATTCCAAGTTATTTAAATGTTTTGTAGTTATTGTGAATGGTACTGATCTTACAGGTTCTTTCTCAGACATGGCAATGTTTGTGTATACAAAAGCTATTGATTTTTGTATGTTCATTTTATATCCCAAAACTTATGAGTTCCAGTGTTCTCTTAGCAGAGTCTTTTGGTTTCTCTCTATATAGGACAATCATGTTATCTGCAAACAAGGATACTTTGAATTTCTCATTTCCAATTTATACCCTTTGTTTGTCTTGGTTAATGGATCTGGCTGAAACTTCCAGAACTGTGTTAAATAGCAATGGTGAAAATGGACATCTTTATCTGGGTCCAAATCTTATTGGAAATTCTTCCAACATTTCCTCACTAAATATGATGCTAGCTGTGGGTCTGTCATATACGTACTTGATCACTCTGAAGAAAATTCCTCTATAATTTCCTCTATAAATTCTACAAATTCCAATTTGTTTAAGATTTTTTTTTCATGAATGGATGCTGTATCTTATCGAATGCTTTCTGTGTATGTATTGAAATTATATATGATCTTTATTATTCAGTTTGTAAATGTGAGGTATTACATTTATCAATTTGCATATATTGAACCATTCATTCACACCAGCGATAAATCCCAGTTGGTCCAGGTTAATGTTCTCTCTGATGTTATGTTGGATTTGAATAGCTAGTATTTTATTGAGGATTTTTGTGTATATGTTCATCAAGGATACTGGTCTATAGTTCCGATTTTTAAAAAAAAAAAAAGATTTTATTTATTTATTTGAAAGTGAGAGTTACACAGAGAGAGAAGGAGAGGCAGAGAAAGAGAGTGAGGTCTTCCATCCACTGGTTCACCCCCTAATTGGATGCAGAGGCCTCAGGTATACAATGCAAACCAAGGAGCCAGAAGCTTCTTTAGGGTCTCCCATGCGAGTGCAGGGGCCAAGGACTTGGGCCATCTTCTACTGCTTCCTCAGGACATAGCAGAGAGCTGGATTGGAAGTGGAGCAGCTGAGACTTGAACTGGCACCCATATGGGATGCCTGCACTGCAGGCTGCGTCTTTATCCCCTATGCCACAGTGCTGGCCCTTATAGTTTTATTTTTTTTTATAAGCTGTGAACGCTGAGTTTGGGGCACATATGCTGCTTTTTTTAAGATTTATTTATTTATTTAAAAGAGTTACACAGAGAGAGGAGAGGCACGGGATGGGGGGTCTTCCATCTGCTGGCTCACTCCCCAGTTGGCCACAATGGCCAGAGCTGTGCCAATCTGAAGCCAGGAGCCAGGAGCTTCTTCCAGGTCTCCCACGAAGGTGCAGGGGCCCAAGGACTTGGGCCTTATTTACTGCTTTCCCCGGCTATAGCAGATAGCTGGATTGGAAGTGGAGCAGATGGGTCTCGAATCAGCGCCCATATAGGATGCCAGTGCTTCAGGCCAGGGCATTAACCTTCTGCACCACAGTGTCAGCCCCAGTTCTGTTTTTTAGTTATATCTTTTCCTAGTTTTAGAATTAAGGTGATGCTGGCCCCATAAATGGAGTTTTAGATGATTCTCTCCATTTCAATTTCTTTGAATAGTTTGAGAAGAATTGGAATTAGTTCTTGTTTGAAAGTTTGGTGGAGTTTTTCAGTGAAACCATCTGGCCCAATGCTTTTCTTTGTTGGTTGGGTCTTTATCACTGATTCAATGTCTGTATAGGTTGTTGGTCTATTTAGGTTTTCTATGCCTTCATGACTCTGTGTACAGACATCTATCCATTTCTTCTGGACTTTCCAATTAGTTGGCATACAGCTGTTTGTAGTAACTTCTGAAGATTCTTTTGATTTCTATGGTATTCATTGTAACATCTCCTTTTTCATGTCTGATTTTAGTAATTCAGCTATCTCCCCTTTTTTTCTTGGTTAGCTGGGCCAAGAGTAGGTGTATAAACTAAAAAAAAAATAAAAAAAAACAAAAAAAAGCTCTTTTCACTGATCTTTTGTATTTTGTCAGGGTAGCTTACAATTTTTATTATTTCTTCTCTAGTTATAATTATTACCTCCTACTAATTTTGGATTTGATTTGTTATTGTTTTTCTAGGTCCATTAGATGCATTGACAGATCCTTTATTTGATGTATTTCCATTTTTTATGTAGGTGCTAATTGAAATAAACTTTAGGCCGGCACCGTGGCTGAACAGGCTAATCCTCCGCCTTGCAGCGCCGGCACACCAGGTTCTAGTCCCACTGGGGGCGCCGGATTCTGTCCCAGTTGCCCCTCTTCCAGGCCAGCTCTCTGCTGTGGCCCGGGAGTGCAGTGGAGGATGGCCCAAGTACTTGAGCCCTGCACCCCATGGGAGACCAGGAAAAGCACCTGGCACCTGGCTCCTGCCATCAGATGAGCGCGGTGTGCCGGCCGCAGCGCGCCGGCCAGAGCGGCCATTGGAGGGTGAACTAACAGCAAAGGAAGACCTTTCTCTCTGTCTCTCTCTCTCACTGCCCACTCTGCCTGTCAAAAATAAAAAAAATAAAATAAATAAAAAAACTTTAATTTCTTCTTCTGCTGTATCCCACAAGTTTTGATACGATGTGCTGTCATCTTCATTTGCTTTAGGTTTTTTTTATTTCTCTTTTAATTTCTTCTGTGACCCATTGTTCATTCTGGAGCATGTTGTTCAGTCTCCTTGTGTTTGCATGTTTTCTAGAGTTTTTAAAGTTGTTAATTTCCAGCTTCATTCCATTGTGATCAGAAAAGATGTATGGTATAATTTCAATTTTATTTTCTTTGCACTTGTTGAGACTTTCTTTATGGCCTTGTATATGGTCTATCAGAGAGAAAGTTCCATGCACTGATGAAAAGAATGTATATTTAAAAAACAGCCAGGCCTGCGCCATGGCTCAATAGGCTAATCCTCCGCCTTGCGGCGCCGGCACACCGGGTTCTAGTCCCAGTCGGGGCACCAGATTCTGTCCTGGTTGCGTCTTCCAGGCCAGCTCTCTACTATGGCCCGGGAGTGCAGTGGAGGAAGGCCCAAGTGCTTGGGCCCTTCACCCGTGTGGGAATCCAGGAGAAGCACCTGGCTCCTGCCTTTGGATCAGCGTGATGCGCTTGTCGTAGCGCACTGGCTGTGGAGGCTATTGGAGGGTGAACCAATGGCAAAAAGGAAGACCTTTCTCTCTGTCTCTCTCTTTCTCACTGTCCACTCTGCCTGTCAAAAAAATAAATAAATAAAAAACAGCCATGGGATAACATGCCTGGTAGATATCAATGGGTCCCTTTGGTCCAGAGTGTTCTATTGTTTTTCTTCTGTTTTTTATTTCTAGTTGATCTTTCCATTGATGGAAGTGGGATGTTGAAGTTTCCCCTTATTTTTGTATTGGAGCCTATGTCTCTCTTTTGATTCATTAGCATTTGTTTTTAAGTAACTGGGTGCTCTAGCATTGGATACATACTCATTTACTATAGTCATATCTTCCTGTTTAGTTGATCCCTTAATCATAACATAGTGACCCTCTGTCTATTTTAACCAATATTTTCTTAAAGTCTATTTTGTCTGATATTAGGATAGCCACTCTTGCTCTCTCTCTCTCTCTCCCTTTTTTTGCTTTCCATTAGCAAGAAATATCTTTTTCTAACATTTCACTTACAATCTGTGTGTATTTTTGTTGGTCAGGTGTGTAGCTTTGTAGGAAACATATTGGTGGATCTTATTGTTTAATCCAATCAGCCAATCTGTTTTTTTTAATTGTTGAGTTTAGTCTATTTACATTCAAGGTTATTATTGATAAGTGATGACATGGTCTTGTCATTTTCCGTACTATTCCTATTGTTTATTTTGAATATCCATTGTAATATTATTACGAGGGTTTTCTGCCTTCACATTCTTTCATGATGCTGATTATCTTCCTCTGTTTCTGTGTGTCTTTGTGTATTACACACGGTATCATTTGTGAGGCTGGTTGGGTGGTGACAACTTCTTTCAATTTTTTTGTTTGTTTTGGAACCTCTTTACTCCACCTTCATTTGCTGGGTGCAGTACTTTGGGCTGACATATTTTTCTTCTTTAAGAACTTAGACTGTATGTCTCAATTCTTTCCTCCATAGAATGGTTTTTGATCAGAAATATTCTGTATACTTGATTGGAGATCCTTTAATCAGGCCCTTCTCTCTTGAACATTTTAGGATATTTCCTTTGTGTTTTTAAAAAAGACAGGCAGAGTCACCTAGACATAGGTCTTCCATACACTGGTTCACTCCCCAAATGGCTACAACAGCCATCACTCGACCTACTCAAAGCCAGGAGCCCAGAGCTTCTTCCAGGTCTCCCACAGGGGTGCAGGGGCTCAAGTACTTGGGCCATCTTTCTTTACTTTCCCATGTGCATTAGCAGGGAGCTGGATTCAAAGCGGAGAAGCTGCAACTCAAAATGGCACCCATATGGGATGCCAACACCACAGGTGGCAGCTTTACCCACTATACCACAATGTTGACCTCAATTTTTCACATTTGAAAGTGTTATGGTAAATATATTTTCTGATTGTGTCTTTTTGGAGTTCTATGTACTTCCTCTATTGAATGTCCCTATCTTTGACCAAATTTAGAAAAATTTCTGCTGTTATTATGCTGAATAAGTTTTCTAGATTATTTTGCTTTTCTACTCCTTCAGGAATGCCTCAGACAAGTATATTTTGCCACTTGATGGTATCTCATAGATGCTAAACACTTCATTTGTTTCATTTCTTCTTTTTTTAATTTTTAAAATTTATTTGACAGATAGAGTTAGTGAGAGAGAGGGAGACAGAGAGAAAGGACTGCCTTTCGTTGGTTCACCCCCCAAATGGCAGCTATGGCTGGCACTGCACTGATCCAAAGCCAGAAGCCAGGTGATTCCTCCTGGATTCCCACACGGGTGCAGGGCCCAAGCACCTGAGCCATCCTCCACTGCATTTCCGGGCCACAGCAGAGAGCTGGACTGTAAGAGGAGCAACTGGGACTAGAACCCGGCACTGATATGGGATGACAGTGCCACAGGCAGAGGATTAACTAAGTGAGCCATGGCGCCAGCCCCATTTCTTCTTCTTCTTCTTCTTCTTTTTTTTTTTTTTTTTTTTTTTGGCTAACTGTGATGTTTCAAAAGCTTTGTCTTCCAGCTCAAGTATCCTTTCTTCAGCCTCACAGAGCTTTTGTTCAGGCTTTTCACTGTATTTTTTACTTTACTTATTGAATCCTTCATTTCTAACATCTCAATTTGACTATTCTTTAATATTTCTATTTCCTGGCAGAATTTCTTGATTTCTTTAACTCATGTAATTGCTTCTCTGTATTCTTGAGTAATCTTACAATCTTTTCAATTCCTTTTCAGGATTTCATCAATATCCTCATCTTCACAGTCCAATAGTGAAGTATTATTGTGTTCCTTTGGGAGACTAATATTGCCTTCCTTGCTCATATTTGTTGTATTTATATGATTTTTATACATTTGGTGAAACATTTGTTGATATCTCTTTTGAAGTCTATTTCTTGAGAATGTGCCTGTACTTTTAGTGGGATGCCAGCCCCTTCATTGCATATCCAGAGCTATGTGCTGGGCAGTGCCAGGGAGGAATGGCCTGCATTTGTGGGTGTGTCAAAAGTCCAGGGAGGGTAACATCCAAAATATGTGTGGTAGCTCTCCCCTGTGGTCAGTATGGGAGAAGGAATGACCACCCTGGCTGTCCTGATCATTACTTCTACCCTTCTTTGTGTCAAAGTGAGTCTCTCTGAGCCTGCATGCCCCACTTTTTCAGGTGCATAATGCACAAAGAATCTATACTCTCTGTAGTGTGAGCTTGAAGTCCTCCCAGCATATTGCACAGTCCAAGTATTCTCATAGATACAGGATTCAGGGTTCCTGCAGTCACAGGCTATAGGAGATCCACTCTCTGCCTGGGAGCCTCTTTGTCCCTGGAAAGAGCTGTCCTGTTCTTGAGCTGAGCACCTGTGTGTGGAGAGGGGAGGAAGGCACTGTGTCCTCCATTCACAGAGTCAAACTGGTACCCTGGCCCCCATCAAATCCTCTGCTAGGGCTTAAAATCAGTGGTAACCACAGATTTCTCCCTCTGACCAAAACCTCAGAGATGCACAGGCCACAGCAGCTTCCACTTACCTTATTCTGGGATAATAGCACTTTCATTGCCTGTCACTGGGTACTTTGGCAGGGGAAAGGAGTAATGTGCTTTCCTTTCACAGAATCAAGGGGACACTTGTGGGGACCACAAGTCTTTTCCCCAGACAAAATCACCAGTGGAAGAGAAGCTTGCAGAATCCTCTCATCTTGCTCTAGGATGATGGTCTCCCTGCCAACCACCAACCACCAACCATGTCACCAGCTGCGGGAGTCGCTGGTGATGTACCATGAGCTGTTACAAGTGTGTACAATCTTTGCTGCCCTAGGAAATCTCTCTTCTTACTGTGAATTTCCACTGAAAGCTTCTCTCCAACTATCTCCCAGGAACACAGATTCTCCAGTTTCTCTGATATTTTTTCATGATCAAAATCAGTGGGTCTTTTCTCAACTCAGCTGTTTTGGAATCTCTTCCACATTTAACAATTATAAATAGTTTAGTGTACTATGCTGTTGGGATGCAGTAAGGGTCATGCCTTCTTCTGAAACAAGAAATGACAGACTTACACACAAGACAGATCATGAAAGCCCTTGATGAAAAATTTGGATTTAATTCTAAGTCTTGAATGTAATGAAAGCCATGGAAGCAAAACATCCAAGACCACATAAACATTTTAGGAGAAGCACTGTGACAACCATATGAGCATAAACTATGAATTCAAGACAAGGAATTTAGAAATTAGAAATTTTAAAATAGCTGCATCATTCAATCAAGAAATAGCCTTTCCTCTATGGAAGTGGAAGTAGAAATAGAGACCAAGCCATAGGAATTTGACATTAGAAAATATAATCTACAGAACTTGATGACAAATTGCAAGTGATAGGTTAAACAATTAAGAGAGGTGAAGACTGCTTCCTTGGGGAAGCACCAAACTAGCGTTTACTATTATAACAGACGTAAGAGGAAGAGTGGTTTTTTTGTTCATTTTGGGGGAAGGGTCGATGGTGGAAAGAAGGAATAAAGGAGAAAATAATGAAATCTTTACTTAGTATATACTAAATTGACCCTCTGTATATAAAGATAATTGAAAATGAATCTTGATGTGAACGGGATGGGAGAGGGAGCGGGAGATAGGATGGTTGCAGGTGGGAGGGAGGTTACGGGGAGAAAAAAAACACTGTAATCCAAAAGCTATGCTTTGGAAATTTATATTTGTTAAATAAAAGTTAAAAAAATAATGGAGTTCAAGCTTGTAGAACCATGTTTTAAAGGATGGGGATTGAGCTTGTTTATAATTTCTCTGAAAAAAAAAAGTATGTATTAATCTGTCCAGCACTGTGTCCTTAATGCCTAACAGAGGGCTTGAAATACAGTGCTTAATAAACTGCTGTTAAGTGTGTTAACAATCAATGTGGTAGAGGTACTTTTTTTTAAATCCCAACTCAGCCACATCCAAATGGCTAAATAGGAACAAATTATTTCTATGGGCAGAAATTTCTTCAATGAAAATCAGGATGCAACAAATTCTAAATGAATGAATTTTTGTGAACAGCAAAACATATCATGAATATGGATGTGCTTTGTTAGCTACATAAATAAACCACCATCACTATCATTGCGTTAGCATTTTTTTAAAAAGATTTATTTATTTGAAAGGCAGAATTACAGAGAGGCAGAGGCAGAGGCGAGAAAGAAGGAGGGAGGAAGGGAGGGATAGAGAGAGAGAGTCTTCCATCCATTGGTTTACTCTCTAAATGGCTGCAATGGCTGGAGTTGTGCCAACCCAAATCTGGGAGTCAGGAGCTTCTTCTGGGTCTCCCTTGCAGGTGCAGGGACCCAAGGACTTGGGTCACCTTCCACTACTTTCACAGGCCATTAGCAGAGAGCTGGATCAGGAAAGGAGCAGCCAGGACTCAAATCAGTGCCCAGATGAGATGCTAGCACTGCAGGCAGCAGCTTTACCTGTTATGCCACGGCACCAGCTGTATTAGCATTCTTCAGAGAGATAGGGTCAATAGATTGATGATGATGGTGATAATGATGATGATGATTAAGAGGAGGAAGAAAAGAATAGAAAGAAAATGCCCATCAACAGTAGACTGGATTAGGAAATTATGGGACATGTACTCTACAGAATACTATAAAGCAGTCAAAAACAATGAAATCCGGTCATTTGCAACAAAATGGAGGAATCTGGAAAACATCATGCTGAGTGAATTAAGCCAGTCCCAAAGGGACAAATATCATTTGTTTCCCTTGATTGGTGACGACTAACTGAGCACCAAAGGGGAAACCTGTTGAAGTGAAATGGACACTATGAGAAACAGTGACTTGATCAGCTCTTGTGCTGACTGTTGTTGTACAATGTAATACTTTATCCATGGTAGTATTTTTTTTATCCTAGTACTATAGGTTGAACTCTGTAATTAACACACAATTATTCTTAGGTATTTAAATTTTAACTGAAAAGTGATCCCTGTTAAATATAAGAGTGGGAATAAGAGAGGGAGGAGATGTACAACTTGGGACATGCTCAATCGGAACTGCCCCAAATGATGGAGTTAGAATTGTGCCAGGGGATTCCAATACAATCCCATCAAGGTGGCATGTACCAAGGCCATCTCATTAGTCCAAGTGATCAATATCAGTTCACAATTGATCACACTGATAGGTCTAAGAGTCAAAGGGATCACACAAAAAGACTAGTGTCTGCTAATACTAACTGATAGAACCAAAAAGGGAGAGAATGAACCAACATGGGAAGCGAGATACACAGCAGACTCATAGAATGGCAGATGTCCTAAATAGCACTCTGGCCTCAGAATCAGCCTTTAAGGCATTTGGATCTGGCTCAAGAGCCCATGATAATATTTTAGGCATGGAAAGCTAAGACACTCTGAAAAACAACAAAAAAAAGAAGACCTAAATGAAAGATCTCTGCGAGTGAGATCCCAGTGGAAAGAACGGGGCCATCAAAGAAGGAGGTACTTTTCTCTGAAGGGAGGAGAGAACTTCCACTTTGACTATGACCCTGTACCAATAAGATTGAAGTCGGTGAACCCTAAAGGCTTCCATAGCCTTGGCAACTCATGACTAGAGCCTAGAGAGATTACTGACGCCATAAACAAGAGTGTCAAATTGTTAAATCAACATCAGGAGTCACTGTGTACTTACGTCTCATGAGAGATCTGTCCTTAATGTGTTATCCAATGTGGAATAATGCTATTACTAGTACTGAAACAGTATTTTTACACTTTGTGTTTCTTTGTGGGTGAAAACTGATGAAATCTTTACATAGTATATACTGAATCAATCTTCTGTATATAAAGATAATTGAAAATGATTAAAAAATCTTGGTGTTAAATTGGAAATTGCACAGATAATTAATCAATTCTTTAAAAAAAATCATGTAGGATCTCTGTCCTCAATGTGCTGTACATTGTGAATTAATACTATAACTAGTACTCCAACAGTATTTTTCACTTTGTGTTGCTATGTGAGGGCAAACTGTTGAAATCTTTACGTAATATGTACTAAACTGATCTGTGTATAAAGAGAATTGAAAATGAATCTTGATGTGAATGGAAGGGGAGAGGGAGCGGGAAAGGGGAGGGTAGCAGGAGGGAGGGAAGTTGTGTGGGGGGGAGCCATTGTAATCCATAAGCTGTACTTTGGAAATTTATATTCTTTAAATAAAACTTTATATTAAAAAAAAGATAGACAGATTTTTATATATGAAGTTAGGTTAGCTTTCTTATAAATACTTTGCCTTTCTCAAATATCATCTACTCTCAAAAGTCTCTGTACACCAATGCTGTACCTCCCTAGAAGATTCTATAATAAAACCAGATTCTCATTTTGTTTTTTTAATTTTTAAAACAAATCTGTATTGAAATAAAATGATTTTAAGAATGGGCCAACCTTATGCAATTTGAAGTTTGGAAGAGTACAAATACAATTAAATGAGGGGTGGATTAATTAATATCACATAATGTGGAATTCAGGAAAACCTTATAGAATGAGGAAAGAAGGATGTAATATTATCTAAGTGGTGTAATTCAGATAGACAACTTTTATAAATATATATTTCAAATAATATGGAATCCACAGAATTTTACTTTATGGGTATATATATAAATGCATATGCCTGTGTGTGTGTTTGTGTGTGTGTGTGTAGACACGGTATTTGTCTTTCTGTGTCCGGCTTATTTCACTTAACACAATGATCTCCAATTCCAACAATTTTATTACAAATGTCAGGATTTTGTTCTTGTTATAGCTGATTAATATTTTGTTGTCTCTCTCTATATATGTTATATATATATATGTATGTATATATATATATATATATCACATTTTTATCCAGTCATCCTTTGATGCATATTTTGTTTGATTGCATGTCTTTGTTATTGTGAATAAAAATTTAATAAATATGGGCGTGCAGGCCTCACTTTTGTGTACTGACTACATTTATTTTGGATGTAGCCCCAAAAGTGGAATAGCTGTAATATATGGTAGATCTATTATTAGTGTTTTGAGGAATTTCCATATTGTTTTCAGTAATGATTGTACTAATTTGCATTCCCGTTAGTATTGTATTAGGACTTCCAGAGACATAATAAAAAGAGAGAACTATATACAATATCCCTGATGAACACAGATGTAAAAATTCTCAACAAAATACTAGCAATCCTTGGTTTTTTTTAAAGATTTATTTATTTTACTTGAAAGTCAGAGTCACACAGAGAGAGGAGACACATACACAGAGAGAGAGAAAGGTCTTCCATCTGATGATTCACTCCCCAATTGGTCGCAACGGCTGGAGCTGCGCCAATCTGAAGCTGGGAGCCAGGAGCCTCCTCCAGGTCTGCCACATGGGGACAGGGGCCCAGGGACTTTGGACATCATCTACTGCTTTCCCAGACCACAGCAGAGAGCTGGACAGGAAGTGGAGCAGCCGATACTAGAACTGGCCCCCATGTGGGATGCCAGCGCTCAGGCCAGGGCGTCAACCCACTCTGCCATAGCACCGGCCCCAATACTAGCAATCCTAATCCAAATACACACCAGGATTACTCACCATGACCAAGAGAGATATATAACACGAGTATATGGATGGTGCTTTATATATATATATATATATATATATATATATATATATATATGTATCATAGCAGCAGATAATAAAAATCGTATGAATATCTCAATAGATACAAGAAAGCATTTTAAAAGATATATTTGTTTGTTAGAGAGGTTGAGTTACAAATAGAGGAAGGGAGACAAAGAGGGAGAGAGGGACCTTCTATCCACTGGTTTACTTCCCAACATAGCTGCAATGGCTAGGGTTAGGCCAAGCCAAAACCAGGAACCAGGAACTTCAACCAGATCACTCACATGGGTGGCAGAGGCCCAAGTAATTAGACCATTTTCTGCTTCTTTCTCACGTGCATTAACAGGGAGCTGGATTAAAAGTGGAGCAGGCAGGAATCAAACTGGCACTCTATTATGTTGCAGGTGTGGCAGGTGGTGGATTAAATTTGTGTTTATTGCATGATTTCTAGCTTAAAACACAGAAAGAAAACACCAGTGTGTCTACATATTCAAAAAGGAAGGTAAGATAAATTATTACTCTAAGTTGAAGCCAGGATTGAAGTATAACCATAAGAAATAAGATTAATGCTTGATTTTATTTTCCCTAATTACCAAGTCAGAGTAAAATCATAAACCCAATAAAAGGACATTCAATTCTTAATCCAGGAAATTTATCAGAGCTCCTAAAGTCTAGAATTGCACTAATATTGTTTTAACTAAGCTTGATAATGCGTACTTAGCTACTGATAATGAAATACAGTAACATTTATCCTCCATGTAAATAAACACTATGTTACACATTAAAAAGACTGTCTCCTGGTTTTCATTAATTCCTTCGTAATCCTAGGCACAGGAAAGTCAGTCCCTTGGAAAATAATGTCCCTTTACTCTATCCCATGTATAAATATAAATCAATATGTGGCAGATGGCATTGACATTTTATATCCTTAAAGAAAATTTCAAAAAGCTTACTGTGTATATATGTGTGTGTTGCTCCAAATTGAAGCTAGTATTGAATTTTAACCATAAGAAATAAGATTAATGCAACACTTTATTTTTCCTAATTAACACATCAGAGTAAAATTAAGCCCAATAATGCATATGAAAAGAATAGAACATGGGTTTATTTATTTAATTTCATTTACAACTGATGAATTTCTACTTGTGGATGTTACATCTGATTTATGAATCACCTGTGCTGTATTAGAGTTTTATCGATGATTCTGCATGCCCAGTGCATTATGTGTATTATTTTTTGGTACTAAATATTCCGTAGATGTGAACTGATTACCTTACAGGTTCATCTTCTATATTTGCTGTTGCAGCAATTAAATTTAAACAATTGTGCCTACTGTTGTCTTCTATTCAACTGATTATGAAGATTAGTATCTTCACATTACAACAAAAAAGCCTCTAAAAATAAAAATACGAAGGTGGCACAAAGATACTGAAAATAGCCTCTCTAGAAAAATTTTGATGTGAACAAGTAAGCAATAAAAAAGGAATATAATTTTTCTACAACTTCCTTTTTTCTCATTACACACAAATCCCAAGCATATCATAACTCTGGAGCTGATTTCATGATTTTGTTTTAAAATTTCAAATCCAAGGACATGACAGACCTTTAAACCTTAGTGAAGGGAACCTACCATGGACTATTTGCTCTCTCCTTCTAGTTTAACAATGATAAAACAATTAGTGGAAAAGTGGCCAGAAATATAATAATATAAGAACACTAACAACAGCAAAAATTTGAGTGAGGTAGAAAGATATTTTTTAAGATCTATTAACTTATTTGAAAGCATTACAGAGAGGGTGAGGAAGAGGCAGAGATTGAAAGAGAGAGAGAGAGAGAGAGAGAGAGAGAGAATCTTCCATCTGCTGGTTCACTTCCCAAAGGACTGCAACAGCCAAGTCTGGGCCAAGCCAAAGCCAGGAGCCAGCAGCTTCTTCCAGTGTCCCATGTGGGTTCAGGGGCCCAAGCACTTGGGCCATCTTCCGTTGCTTTCCCAGGCACATTAGCAAGGAGCTGGGTCAGAAGTGGAACAGCCGGGATTTGAACCACTGCTTTTATGGGATGCTAGCACTACAGGCAGCAGCTTTAACCTCTGTGCCACACATCAGCCCCAAGATCTTTTAAAACAGCTGGAGAATATGTGATGTAGAAGACAGGGTGCCACAGCTCTTACAGGTAGAATACAGCTTTTAGAGCTAAACCAGACTAAATGAGACAGACGAAACCTGGCATCATTCTGCTCTACCGTTTATGCTGTGGCTGCCTTGGAATTATTACTGTCTGCATCTCACTGAGAAAATCTGCAGCCAGTGTTCTCGGTGCAGACTCCAGTGGAACTAGCCACATTTGGATCTTCACTCTTCAGTCCTTTCCCCTTTAAATCCTCTTCTCTGAAGAATTCCCATTGTGGAGTGCAACATTCCAACAGGAGGAGGGGAAATCACTGCCTATTGGCGGAAGACAAAACATTGACATGAGCAGATACTTTGTGAGTATATCTGTCTTACATAAAATTTCTTTGTACAAATTGAAAAAAAGGTGAGGCCAGAACTGAGAGGTATTGGTTTAAGCTGCCATTTGCAATGAGTACATCCTATATGGGCACCAGTTCTAGCTCTGGCTGCTCCACTTCAGATCAAGCTCTCTGCTAATGTGTCTGGGAAAGCAGTAAAAGATGGTCCAAATTCTTGAGCCTCTGCACCCATGTGGGAGACCCAGAAAAAGCTCCTGGATTCAAATCAGTTCAGCCCTAGCCATTGCAGGCATTTGGAGGGTGAATCAGAGATGGAAGATCTCTCTCTCTCTCTCTCTCTCTCTCTCTCTCTCTCCCTCTGTATCTCTGCCTTTCAAATAAATAATCTTTAAAAAAGTCATAATAAATTGGAGAAAGTCATGATGATTTGGAGAGTGGGCATTTGCTCTTGCAGGTAGTAGGTCCACATCCCATACTGGTGCCTGTTTTCACTACATAACACTGCTCCTGATTCCCACTGCCTGCCAGTGCAGACTTTGGGAAGCAGCAGTGATTGCACAAGAGACTGGGTTTCTGCCAACTATGGGAAAAAGCTGGATTGTGTTCCCAGCTGCTGGATTCAGCCTTGGCCAGCCACAGAAACTGCAGCAAATAAACCATGGTAGGCCTCTCTCTCCCCCCGACTTTTCTTTCTGTTTGTGTGTATGTGTATGCATGTTTCTATCTGCCTCTCAAATAAGTTAAAATATTTAAATGTTTTTGGGTAGTCTATTTATTTTTCAACAACTAAAACATAGATTCTTTGTCTAAAGCTCATACAAACTAACTTATTAAACATTATGTTGATATCCAAATTTTGAACAGAATCAGACTAACTAGGATGTAATCCATTATGAAATAGTTACATGTCTTGACTTAATGACAACAAAGGTTTTTTTTTTCTTTTTTTTCTTTTTTTTGTTAAAACGCTTTTATTTAAAGAATATAAATTTCCAAAATACAGCTTATAGATTACAATGGCTTCCCCCCATAACTTCCCTCCCACCCACTACCCTCCCCTTTCCCGCTCCCTCTCCCCTTCCATTCACATCAAGATTCATTTTCAATTCTCTTTATACACAGAAGATCAGTTTAGTACATATTACCTAAAGATTTCAACAGTTTGCCCTCACATAGCAACACAAAGTGAAAAATACTGTTGGAGTACTAGTTATAGTATTAATTCACAATGTAGAGCACATTAAGGACAGAGATCCTACATGATATATTTTTTTTAAAATTAAATTTCTATGCAATTTCCAATTTAACACCAAGATTTTTTTTTCATTTTTAATTATCTATATACAGAAGATTGATTCAGTATATACTATGTAAAGATTTCATCAGTTTGCACCCACACAGAAAAACAAAGTGTAAAATACTATTTCAGTGCTAGTTATAGCATTACTTCACATTGGAAAACACATTAAGGACGGATCCCACATGAGACGTAAGTACACAGTGACTCCTGAAGTTGATTTAACAATTTGACACTCTTGTTTATGGCGTCAGTAATCTCCCTAGGCTCTAGTCAGAGTTGCCAAGGCTATGGAAGTCTTTAGGGTTCGCTGACTTCAATCTTATTGGTACAGGGTCATAGTCAAAGTGGAAGTTCTCTCCTCCCTTCAGAGAAAGGTACCTTCTTCTTTGATGACCCCGTTCTTTCCACTGGGATCTCACTCACAGAGATCTTGCATTTAGGTCTTCTTTTTTTTCCAGAGTGTCTTGCCTTTCCATGCCTAGAATATTCTCATGGGCTCTTGAGCCAGATCTGAATGCCTTAAGGGCTGATTCTGAGGCCAGAGTGCTATTTAGGACATCTGCCATTCTATGAGTCTGCTGTGTATCTCGCTTCCCATGTTGGATCATTCTCTCCCTTTTTGATTCTATCAGTTAGTATTAGCAGACACTAGTCTTGTTTGTGTCATCCCTTTGACTCTTAGACCTATCAGTGTGATCAATTGTGAACTGAAATTGATCACTTGGACTAGTGAGAAGGCCTTGGTACATGCCACCTTGGTGGGATTGTATTGGAATTCCCTGGCACATTTCTAACTCCATCATTTGGGGCACGACTGATTGAGCATGTCCCAAATTGTACATCTCCTCCCTCTCTTATTCCCACTCTTATATTTCAAAGGGATCACTTTTCAGTTAAAATTTAAACAACTGAGAATAATTGTGTGTTAATTACAGAGTTCAACCTATAGTACTAGAATAAAAAAAATACTAAAATGGATAAAGTATTACATTGTACAATAACAGTCAGCACAAGAGCTGATCAAGTCACTGTTTCTCATAGTGTCCATTTCACTTCAGTTGGTTTCACCTTTGGTGCTCAATTAGTTGTCACTGATCAGGGAGAACATACGATATTTGTCCCTTTGGGACTGGCTTAATTCACTCAGCATGATGTTTTCCAGATTCCTCCATTTTGTTGCAAATGACCGGATTTCATTTTTTTGACTGCTGTATAGTATTCTATAGAGTACATGTCCCATAATTTCTTTATCCAAATGTATGCTTTGAATTTCCTGTGATCTTTTGCTGTGAGGTTCCCTTCGTTTACCTTCTTTCATATTGATGGCCGTGTTTCTGTGTTTCTGTGTGTAACACATCTTTAAGCATCTTTTGCAGGGCTGGACGAGTGGCAATAAATTCTTTCAATTTCTGTTTGCAATGAAAGGTCTTTATTTTACCTTCATTCACAAATGAGAGCTTTGCAGGATATAATATTCTGGGCTGGCAGTTTTTCTCTCTTAGTACCTGGGCTATGTCTCGCCATTCCCTTCTAGCTTGTAGGGTTTCTGATGAGAAGTCTGATGTGAGTCTAATTGGAGATCCTCTGAGAGTAATCTGACGTTTCTCTCTTGCACATTTTAGGATCTTTTCTTTCTGTTTCACTGTGGTGAGTTTAATTACAATGTGTCATGATGAGGTTCTCTTTTGGTCATGTTTCCTAGGGGTTCTATGAGCTTCCTGTACTGGGATGTCTCTGTCCTTCTCCAGAACTGGGAAATTTTCTGCTATTATCTCACTAAAAAGGCCTTCTAATCCTTTCTCCCTTTCCATGCCTTCAGCAACTCCTAGAACTCGAATGTTGGTTTTTTTTTAATAGTATCCTGTAGATTCCCAACAATAGTTTTTAGATTTCTAATTTCCTCTTCTTGTCTTTGGTTTGACTGTATATTTTCCTGTGCTCTGTCTTCTAAGTCTGATACTCTCTCTTCTGCCTCACCCATTCTGTTTGTAAGGTTCTCTAATGTTTTTTCATTTGATCTATTGAATTATTCACTTCCTTATGATTTCTCATCACTATCACAGTTTCATGTTCTACTAGTTGTCTCATTTCAGCTTGATTCCTCCTTAATATTTCATTTTCACGAGAGAGATTTTCTACCTTGTCCATTAAGGATTTCTGTAGTTCAAGAATTTGTTTTTGAGTACTTCTTAGTGTTCTTATCAATTTTTTGAGATCTGCTTCTTGCATTTCTTCTATCTCATCATCTTCGTAATCTTGAATTGGGGTGTCTTTTTCATTTAGGAACGCCCTAGTTTCTTCCTTGTTCTTATTACCTCGGTTTTTGCGTTTGCTGTTTGGCATATTGGTTTCTTCACTGTGGTGTTTTTTTTCTTGTTATACTATGACTCTAGATTAAGTGGACTGTCTGCTTTTGATGGAGCGTTAGAGGCTTGAGATGGGTGTGGCCTGAAAGCTCTGTTTGGTTCCTCAGGGTTGAGGGTGTGTCAAAGGAGACACTCCCAGGTTAGGCGTGGTAAATCTCTCTCTGTTACTTTTTTTTTTTTTTTGGTTCAAAAGGGAAGTAATTCCACACAGCTGAATGGAATTGGGGGTGGTTAGCAGGCAAATGATATACCCACAGGAGCCAGAGATCGGAAGCTCTTTCCCCAGGACCAGAGAGGGAATCTTTGCGGCCCTTAGTGTGGGCTCAGATTCTCCTGTAGTCTCCCATTGGGCTGCCAAGGCTACTGAACTGCAGCGTCTCTGGAGAGTACTCACATGAATTCGTGATTTTCGTGAGTTCTCTCCCCCACCGTCTCTTTTTTCACAGTCTCAGTTCATTAGCACCATACATTCATTAGGTTCGAATCTCCTGTTATTTCACCCCTCCCACCCAGCATCAGGTTTTTCTGCTAGGCTCGGGGCTGGTGCCGACCTGAGGTCGCCCTGCTTATGACGTATTCCAAAATGGCGCCTGCTCTTTGTCTTGCTCACCTTTGAGAGGTGAGCGGAGAGAGAGAAATTCGTGTCCGTATGGGTCACTTTTTTTTTTCCCTCTCTCTCTCTTCTAGTTAGCCTAGTGAACTTTTCCCCGCAGTGTTTCAAGCCTTGTTCGCACTAGTCTCCTCTTTCCACTTCCCTCCTGGTATCTCGGGCTATTGAGGTTCTGCTCACCTCGCGTTCCAGCGCTGGTGTGTTGAATCTGCTGCTGGTGTCCCAAACTGCGGGCTCCCACGCTCTCCACGCAGGTCAACTGTGAATCACCAGTTCCGGAAGGGTTTCCTCTGCTGTTTCTTCCCCTACTCTTCCTTGAACCTGCAGTATCTCCACTTTTATTAAACTGTCTCTCCCCAGACTATCGGTGTGCTCCCTTCCTATTCCACCATCTTGCCGCTCTCTCAACCTAAACTCAACAAAGGTTTTTTTCAAACTGTAGCTTAACCATTTTTTTCATTGTCATGCTTCTCATAGAAATAGTCATTGGTTTTAGGAGACTTTCTTGAGGTATTGTGGAAGTGGATGTTAATGTATTATTATTTGGAAAAGCTATGTTCTGCATTGTTACAATACAGTATTTGAATGTTATCTTGACCCAGTTTGTAGGCATTGGCCAGAGTCAATTCAATTGATTTCCTTTCTTGAGGATGATATATTCAAGATTCTGAAAGAAAAGTCATCAAGCCAAGAATGTTATATCCTGTGAAAGTAATCATCAGAAGTGAAGGAGAAATAATGCATTTCTAGGCAAGTACAAAGAGGATTCATCACCACCAGAACACTCCTGCAAGATTTCCTGACAGGAGTCTTAACATTACAAGGAGTTGCCATGAAAACACCTGGCCTATTGTTCATAAGAAGCATATTGTTCAGTCTCTCTGTATTTCTATAATTTCTATAGTTTCTGTTGTTAATTTCCAGTTTTATTACATTGTGACCAGCAAACAATGCAAATACCTATAAAGTCTCTGATGAAAAATCTGCTACTCAACTAATGGAGGTCTTTTTTTCTCTTTCCAATTTTAGAATTCTCTATGCTGTTCTTTTGAGAGTCTGACTACAATCTCTACAATCATGCTGGGGGTCTTTTCTGGTCATGTCTGTTTGGATATATGGGTCTTCTAGGCTTGCATAGCCACAACTTTCTCTAGATTGAAGATGTCAGCTGTTATGTTATTGAACAGGTTTCATAAACTCCTAATCCTCCCTCCCATCAATTCACAGATTCTTTCCTTGGCCACATCTAATCTACTGATAAGCCCATAAAACACAATTTTCATTTCTCTTAATGCTTTTATTCTCATTCTTACTTCTGATTCTTTTTTAAGTTCTCATTTCTGGTTATGTCACTTATCTGTTCTAGCATAGTTTCTACTTTGTTCATTAATCGCCACAAGACAATTATCAATCTTGCTTTTAATTTCTTGCCTGGTAAGTCCAATATCTGTGTTGTATCTGAGACTTGCTCTAATGATTGATTTCTCCTTTTTCCCCAAGTACCAGAGGCTTCAAATTCCTCTAGCGTCTCTTGGCCTTGGGACATTTTAATTACTCCTATATAGGTCAATGACTCATAACTCACCATGAAGATATTTAAATCTATTTTTAGTTCTCATTTCTATCCCTACTAAGTGTGTATCGTGGTCCTTAGTAAAAATTTACATTAAAATTTTTCTGATATAAATTACAAATCTGTAAAATTTAATGTTATATGTAAAATTCTATGTTTATCTTATCCTTTAAATGCATAGAACACATAATTTGATCAAACATTCTATTCCTTAAGTTTCAGACAGGTGATATAATTATTTAAAGAGGCATGACTGGTTTCATCTGTACAGCATCTCTCATAAAACTGATTTGATAAAACTAACCCTCTAGGGTTGATTTTCCAGAAATATTATCCAAGCAACAATCTTTTATGATTCTAGCACATAATAAAAGTTCAAGTAATATGCCAAATTTTACTAAAAAGCAAATATGTTAGACCATTTCATTTTCCATTTCTCATTTCTCTGGAGCCAGAAATCTAAAGTCAAGTTGAAAGAGAAAGACTTCCTTTTTTGCATTTTCCATTCATTCTTGTGCATTTAGAACTGTCTTATCATGGGAACCAGAATGTTAATTGGAAAGTGGAGATCTCTCACATATTCTTTGACCAAACCTTCAGAGCACTAGGTATCTGGTAGTGCTTCATCCATATTCTTTTGGGAGAAGTAACCTCACATTTTATATTTTTACTAAACAAGAAAATGGCTTAAATTGCTCCTTTTGTGAAATGAAAAACAGATTTTTCTTTCTCTTTATTTTTGCCAAAGTGTAATGCTAAAAGAAAAAAGAAGGAAGAAAAAACATAATTGTTAAGGTTTCAAGTCAATTTGCCAAAAAAGTAAGTATTAATAATTATTCATTAAGCTAATTATATTAATAATGACAACTCCAAAATAGAATTGATAATAGATAAGAGTTCCCAAATAACAATAAAATAAATGAATAAGAATAATAAAATAGCTTTCAAAGTGTCACAATTACTCTGGAGAATGTAAGAATGTGTTCACAGACTACACTGTCCTATCTACTAGTTTTGTAATCAGGATTTTGAAGTTGCAAATCTTTTCAGTAAAACAGGTTTAAGCTCTGTGGAAATCCTTGCCAACTTATTTAATTACAATGGATTCCAAAAACAGGCAATGACTAAACCCATTCAAACACATTTGAACAATTATATATATATATATATATATATATATATATATATATACACACATATAAAATATATATCAGGAGTACTTTGGGAAAATAACTTGCCACTAGTTTTCCTTTTAACCCAAATTTAATAACTTATTCTGGCCGGCGCCGTTGCTCACTAGGCTAATCCTCTGCATGTAGTGCTGGCACACCGGGTTCAAGTCCCGGTCAGGGCGCCGGATTCTGTCCCGGTTGCTCCTCTTCCAGTCCAGCTCTCTGCTGTGGCCCAGGAGTGCAGTGTAGGATGGCTCAAGTGATTGAGCCCTGCACCTGCATGGGAGACCAGGAGAAGCACCTGGCTCCTGGCTTCAGATCAGCGCGGTGCGCCAGCTGCAGCGGCCATTGTGGGGAGAACCAACGGCAAAGGAAGACCTTTCTCTCTCTCTCTCTCACTATATACTCTGCCTGTCAAAAAAAACTTATTTTAAGTACATTCCAACAAGTTTTTCAAAGAATTCTATAAAAATATTTTCAAAAAAGTGATACAAGGTTCCTTAAAGCCTGTCTTTCCCTGTAAATTACACAATGAGAAATCTATAAGAAAATCTTTTTTATCATCTTACTAGTTTTCATTTTGTATATTATAGGACTTATTTTCTTTTTTTTGTCTTTAAGGGGGTGAATATATATTTTTAGATTTTATAATTTTAACATTTCCGTATTTACTTCAATTGTGAATATTGCATGTAGACACATGCCATTTTTTTTGAAAGCAGGAATATAAATATCACAAAATGAAATTCATAACAGGAGACATAAAATAAAGAAGAATGATATGCTATTATATAAAGGATATGATTTCACATATCAAAGAAAATATTTGGACTTTGTATTTCTGTGTCTGTCATATTCCGTTAGCATATGATCTCCCACTCCATCCATTTTGTTGCAAATGTCAGGATTTAATTCTTTTTTTTAAGATTTACTTATTTATTTGAAAGTCAGAGATACACAGAGAGAGGAGAGGCAGAGAGAGAAAGAGGTATTCCATCTGATGGTTCACTCCCCAATTGGCTGCAACGGGCAGGGCTGTATCAATCCGAAGCCAGGAGCCAGGAGCTCTTCCAGGTCTCTCATGCCAATGCAGGGACCCAAGGACTTGGGCCATCTTCTACTGCTTTCCCAGGCCATAGCAGAGAGCTGGATCAGAAGAGGAGCAGCCAGGACTAGAACCGGCGCCCATATGGGATGCTGGTGCTTCAGGCCTTGGCATTAACCCATTGCGCCACAGCGCCGGCCCTAGGATTTAATTCTTTTTTATGGTAGAGTACTGTTTCACCATTTATGTATATCACGTTGTGTGTGTGTGTGTGTGTGTGTGTGTGTGTGTGTGGTTTTTTTTTTTTTTTTTATCCAGCCATAAGTTAAAAAACATCAAGGTAGATTCCATTTTGTTATTATGGTGAGTTGGGCTTCAATAAATGAGGGAATACCAGTGTCTCTTTCTTAAGATGATTTTATTTAATTTGAATATATTCCAGAAGTGGAATAGCTGGATCATAGGATAGAATTATTTATAACTTCTTGAGAAATCTCCATACTGTTTTCCACAGTGGCTGTACTAATTTGCTTTCCCATGACCAGTGTATTAGTGTTCCCTTTTCTCTACACAATCCATGACATTGGCATAAGTAATGACTTGTGTGGTATGGTCCCAAAAGTACAGGCAATAATAAACAAGCTATATTATGTCAAACTAAGAAGCTTCTGCACACAAAGGAAACAATTAACAGAATGAAAACAATAGGACTGTTTTATTATGGTGGAAACAGTTAGAGAGAAACCAACATTGGGAGACAATATTTGCAAACTACAATATGATAAAGGATAAATATCCATAATATATAAGAAGTTCAAGATATTTAACAGCCACAAAACAAACAATCTAGTTGACAAATGGACAAAAGTTCTGAATAGATATTTTTTAAAATAAGAAACACAATGATCAACAAACACTTGAAAAATATTCATTATTTCTAGCCATCACAGAAATGTAACTCCAAAACCACAATGAGATATCATCTCATTCCAGTTAGAATGGCCATAATCCCAAAGCCTAAACAAGCAAATACTGGATAGGATAGGGAGAAAATATAGGACTACTTTCTGAAGAAATAATAGATTATTTGAATTATAAAAATTCCATAATCAGAGGGCTTTTAAACATAAGATAATCACAATTTTAATTAATATTTGTTGTATACCTTCTGTGTGCCAGATATCATTCAAAGTACTAGAGGAATGGTAATGAAAATGATACTCTGTACTCTAATCTTCATCAAGGTTTCAATCTAAAGAAGAAGGAAAATGAGCAAGAAAAAGTATCTAGAAAAATGCAAAACAACATGCAATATGGTTATGCTTGAATCAATTTCATATTCACTCCTGTTTAATCTTGTCTTGGAAATAAAATTTGTTTATTTCCTAAGAAAGATTCAAAATGAGGCAAATACCTCCGTCAGTCAAACTACTCAATTATTAAAAGGTATATGTAGGGTTGAGGGATAGATTCAGGATAAGATCCTTACCATGAAATGAGTCAGAGATCCTTGTAGGCATCTCATGACTACACAGTGATATCTGAACTATAAATTTAGAAATTTATTTATACCTAATAGGCAAAATCATGTGCCACAAAAACATGTTGCCTCCAAACAATTACTGAACAAATGTTTAACAATACTGAGATTTTTCTCTGAAGAAATCTTTGAAGTATAACCCAAAACTATGCTGATATGGATTGGCCTTAGGGTGGTCAGTTGTGCCTCTTAAGTTCTTCAGAATAAATGGAAATGTAGTAGATATTGAAAGCAAACAACTTAAACCTAAATTTAGACAGCATTTCTGCTGGTACTGTCAGAAAAACCCATTTGTAGGTCAGCTTCTGTCCATTAACAAGCCAAAGCCCCATCAAGATTTAGCTCAAATGATTATTTAAAATATTATAAACAATATATATGTAAGGTTACTAGCATATAGCTTCTACACTCAATTAAAGGTTGTTAATAATACCATAATCCTATGTTTATGTCTTCTCTTCTGCAAGAAGAAAGAAGATTCAGATGTTTAGAACTTAATATGCTGTTCTTAGCATTTCTTTACCAAGTGCAAGCAGATATAAAGAATGTCAGGTTGAACAAAGTCTTGAATAATTTGCAGTAAGAACATATTGTCTTTTATTATAAATGTAACACAGAAACTCATTGAATATCCTAGAAATTAGTTCTAACAATCCGTTTGTCCTAGATAACGTTTTCTTTATTTTCTTGTAATAAAAGCTGTGTGCTGTATGATGGATGATTCTTTTACCTACCTACCAGAAAGTGGAGCAACAAATTCTTCAAATAATTTCAGTATGTAAAATTATAGTATATAGTTCTTCAAAAGGTCCTAGTATTTTGCAGTGAGTCTTCCTCTTTAAAAATGAAATCATCCTTCTTACTGATACTCAAAATTGTTCATTATGTTCATTATGGCCATTACAAAACAAACACAAGCAACTACAACTCACATGATGAAATTCTGTATAAAGGGCTCTTTAGAAGTAGTCTTGGATCCCTCCAAATTACTATCTTTCTCCTTTTCACAGGTGTATGTTATCCTACCTGCTGATGCTACTGTATAATGCATTTAACTCATAAAATACAGTATGTTTTTGCTCAACAATATATGTGTGAAATTTCTCTAGACTGTACCATCTAATAATATAATTGTAAGTTCATCACTTCCATTGCTGTATGTGGTACATTTTTGTAATAACACTGCTACAGTTCCATTTATTAACTATAATTATTACCACTTCTATTGCACTCTCCCTCATATACTTTGATATAAGCATTCTGTTTGCAAAAGTAGTTGTTCCAGTTTATAAATCCACACGCAGTCCTTGAAAATTTCTTCAATTCTACATCTTTGTCAATATGTAACATTATCAGTAGTTTTTAGTTTTATCCATTTTAACCCTATCAAGTATTATATAGTTGTGCTATAAATTTGTAGTTTCCTGATGAGAAATGGAATTGATTTATTTTTAAAACTTTTATATTTACTGTAAATTTAAATGTCATATTTTATGTTGCACCTGTTTTTCTGTTTATATCTAGTTTTTAAATAACCTGTATTTCAGTCTTTTGTCAGCCATTAGTATCAAATGCATATTCTCTCCATATCTCCATCAAGGATTGAATTTTTTACTTTTGTGTCTTTTGATATAGTTTTTGTATTTTTTGTTTTTGGTTTTGTTTTTTATTTTTATTTTTGACAGGCAGAGTGGACAGTGAGAGAGAGAGAGACAGAAAGAAAGGTCTTCCTTTACTGTTGGTTCACTCCCAGTGGCCGCTGCGGCTGGCCCGCTGTAGCCAGTGCCCCACGCTAATCCAAAGCCAGGAGCCAGGTGCTTCTCTTGGTTTCCTATACGGGTGCAGGGCCCAAGCACTTGGGCCATCCTACACTGCACTCCCGGACCTCAGCAGAGAGCTGCACTGGAAGAGGAGCAACCGGGACAGAATCCAGTGCTCCGACCAGGACTAGAACCCGGTGTGCCAGCACCACAGGTGGAGGATTAGCATATTGAGCCACAGTGCTGGCCTATAGTTTTTATTTTAATATAGTCCAATTTATCAGTCTTAATCTCTTTTGCTTAGTGACTTTATGCTCTATTTAAGAAGTATTTTCTGAACAAAATCAATTAAAATTTTCCCCTTTATATTTTTTAGAAATTTATAATTTAATCTTAAACATTACAGATCTACAATCCATCTGAATTTAAATTTGTGATTATAATAAAAGAACAAAATATTTTTCTTCTATATGGATATCCAATTAACCTAACTCCATTACCAAAATGACTGCCCTCTGTAGTGTCACTTCTGCCATGTTTAAGAATCAACATATAGGCAAACTACTTGTGGATTCTTTTTTTTACGAATCATGTACTTTCAGAAATGGTCTTCATATTCAACTGGTAAGTAAATAACAATGGTTTCAGTTTCATTGTGCATTCGTGTGTGTGTGTGTGTGTGTGTTTTGAGTAACATGTCTATCAGTCACACAAAAGGTGATTAGTCATTTGTCTTTCAGCTTTGTTATTCTATCATTTTATTAATCACATTAATTTCTATCACATTTTTTCTTTGGATTTATTTATTTGACATAAATTTGGACATATTTTTATTTGATAGAAATTCTTAGATTTTGTTTTTAAATTGAATTTTTAATTTCTGAATTAAAGGCTAATTTTCCTCCAAAGTACTGCTTTTGTTATATTTCCAGATTTGATACACACACACACACATAATAACTCAAAATAACCACCTTTTACTTAGAGTGCTTTTTGTTCCAAGGAGCATTAAGCTTGTGATTATAAAGTAAACTTAAACTGCATTACTGCAAAAAAAATAAAAGAAAAAAGAAAGAAAGGAGGACGGAACAGAAGGAGGGAGAGAAGAAAGTATCATTGTAATCTTGGAATCATATATATCACACATGATCTTCATATATGAGTAAACAAAATGCAATGAACAAAATACTTTCACCTTCCAATGAATTTTTAAAAAGTATGTTTGTTTATTTTGAAAATAGGAGCCACAGAGAGAGGAGGAGAAGCCAGGAGATCTTCAATCTGCTGGTTGACTCCCCAGATAACTGCAAAGTCAGGGTTGGGCCAGACTACACACAGGAGTTTCCTGCACATCTTCCCCATGGGTGGTAGGAGAAAAACATCTGACACTTCCCAAGCCATCAGCAGAGAGCTGGATGGGAAGTAGAGCAACCAGGTCACAGCTGGTAACCATTTGAGGTGCCAGCATCACAGGCAGCTACTTTACTTGCTACACTATGACTCTGGCTCCTTACCATTGAACTTTGAATTACGAGTTTTTTAGATATACATTGCTTAATTTCAATGAAAGAAATATTTTCTAATTCTCTTTGTTACATGTTAGGACATTATTGCTTTGGAATTTTTTTTTAAACTTTTATTTAGTAAATATAAATTTCCAAAGTACAGTTTATGGATTACAATGGCTTTATCCCACGCATAACTTCCATCCCACCTGCAACCCTCACATTTCTTGCTCCCTCTCCCATTCCATTCACATCAAGATTTATTTTCAAGTATCTTTATATACAGAAGATCGATTTAGTATATATTAAGTGAAGATTTCATCAGTTTGCACCCGCACAGAACATAGAGTGTAAAATACTGTTTCAGTACTAGTTATAGCATTAATTCACACTGAACAACACATTAAGGACAGAGATCCTACATGAGGATTAAGTGCACAGTGACTCCTGTTGTTGACTTAACAAATTGACACTCTTGTTTATGACGTCAGTAATCTCCCTAGGCTCTAGTCATGATAGTCATGAGTTGCCAAGGCTATAGAAGCCTTTTTTTTTTTTTTTTTTTTTTTTTTTTTTTTTTTACAGGCAGAGTGGACAGTGAGAGAGAGACAGAAAGAAAGGTCTTCCTTTGCCATCGCTTCACCCACCAATGGCCGCTGCGGCCAGCATGCTACAACCGGTGCACTGCACTAATCCAAAGGCAGGAGCCAGATGCTTCTCCTGGTCTCCCATGGGTGGCAGGGCCCAAGCACTTGGGCCATTCTCCACTGCCTTCCCAGGCCACAGCAGAGAGCTGGCCTGGAAGAGGGGCAACCGGGAAAGAATCCAGCGCCCTGACCAGGACTAGAATCCGGTGTGCCGGTGCTGCTAGGTGGAGGATTAGCCTATTGAGCTGCAGCACTGGCCCTGGAAGCATTTTGAGTTCACCACCTTCGATCTTATATCGACAAGGTCATAATGAAAGTGGAAGTTCTCTCCTCCCTTCAGAGAAAGGTACCTCCTCCTTTGATGGCCTGTTCTTTCCACTGGGATTTCACTCACAGAGATCTTTCATTTAGGTCTTCTTCTTCTTCTTCTTCTTTTTTTTTTTTCCCAGAGTGTCTTGGCTTTCCATGCCTAAAATACTCTCATGGGATCTGCAGCCAGATATGAATTCCTTAAGGGCTGATTCTGAGGCCAGAGTGCTGTTGAGGACATCTGCCATTCTATGAGTCTGCTGTGTATCCCGCTTCCCACGTTGGATCGTTCTCCCTTTTTTATTCTATCAGTTAGTATTAGCAGACACTAGTCTTGTTTATGTGATCCCTTTGACTCTTAGACCTATCATTATGGTCAATTGTGAACTGAAATTGATCACTTGGACTAGTGAGATGGCATTGGTACATGCAACCTTGATGGTATTGCATTGGAATCCCCTTGCACATTTCTAACTCCACCACTTGGGGCAAGTCCGATTGAGCATGTCCCAAATTGTGCATCTCCTCCCTTTCTTATTCCCACTCTTATATTTAACAGGGATCACTTTTCAGTTAAATTTAAATGACTAAGAATAATTGTATGTTAATTAAAGAGTTCAACCAACAGATTAAGCAGAACAAAAAAAAATACTAAAATGGATAAAGTATTACATTGTACATCAACAGTCAGCACAAAGGCTGATCAAGTCACTGTTTCTCATAGTGTCCTTTTCACTTCAACAGGTTTCCTTTTTGGTGTTCGGTCAGTTGTCACCTATCAGGGAGAACATATTATATTTGTCCCTTTGGGACTGGCTTAATTCACTCAGCATGATGTTTTCCAGATTCCTCCATTTTGTTGCAAATGACCAGATTTCATTGTTTTTGACTGCTGTATAGTATTCTATAGAGTACATGTCCCATAATTTCTTTATCCAGTCTACTGTTGATGGGCATTTGGGTTGATTCCAGGTCTTAGCTATTGTGAATTGAGCTGCAATAAACATTAAGGGGCAGACCGCTTTTTTGTTTGCCAAATTAATTGGTAAATTCCAAGGAGTGGGATGGCTGGGTTGGACAGTAGGGTTATATTCAGGTTTCTGAGGAATCTCCAGACTGATTTCCATAGTGGCTTAACCAGTTTGCATTCCTATCACCAGTGGGTTAGTGTCCCTTTTTCCCCACATCCTCTCCAGCATCTGTTGTTGGTAGATTTCTGAATGTGAGCCATTCTAGCCGGGGTGAGGTGAAATCTCATTATGGTTTTGATTTGCATTTCCCTGATGTCTAGTGATCCTGAACATTTTTTCACATGTCTTTTGGCCATTTGGATTTCCTCTTTGGAAAAATGTCTATTGAGGTCCTTGGCCCATCCCTTAAGTGGGTTGTTTGTTTTGATGTTGTGGAGTTTCTTGATTACTTTGTAGATTCTGGTTATTAACCCTTTATCTGTTGCATAGTTTGCAAATATTTTTTTCCCATTCTGTCTGTAGCCTCTTCACTTTCCTGACTGTTTCTTTTGCAGTACAGAAACTTCTCAACTTCATGCAATCACAAATGTTAATTTTGGCTTTGACTGCCTGTGCTTCTGGGGTCTTTTCCAAGAAGTCTTTGCTGGTACCTATATCTTGCAGGGTTTCTCCAATGTTCTCTAAACCTTTGGAATTTTTTGATTCGTGCTTAGTGGCTAAACAGAGTTTTGATAACATACATGTACAATACAAGAGGATCCTTATCATATTTTGGATATATCTTATTTGTTATATTTATTATTATTAACATTATTCAAATCTTTCATATCTTTACTAATGCTATCCTTTCAGGTGAAGAATTGTATTGAATTTTTCTACTGTGGCAATTATATAACTATTCCTCCTTTCAGTTTAAATTTTTGCATCATTACCTTTGAATTCATATAATTGGTGCATGCGGATTCAGCACTGTCATTGCTTTCTCATACTCTCCCTTATCTCTCTCCAGCAATACTTCTTTATTTCAACCCTATTTTAAGTATTGTAACATTTACATCAACTTTCTTTTGGGCAGTGTATACAAAGTGTATCTTTACATACTTTTTTCTGCAAACCTTCTGTTATCTTACAATTAAGATAATCACCATATAGCTGTTTTTGTATGCTAATTAAACAGAATTTCCATAAAATCTGGATGTATGAGGGTATTAAGAAAGTTCATAAAGATGTGTGTTATGGAAAAACTATGTATGAACTTCAAAATTTTCTTCTATTTGTCTTTATAGAAATTTTCAGTTTTCAGAAAATTCACAGACATTATCTCTTCAAAAATAAACACATTTTAATTCCTTTGTTCCATAACCTTTGAAACCCCTCATACAAATACATATACATAATGGCACCAAGGATACCTTAATTCTATTTTTAAAAGTTATGTTTCTAGATGTTATAATTATAATAGTATTTAGTAAACAAATATTAATGAAAATATTTTATATGTATGTATTTTCTATTATATCACCTTTCCTATGTTCATATTTCTCCTTATTTTTTTCTTCTCCTAAATTAAGTATTATTAGTTTACTTTAATCTATTATTTTTAACATCTTAATTTATCAATTTCACAGTAATAATTTTAGTATGCTCTTCTTTCTGTTAGTAACCCAGCATTTATAGAATGTAGCCTTAACTTGTTAAAAGTCAAATTTAAATTATTACTTGAAAACTCTGAAAAATTCGAAAGCCTTACAATTATGTAAGTTATTATGGTCATGTAGTATTATATTTTCTAATGTTTTATTATAAAAATTTAAAATGCAAAAAAGTTGAAGGACTACCATGAAAACATTCATACTCACCATTTAGAATTAATAATTAATATTGTCATACATTTTATCATAAATTTACTTATATTTTTGGCTATCAATTCATCAATCCATCTATTTTTATGCATTTCAAAGTAAGTTAGAGATATCAGTATGCCTAACTTAAATATTTCTGTGTATATATATATATTTATATACATACATGTAATATATATGAATAATTACAAGAGCATAATTTTGTTTATATGCTTTCTTTACATGCACTAAAATG
This sequence comes from Sylvilagus floridanus, assembly GCA_949820135.1. Classification (NCBI taxonomy): domain Eukaryota; kingdom Metazoa; phylum Chordata; class Mammalia; order Lagomorpha; family Leporidae; genus Sylvilagus; species Sylvilagus floridanus. The sequence goes on from OX463241.1 coordinate 106,831,533, forward strand.
TACAATTATTAAAAGTGTTATTCAATGATTTCTGATAATTGCATTTATCATGTAACTTTAAGAATTAAACTATTTTCATCACTCCAGAAAATTCTTTCTCAGCTTTACCTAAATAGTTAATTCCTCTCTCAACAGGCATATGTCATTCTGATGAGTTTTATGTATGTCAAGGATAATTTTCCCATAGCCCTTAACGTTTTACAATTTCAAGTATCTACCTGCTACAGTTTCCTTTAAAGCATATTTTATTATTTAATTTAGTTTAATTTGGCTGGTGTGTGATTTTTTCAGTATTTTTTCACCCACAAATTTTGATCAGAGAATACTCATTTTTCATTTCTGATGTATATTTTTGTTAAGAACAGCATTTGTTTAACTATTATTGTATTTCCAGCATTTCCAGAATTGTTTCTGGCTTCCATGTTTTTTGTAGAAAACTTATCTATGGGGCTATTATTGTATTTTGGGGGTAATTTTGTTATTATTTATTATGTATTTTTTAATGAAGATTTTTTTTTTTTGACAGGCAGAGTGGACAGTGAGAGAGAGACAGAGAGAAAGGTCTTCCTTTGCCGTTGGTTCACCCTCCAATGGCCGCCGCGGCCGGCGTGCTGCGGCCGGTGCACCACACTCATCCAATGGCAAGGAGCCAGGTGACAGGTGCTTTTCCTGGTCTCCCATGGGGTGCAGGGCCCAAGCACCTGGGCCATCCTCCACTGCACTCCTGGGCCACAGCAGAGAGCTGGCCTGGAAGAGGAGCAACTGGGACAGAATCCAGCGCCCCAACCGGGACTAGAACCCGGGGTGCCGGCGCCGCAAGGCGGAGCCTGTTGAGCCACGGCGCCTGCCAAATGAAGATTTTTTATTGATACCTTTGTTTTACATCTACAGTTTATAAGGAAAACACAAGAGTATATTCAATTAATTAGAAATTCAGATAAACAGTAACTTTTCTGTATCAAAAATGGTATGGAACAAATTTATACAAAAGTTAATTTACTACTTACTTAAAATTCAAATTAATCTGAGAATCCTATTTTTTCCTGCTAAATCTAATGACCTGTTTTCAGCTGAATACTCTAATTATTTTAAGTATGTATTCTTCTATGTGAGTTATACAATGTTTCAGTTTTCAGAAAATTCTCAGACAATATGTCTTCAAATATTGCTTCACTATGGTTCCCTGACTCTCCTTCTTGGAATCTCCTACTATATAGGTGTTGGATCTTTTTACACATACTACAAATCCCTTCAAATTTCTTCTGTAATCTCCATTAGTTGTTCATTCTCTCTTTGTGCCTATCTCTTATGAAACTCATCCTCATCCTCCGAGTGACTAATTTTAGTTACTGTGTTTTATAATTTCAGACTATCCATTTATTTATTTTGTTTATTCTCTACCTTACCATTAATTCCTATGATTTTATTCATCAATGTTATTCTTTTACTCCAGATTAAATTATCCCGCTGTTTGTATATGTTCTGATTTGTTTCTATGGCCTGTGTTATACATTGTATTTTGGTAAACTTGAATTTTCTCACACTACCCTGTTTTAAAAATGAACCCTGAAAATCACATACATCCTTGGAGGTCCAAAAAGGAATTGAACACAGGTGAACAGAATAAAAATTTATTAATATTTTACTTTAGATTTGTCAAAAGAAGTTTTAAGGAACTTTTACACTTTTATGGTACATAATTTTCAAAAATTTTATATATGCATGAAATCTGTGAAAAGTGAGACAGAATAATTAAATAAATCACTTCACATCACATATGTATATAACCAGTAGCATAACTCACTGTCCAATTGATTTTTCTAATTTCAACTAGAGTTTTTTCCATTGTATATCACATTTTCCTTTTCCTTCTTAATTTTATAACGCAATAAAATGGTGGAAAACATGAAAATCATTTTCCTTCCTTACATGTGTTATCTGAATTGCTTTTTTGAAGTATTCCTTCAAGATCGGAAGCATTCAAATATTACAATGGTTCAATTGAAGGTAGCAACCAGTTCTCCCTTCTCTATATGTGTGTGTGTATATGTATATATATATATATAATTTTGATAACTAAAATTGAATATTAGATATATTTATATATACAAGATTTTGTTAAAGAAAAAAAAAGAATCTGCATGAAATTGTAGTCGTAACTGTAGCAACATTGTTGATGGTCCATTACACATGAAGAATATTATGACCAGATAGGTTTGGAGTCCATGTGGAGAAGATCACATAATGTATTTAATAGGCTCTGTTCTAGCCTGTGAACACAGCTCTCAGTGTTATGTACCAAATTTGTCCCTTCATTGCCTTTTAGGAATTCTCAGAGTAGACATTATTTCATGAAATCTATTCCTTTTATATTAATAAAAATATTTTTAGAAAACTTAATTTCATGTTAAATTTTTGTTTGTAAATAAAATTCAAAAATTTAAAAAAGAATGGCAGTGTGAGCTTTGTCCAAGCATCCGTTTGACCAGTAATAGCGTCTCGTTTTCCTGTGCGTACCATTCTACTCACTCACAATACATGTGGTAGCATTGCTGAGGGTGCCACCTTCTAGTTCCAGGACTGACATAAGACAGATCTGACCAACCAAATTATGAGTGGAAAAATCCCCCTTTCTTCTAGGCTTGTAACATTGTTAAAGTAGACCCTTAATGCTGTCACTAGTTAGATACGCCCACCTGAGAACGCAAACAGTAGAGAGAACAGCATAGTTATCAGAGAGAAAGAGATAGTCCGGTTTGGATGAACTAATACAGAATTCTTGCATTCGGGTTTTCCCGAAGTTTCTGATGTGACTCACAAACTGATGTGAACCAATCCGACTTAGTTTCTCAACAACTATTTTTCCTTGTATTTCCTCTCTCATGCTTCTTGTGGAACACTGTATTTATATGGCACACTTCTGTGTCTCTTTCTTCTGATAGACTATGAATTCCTGCAATATTCATCTATATTCCACAAAGTCTTAGTAAAACTTCTGCCTCATAAAACATGCCAGTAAGCGATGGAGAAAGTAATTGAGAAAAGAGAGAAAAGAATCACCAGAGTCTAGTTTTTACAAAAAGACAGATTTCTTCCCTATTCTTCTCCTTTGCCATATTCTAGAGTAACCAAGGAAATCAAGATGTGCCCTTTGTATTTTCCAGCTACCCACACTACCTGCATGCAAAAGCTGACAATGCTTCATAAATTTTATTGACAGGACTGGTATTCTATATTCCATCTTATTGTCAGAACATATGCTGCATGATGCATTCTCATTTCTTCTTGATTCAGAAAACATGAGCGTTGTACTTACTCATTGGCAGAAGAATTACACTCACCAAGCAATAAATCTTTGCTGTCAGTAGAGCCCACAGGCCAGTGCATTTCAGGATGTGATGCAATCCCTCCTGTATTGACCCCAATGTGCAGGATTCCTGTGAGTAGTGACAGGCAAGCTAAAATCGCTTGAGCTTGTAGAAGTCGTCACAGGGATGATTAGAAATGTGGTATTGAAGCTAGAGTAAAATGTAGCTAATGGAAACAAAATGCTTGCTTTCAAAAACCTTTTCTGAAAGAGGCTAAATTAAAATGTCAGATGCAACAGCAGAGGTATCTTCTCATTAGTTAAAAAAACACATAGCAACCATTGCAGTTATTAGCTAAGATCTTCTCTTGTTATTGATTTTTGTATTGATTTGCTAGAAGAAACCCTAAAGGCAGCCCTAACTTACTTTCAATATATCTTCAATTCTCTCCAAGGCAGGAATTTGGATGAAGAGGAAGAACTGTTCGTGCACAATAAGGCTTATTACCGTGCTAACAGTAAGCATTTGCAAACATCATCACAGTGAATATTAAAGCTCACAACTGAAAAAAAAAATGAGTTACACAGTTTGGGAAGTCAAATGGGTTATTAGCTTATTGTATTTTCAAACGCTTTCTAATTGATCATTAACTGGAATTATTACAGGAGGCACACGTTGTGGTATATTTTGTGGCCAAATGATTGGACTCTGGATTAGACTGTTTTTAAAACCAAGCTTCACTGTTATGGGACCCCACGGCCCCAGTTTATTAGCTTTGAGATAAAATCATAGCATCTACCTAGTAGAGTTGTGTAAGGGTCACATAAGTTACTGTATGTAAAAGCCCTGGAATGGTGTCTGACACATAACAAGTATATGTAGATGTAAGTCTAAGTCATGTTCCTGTATTCTCTGATTAATCCTTATCTCTAGGAGGAGTCTTAAAAAGTCGATAGAAATGTGTCTTATGAAAATCTATGAATAGTTACTAAAATTGTATCTCACATATGTGTATACATATATGTATGATAAACCTATTTTGTTCTTATTTTTAAAAATTAAGAATCTCTGATAGCTCTCTTCAGAGGAATGGGATACAGAGGCAGAAACAAAACTTGAAGGGATAGGCAAATCTAGTTTGTTTAGCCTAATGAAGCCTTGCTCATTATTTGAGCTTTTAAGGAAGACTGAAAACACGTGAATGTAGCGACCTTCTTGAAGCCTCATTAAACTGCACTGACAGCCACTGATCGATCAATCACCAAGGAGTGCAGTCACTGCAACCAGTGGCTGGGACCAATAATCACCTTGTTAATTGGGTTTCATCATATAGACTGGGAAGGCAAGCATTCAGATGACAATATCATCCTGTGCTTCAATTTTGTCATTTATGAAATGGAGATAATTAATGATTCCTACCTCATAAGATTACTGCAAGAATTTAATGAGTTAACTCATAATTTATATATTATTTGATGCATTAGAATCATCTAAGTCCTTATTTTAAATAAATGCTTCTTGATTTATTGCAGTATGCAGCTCTCTCCTGATCTCTAATTTGAACATTGGATGATTGGTAATGCCACAAACCTATAATATTAACAGACCCTCATCGTATACAGCCTCTCATATTGTTAAAAATAGGGTGACATTTAAGCAAGTTCCAATTTGCCAATGCATGCTGAGAAAAAAATAACAAGGGTTCAACAGGCTCTAAGTGGCCCTTAATTCCATTTGCACAGCTAATGGCTTTTAAATAAGCCACTCAATGCCATTTGCTGGTGCTGTCCTCCATCCGCAGTGAAGCCCTGTCTATGTGCTTCACTGGAAAATTGAAATCCTCTTACCAGAATCGTAGAGTTTACAGATAGCTGAAAGGTAAATGAAAACACTTACCAATGGTTAAAATAAAATACCTAATAGGACTAACAGAACCCAAAAAAGCCAATTCTGTAAAACTCTTTCTCTCTCCCATCCCCCTTTCCTATATTGCAGTGTGAGGTTTTTCCTTGCCAAAGAGCAGCACAAATGATTAACATTTTGCTTCAGCTTCCAGTTGCCATTTTTTTTCCCTGATGATACAACAGACATGGGAAATATATTGATTTGTCTCGCGGAATAGGAAGTGTTTTGCTGAAGCTGTAACCAACCTCATTTTATGAGGAAGAAAAAATTGAGTCAGCTGCATGATTTAGGTCAGTGAAAAGTAAACCATCAGGAATGATACGAGAAAATTCAGTTTGTGGTCTAGTTTACATGTGGGATTGATGAGTCATGCATTAAAACCTAAGTCACTTATTAACCTTGGCTCTTTGGTCTTTATTTATGATTTCCTCATCTCTAAATGGCTTTACTAATATCAGGAAAATGCAGATGGCTGAATATGGTAATTACGTCCATTGGTTATTATATTCATTATAAATTAGTAGAATACAATGAAAGAACCTTTCCAACTATGCTATTTTATATATCTGGCACAATGACAGAATGTTTTATTGCTAGCTTGTCAGAAAACCGTGTTCATTCGTAAAAGGACTATTGCATGTGTTCACGCACTAATGTGTATTTAAAATGACTGATTTTGTTTAATAAATGGAAGAAGTTTGTGTTAAGCAATAATTAATAAAAACAATGAAAATAATTCCAACCAGTCTGTGACTATTTTGACCAATGCTGTTTTCATTGTCCCATGTTCCATGTTTTTCTGACATCTTATAAGACAGATGAACAGGAAGGTATGTCTAGAAAAATGGTCATTTAGTAATAAGCCTTTTTTCAGTAATGAAAATTTAAATATGTATCTTAAAAAGTAAAATAATAAAGAAAAAGAGAAGCAAGGAGGATGGGAGGGAAAGGAGGGAGATATGGAGGAACGGGGGAAGGGAATATCATTATATTCTTAGAATTGTATCTACAAACTGTATTGAAGCTGTTAAATCTAATTAAATTTAAAATTAAAAAATAAAATACTAATATATAAATTTGTTATTTACAAAATAGAAAAGGAGGTATATCTGGTGTTACTGAATGATTAATTTTGTGAGAAAGCAAACACAGATTATTTTCCCTTGTAAAGAAATGCTGCTACAATAAGCTACATTTAAATGACCAGGAATACACCCAAAATAATTTTCTATATTAGTACATTATCTAAAGCGATATTATAAAAACTCAAAAATCTTGTCAGGGATGACAAATATCTTAAGAGGAAGAGATTTTTCTGGAGACCAAACAGACTCTAGATTTCAGGAAAATGAAGGAAACTTTGTGACTTGGGAAAATTTGCTTTTCTGGCTGTACCTGTATTGCATTGCTGTCTGAGGGCTGAGGGAGTTACAAAATTTGCATCACGGAAAAATCTGATTGACTAAGAAATGATCGCTATTGTAAAGGGCTTGGGTAGCTGTTAATAGTACAGTTTCAGTAGTGGGAACCCAGACATGATGATCACAGCCTAGATGTTACTGTTTTTTGGAAGTTTGGGCATTGCAAGGACTCAGTGCTTGGTTGTCTAAAACTTAACATCGGCCCTTCATTTCTTTAAAGCCAAAAGATACCAAAAGTACCAATGGCTTCCCCAGAGGACAATATAAGGAATCTTAACACCACCTCAAGTACTACTGTGTATAATACTTTCATCTCTAAAAATAGATGCCTCCAATTTGTTTATTCTTAGCCTGATTTTTGGCGGCAGAAAAATAATGTGTAATGGCCATGAAAAGACTTCTGCTCTCTTCTACATAGGAATCCACAGGGTTGGGGATAAAAGGTTGACACCTTTCTAAGATCCTCTCCATAAACACATCTGTGTTCCTGTAACTTATGTCTGTTGTTACACAAAGAAGTCAAAAGGGCTACAAATAATTGAGTGAACAAAAACAGAGGGACTGGTTTGGGTGTGTTTTCCCCTGTCCATTGGAAACTATGCATCACCAAGATGACTCACCCTCCTCCGAGGGCCATTCTTCTTTAGGGAACATTCCTTCACCCTCTGCTGCCAACTTATTCCCCACCAAACACTCAAAGCTTCAGAACATCTCTAGTTCCAACCTGCTACACTTCTAAGGGATTGTTCTCATTTTCCCTCATTCCTGAAATTTACACCACATTAATTCATGTAGCTCCACTTCATCTTTGCCATTATTTCATTTTTTAAGGGTGAGGCTTATCGTTCCAAAAGTCCTACAGTTTTGCTGAAGTTGTTCATTAAATAAACTGGATCCCAGGATTCTGGCAAGAATAGCTACCAAACTCTGCATTCAGGTTCATGGGTTTACTGAGCACAGCTTGAGATTGGCAAAGATGTCCGAGGAAGGGAAGTGAATTTCTTTCACAAGACAACGTTAGTTTTATTTGGAAATTTTGAGTGTCTGTTTGACCTTGTTTGAACTCACTATGAAACTGGTGTTACTACTTCCATAGAATATTCTAGTGAAACAAAGAATAAAATCAGGTCACTAAAGATAGTCTAATAATCTGCTTTAATCTTAGCACACTGGGATTATAACCTTCTCTCACTTGGTAGGCTGAATACAGGTTTCCCTTTAAGTTGTCATTGACCCTTAAACTAGCTGAGGCTGTAGGAACTGACTTTCAGAGACACTGGTTTCTGATGACTGTAATATTTTAGGACAGACACTTTGGTAACTTGTTTTCTTGTGCCCCTTTTAGACAATTTGCTTTCAGAGGAAGAAGGATTTATTATACATACTGCTTTCAATGGTTTTATTCCTTTCTGTTTGGGGACATTTGTCTTAAAAAAGAAACTTACCTCTGCTCTCCCCAAAAAAAGTCACAAAAAATTATAGCATCAAAGAATTCAGTGATATCATAAAGTGAGAAAAAACACATGGTGGAATCTTGTTCTTTTTTTTATTTTCTTTTTTTTTCTTTTTTCTTTTTGACAGGCAGAGTGGACAGTGAGAGAGAGAGACAGAGAGAAAGGTCTTCCTTTGCCGTTGGTTCACCCTCCAATGGCTGCCGCGGACGGCGCGCTGCGGCCGGTGCACCACGCTCATCCGATGGCAGGAGCCAGGTGCCAGGTGCTTTTCCTGGTCTCCCATGGAGTGCAGGGCCCAAGCACTTGGGCCATCCTCCACTGCACTCCCTGGCCACAGTGGAGAGCTGGCCTGGAAGAGGGGCAACAGGGACAGAATCCGGTGCCCCGACCGGGACTAGAACCCGGTATGCCGGCGCCGCAAGGCAGAGGATTAGCCTGTTGAGCCACGGCGCCGGCCAGGAATCTTGTTCTTAAATAAGATCCTCCCATGAAGTAGCTCACAAATTCATACTTTTATTACTTCTTATTAAATTTTGCACCCTCTTATTTATGATCATCTGATAATTTCAAATTCTAATATTAGCAATTATTAAGCATTTATTGTAGACCTTTCACTTACAGCCAGAATACTGGCTCATGAAATCTTAGAAGATTTATTATCTTCTAGTATCCAATAGAATCCATGCCAGATTGGACCCAAAAACATATTGCCCCTAAGAGTTTTAGGCCCCTTTGTTATAATACCTCTCTGATTCTCCTCTACTGACCTTCGTTTCCCATTTCCACCCATGTTCCATCATACTCAGCAGAAGAGGAAGTTTTTGGCCTTTACTTTTCATATTTTCAGTGCCCTTTGACATCCAAAGTCTTATCTCACTTGGGGTCACGCCGCAGTCTCCAGCTAAGCCAGCCTCCCAGGATCTCCAATTACATGCACTGCAGTTTTAAGTCAATTAATACTACTTGGAATAATGTTTTTGACTCTTTTGCTTTCTGTCTCTCTGTCAATGTTATGAAAACATAATTTTATGAATAGTTAATATTTGTACTTCTTTATGGGACACCATGTGATATGGCAGTACATTTGTATGTGGTGTATGATAGATAATCTATATATCCTAAGTAGATAAAAATATAATTTTTAAACCAATAATATCTTACATGCTTTCCATTTCCTTCAATTGCTAACTGGACAATATTTAGTGTCCATATACTGCATTCCCAGAGCTCCCACTTGGTCTTCTTGACTCAAGGATTTTCCTCTATCTATCAGGTAGACAATTAGGCATCAGTGGCAAGGGAAGAGCCACAAAACCCTCATTGGAAAGCGAGTGACTGGGGATCCTGCTCTTTACTAGCATCTACTCAAATCATACACTTTGTGGTTTAACTTGTGGTTAAAATATCCTGATAAAATGGGAGCTATGCCAAACTAGAAAATTCTTCTTTGTAACTACATGTTCAGAGTGCACAAAGGTATGCAACTCCTAGATTTTAATTAAAAATGCTAATCAGGGACATCATGGCCTTATCAGCAGTCCACACCCTTCATGCTTTAGGGATAAAAGTCTTAAACCAGGAAAAAAGTTTACCACTTGCTCTCACCACTGGCCCATTCTTCCCTTGGAACATATATTAATATACTTTTGTTTTATTATTTCAGCATTCATGTCTCTGAATAATAATTCATTATTCAATTGGGGAAAGGGAACTGAAGAAATCCTGCCATTAGTGACACAGCTTACATATCCTCTTCACCAGTTTGTGCACGAATTCCAGATCCAGTTTTTCAGACTACAACATTTACTTTCTCATTGACATACAAAATTTATTTCTTTTCCATCAACTTCAAATCCTTTCAGGTGATTTGAAAATCCACATTATATACTCCTGTCACACACAAACACACACACACACCCATACACACCCACACACACACACACTCTTGTCTTCCAGTATTCCTCTATCATACATTATATTTTATCTTAGATTTCTTATTTCCCTTTATTTATTTGTATATCTGTAAATTATACCTCCATGTGTTTTCTCATTGTGTTTCTTCTCTCCATTTTTCTATGCTGTCTGTGTAACCAGTTTTCTTATTCTTCTACTTTAAGACCCAATTCCTCTTGAGCATATTCTAACCTCTTAAGTACACAATGTTTTCTCACTTTTGTGCAGCAAATGCTGCTAGCAAATGTCAGTAGCATGCAAGTTAGCATATATTTTTTATGGTTGCTTGTTTCATGTGCATTTAATTTGTTTTGTAGTATGATGAAGAGATTCTAAATTCAATCATCTATTCATTTAACACTTGATGTCAACCACTTGTCAGGCATTTTGCAAGAAATTTAGACAGTGGTTCCTGAAAGCACGGTAGCTGGAGTAACATAAGCAAACATATCACTCTCTGTTATTGCATTTGTAGTAGGCATTACTAATTGATCACAGCACCCTTTCCTACTGAGTTTGAAGATAGCTTTATAATCTCATAGCTGGTCATTACCAAACAATTGTATTAACAAGCATATTGAAATCTGTTTGGTATGACTGATCTATATAAGACAAAGAAAAATGTGTATGTGTGTGTGCGTGTAAAATCAAACTCAATTCAGTTTTCTAAAAGTGGGAACAGAACCTTATTTCTGAATTGTATGTCTGATAAAATCTAGAGGGTCTCAACAGAAATTTGTGAATAATTTATTGACATGGAAAACAAATTTTATATTAACATTCAAGCTTCACTAACATTGTCTACAGAAAAATACGATTTATCCACATAGAAGGTATAATGAGAGCCAATAGTCCCACATTGATTTATTTCTTCAACCACACTCAGAAACACCAAGCAATGTAATTAGCAGCAGCATCTTCAGACACAAAGAAAATCAATTCCCATGCATGCATACGCATAGACACTGGATCTTAGAATTTTTCACAAAGCCTGATTGAATAGACTGCATCCACAATAGAGAGACTTAAGTGCACCCTTTCATAATACATCTTGACTAATACTGAAAATGCCACAGACCAGAAAAAGAACCACAACAAATTTAAAAAATTATAGTACAGCACAACTAGTGGATAGAAAAGATTATTGGTCCAGTTTGCAAACAGCAAACTTCTGAAAGTGTTTGGTACATATATATTGGGTTGCATTACAGATGAAATTAAGAGAAATCATGAATGAGAAAAGCAAAGCAGAGGGCCATATGTACCGTCTGTGTATTAGGGAAATGAATAACTAATCAGTGGCAATATTTCAGAATATTGTAATACACAAATTCAAAAAGACTATATTTTTATCTTAGTCATAAAATTAGGAAGTGATTGTGAGAGAAATACAACCTAAAAGAGTTGTAGCAAAGGTATGTCATGTGACAAAATATCTTGCATTTTTAAATTACAGAAGTTTCTTCTATAAAGACAAAGCATATGCTTAACTAGATTTATTTCTACAAGCCATTCCTTAGGCTATGAAGGAAAAATCATTTCCATCACTGCCAAGCCCCCTGATTGTTCTCCAATTTCTCATCAGCTTGGGGAGATTGTGGCTCTCCTACTCTTAGTTGAAGTGTTAGCAATGTCTAGCGTAAAACGAAATTGCCAAAGCCAAACAACCCAGTCTCCTTTACCTTTTGTTTCCATTTGATGGAAGTATCTTGGCTTCCACATTATTGTATAATTTTCAGTTGTTATAGCTTGTACAGGCCTGGATGCACAGTACCAAGTAGTTCCTTTCAGTACAAAAGTTCTGATAAAAAAAAAAAAAAAAAAACCCTGTATATGTAGTTAGTTCAAATGGACCTAGAATTCTATCATAACTTCTGATAGATACATACATATATACACATGGATTCAAGAAAATGCACTGGAACCAGCAGGTACTTAACATAATTAAAATGAAGGCAGAGAATCATTTACTTTAAAACCAAAATAAGGGCTGGCGCCGCGCCGCGGCTCAACAGGCTAATCCTCTGCCTTGCGGCGCCAGCACACCGGGTTCTAGTCCCGGTCGTGGTGCCGGATTCTGTCCCTGTTGCCCCTCTTCCAGGCCAGCTCTCTGTTATGGCCCGGGAGTGCAGTGGAGGATGGCCTAAGTGCTTGGGCCCTGCACCCCATGGGAGACCAGGAGAAGCACCTGGCTCCTGCCATTAGTTCAGCGTGGTGCGCCAGCCACAGCGTGCCAGCCACAGTGGCCATTGGAAGGTGAACCAACGGCAAAAGGCAAAAGGAAGACCTATCTCTCTGTCTCTCTCTCTCACTGCCCACTCTGCCTGTCAAAAAAAAAATAAGAAAATATGGCACTTAACTTTATATTTAAAATTAAAATAAATATTATAAAATTATTTATCCATAAAAGTATGGACTCCTTCTAGAAGTAAACAGTGAGCAAATAAATTCTTTCTTATATTACTTAGAAGAACTCTTCATTGGAAATATAGAGGTAAGTAAATTAAAACTGTGCTTTATTTCTGTCTTCATCATTTTAGCATCTGTAACATCCTAACTTTTTTCCCCTTGGTGTAGTACAAACTGACCCATTTTGAAGTATTTGGAACATCAAAGTTTTATTGTATGGAAATGCAAACTGGTGCAGCCACTGTGGAAGACAGTGTGGAAATACCTCAGAAATTTGAATGTAGAACTACCATATGACCCAGCCATCCCACTCCTGGGGTTTTACCCAAGGGAAATGAAATCAGCATATGAAAGAATTATCTGTACTCTCATGTTCATCACAACTCAATTCACAATAACTAAGATATGGAATCAACCCAAATGTCTGTCAGCTGAAGACGGGATAAAGAAATTATAGGATATATCCACCATGGAATACTACACGGTAGTAAAAAAAAAATGAAATCCTGTCTTTTGCAACAAAATGAATGAAATTGGAAAACATCATACTTAGTGAAATAAGCCAGTCCCAAAAGGACAAATATCATGTTCTCCCTGGCATGTGATAACTAAGAGCACCTAAAAGGTAATTTATAGAAGTGAAATTGAATCTTTGCAATGTGATAACTTTGAACATCCCTTGTATTGGTTGTTTTTTTTTTTTTTCATAGTCTGTTGAACTCTTTACTTAGAATAGAGTTAATCTTTTGTGTATAAAATTAATTGAAAATAGATCTTAGTAAAAAATAAGAATGAGAATAGGAGAGGGAGGAGCAAGAAGGGTGGGAGGGCAGGTAGAGTAGGAAGAATAGCTATGTTCTTAAAGCTGTATTTATGAAATGCATAAAGTTTGTATACCTTAAATAAAAGGTTTCTGGATAAAAAAAAAGATAATGCAATGTTCTGTGCAAAACCAAACTGATTATGGTACTTCGTAATTGAAGTACTTCATATGAATCTATTGCTGTCCTGTTCTTTGCTCTTAACTATCTGTACTTTTTTCTTGGAGTACCCTTTAGGATAAAGAGAAGGAGATTCTTTTAGCAAAAGTGAGAGGGATTGATGACAAATGTATCAAAAAGGAAAATAATAGTATTTTGGTTTTAGTCCTCTTAATAGTTTGATATTTGGAGACATAAAAAGTTAGTAAGAATTTTTACTTTAAATGAGAAAACACTTGGGGACTTAGATTAAGACAGTAAGACTGATGGAAACTGCCTGAGATCATCTGTCACAATCAGGTTATCAAAGCTTAGGTAAAATTATGGTGTAAATCTGAATTCCATATATCTGAAGTGAATTTGCACAAAGAAGGGTAGGTTTTTACTATTTTACTATTTACCTACTACAAATCACAAATACTACTATTGTAGGGAAAATACATTGAAAAATGATTTCTTTCAATTATTAGCAACTGTTGCAGAAAAGATATAAAGCTTAAAATTGCTGAATTGCAATTAATGGTTCTGTTGTTTATTAACTGAGTAACTTTGATTTAAAAATTCTTTCTTCCCTGACATTAACTTCTGACCTTAAAGTAATATGCTCATATCTTATGAATTGACTCCATAGGACTAGGAAAAGATATAATAATATAATTCACATGAAAACATAAGTAGACATATTGAAGTATGAGGTTCCATTAACATTATTATACTTTTCATTAAAAGCTTAACAAAGTGATAAACATTTCAATACCACTTTAGCTACAATGTCATAATTTGAATAAATAAGGTCAACCTGGGGATGGCACTGAGGTGTAATGAGCTAACCTCAGCCTACAGCCAGGGATCCCATATGAGTGTTGGTTCGATCCTGGTTGCTCTGCTTCCAATCCAGCTCTCTGCTATGGCCTGGGAAAGCAGCAGAAGAGACCCAAATGGTTAGGACCTTGTACCCACGTGGGACACCCAAAAGAAGCTCCTGGTTCCTGCTTTCTCAGATTTACCCAGCTCTACCATTGCAGCCATTTGGGAATTGAACCCATGAATGGAAGACTTTGCTCTCGGTCTCTCCCTCTCTCTGTCTGTAACTCTGCTCCTCAAATAAATAAATAAAATCTTAAAAAAAAGATCATTCTGAAGATTACCATAAACATGGGGACATGAAAGAAAAAAGGAAGCATGCTCATCAATATCCAGTCAGTAATATTCTGAGGCAACCTCCCGACATTTTCAAAATGAGACCAATATTGATCTCATAGCAGTTCAAAAAGGGTGAAAATCTCACAAATTGCAAGCAGTGTATCAGAACATCATGACTGAGATCCACTTCTACTTGAAAAAGTAATTCTGCATTGAATGTGTCTTAAGAGCTTTTATTACATTCTCATACAAATCACATAAACACACATGTACCCCAATAACCTGACCTTATACTCCTCAACACACAGAAGTCTAGCTAAGTCAAGAGAGTCTACAACAGGGATATTAACATCTGCATCAAATATTGTAGTCCCAGCCATTTGGCCTCCTGTGAGCACAAGCACAGAAGCAGAGCTGAAAACACTGGTGAACATGTAGAATGAACAGAAAAGGACATTTCTCATTTATTTCAATTTTTCCTCAAAAATTTCTGTTCAGTTGAACTAGTGGGGAGCTTTTGAAAGAGTGTGGATACTTGCTCTTTTTCTTGGTTGCATTGAATGTGGATTTGCTGAAAATGATCAGGAAACTTGCCCTACAAAACCTCTACATGCAAGCCTGGACTCAGATAGAATCATCAACCAGCTGCTATGTAACATTTGGATCTTTATATATCCATTTCTTTTCTGTCCTCAAGAAGCCTACTGTCATCATTATACTACAGATTCTCATTCAAATCTAAAGTTTCTTATTGATATGAGGGTAATAGTAGGTTCTATTGTCTTTTAAAGTTTAATTGATGTTTTCAAAACATTGCTATAAGAGTTCAGTGAAAAAAAATCTGTAACTGTGAATCTTAACATAATGTTATTCTCAGGAAAGAGTATATATTTGGGAAGGGTTTTTATTTGTACAAACTGAATAAGTACAACCAGCCCATACCTAAGTAATATGTATTACTCAGATATTTGATTACAACAATGTGGTAAAATCAATATCTACTACTGGTATGTAAAAACTGTTAAACACTGGCCTGCACCACAGCTAACTAGGCTAATCCTCCACCTTGCAGCGCCGGCACACCAGGTTCTAGTTCTGGTTGGGGCACCGATTCTGTCCCGATTGCCCCTCTTCCAGGCCAGCTCTCTGCTGTGGCCCGGGAGTGCTGTGGAGGATGGCCCAAGTGCTTGGGCCCTGCACCCCATGGGAGACCAGAAGAAGCACCTGGCTCCTGCCATCGGATCAGCGCGGTGTATCGGCTGCAGCGTGCTTGCCGCGGCGGCCATTGGAGAGTGAACCAACGGAAAAAGGAAGACCTTTCTCTCTGTCTCTCTCTCTCACTGTCCACTCTGCCTATCAAAAAAAAAAAACTGTAAAACACTGATCAAGTGCCCTTGGATATGGAGAGATGAATAAATAACATGTACTATTATTACACTTTCAGCACAAACTCAAGCACACACACACAAAAAATTCTTCATTTAAGAAAATAAAATTATATCTGCGGGGGCCAGCACTGTGGCTCACTTGGTTAATCTTCCTCCTGCGGCGCCAGCATCCCGTATGGGTGCCAGCTCTAGTCCCGGTTGCTCCTCTTTCAGTCCAGCTCTCTGCTGTGGCCTGGGAAGGCAGTGGAGGACGGCCCAAGTGCTTGGGCCCCTACACCCACATGGGAGACCAGGAGGAAGCACCTGGCTCCTGGCTTCGGATCGGCGTAGCTCCAGCTGTAGTGGCCAATTGAGGGGTGAACCAACGGAAGGAAGACCTTCCTCTCTGTCTCTCTCACTGTGTAACTCTGTCAAATATATATATATATATATATATATATATATATATATATATATCTGCATCTAAGCCAGACAGGTCACCATCAGTCATTATTACTCTACAGTCCTCCTTTCCTCTTGGGACAGCATAATCAGAAGGTCTTTCTATTGATTAGCATATTAATAACCATTGAGATTTTGCTCTCCCTGTCTATTGATCTCTCAACTTTTGTGGTTTGCCCTATCATAGTTGAGAATCTTTTTCTGAAGATGGTCAGGTCCATGAGTTCAACAGCAATACAGCCTTTCTAGCTTCTTTTTATTTATTTTTTATTTTTATTTAGTAAATATAAATTTCCAAAGTACAGTTTATGGATTACAATGGCTTCCCTCCCCTATAATTTCCCCCCACTCACACCCTCCCATATCCTGTTCCCTCTCCCCTTGCATTCACATCAAGATTCATTTTCAATTATCTTTATACACAGAAGATCAGTTTAGTACATATTACGTAAAGATTTCAACAGTTTGCCCTCACCTAGAGACACAAAATGAAAATACTGTTGGAGTACTAGTTATAGTATTAATTCATAATGTACAGCACATTAAGGACAGAGATCCTACATGATTTTTTTTAAAGAATTGATTAATTATCTATGCATTATTATCTATCGATTTAGAATATATTAAGTAAAGATTACATCAGTTTGCATCCACACAGAAAAACAAAGTGTAAAAATATTATTTCAGTACTAGTTAGAGCATTACTTCACATTGGACAACACATTAAGCACAGATCCCTCATGAGACGTAAGTACACAGTGACTCCTGTTGCTGACGTAACAATTTGACACTCTTGTTTATGGCGTGAGTAATCTCCCTAGGCTCTAGTCATGAGTTTCCAAGGCTATGGAAGCCTTTAGGGTTTGCTGACTTCGATCTTCTTCCGACAGGGTCATAGTCAAAGTGGAAGTTCTCTCCTCCCTTCAGAGAAAGGTACCTTCTTCTTTGATGGCCTCGTTCTTTCCACTGGGATCTCACTCACAGAGATCTTTCATTTAGGTCTTCCTTTTTTTTTTCCCAGAGTGTCTTGGATTTCCATGCCTAAAATACTCTCATGGGCTCTTCAGCCATATTCAAATGCCTTAAGGGCTGATTCTGAGGCCAGAGTGCTATTTAGGACATCTGCCATTCTATGAGTCTGCTGTGTATCTCACTTCCCATGATGGCTCATTCTCTCCCTTTTTGATTCTATCAGTTAGTATTAGCAGACACTAGTCTTGTTTGGGTGATCCCTTTGACTCTTAGACCTATCAGTGTGATCAACTGTGAACTGAAATTGATCACTTGGGCTTGTGAGATGGCATTGGTACATGCCACCTTGATGGGATTGTATTGGAATCCCCTGGCATGTTTCTAACTCCACCATTTGGGGCAAGTCTGATTGAACATGTCCCAAATTGTACATCTCCTCCCTCTCTTATTCCTACTCTTATATTTAACAGGGATTGGTTTTCCGTTAAAATTTAAACACCTAAGAATAATTGTGTGTTAATTAAAGAGTTCAACCAATAGTACTAGAACAACAACAACAACAAAAAATACTAAAATGCAAACTGCCACAAATTAGGGTATAGATGAATACCCATCACAGAACCTTCTAACTTCCATCATCCTACCAGGTTGTAGAAAACTTTCTACCCTACTGCAGTACTTGAAGATACTCTTTTCCTCTTTGTCTTTTCTTTTCTCATCTCAGGAGCCCAACACAAACTCATCAATGGTCTTTGAAAATATCCTATGACCAAAAAATATGGAAGATACAGTAACACCCTTGGTTATGCTTGACCATGTCTATGAATGAAAAAACATAATGTATAGCTACAAATTGAAATCTCACCACATAGTACATACTCTTCTCCCTGCTACAAAGCTGAGGTTCCATCAAATTTGCTTGGTTTATTTTTTTCTTTTTATGACTTAAAACCTCATCAGATTTAGCACAGTGGTTAAGATGTCACTTAAGAGGGTCAGGTTCAACTCCCTGCTCCTCCACTTCTGATTCTAGTTTCCCCTTATTGAATACCTTGGAGGCAGCAAAAGATGGCTCAAGTAATCAGGTCTCTGCCACTCATACAGGAAACCTGAATCAAAATCTGTGCTCCTGCTCTTGAGGGCATTTGGGGAATGAACCAGGGGCATAGAAGATCTCTCTCCCTCTCCTTTTTTCTCACCCCTCTTTTTGTCCCTCCCCTCCCTATTTTTTTGTCCTTAAAATGTTAAGAAAATACTGCATCTTAGCTGTTGTTCTTTATTTTGAAATAGGTGCTATTTTTTTTCATCTGGTAGTAGCATCCTTAGACCTGCTCAAGGATTCCAGGGTTCCATGCAATAGATGACCCTTAAAACGACAAAGATACAAAATTAAATGATTGTCAGATACCAAAGTTAGTTACGTCACTAGGATCTGCTGCTCAGGGCTGGGACAGAGTGCAAAAGTGTTGTTTTGACTAAAACCATTCAGGCCCAGAGAAATGCTTCCCCACCTCTTGCCCCATATTGATGAATAAGCTGTGCGTCTATCTGAATGTTGTGATGGTTTGGGGATGTCCCCTCTACAAATTGGAAATAGATACAAAAAATAGTTTAAGTGCTTTAAGATCTTGGGCTGGAGGAAAGACCTGACTAAATCCTTCTTCTTTCAGTATATGAATATAATTTGATATTTTATATCTGAACCTTCATTTTCTTCCTCTTCTTTGTATCCTGGTCCCTAATTCTAAAGATACCTATGGATTAATAGAATCTTTGCAACAGTTATACAAGGTGGCCTGGTAAC
This sequence comes from Sylvilagus floridanus, assembly GCA_949820135.1. Taxonomy (NCBI): domain Eukaryota; kingdom Metazoa; phylum Chordata; class Mammalia; order Lagomorpha; family Leporidae; genus Sylvilagus; species Sylvilagus floridanus. The sequence goes on from OX463241.1 coordinate 106,850,711, forward strand.
ATTGTCTACATTAATGCATATTACTCTTAAATCTATTTATATGTAGATCTACACATAACATGTAGGAACCCTGACACCAACTCTTCAATTGGCTACATTGGATATTGAAGCTAGAATTGTGATAAAAATACTCAACAAGAATTAAAGAAAGTTTGAAAAAACATTTATTTATATTTACTAAGTGAATTACAAATTGATACTTATTTTACTTTCATATTTGCTAGACATGCTAAATATTTAAGAAGCAATTAACTTTTTAAATGTGCCAAAGTCATCAAATTCTTTCTATCCTCTCTAATTTATATTTTTTTATATTGTACGCCAGGCTTTATACTTTGAACAAAATTCCTTTACAGTTTTGATCATTCATGCCATCACTGTCAAAAGAATATAAGTATCTAAAAGTACTATGAAAAACTATGATTATATCTGAAAAATAAATGTTATGAAAATAATATATAACAGTTTATAAATTATAATTGTTATTATGTATTAACTAACCATTGCACTTTCAAGAACAGAGTGCCTACTTTTACACAATGAAAATTAAAATCAATCATATTTTTATCTTACCTACTTTTGTTTCATAAAACCATCAATTTCCCATGTTTTCTATTTTTATTATGAAAGTATATTGTCTATTGCCTTGATAAAACATATTTTATTTAACATTTTAATTATTTTATATATAAATTTTATTATTCATACACCTTCTACATGGGCCTTTGTTTGGATTCTTGTCCTGGGCTCTTAAATTTCAGAAGGAGACCTGTGAGGTAAAACAGTGTGAACAGATTCATTTTCCCAACCCTGACCTTTAAATATGGTCAGCAGGCTTGTACATAATTGATTTCCTGGCCCTTAAAGGTGTGTTGTTTTCATTGCAGGTGAATTTCCAGGACTCATTTTACTACTGCCCCACTTCCTTTAATTCTACTTCAAAGCCATTGTTAACTGGTGGCTCTCTGATACCAACTTAATTCTTCACTGAGACCTTGTAAATTATCTGTTCATAATTCTCCATTGTGTTTGATCTGCAAGTTTTGGTCATAGAGTAATTTTGATTCACTCTAGTTGCCAGCTTCCCTGATGGCTTGAGTAGTAAGAATCAGTTTGGGCCACTTTAGGAGCCTGTACCTATCATTGGAATTTTAAAAATTTTGTTTAATATATACAGATTTCATGTTTTTTCATATATACAGATTCAGGAACATAGTGATACTTTCCATCCCACCCTCCCTCCCACCCATGCTCCTACCCTTCTATCTCTTCCCTATCCTATTCCTGTCCTTATTTTTTACAAAGATATATTTTCAACTACCTTGATATTCATAAGATTAACCTTACACAAAGAGTTCAACAAATAGTATGAAGAAAGAAAAAAAAAAACAAAAAAACGCTGTTCCTCAACAGTTGCAGTAAGGGCTGTTACAGATCATGGCATTTCAATTCACTCTTATAGTTTACCTTTTAGGTACTCTATTAGCTACCGCACTGGAATTTAGAAAAATTGGCCCTGATTTACATTGTAGGTGATGGACAGGGAGCGGAAAAGGAGGTGTGGAGGGAGAAACAGTAGTCAGATGATTAACACTAACCTATTATTACCACGGAAACAAGATAAAGGGAATTATTTAGAAAGGAAGAAATTTTTGTGTATATTTTAAAAAATGCAAAATACTACCAAAATTTCAATATATGTCATCTATATTTATAAAAGCATATGTCTTCTTATGGAATCTCATTTCTCTACTAAAATTAAAGGAGGTCCCTATCCTGAAACAGATAAGATAATTTTCTATTACATGTATTTATGTAGCTTATTTTATCCATTTTTAATATTTGGTTGCTCTGTGAACTAAAATTGAATAAACTGTATTAGAATTCATGAACAGAGACAAGACACCAAGGCTAGGAAACAATCTTTATTATTATTATTATTATTATTATTATTATTACCATGCTGGCAGCAGACTTAGTTGATTTTTTATCCAAAAGTCTGAAACCCCAAAGAGAGATTCCTTATACATTGTTTAAGTTTCTTTGGTTTCTTTATATGGCTACCTGCATAATTTGATCAGATATTCTAATGTTACATGCAGCCACAGGAGCTGATACAATACTGCCCGTCTGTACATAGTGACTGCTGATGTTTTTTTCTACACACATCTGACCAGTATGCTGTCTGGAAAGGGTTAAACCATTGCTCTGTATTAGCAAGCAGAACCTGAAATGGTTACATAGAAGCCGATAATAACTCCAGTTGATGCATTCATAGGCAACATATAATGACCACATTCCATTTTCAGGGTAAGTTTCTTCTTCTCTATCTGTCTTTGTGGAGGCCTCTGCCACAAAACCAATGCATATAAATGCCAGCACCTAAAGTTGAATGTCAGGCACCTATATATCATTCACCTAAAAATTACTTTCAAAAAAGTAACATAATTTAATTATCAAAACATGTAAGACAGGAAGTAAATACATTATCTGTCAGCAACTATTATCTTGGTAGTTCAGACTTTAATCCTGAGAACTGTATCTATGAACTACATTGACTCTGTTCTCTTTTTATTAATATCACATTAACATTAGAATTGATGAAAATTGTATTGTAGTAATTATCATGTATTTGCTATGACCCCGAGATTCTAATGTATTAATGAATTCCTTAAAAAAGAAATGTAACCGCCTTATTATCAGCATTCCAAATGCCTTTTGTGAGTTTGTCAGTCCTAGTTGGAGATGGTATCTTTTCTCTGTTGCTATAGAAGCTCTCGGCTGCACACTCGTATTATGAAGCCAAAAGTGACTCAAGATCATCTAATTAAATGCTATTAGATGGAGACTGACCCTGAGCTAGAGCTGCAGAAATAACTGGAGGAAAGATCTGATACGCAAACCCACTGGCCTGACCAGGTTTTAGCTAGATACTTATTCGGACTGTTTGGTGCTTGTGTTGTTTAAAGATAGTATTTTGAAAATCACCTAGAAGTTAGAGGAAATTCACTGCAATAATTAGTGTGTTTTCCCTTCCTCCTGCATCTGTCTATACCGTAAACCTCATCACCTAGGTTCCCACTTGTCCTATGAGCATTCTATGCTATTTTGTAGAAGTGTGAGTTGAGAGGATACATCATACAGCAGAAATAAGTGGCCCTGGTGTCTAGACTATCTGTTTCTGTAATCTCAGGGCTTCTGGATCTGAATTAGTTTAACACCAAATGAAGCACTTTCGTTGTAGGACAAATTGCTGATCTCACCACTCAAATGGGGAGTGAGATCTAGTTTCATAACTCATATAATCAATTGCATTTCTTCAGGCACGTAATCTCTGATAGGGTTTAAAATAATCAGGAAGTGTTTAAAGCACCCTACAAATAGTTCCAAGTGCAGTATATGCTATTTTCAAATACCAGCAGCTTTTTACCATGTTCACAGTGATACCAGGAATGATAGGAGCTATAGAGACAAAACTTGTCCTCAAGCTCAAAGGAGACAGGCTATGTATCAGCAAAGAGCAGGACCCTGGATATTCACTGGGTCCGTTTCTTACTCCCTGATATGTATTTGTTTTTCTTTAGCAGGTAGACGTTTACCACTTCCTCCTCAGTTGGTCTAACAGAGATTACAGTAAGCCTCAGGACAATCAAGGTCACTGCGAAGTATACTATTATAGAGCTCAGAGGAGTTCACATAGCTCTGGTGCAAAGGGATGCATGCAAATGCTTGTCACTACTTATAAACGTCAACTGCCTGCAATCCTGACTATGGGTATCCAGCAAGGTGATAGTGAATGTTTGACAATTAAGGAAGAGAAAGATGGGGGAGGGCAGGGCAAGAAGGGATGAAGGACAGAAGCCTGCATTTTAGTGTTTGCCAAAATTCAGTGGTGTAAATACTCACACTGTGGCTGATTTCACACTGTGAAAGTGATATCAATAAATGGGGATACAAAAAAGATTTATTTATTTGAAAGGCAGAGCTACAGAGAAAGAGAGAAAGAGAGAGAGAGAGAGAGAGAGAGAGAGAGAGAGAGAGACCCTTCCATCCGTTGGTTCACTCCCCAGATGGCTACAAAGGCCAGAGCTGCGCCAATCCAAAGCCAGAAGCCAGGAGCTTCCTCCAGATCTCCCACATGGGTGCAGGGGCTCAAGGGCTTGGGCCATATTATTCTGCTTTCCCAGGCCCTAGCAGAGAGCTAGATCCGAAGTGGAGCAGCCGGTGCCCATTTGGGATGTCTGCACTACAGGCGATGGCTTTGCCTGCTGCGCTACATCACTAGCCCCTGGATATTAATCTTTACTCAGAAAACGGTTATCCAGAGAAATGGCTGCTTGACCCTCTGAAGAAGAATCAGTAGAATATTAGGAAGCTTTGAGAATTAATGGTAAAACTGGTCTTCAAACATTGCTTTATACTTTGTGTGTCTGTGTGGGTGCAACTTGTTGAAATCTTTACTTAGGATAGAGTTGATCTTCTGTATATAAAGATAATTAAAAATGAATCTTAATGAAGAATGAAATAGGAGAGGGAGTAGGAGATGGGATGGTTTGCGGGTGGGAGGGTGGTTAGAGGGGGAAGGACTGCTATAATCTAAAAGTTGTACTTTCAAAATTTATATTTATTAAATAAAAGTTTTCTATAAAAAATATTAGGAAGCTTTGAAATCTCCTTCAACAGAACCTGGTTGCCTTGTGGATCTGAGGTGCAGCTTAGATTTAGAAATCACATCTTTCCATTATACAGACTAACATCAGACACAGCTGCAGCCTCCTCCTCTTTCCCCTTCTCCTCCCCTCCTTCCTTTTCTTCTTCTTCAACATGATTGAGCTATTATTCATATGCCATAATCTCTTTTTACAGTATAGTTAAATGGGTTTAAGTATTCTCACTGAGGTTTTCAACCATCATCACAACCTGATTTTGGAATATTCTCATCCTACCATAAAGATATCCAGTATCCATTAGCAGTTATTGCCCATTCCTGTCCCTCCATATACAGCTATTAATCTACAGTCTATCTCTATAAACCTATCTTTTCTGGGCATTTCATATAGGTGGAATAATGCAATATCCTTTGTCAAGGTTTATTTCATAGTAGTATAAATTTCAGTTTCCCAGGTTCATCCATGTTGAAAGCATTCTTATCAGTACTTGGTAAATTTTATTGCCAAATAATATTCCATTAAATTAATATATCACATTTGTTTACCTGTTTTTTCAGTAGATAGGTATTTGTTTCCAATTCTAGCTATATAGATAGTGTTATATTCTCAACTACACCACACCCATAATGCATTATGCCTCTCCCTCTGAAGTGCTTCCCATAAATAGGAGGCTCCCTAAATGCGATCTTTTTTTTTTTTTGATAGGCAGAGTTAGTGAGAGAGAGAGAGAGAGAGAGGTCTTCCTTTTCTGTTGGTTCACCCCCCAAATGGCCCCTATGGCTGGAGCACTGTGGCCGCTGCGGCCAGAGTGCTGCGCCAATCCGAAGCCAGGAGACAGGTGCTTCCTCCTGGTCTCCCATGCGGGTGCAGGGCCCAAATACTTGGGCCATCCTCCACTGCCTTCCTGGGCCACAGCAGAGAGCTGGACTGGAAGAGGAGCAACTGGGACAGACCCAGAATCAGAATTTACTGATAGGATTATTGTTAATCACTCATATCAAATAGAGTTCTCAGTTGCAAGAAATGGAAGCCAACAGTGATTGATTTAAAAACAAAACCCTATTATTTAAAGGATGTTTAATAGTTCACTGAAACTTAAGGTGGAAGTGTCAGGACAGGCTTGGAAAGAGAACCAAATTTCAGAAGACAGAACAGGAGAATTAAAAAAAATACTCAAAAAATAACAAACACCACTGCATTTTCAACAATATCATAAAGCTTGTATTACCCATTGAACCATCACAGAACAGAGTGGAAGCTGCCACAGGAACTGCTGCCCACTGTGCCTCTCACTGCTGGCTGTAAACTTTGCTACCCATCTCCAAAATGCACCCTTTGGGCCTTGCTTCTTTGTATCTCTGCCTATTCAGTCAGAGGCTAATGGGAATGCACAAACGGGCAGAAATCCCAGGAAGACTGAAGTGTATCTTGCATTTTATGTTCTATTTTAGTGTGTCTGTGTGCCACACTAATAGAGGAATAGAATTTGGCTGCTAGGAAACCAGAAAGATTGATAAAGGCTCACTACAATCTCAGCATCTCAAGAGTATTTGTATTTATTAAGTTTGAATTTAAAATTCTTCCTTGTAATTTTTTCTGTTAAAAAAATCTTTATTTGAATGGAAGTATTGAGGTACTATTAAATTTCTTCCATTCTCTTTTGGACATTTAGGCTTCCTTCTGTTTTTAGAATCATTTTCATGCTGGGTTAATTTTTAAGCCAATTTGAATTTTTTTTGCTTCAATTCACTTCTTTAGAATTGTCATAATAATGGTTATAATTGTATATCATTATACCTTAGTTCTTATTTGCTATTTGTCATACTTATTTGACTTCTACTCTCTACTATTTTTTGTTACATTGAAGATTTTCCATCTATGGGTTTATATATTATCTTCCATATTTTCCATCTATGGGTTTATATTTTATCTTCCATTTTTCTTACTAAATTTTATTTCTCAATATATTAAATATAACAATATTTATGTCATTTCCTGGATTAGCATGTTCTTATCTCAGTTTACTCTCTTGGTGCTACTCCCACTTCCCACTGCCATATAACTCTTGTGTTAGACACCACAGTGACACTAATAATATATGAGTATTTAAATTGCTTTAATTAAGCAATATTTTAAATTTTGTTTCTTAATCATTAGCTATATCTCAAGTGATCAGTAGCATCACATTTCTAGTGGATTATGTATTGAATGGTACAGAGATGGCGCATTTTCAACATTACATGGATATTTTTTGCACAATACTGGGCAAGACTTTAATTTGTAGATAGTTATGGACATCCTTTTCAAATATGTTATTCTTACTTATTTAGACAGCAGTTAGATTTACAGCTGTATCACCTCACCTTAGTTTCCCCAAATCCCTGTGTTTCTCCTGGGTTTGCTTTTGCTCTTAATTGAATGTCTTCAAAGACTATTCTCCAAGAGTAAGTTTGTAGGTTAACAGGATTTTTTCATTCATGATAACATCTTTAGCTTGAACTTGCATGTCAATAATTTCTGATATAAAATTCTAAGTCTAAGAAAGGTATTTGGCCTAGCAGTTAAGATGTTGCTTGGGACTCCTGCATCTCTCTGCCTTTCATAAAAATTAAAATAGACTTTAAAATAATTTTAGGTTTAATACAAATTTACTTGATCACTTTGAACCTAATTTTTCACTGAGAACCTAACTGTCTTCTGAGATCTGCTGACTTGATTGAGAAGTTTAGGGACAAAATCAGAATAAATTGAAACACTGGCCTCAGTTAATTATTCTTTCTCTTTCCAGGTTTTTTGCATACAACTTTGTAGTTCCTAACATAAAAACCATGGCATCCCTTGAACTTAGATTTGCCCACATGACTGACTCCAGTGAATGGCGTGTGTTTGAATTGACAGTATGTTGGAATGAATTTGGGATTTAAGAGACTTCCAGAGTTTACACTTCCCTGTTTGCATTCTGCAATCACTATGAAAGGAGTTTACCATAGTTACAGCTGCCTTTCCAGCCTAGAATCAGAATGAATAAACGCAAAGCAGATCAGAAGCCAGCCAGCAATGAGAAGCATATATAACTGCTTAGACTCAGTTAGCTGTGTGCAACCCAAATCAGCTAATCCCCAGCAAACCCGAAGATACATGAGAGATAAATGTTGTTGCATGCTATTGAGACTTTTATGGCCTTCTGCTATGAGCCTTATGAAACAATCACTAATTGATACAATTCAATCTTTTCTCCACTGGGTAATTTGTTTTTCCTCTCTAGAGAAGTTTTAGAATTTTCTATTTGTCTTTGTTATTTACAAATTTCCCTGTGGCATATTTAGACAGCTTCCCCCTCACATACTTATTTGACCCTATTATGAAACCCTTAATCTTTGACTTTTCTTTGTAATTCTGGAAAGTCTCCAATCATTATTCCTTCCAATAGTTTTCTATTCAATCTTTCTCTCCCTATGGAATTGCAATTACGTAAGTACTCACATTTTTATTTCCACTTCCATACAACTTACTTTATTCTCTTTCTATCTTCATTTCCTCTGCTAACTTCTGGAAGAACTCTGGAAGGCAGTCTTCATCTTATGAATGCTTTTTTTTTTAATAGTGTTATTCAATCACTCCTCATCATTTTAAATATTTATGTTAAAATTATATTTTATTATAAAATATTTCCAATTAGTTCTAACTCTCCTCTCCTTGTGGATTAATGCCATTATTTTTAATGCTCCTCAGGAAAAAAATGTCTAGAATATATCCATCTGACTCTGGATGAGTTCTGAGGGGGAATGGTTTCAAGGCAAAGAACCTCCAGTGTTATGTTGCAAGTTAGCCTTTGCTTGTTACCCTCCTCAAGCATCTCTCTCTTTTTTTTTTTTTTTTTTTGTGACAGGCAGAGTGGACAGTGAGAGAGAGAGAGACAGAGAGAAAGGTCTTCCTTTGCCGTTGGTTCACCCTCCAATGGCTGCCGCGGTCGGCGCGCTGCGGCCGGCGCACCGCGCTCATCTGACGGCAGGAGCCAGGTGCTAGGTGCTTTTACCTGGTCTCCCATGGGGTGCAGGGCCCAAGCACTTGGGCCATCCTCCACTGCACTCCCGGGCCACAGCAGAGGGCTGGCCTGGAAGAGGGGCAACCGGGACAGAATCCGGCGCCCCGACCGGGACTAGAACCCGGTGTGCCGGCACCGCAAGGCGGAGGATTAGCCTGTTGAGCCACGGCGCCGGCCCTCAAGCATCTCTTGACCCACAAAACCACCAAGAACTTAACACTAGGCATAGTTCTTCCCTGGGGACCCCCATATGTTTTGTTAGCTACTTTAGTGGGTATGAGAGGTGGTCAACCTGGATTTCTGTAAGAATTGGATTGCTTGGGGCCGGTGATGCGGCATAACGGATAAAGCCACCACTTCTAGTACAGGCATCCCATATGGGTGCTGGTTCCAGTCCTGGTTGCTTCACTTCCAAACCAGCTCTTTGCTGGATCATAGCAAAGACAGCCTGTGAAGGTAGTAGAAGATAGCCCAAGTCCTTGGGCCCCTGAACCCCATGTGGGCGATCTGCAAGAAGCTCCTGGATCCTGGCTTTGGATCAGCCCAGCTCTGGCCACTGTGGCCATTTGAGGAGTGAACCAGCAGATGGAAGATCTCTCTCTCTCTCTCTCTCTCTCTCTCTCTCTCTCTGCCTCTGTCTCTACCTCTCTGTAACTCTGCCTTTCAAATAAACAAATAAATCTTTAAAAAAAAGAAAAGAAAAAAGAATTAGATCACCCAACCTTTGGACTTTGCTAGCCCTGTGTCACTGGCTTTCCTAATCCATAGGAGCTCAGGAAAGGCAATTGAAATGCTACCTGGATGGGTAAGAGATATGGGCATAAAGAGAAAACTTTCCCCTAGTCTAACTATATGGCCTCACTTTTGGATACTGCTCTTTGCCCCATAACCCCAGACTTATCAACATACACACACTCTACAACCCAACAACTTCAGTCTTCCCAAATGTTCCTTAGCTCTCTGAGTTACTTATTAAGAGTGATTCTACAATCTACCTACTCCTTTATCTCTTGTGGGTTATATCCAAGAATCCATTTGGGAGGATGGGCCAGAAGCTTTATACAGATATAAAGATATAAAGATATCTGTATATAAAGATAATTGAAAATGAATAAAAAACTCAATCACTCTGTGAAGGGAGATCCCTGAATTAACATTCATCTTCTTACTCCCAATATCTAATGATATATATGGAGCATAGTAAATATTCAAGCAATGTGTATTTAACTAAGAACTCAACAGAACTATGACCCGGGCCAAATAAATGATTAAAATCAACTCCACGTAAATATCTGAAGAATAGCTACAACCTCTGTAATACCACAATCTATCTTTAACATTGTTCTCTTATTGAGAACCTAGGTTAAACTAACCTTCAGACTACAGCTGCCTTCCATCACTGTGTCCCATGAGAAGTAGGAACCAAGTTACATGCAAAGCAAACTGAAACCACTTCAAGGTCATGTCCCTGATGTCAGTTCTTTGGAAAGGAGACAGTGTCATATTTTATCATCTGTAAGTTCCAACAATAAAAAATAATTCCTTTACTTGAGAACTGTGATGCTCAGATCCTAATGCTACACTGGCATAGGATTTAGGAAGAAGATGTGTTTTGGAGAGAATCTGACAATGCACTGAAGCGCTGCAATCCGGTTTTCAGTCTGTCTTGGCACTAGCCTAATTCTGTTTCCAGATGTTCCACTAGGAGGGGTGAGACTAAAGATGTCCTCCTGCTATGGCCTTTTAATTTTCCTTTGGAAATTCGGTAAATGACATAGCAGTGTGTACTTTGTCATTATCACCAGAGAGATACAGTGTTTATACCAATGTTTTACTTCATACAAAATCAAAGACGTTCAGTATACAAAGAGAAAGTATGCATCAGAATAAAAGGATGTTAGATTTTGCTTAACATTGTGCATTTGCCTTAAGATACGCCTTTGGTTTGGACTCATGTACATGCTGCAATCTCGAGAGGGTAAAAAACCAGATAAGAATATGATTACATGCCAGGCAGTAAGATATTACTTAAAATTGCAGACGCTGCAGAAGGAAAAGCAGCTTGGGCAACCTCACAGCATGTGGAAGGATAAAAAGCATGCTGAATCCTGAGCAGCTGTCGGTTTGCTATTGAATAATACAATTTTGTTTTTCATTTCAGTAAAATTTAATAACGTAGCATGACATTAAAATTTTCCCTCTGTAATTTGTATAGTATCATTCTTGATTTTATGCCAAAGGAGACCCTTATAGACAACTCTATATTTTAAAAGTAAAAAATCTCCTTCCAACATAACTAGGCCCTAATGAAGAAAGCTTCATCAAGTCCTGCCTTGACGTCAAATTTGGCTCTCTAGGAGATCTCAGGAGATTATTCCCCAAGACAGGCTCTCCAGATGTGTCCCTATGATTTAGCATTGAATTTACACATGCTACCATTCATACTTAAGGCAACACAAAATTCAGTAATGTTTTATTGATCTCACTTCAAAAAAATGAAAGCTAAATTGGTGGGAAGAGATTGGTTCTGCCTGGATATATTTGATAACACAGACCCTGAGGGAAGATCATTAGTTCTTAACTGGGAAAAAGAATTAACCTTACTGTTGTGCCCTCCAGCTGTGTCTGCTTGTCTTATCTTGAGAGTGGCTGCAGGACTCTGTGTTTAGGCATAAGGCAGACCTGGGTTTTATGGAATCACATGGGGTTAAGTAACCAATGAGAGGCTGTTGCTAAGGAGAGATTGTGATGTATGCTAATTGAATCACAGTTGATATTCAGTTTTTTAAAAAGACAGAAATAATTCCCTCTCTTTATCTCTTTACCTCTTCTTTCTGTCATGCTTTTAGTATTAGGTATTATACATGTTTCTGATTATATCATTATTGCTTTTTTATCCTTGTTTATCCAGATCTTTGTTCTGGCCTCTCTGTCTTTACATATTTCATCCAAATTTTACATTCTATCACATTCTCTCTACTACCCAAATCGCCACCTGCCATTCTTTCATTGATATATTGTTAGTGATTCAGTTAATATAAAATCTAAGATAAGGTAGTGAAATGTATTGCACCACACATCAAGGGTTTCAAGTGATAAGTTGTGCTGCCTACATCAGTGCAGAATCCTGGAGTGAAAGTCCAGACAAAAGCCCAAGAATTATACTATCTGGTATCATTCTTGCCCCAGGGTTACTTCCTTCTGCAGGACTCCACTGAAGGGGCATCCACAGAAATTCTTTTTTTTTTTTTTTTTTTTTGACAGGCAGAGTGGACAGTGAGAGGGAGACAGAGAGAAAGGTCTTCCTTTGCCATTGGTTCACCCTCCAATGGCCGCCGCGGCCGGCGCACCGCGCTCATCCGATGGCAGGACCCAGATGCTAGGTGCTTCTCCTGGTCTCCCATGGGGTGCAGGGCCCAAGCACTTGGGCCATCCTCCACTGCACTCCCGGGCCACAGCAGAGGGCTGGCCTGGAAGAGGGGCAACCGGGACAGAATCCGGCGCCCCGACCGGGACTAGAACCCGGTGTGCCGGCGCCGCAAGGTGGAGGATTAGCCTGTTGAGCCACGGCGCCGGCCCATCCACAGAAATTCTAAAACATGATGACTTGTGCAACATCCTCAGAATTATACTGTGCTTCTTGCTCAATAATTATTTGCAGATTATAAATAATAGGAAAACAGTCATTGCTCTTTGTGTAAAATAATATATATGAATTTTTTCTTACAGTCCAGTGAGAAAAATTAAATTTATAAGAGCCTCAATGGTTGGAGTAAATCCACACTCACATCCAAACATATCTCACAAACCCATGTCACATTAAAATAGCATTTGCTGTTTTTCTCCTCTGTCCCCACAATGGGTTCATGTTTGTGTGTATGTGTGTCTGTGCATGTGTGAGTGTGTGTGTTGAAGCTGAGTATTAAAGGAATTCTTTGTTGACTTTCGATATGCATTACATTCTATCCATAATATATAAATAACCTTGGAAAAAAGACAATGTTTTTTCTCCTAATTTCTCATGTCCTAAGTAGTATTTTAAATATTTGCTATTGATTTGTACTGACAAATCAGATCATCAAAAAATGAAATCTCTTTAATCACTATTTACTCTAACTCCATGTCTAGGCCAAAAGACTGTACCAAAACAAATAAAACTTCTTGTTCCTGAATATAAAGTCAAATTAGTTCTGTTATTCCACTGTATTTGTAGGTATCTTTGGTTTCTAATCAATACTTATGATCCATGAGCATAATTAATAAGAGCTAGTATTTATATAATATTGTATATAATAATATATATAAGAGCTAATAAATATCTGCCCTTCCTTGGACCAATGGTGACTTGAATTTGATCATTTTCAATCTCACTAAAATGATCTCTTTTTATGCCCTCCCTTCTATGGGACTCAGAGTGGGGTGCCTGAGATAGGCCAGAACAAACAGATGTGAGCAAACTTCCCACCCACAGAATGAGCATCCACAATGTAGGACCATCAGGTCTGTGGGGGAGAAAATCGGTTTGGGGCTCTTTCAGCTGCCCTGTAAGATTGATTTTACATTTTTATTGTGAGACACTTAGCTTTGCATTTGACTTTGAGCTACCCTAGAAGTGTGTAGAATGTTTACGAAATGCTGATATGCTTATAATTTGCATTATCCAACTCTATTTGGAAATTGGTGCAGGCATAGAGAAAAAGTAAAAGCAAATATTATGATCCCAACTGTGTAATTACTGTTTCTCATGGTCACTTTTTCTTTTGAAAATGATTGCTTTGATATCAAGTGCTGACATGTATTTGTTGGAAAGCAAACATCATCTTTTCTGTGGCTTATTTCCTAGGGTATGTGTGACCAATGTTTCCTATCATCGTCAGTGCTTTGCCAATGTTTGCTATTCCCAGAAACTCAGGACCTTATTTTTCATTTTCATGAAGCTGTCATGTATTTCTGGCTATGTAAGAGATTTTTGCCATCATTTCTTAAAGCCCTCAGTATCTGGCTGCACATTCTGGATTCAAGCCAATTCTCTGGCTTCTATTTATTTTGTTTTGTTTTGTTTTGTTTTTTGGCTTGTTTTTTATTCTGGCTTATTTTAACCAATGGCTGGTTTCCTATACATGTCAAAAATTTTGTAAAGTTTGCTGTTCCCAAACTGGAAATCCCCCCTTTAATTCTTGTCCTCTTCCAATACAAAATGATTTCCATTTTTTTTTAACACCCAGATCAACTGTTTTCTGTTCTTAGGAGACTCGCTTTAGACTTCAACTTACACAGATTCCTCCTTTATATTATGAATAGTATTTTGTTTCTTCAACTATATTTTGAATAACTGGAGAGTGGCATAGCAGGTGAAGTTGCCCACTGTGATGCCAGCATTCAATATGGGTGCCAGTTTGAGACCTGGCTGCTCCATTTGCAATTCAGCTCCCTGCTAATGCACCTGTGAAAGCAGTGGAAGGTGGCCCAAGTGTTCGGGGCCCTGCACCAACATGGAAGACCCAAAACAAGCTCCTGGCTCCTGACTTTAGCCAGACCAGCCCTGGACATTGTGACCACTTGAGGAGTGAACCAGTAGATGGAAGACTTATTTCTCTCTCTCTCTCTCACTTTCAAATACATAAATAAGTCTTTAAAAATTTTGGTTAGAAGCACTATCTCTATGTAAATCTATTATATATGTACTAATGTTATGCAACTATATAATGTATAGATACGTGTGCTATATATGTTTATTATTATATATCACGTATTTAATGATAGTTCAAGAAGTTCATAGAAAGTGGTATTAAAACATAAGATTAATTCAAAAATTTTGAAATCCATGCATAATACTTCCATAACTCTCACTTTTCATGAAATTTTTGACATCCTCATGCATGGATTTCAAAATGATTGCTCAAAAATGAAAATTATCTGTTAATTCTGCTTTCCACGAACTTCTTAATGTACCCTCATATTATACTACTATATTAAACAGTAAATTTCGCATATATAATTAAGTATATATCAGCAAGTATAATTTTTCATATGTCCTCAATACATTGTTGTTCGACTCAAAGTTGTCTTCACCTGGGCTAATGGAAGAAAATATCATAGACTGAGTAGCTTATAAATTGCAGAAAGTTATTTCTCACAGTTCTAGATACTAGGAAGTCCAAGATTCATGAGTCAGCAGATCACGTGTCAACTGATGCTTCCTCAAAGAGCCTTCTTAGGGACAGAACTGTGGCAAAGAGGTATAGTTGCCACCTGCAACACCGGTATCCCACACTAGCACTGATCTGAGTTCCACCTGCTCCACTTCCAATCCAAGCTTCTTGCTATCGCATGTGGGAAAATAGCAGATGGTGGCCCAAGTGCTTGGGCCCCTGCTACCCACATGAGAGACCTCAATAGAGTTCCAGTCTCCTGTCTCAGGCCTGGCCCAGCCCTGGCCATTGGGCCATTTACAGATTGAAACAGCAAGTAGAAGATCTCTCTCTCTCTCTCTCTCTCTCTTCTGTAACTCTGCTTTCAAATAAATAAGTCAATATTTAAAAAAAAAAAATCTATCATTTGTCTGTGTCCTCTCATGATAGAAGAGAACTGGGATCTCTCTCTGGTGCCTCTTCCCCCTGGTCCAAAAACTTTTATTTAAGGTATACAAACTTCATGCATTTCATAAACACAAATTTTTTAACACAGTGATTTTTCTCACTCCACCCTCCCTCCCACCAGCACTCTCACCCTTCTTCCTCCTCCGTCTCCGCCTCCTATTCCTATTCTTATTTTTTACTAAGATCTATTTTCTTTTTTTTTTTTAACTTTTATTTAGAATATAAATTTCCAAGGTACGACTTATGGATTACAATGGCTTTCCCCCCATACTTTCCCTCTCCCCCCGCAACCCTCCCCCCTTGCCGGCTCCCTCCACCCTTTCGTAAGATTAACCCTAAGCCAAGTATAGAATTCAAAAAATAGTATGAAAAAAACTGTTCCTCAAGAGTCGAGACAAGAGCTGTTCAAGGTCATCGCATCTCAAAGCGTCAATTTCACACTTTTTTAGATGCTCTATTAGTTACCACAGATAAGCGAGAACACATGATATTTGCCTTTTTGGGACTGGCTTATTTCACTGAATATAATGTTTTCTTTTTTAAAAAAATAGTTATTTGAAAGTCAGAGTTTCACAGAAAGAAAAGGCGAGGCAGAGGGAGAGAAAGGACTTAATGAAAGATCTCTGTGAGTGAGATCCTGGTGGAAAGAACGGGGCCATCAAAGAAGGAGGTACCTTTATCTGAAGGGAGGAGAGAACTTCCACTTTGTCTACGACCTTGTCTAAATAAAATCGGAGTTGGTGAACTCAAGAGGCTTCCATAGCTTCGGCAGCTCATGACAAGAGCCTTGGGTGATTACTGATGTCATAAATAAGAGTGTCAATTTTTTTTATTTTATTTTTTTAATAAAGCTTTTATTTAAAGTATATAAGTTTCCAAAGTACAGCTTATGGATTACAATGGCTTCCCCCCCATAACTTCCCTACCACCCACAACCGTCCCCTTTTCTGCTCCCTCTCCTCTTCCATTCACATCAAGATTCATTTTCAATTCTTTTTATATACAGAAGAAGAGTTTAGTACATATTACATAAAGATTTCAACAGTTTGCCCTCACAAAGGGACACAAAGTGTAAAATACTCTTGAAGTACTAGTTATAGTATTAATTCACAATGTAAAACACATTAAAGACAGAGATCCTACATGATATTTTTTTTTAAATTGATTAATTTTCTATGCAATTTCCAATTTAACACCAAGTTTTTTCAGTTCTCAATTGATCACACTGATAGGTCTAAGAGTCAAAGGGATCACACAAACAAGACTAGCGTCTGCTAATACTAACTGCTAGAATCAAAAAGTGAGAGAATGATCCAACATGGGAAGCGGGATACACAGCAGACTCATAGAATGGCAGATGTCCTCAACAGCACTCTGGCCTCAGAATCAGCCCTTAAGGCATTTGGATCTGGCTCAAGAGCCCATGAGAATATTCTAGGCATGGAAAGCAAGACACTCTGGAAAAAAAAAAAAAAGAAGACCTAAATGAAAGATCTCTGTGAGAGAGATCCCAGTGGAAAGAATGGGGCCATCAATGAAGGGAGGAGGAGAGAACTTCCACTTTGACTATGACCCTGTCGGAATAAGATCGAAGTCGGTGAACCCTAAAGGCTTCCATAGCCTCGGCAACTCATGACTAGAGCCTAGGGAGATTACTGACGCCATAAACAAGAGTGTCAAATTGTTCAATCAACATCAGGAGTCACTGTGTACTTACGTCTCATGAGGGATCTGTCCTTAATGTGTTATCCAATGTGAAGTAATGCTATAACTAGTACTGAAACAGTATTTTTACACTTTGTGTTTCTGTGTGGGTGCAAACTGATGAAATCTTTACTTAGTATATACTGAATCGATCTTCTGTATATAAAGATAATTGAAAATGAGAGTGTCAATTTTTAAATCAACAACAGAAGTCACTGTGCAGCTGCTCCCCATGTAGGACCTCTGTTCTTAATGTGTTGTACTATGTGAATTAACGGTAAAACTACTACTCAAACAATACTCTATACTTTGTCTGTGTGGGTGGGAGGGTGGTTATGGGGGGAAGAACCATTGTAATCCAAAAGTTCTCCTTTTAAAATTTGTATTTATTAAACAAAAGTTTTCTATAAAAAATGAGAAGTCTTCAATCTCCTGGTTCACTACCCAATTGGCCGCAGCAGCTGGAGTGGCACCGATCCAGAGCCAGGAGCCAGGAGCCAGGAGCTTCTTGTGAGTCTCCCACACGGGTATAGGGATCCAAGCACTTGGGCCATCTTCAGCTTTCACAGATCATAGCAGAGAGCTGGATCAGAAGTGGAGCAGCCAGGTCTCAAACCAGCGCCCATATGGGATGCTGGCACTGCAGGCAACAGCTTTACCTGCTATGCCACTGCGCTGGCCCCTAAGTATAATGTTTTCCAGTTGTATCCATTTTGTTGCAAATTACCAGTGGACATATCCCATAATTTCTTTATCCAGTCTTCAGTTGACTGGCTTCTGGGTTAAAGGACGCTCATCTCATTCATGATGGCTCCACTTTCACAATTTAATCAACACCCAGAAACCCCATGACCAACGCTTTGAGATGAGGATTTCAATATGTGAATGTGGGACAGACAAATATTGCCTTGGTACTATAATATCATGAGAATAAAGCACATTTCTCTACCTGTCTTATGGGCATTTATGTTCTAAGATATAGATAAAATGTTAAAATAATATCTTTGTCATTATAATTTCACGTATCACTTGTCTATCATAGGAGCTAAATTCTATGTAAATTATCTTATTTGTTTCTTATGGCAGTATTACAAGACATAGATTGCCATTGCCATTTTAGAGGTAAAAACACAGACTCAGAGAATTTAGATAACTTTCAGGATTACACAGGCATAAATAAAAGACTAGAATCCAGGTTATCTTTCTACTCTAAGAAAAACTGGAAAAAGTGGGATATATTCTTTGTCTTGCTGGTCTTGTTTTCTGCAACACTAGACAGCAGAGTGAGGGAGTACCACTTGCCATTCGCTACATCAACTGTCCTCCTCCCACTTCCCCCAGACTCAGCCCTTAAGCCCACCCCAGGTTGCTCATGGGTCTCTTTTGCAGGGCTTACAAAGGCTATTCTCATCCTTAAGAAACATTATTACTTCTACTCTTGTCTTTAATACTAATCTCATTCCAACCTGTTTCCCCTCTTGCTCTCAATATCTTCCTATTAGATAGATTGATTACAAACTATACTAATAAAAAAACTATAGCTTGGGGCTGGCTGCTGTGGCACAGTGGGTTAAAGCCCTGGCCTGAAGTGCCAGCATCCTATATGGGTGCCGGTTTTAGTGTGAACATTCAAAAGCCTTTCTTCTAGCTATTTAGAAAAATGCAGTATGATAGTATTAACTATTGTTAATATACTGTGCAATTGAACACCAAAAGGATTATTTTTACTGCATGGAAAAATATTTTTAATTCAATAAAAGTGAACCTTTCTTAAGTTTAATTTATATATTTTGAATTCCAAGAAAATGAATAAACTAAGTGTACAAATTAAAAATGAATTATTGGGGCCAGCACTGTGACATAGCAGGTAGGGCCACCACCTGCAGAGCTGGCATCCCATATGGGGGCCTTTTCGAATCCCTGCTGCTCCACTTCCAAACCAGCTCTCTGCTGTGGTCTGGGAAAGCAGTGGAAGATAGCTTAAGTTCTTGGGCTCTGGCACACACGTGGGAGACGCAGAAGAAGTTGGCTTCGGATGACCTAGGCTCCAGCCATTGTAGGGAGTGAATCAATGGATGGAAGATTCTCTCTCTCTCTCTCTCTCTGCCTCTTCTTCTCTCTGTGTGTAACTATGACTTTTAAATAAATAAATAAACAAATCTTTTAAAAAATGAATTCTCTAGAAAATGTATAAGTTAAGAATGAATTCCAAGAATCAGAATTTTTATCCTAAGCTAATAAACTTCCAATAAAAATGTCAGGGCTAAAGAAACACTTGGAGGCCGGCGCCGTGGCTCAACAGGCTAATCCTCCACCTTGCGGCGCCGGCACACTGGGTTCTAGTCCCGGTCGGGGCGCCGGATTCTGTCCCGGTTGCCCCTCTTCCAGGCCAGCCCTCTGCTGTGGCCCAGGAGTGCAGTGGAGGATGGCCCAGGTGCTTGGGCCCTGCACCCCATGGGGAGACCAGGAAAAGCACCTGGCTCCTGGCTCCTGCCATCGGACGAGCGCGGTGCGCCGGCTGCAGCGCGCCGTCCGCGGCGGCCATTGGAGGGTGAACCAACGGCAACGGAAGACCTTTCTCTCTGTCTCTCTCTCTCACTGTCCACTCTGCCTGTCAAAAAATAAATAAATAAATAAATTAAAAAAAAAAAAGAAACACTTGGGTGCCTGAGATCTTTCACCAGTGACTTTCAAATTACCTCACATAAGCAACAGCCTATGCACAAGGTCAAAAGATATTTAATTCCAACTTTCATTGTTTTTTAATCTTTTCCTGGGAACAAAGCAAAATTGTTAGAAAGTGCAGTAATCACTTCTATGCCTACTTATAGCCCTCTCTGTATTATTTTGCTGATGAGAACTTGAAATTTTAAGAAATACAATCCCAGGGCCCTATATGAGAAATAAATTGAGTTGATCTCAGAAATGTAATCTTCATAAAATCATGTACTTCATCTCATGCTTTCTGTCATGGAATCAAGACTTGGAGCAAGGCCTGAGAAAATAGACTTCTGGAAAATACTAATTGAATTAATACATGAAATTAGCATTTATTGGCAATTATTCTTAAGGCTAATCATGGAAAAATAGCATATGTTGAGTTAACTATATCAGATATTTTTATACGTTCTCTGCACACACTTAGAACAACTATTTAACCCCTGTTACACAGACGAGGAAACCAAGATGTTAAGTAGTGTACTAGTTAAACAGCTCATTAGTTTTGGATCTAGGAGATGAAACCAGACAAACTAGTTCCAGAGGATAATAGAGTTTACTGCTAAAAAAAAAAAAGATTGTTCATAATCATCTTACCTCCCTCAAGGCTGCCTGGGTAACCTGTTCCTTTGGAGATCATATTACTGAATTTATCTTGTATAGACCATGCTGTATTATAACTATTTTCTTATGTTTCTCTTTGTCATCTTTAATGAAAATGAGTATGCTTTGGGAGAAGGTTTTAAAAATAACTGAAGCAGGGCCAACTCTGTGCACAGTGCGTTAAAGCTCCAGCCTATAGTGTCCACATCCTATATTGGCGCCAGTTGGAGTCCTGGCTGCTCCTCTTCCGATCTAGCTCTCTGCTATGGCCTGGGACAGTCGAAGATGGCCCCAGCCCCTTAGGTTCCTGCACCCATGTGGAAGATTTGGAAGCTCCTGGCTCCTGACTTAAGATCAGCTCAGCTCTGGCCGTTGCGGTCATTTAGGGAGTGAACCAGTGGAGTGGAAGATCTCTCTGTCTGGATCTACCTCTCTCTGTAACTCTGTCCTTCAAATAAATAGAATAATTCTTAAGAAAATAATTGAAACAAAACATATAATAAAACAAGGCAGGGAACAGGAAAGGGAAAAGAAAGAGTGGTAGGAGAGTGGGTGAGAGGGCAAGTACAGTGGGAAATTTACTTGTTCCTAATGTTGTATATACGAAATGTATGCAAATGAAAATAAATAAAAATAAATAAAACCATTTAAAAAATTAGGCTAAGGTCAAAATAACTGGGCACTTTATCTACAAATTACTTTGATCATCATATAAAAGATCAATTATGATTAGAATAAATAACAAAAATAAACATTACCAGACTCTAGAGCCTGATGACTCTAATAATATGTTAATTTCTGTTATTTGAATTAGGCGAACAGATGCATTTGATTTTCTTTGTAATTCCAATTTTAGCTTGTATGATGCTATGTAGGTCAAATCATGAATTGCTTGCCAAAGATATAATTTAATTAACTCTCTTCTGCATTAGGTGCGCATCTCCCCTCATATTTATTCGATAAGTGAGGACACCTTTGTCTTTGAGAGATAATGTGCTGCAAGTTGGCTTTATGGAAATGCAGAGAGTGACCCTGCCATCGTGTACTGGGTCATGTGGGGGGAATGAAGGGTCCCAGAAGGCTTTAGTGTCTCCACGGCATGCAGGTCTGTTGCTAGGAGACCACATTGATCTTTTCTGGCCCCTTTGCAGATGACCCCATCTACTTTCCAGTGATTGATTGCCATCATTTACAGCAGGAGGCAGTTAGAAGCTTTGCCTTGTTTTCAATATTTATAAAGTTAAAAAATTGTATCAGCGGAAAACACCATATGAAGTTTTGCTTTTACATTATAGCAGCCAGTGATTAGGAATGCCTACTCATTTAATGTGCCTAATTTTGGATGTGGTTAAACAGTTATATGCTTTCCTGATTTAATATAAGTGCATTATGATTATCAAAACCAATTTGTTTTTACTAATCAAAGCGAATTTGTTCCTTACTTATCAAAATCAACTTGTGATGTGCCTGCCTTGCCCACCTCTTTGTGCTGGGCACAAAGCTCCAACTAATAGCTTTTATCAAGAAAATTCTTTTTCAAACATTAAAACATTCCACTTAAGGAAAATAACAGAACACCTAATCACACCACAGTGCTTTGAGATCTGGCTCATAAAGGTCAAATTGGACAATGCAGTCAATAACTTGATGGCTAATCCTACGAGAATGCTGACTGCTCTCTCCCAACCTCTGTGGTCTGGGTGGAAGGGTTCACATTATTAGAATGCTGCACCAGTGAGTCAGGTGGCAGCCTTTACACAAGTCGGCTTTTCTAACTACATCTCCCAAAGATTAAATGCCTTATTTAAATATAGATCTGTCTTCTATGCTAGGGCAGATTAAAAGGACCGGAAGGAGATAGCCTTAAAGAGTACAGCTTTTATTAGATCTGCAGAGGACTCCATTTAAATGGATATGGGAGCAATATTTTACCTAGTTCTCCTTGTCTGGAAGACACCCTTTAAGATCTCCAGTATTCCAAAAGACCTTGACATCTTCACTTCTCTGAGTTTTCTGCGAAAAATGAAGACGGAATAGGATTTCTCATAAAAAATGTGATAACAGATACTGAGTATTTCTTTTGTGCCAGACATGATCTGAGAGAGAGAGAGAGAGAGAGCGAGAGAGAGAGAGAGAGAGAGAGAGAGAAAGAGAGAGAGAGAGAGAGAGAAAGAGAGAGAGAGAGAGGTATAACTATTATCCATTACAACAACCCTATTACATATATATTATTACTTAAAAACAGATGAGGATATTGAAGCAAAGATGTTGCAAATGATTTTCTGAGATCTGTCAGCTGGAAAGTGATGTGCAGAATCAGCATTTAAGCCCAGGAGGTTGGAAGGCAGAGGCACAACTCCTAGCTGCCACTATCAAGGTTTGTCCTGCTGAGATGGGTGCTGACTCATGACTGTCCAGACCTGATCCTAAAGCACAAAATCTTTCTAGCAAAACTCCTGTGTAATCATCAGAAAAGCACAGGCATTCATCACTACTCACCTACCACCAGCCCCTTGATGCATTGCTGAAAGTAACCTCTGTCAAATATTTTGCTGAACTCAATATGCAGGTCCGATGACTGAATTTGGGCAGCAGCACTTCTGTCCAATGGGTTTCTCTGGCACTTGGTAGAGATTAGTTACAAAACACTATTGTGGAGTAAGATCATCAACCCCAATATTTCCCATCCTGTGTGAATGTGAACTACACTAATTTTCATTTCTGCATCCCCATTAACCCATATGTTGTCCAGTCATCCTTTAGTACTCATAGCAGATCGGCTCCTGGATCTGCACAGACACCAAAAACCAAGGATATTCAAGTGCTTTACATCAAATGGCATGATGTTTGCACGTACAATTTATCTACATCCTCTTGTACACTTTAAATCATTTCTAGATTACTTGGAATACATATTACAAATTAAATGTTATGCAAATACTTGTTACACTTAGGGAATAATGGGAAGGAAAGAACCATCTGTACCATTCAGCACAGAGGCACTTTTTTCAAATACTTTTCATCCATGAGTTGTTAGGATCCATAGATGCAGAACCCTGAGACTCAGACAGCTGTCTGAGCTGTACCATTTTATATTGGAGACTTGAGCATTCACAGGTTTTATGACTATAACAGTCAATTCACTTTTGTACATGCTCCTTAATTCTCTACATTAAAAAACAGAGGGCTGGCACTGTGGTGTAGCAGGTTAAGCTGCCACCTGCAGCACCAGCATCCCATAAGGGTGCTGATTCATGTCCCAGCTGTTCTATTTCTGTTCCAGCTCCCTGTTAATTTACCTGGGAAAGCAACAAAGGATGGTCCAAGTCCTTGGGCATCAGCACCCAAATGATAGACCCACAAGAAGCTCCTGGCTCCTGGCTTCAGCCTGGCCCAACCCTTGTAGTTGTGACTATGTGGGGAGTGAACCAGCTGATAGAAGACATCTCTCTCTCTGTGTCTCTTCCTCTGTCTGTTTATATAATTCTCTGTGACTCTGCCTTTCAAAAAATATATTAAATATATCTTTAAAGCATAAAATTAAAATAAATAAAAATAAAAAGCAGAATTATTAACACCTGGAAGGCACTAAGAAATGTGCTATGAACTAGATGTTACCCCACTTGTAGAGATTGGGCTACAAGAAGCACAGTGCTAATAATAATGTTCTCTTTCAAATGTTGTCAATTTTATCGTATAAAAGCTAATCTTCAAATGTTAAGTCAATTTTACTCTTCTGGATTCTGAAACATTGAAATTCATCAAACTGTAAACATTTAAAAATTGTAGTATTCTTTTTTTTGTTCTCATATGCTTAAGAATAATGTATGAGATATTTTTTTGCTTGGTCAGTACAAAAAATAAACTACATAAAAACATAGGAATAATATTCTAAGAGGAATAAGTATGAATATTTCAGTGGAAATATTACTAAATTATAAAAATAGCCAGGCACTACTTAGAGCACTTGAATTGTATTACCTCATTTTATGTCTACTTCTACAGTAGAGGTACATATTTTATCTTCTTTTTTTAAAATTTATTTATTTATTTGAAAGTCAGATTTACACAGAGAGAGGAGAGGCAGAGAGAGAGACAGGTCTTCTATCCACTGGTTCACTCCCCAGATGGCTGCAATGGCCGGAGCTATGCTGATCCGAAGCCAGGGGCCTCCTGCAGGTCTCCCCCTGCAGGGGCCCAAGAATTGGGCTATCTTTCCCTGCTTTCCAGGCCACAGCAGAGAGCTGGATTGGAAGTGGAGCAGCTGGGACTTGAACCGGTGCCCTAGAAGGGACATCGGCACTGCAGGCAGCTGCATTACCCATATGCCACTGCCCTGCCCTGTACATTTTATCTTTTTTTAACAGACCAGGAACAAAGAGAGGTTCACTAAGCAACATGTCACAGAATACACAGAAATTGATTGCAGAGATAGGATTTTACTCTAAGCAATTAGTCTGCAGAGGCTAATAAGCGCAATATTTGTTTTCACTTTAGTTATTAAACAACTGAATTTTTTATTGAGTTAATATCCCACTGTCAAATCTTGATTGTACCATGTTTTTGTAGGCCAAGAATTCATGTTTCTTTTCCTTTTTTAACTTTTATTTAATAAATATAAATTTCCAAAGTTCAGCTTTTGGATTAAAGTGCCCCCCCATAACTTCCCTCCCACCCTCAACCATCCCATCTCCTGCTCCTTCTCCCATCCCCTTCACATCAAGATTCTTTTTTTTTTTTTTGCAAGGCAGAGTTAGACAGTGAGAGAGAGAGACAGAGAGAGAGAGAGAGAGAGAGAGAGAGAGAGAGATAGACAGTGAAAGAGAGACAGAGAGAAAGGTCTTCCTTTCGTTGGTTTACTCCTCTAATGGCCACTGCAGCCAGTGCTGTGCTGATCCAAAGCCAGGAGCCGGGTACTTCCTCCCGGTCTCCCATGTGGGTGCAGGGCCCAAGCACTTGAGCCATTCTCCACTGCCCTCCCAGGCCACAGCAGAGAGCTGGACTGGAAGAGGAGCAATCAGGACTAGTACCCGGGGTGCCAGCACCGCAGGTGGAGGATTAGCTTAGTGAACCACAGCGTCGACCCATCAAGATTCATTTTCAATTATTTTAAATACTGAAGATGAATTTAGTATATATTAAGTAAAGATTTCAAAAGTTTGTTCCCACACAGAAACACAAAGTGTAGAGTACTCTTTGATTACTAGTTATGCCATTGATTCACATAGTACAACACATGAAGGACAGAGATCCTACATGGGGAGTAAATGCACAGTGACTCCTGTTGTTGATTTAACAATTGACACTCTTGTTTATGGCGTCAGTAATCACCCTAGGCTCTTGTCATGAGTTGCCTGTTTATTAACACAGTGCTTTAATTGAGCTTTTATATTGGTTGCATTTTTATTAAAATATAATTTTCTTTATATTTTCAGCTCATATAATTAATCTTCATAGAAAATTTTGAGTTAAATCTACATAGCACACTGTAATAAGTACAATCTGTGTGTATATGTATATTTAAGAGAGTTGCATAGTTATATATAGTTATATATCAAATTACAGAGCTAAATGCAGTATAAATCTATGCATGTAAAGAGAGAGAGTGTATGTGTGTGTTATACATAGATGGCCATGTACCTAAGCAAATCCTGAATGTTGGGCTCTTCCCCAGGCCCAGAAGCTGAAAATTAACTAGGCTAAACAATTTATGATAACATGTCTTTTGCTAATGATTTGCTAACGAGAGGCATCTAGCACTATTAAGGCCAAAGGGGCATGTTGGGAAAGCCAGATGGCTGGGCTTCTAAGAAGGTTCTCATTGTTCCATTCAATTGATCAACCCTGGGACCATGAACTGTGCTACCTCTAAATAGATTGTTCTGAGAGATAGTTATTTTTTTGTTGTTGCTTTAAGCTAATTTGATCAGGTTGTCCTTTTAGGCAGTGTAAGTCCTAGAAGATGATGTATATTTTAATATCTAATTTTGAGATTTGGTGATACTACTTGAAATCAACATCAAAGTTATAATAAAAAATATAAGTTGCTATACAGTCATTGTATTTATAAGTTTTATGAATTGGAGATGACTGCATTTTGTCCAAGGAATTATAACTGATCTGAAAAGGCAAAAAGTTTTATAGGGTAGAATATTGTACAAAGAAAAATAATATATTAGGTCCTGTCTTAAGTATTTAACTTGGTGGCTAAATTATCTTCATAAAGTCATTTAATGTCATTGTACCATAGATCCTTTGTGAGTAAAATGAAAAATTGGGATCATGAGATCCTTAAAGTCCATTGAAATTCAACTATTTTATAACTCTGTATCTCTAGGCATAGGACTGTGCTCAGGAAACAATTGAGTTTGAGACGGTATTTCTTAAATACACTTTCTATTTTAGAATAATTAATTTTTAAAATGTCAAAATATTAAGGAATTCTTATATACTCCTCCATACCCAGTGTTCTCTTTGATTCTCTTAAATCAGTATATATTTTTCAAAATTAATGAGCTAGTAGTGATGCAGTATTACTAATATTCATACTTAACTGGTATTTCCTTGGTTTGGCCTAATATCCCTTGTCAGTTCTAGGATCCCATCCAGAATAGTATATTAAATTTAGTCATCATGTCTCCATAGACTCCTCTTGGCTGTGACAGTTCCTCACACTTTTGTTTGATGACTTTGACAGTTTTGAGAAATAATACCCAAGTGTATTGTAGCATACTCCTCAACTGAGATTTTGCTGATTTGCATTTCTTCGTTAGACTGAGACTATCTATATGTTTGAGGAACAAAGACCACAGAGGTGAAGTGCCATTCTTATTACATCATATTAAAGAGATGTAATATCAACCTGACTTGAGATACTGACCTTGAACACCTTGATGAAGTAATGAGACTTCATGGTTTTATGTTAACAAAATCATATTTACCTTTTGCATTGCATATAGTATTCTAGATGTTGAGCAAATAATCATAATCCTTGCTCTCTTTGTTTATAAAGGTAAATGAGAAAAATTAAACCAAGTAATTTCACAATTGCTTATATATCTATATCTAAAACAGGACCACTTTATTTAAATTAATGTGCCTAAAAAGTCTTTCAAGAAAATAATGTATTTATAGAAACACAGATCATGTAGGAAAAATCTAAATAAAGACATTTGTAAGGAGAGTTTAAAACAGAGAGAACAGCAAATGTGAACACTGTTGTCCTGGTGGAAGTGAGAGAAAGAAAAAGAGGTAGAGAAGGAGTAGGAGGAGGAAGAGAAGAGACAAAGAGACAGGCAAAGTCTGAAGCAATGAAATGAAGCTGGAGAGTGATCAAGAGGGTCTTAATAACTCTACTGAACTTAGTCTAACTTTAGACAGATTTCCTACTGACTATAGCAGCCTGATTTCCCTTACAGCACTTATTCTAGAAAATTTGGAATTTACATCCTTCCCCAGACAGAACTGTAAATCTTCTATAACCCCTGTAACCCATAAATGTCTTTCTCAAGGGCCTGGGAGCCAGCCCTTTGTAATATTATTAATGAAAGAGAGTGTGCTTATATCCCAGTGACTATGGGAGGCAAAGAATCTAATTTCAATAAGGGACCTTTATCAAACACAAGGGGCTTAATCACATCAACCGACCTTCCCTAGCTAATTGTAGTGCTTAGAACTCTCCAACCTTTTGTTTCAACTGAATTCGTTCATTATCTCTCCCCTATTGCAATAGGTTTGAATGAATTTTTCCATACCTGTTTAAACGGTCTGGCACAAATTTTCATCTACAAAGGGGACATACAAATGAGCCCATTCAAGATTTCACAATATGTTAAAAATACTGGATTTAACTTACCTATGATAGAAAGTCATTAAAGCATTGGAGAGAGAAACATGTGATTCTCCCATCAGGAGAAATTTCTAATGATTTTCTTTGAACACAGGCATAGCATCCAGTGTTAAACAATTCCTGTGTCCAAGAATTCCTATAAATGTGGGGAACTGTAAAGTTCCTTTTGGAGGTATTGGCATATTAGAAAATGCAATAGGTTTTGAGGAGCCAAGATTCCAAGAGAAAAAGAAAGTCAACATTGGCCACCACTTTGGCCTACAAACCGTTGGTGTAGTGAGTTGTGCCTGAAGGATTTAGAAGTTCCGTAAAATTTTCAGAAGTCTCATGGAGCAATATTCTGCCCTTCCCACTTTACACACAGTGACTAATCTCCCCTTCTGTAGAATTCATGCTGAGCCTATGACCACTTTGAAGAAGACATATTTTAAAATTTCCACACTCAGGTCTTAGGAATGCCTATCTACTTCTGGCTCTTCCTTCTTAGGACACACCACAATACTGTGAGGGAGCCCAATTAGCCATATGAAAATGCTCAGATGGAAGACTAAAAAGGACTGATAGTGTCCCACAAAATAGGCAAAGACCTGCATACACAGTTCTCAAAAGAAGAAATGCAAATGGCCAATGAACATATGAAAAAAATGCTCAGAATCACTAGCCACCAGGGAAATGCAAATCAAAACCACACCTCACCCTGGTCAGAATGGCTATTATCAAAAAGACAGAAATTAACAAATGGTGATGATGATGTGGAGAAAGGTATATTCTTGTACACTGTTGGCAGGAATGTAAATATGTACAACTACTATGGAAAATTACAAATTGAACTGTCATATGATCCAGCAATCCAAATACTGGCTATATATCCAAAAGACATGAAATCATTTTATCAGAGATACTTATTCTTCTATGTTAATAACACCACTGTTTACAATAGCCAAGATGTGAGATTAACCAAGGTGCCTATCATCAGATGAATGGATAAAGAAAATGTGATATATATACTAATGGAATACCATTCAGCCATAAAAAGCATGAAATCCTGTCAGCAAAATAGATGGAACTGGAGGACAGCATTTTTTTTCATTTGAAAGGCAGGGTTACAGAGAGGCAGAGGCAGAGTCTTCCATCTATTAGTTCATTCCCCAAAGGGCCACAATGACCAGAGCTGGGCCAAACCAAAGCCAGGAGCCAAGAGCTTCCTCCGGGTCTCCCACATTGGTGCAAGGGCCCAAGGACTCGGGCCATCCTCCACTGCTTTCTTAGGCCATAGCAGAGAGTTGGTGGGAAGTGGACAAGCTGGGACTTGAACTGGACACCCATATGGGATGCTGGCACTACAGGCAGTGGCTTTACCTGCCATGCCCCAGTGCTGGCCCCTGGAAGATAGCATATTAAGTGAGATAAACCAAACATAGACACAAAAATACCTTAAGTTCTTCCTCATTTGAGGAAACATAAAAAAAGAACACCTGAATTTGAAAAACAGGATGTGGATGACTGGAGGGAGGTGGTGGTGGGAGGGAGAAATAGAGAGTGACTGGACTTAAAAATAGGGAAAATGGGTGTGATTCATTAATTGTGACTAATATATATACTAATATAGGTGTGAATAGTATGGGAAGCTAGGTGTGTTTTATAATTGTGACAATATATAATGACTACTATAAGATGTTAATAAAAGGGTAATATGGGTGTGAGGTACATGGGAATTTGTAATACTTCACAACTTTTGTAAATGTAAAGCTATTCTGAAATAAAAGGTTAAAAATAAATAAAATAATTAATAGCGATAACGTGCAAATGATGGAACATTAGAAAGAATAAAATAAACTACTACATGTAGCAATACATGTGAATTGAACATAATATGGAGTAAAAACAGGAAAATCCAATCTGTTAAAAATCAGAATTTGGGACATGCCCAATCAGACCTTCCACAAATGATGGAGTTAGAATTGTGCCAGGGGATTCCAATACAATCCCATCAAGGTGGCATGTACCAAGGCCATCTCACTAGTCCAAATGATCAATTTCAGTTCACAATTGATCACACTGATAGGTCTAAGAGTCAAAGGGATCACCCAAACAAGACTAGTGTCTGCTAATACTAACTGATAGAATGAAAAAGGGAGAGAATGATTCAACATGGGAAGTGAGATACACAGCAGACTCATAGAATGGCAGATGTCCTAAATAGCACTTTGGCCTCAGAATCAGCCCTTAAGGCATTTGGATCTGGCTCAAGAGCCCATGAGAATATTTTAGGCATGGAAAGCCTAGACACTCTGGGAAAAAAAAGAGAAGACCTAAATGAAAGATCTCTGGGAGTGAGATCCCAGTGGAAAGAACGGGGCCATCAGAGAAGGAGGTGCCTTTTTCTGAAGGGAGGAGAGAACCTCCACTTTGATTATGACACTGTCGGAATAAGATTGAAATCGGTGAACCCTAAAGGCTTCCATCACCTCGACAACTCATGACTAGAGCCGAGGGAGATTACTGAGGCCATAAACAAGAATGTCAAATTGTTCAATCAACATCAGGAGTCACTGTGTAATTACATCTCATGAGGGATCTGTCCTTAATGTGTTGTCCAATGTGAATTAATGCTATAACTAGTACTGAAACAGTATTTTTACACTTTGAGTTTCTGTGTGGGTGCAAACTGATGAAATCTTTACATAGTATATACTCAATCAATCTTCTGTATATAAAGATAATTGAAAATGATTAAAAAATCTTGGTGTTAAATTGGAAATTGCATAGATAATTAATCAATTTTTAAAAAAAATCATGTAGGATCTCTGTCCTTAATGTGCTGTACATTGTGAATTAATACTATAACTAGTACTCCAACAGTATTTTCACTTTGTGTCTCTATGTGAGGGCAAACTGTTGAAATCTTTACGTAATATGTACTAAACTGATCTTCTGTGTATAAAGAGAATTGAAAATGAATCTTGATGTGAATGGAAGGGGAGAGGGAGCGGGGAAGGGGAGGGTAGCGGGTGGTAGGGAAGTTATGGGGTGGGGGGAGCCATTGTAATCCATAAGCTGTACTTTGAAAATTTATATTCTTTAAATAAAAGCTTTATAAAAAAAATCAGAATATAACCTTACAGCAGAGGGTGAGAAGTTATTCCTGGAAAATGCCTGGGGAGAACTTCTGCAATATGAGAAATGTTCTATTTCTTTATCCAGGTGGTACTTATACGAGTGTGTTCATTTTATGACAATTTTTAAAGCTATCTTCTATGTGTTGGTTAACCTAGTTATATTTATTACAAATACAATTTCATATTGAATCGTAACAGAAGAATTTTTCTTAGCTCTGGGTAATGATCTTACTAACATTAATTTATGGGGTAGGAAGAGAAACTGAAGTTTATGAAACAAGTTCTAAATGCATGCTGCAATGTACACACAGTAGAAATTGGATTTCTTTTAAGCAGCCTATCAGGTAATCTAATTTGTTTTTTGTATCAAAAATCAATACCCTGGCCAGCGCCGCGGCTCAATAGGCTAATCCTCCACCTTGTGGCACCAGCACACCAGGTTCTAGTCCCGGTTAGAGCACCGGATCTGTCCCGGTTGCCCCTCTTCCAGGTCAGCTCTCTGCTGTGGCCAGGGAGTGCAGTGGAGGATGGCCCAATTGCTTGGGCCCTGCATCCCATGGGAGACCAGGAGAAGCACCTGGCTCCTGCCTTCGGATCAGTGTGGTGCGTGGGCCGCAGCGTGCTGGCCACAGCAGCCATTGGAGGGTGAATCAATGGCAAAGGAAGACCTTTCTCTCTGTCTCTCTCTCTCTCACTGTCCACTCTGCCTGTCAAAAAAAAAAAAAATCCCTTTCTCTCTGTCTCTCTCTCTCACTGTCCACTCTGCCTGTAAAAAAAAAAAAAAAAAAAAAAATTAAAAAAAAAATGGCCGGCGCCGTGGCTCAACAGGCTAATCCTCCGCCTTGCGGCGCCGGCAACCCGGGTTCTAGTCCCGGTCGGGGCACCGGATTCTGTCCCGGTTGCCCCTCTTCCAGGCCAGCCCTCTGCTGTGGCCCAGGAGTGTAGTGGAGGATGGCCCAGGCGCTTGGGCCCTGCACCCCATGGGGAGACCAGGAAAAGCACCTGGCTCCTGGCTCCTGCCATCGGACGAGCGCGGTGCGCCGGCCGCAGCGCGCCGACCGCGGCAGCCATTGGAGGGTGAACCAACGGCAAAGGAAGACCTTTCTCTCTGTCTCTCTCTCTCACTGTCCACTCTGCCTGTAAAAAAAAAAAAAAAAAAAGATTTAAAAAAAAAAATCAATACCCTCTCCTGATTTATTAGTTGTTTCCTTTAACTTTTTGGAATCCATATTAACTGAAGAGTTAGACCCTCTTCTTAAAAATTTAAAAAAATGCATTTATTTTAAAGAAAGAGAGAGAGCTCTCCTTCACTGGCTGACTCCCCAAATAGGTCCAGAGTAGACTAGAGCTAGTGCAGGGACCCTGTTGCTTGAACTATCAGTACTGCCTCCAGTGTCTGCAGCAGTGTGAAGTTAGACTCAGAAAATAGAGTGGAGAATCAAACTCCACACTTCAACATGGAAGGTGGATATCCTAACTGCTAGGCTAAACACCTGCCCTGGATTTTTTCTTTATGTCCACATTTCAGCTCCCTTTCCTTGTCACTCACTGATCTCATTCCATTACAGTAAATGGATTGTCTTCTGGGCCAAAGTAGTTCAAGTAGATATGCTCAATTGTCTTATCTTTCAGCACATTTGTTTTCTAATTTACATTTCCTCCCCAGGTTTATGTCTTTAAATGTCATGCTCTAACTTGATGGCTTTCAATCAGAAGCATGAAGCTTCTTAGTTTTCTCAGAGGGAACAACCTTGTCAGCCTATCTAACATGAAATATCAGAGAGAAATGTGACTGTTTGTAAAGCCATTTTAACTGGTTCAGGGAATTTGCTCTCGCCTATTCACTCAGAGCCATTAAACCTGACAGCTTCCCGCCTTCAAATGATTCCTGCGGTGGTAAAAGTCCATGTGTATTTCATGTCATCCTGCTAAGTTATAATGGTTATACTTGGCAGATCCTGTGCAGCCCCCTCTCAATGATAATTGTACATTTTTTTCCACCTATTCTTTTGCTAAGCTGCTGGGTATGTTTCTGTACCATTTGTTGCTAGCTGAAAAAAATACAGTGTTATTCAGCTTTTTGCTCTTGGTTTTACTATTATATGCTATAGCGTGAAGACACACTGCCAAAAATCCATAACCACAAAACAATACAGATTTATTAAGAGATTCTCACTTGTGTTCTTTCTTTAGAGAGAGTTATGCAAAGCATTGACAGTTTTAAATCAAAATCACATGGTGCCCTTTAAATATTACAGGTCAGTTAAATTTTTAAAATATATCAGCTTTTCAATCACACATAAAACCCCCTAAAGAGAGAAAATAACAAATGGGTTATATTTATGAAGAACTACAAACTCATTGACTTCAAAGATCCAGCTTATCCGACATTTTGCAGCTGAGTCAAGTGAAGAGCAGAGCAGTCCATGGCTGCCCAAGTCTTTCCAGCTAGTGAGGAAGCACCAGGTCAACATGAAAAATAAGGCAAGTTCAGGGTGAGCATTTGGCCTAGATGTTAAGAAACCTGTTGAGATGTACATATCACATATCTGAGTGCCTGGGTTCATGTTCCACCTCTGGACCCTGACTCAGCTTCCTGCCACGGCACACCTTGGGAGTCAGTAGTAATTGCTCAATAATTAGATTCCTGCCACACTCATAGGAGACTTGGATTAAATTCTCAGCTCCTGGCTTCTGCCATAGCCATTGCTGGCAACTGGGGAGGAGCCTATAAATACAAGATTTCAATCTGAGTCTGTCAAACAAGTTAATGTTTCAAATAACGAGGCAAGCTCTATATCATACAACATATATACAACAGCATAAACAGAAAAATAAAGTCAGTTGTAAAACGTGGTGATTTTTCATTACCTACCCAAGTTGACATCAGTTCAATTTTCTCACATCATATACCTTGGTTAATCTATTAAGCAGCCTAAATTTTGCTCAACAAATGATACTATCTTCCTGTCAGCTGTGGTTACCTTCACAGTACTAGAACACTGGAGACAAAATCTTTCTATAAATATCTTTATGAAAAC
Organism: Sylvilagus floridanus; assembly: GCA_949820135.1. Lineage (NCBI taxonomy): Eukaryota > Metazoa > Chordata > Mammalia > Lagomorpha > Leporidae > Sylvilagus > Sylvilagus floridanus. Next base: position 106,885,059 of record OX463241.1, read on the forward strand.
CTATTTAAAGAGGTCTGGGAATAAGAACAGTCATGTTATTTCAAATGGAAATAAGTTAGGTAGAAATTGGCCAACCTGGAAAAACTGAGGTGCAAAAGAAAGAGAAAGCATTAAAGAAAGAAAAGGAGAAAAAAAAATAACAGAAAAAAAAAAGAATGAAAAGTGTGACTTGAAAGTAAGGAGAGAAAAGGGAAGTAAAATAGAATCCAAATTGTTCCACTATGAAGAGATGAAAAAGCAGATTCTGGAAGAAGCTCCTGGCTCCTGGCTTTGGATCAGCACAGCTCTGGCTGTTGCAGCCTATTGGGGAAGTTGTTGTGGTGGATTTGTTCTGAGAGAAGGAGCGTGGTGGGGGCAAGAGGTGAGGAGTCACAGCACAGATCCAGGTCAGAGGCTAGCAGCCTGCAGACTCATTTATTTCAGTTGGTACAGCAGCTTAGATAGCCAAGGCAGCCAATCCAGTCAAAGGGTAGTTTATGCCCTAACCAATAACAGCCTGTTGCCAGGCAATTTCCAAAGCCATCCAATCACAGCCTGTTGCCAGGCAGGCTCCGTTGCCAGCAGCCATCGTTGCATGGTCTTATTTCCACCACAGGGAGTGAAACTCTCTCTCTCTCTCTCTCTCCTTCTCCTCTCTCTGTGTAACTCTTTCAAATAAATAAAATCTTAAAAAAAAACACTGACAGACTCTTTCCATTCACTCCTTAACAATTCAAGTAAACAAAATTGAATAAATCATAATGCACTATTATCATCCATCTGTGGAATGACCCACTTCCACTCTTTCACTTACTCACTTGATTTTAATACTATAAGGAATATCCCAAAGTCTATCAACCAACCATAACTAAAATATTAATGTTAAACACCCACATGCTTTTTTTCTCATTTCACTCTGCCTTTACCTAATGGTTACAAAGTAATTGGTCAGCATTTCTCATTGTTCTTGAATATACATACCTAATTTTGTCACACAGTATATGACTAAATCTTATTTTCACTTGGATCATGACTTTTGCTGCTAAAAATTGAGATATTTAACAGTTATTTCACCTGAAATAGGAGCATAAATAATAATGGCCACACAGACATTTAAAAACTAGAGAAACCTATCACTTATGATTATAAGTGGATAGAAAATTTTATGCCCATTAAATTTGAATAATGCAGTTTATTTCTTTTAAATGATAATTCTGTTGAATGTTTATAAAAAGTACTTGTTTAATCTTATGTGTAGCATATGCTTTTTAAATTTTACTTAAGGTATACATATTTTTATATTTCCTATATAGAGATTCAGGAACATAGTGAATAATTCAGTTTAATGAATAATCATAAAACAGTTCTGGGCATTCTATAAAGATACCATTAGTGGTCTACCACTCAGACTGCACTTATAATCTAGTGACTTATTTATTTACCCATGAACTTGAGCCCAAAGCTACTAGATACATAAGGAAGGATTGTATGACCTGTATTTGTCATCAGAGGGGGTGTTCACTCAGCCTGTTTCTCTTTTCTTCAGACTGTACACTTAGACGATATCTCCCATCCATCTTTGCAGTTGTCTGTGTCCTGTGTGCTAACGTTCCAGTTAACAAACTGTATGTAGAAAGAATGGGTGCCTTTTTTTTTTTTTTTATTGACAGGCAGAGTGGACAGTGAGAGAGAGAGACAGAGAGAAAGGTCTTCCTTTGCCGTTGGATCACCCTCCAATGGCTGCCGCGGACGGTGCACCGCACTCATCCGATGGCAGGAGCCAGGTGCTAGGTGCTTATCCTGGTCTCCCATGGGGTGCAGGGCCCAAGCACTTGGGCCATCCTCCACTGCACTCCTGGGCCACAGCAGAGGGCTGGCCTGGAAGAGGGGCAACCGGGACAGAATCCGGCGCCCCGACCGGGACTAGAACCCGGTGTGCCGGCGCCGCAAGGCGGAGGATTAGCCTGTTGAGCCACAGCGCCAGCCTGAATGGGTGCCTTTTCTGAGACTAGAAGCCTCCTATGAACTTCTCCCCTTCTTTACCGTGACTGCCAGTCAAGGACACAAGCCCTAGGGGATGGTGGATCCCAAACTAGAAGCAGCCTCGCCCACGAAATCACTGTACAGACAACTGCTGCTGACAGCCACACTCAATAAGTAAACTTCTACAGTATTAAATCTTTATGAATTATTTAGAGCTTACCTGTTATCATAGCTAGCACATACTGTAACTAGTACTTCTCCCACTCTTGAGAGGATCTAAATCCAAAACCCGTCCTTTCTTTGCATAATGTGAATTATAATCAGATAAGCAATGTGCCTGTAGAAAGAAACTGAAATTAAAATTCCAGGTTTGTCACTCCATTAATTTGTTTATCCAACAGATACACACAAATTCCTTTTGGCGTTTGAATAGCAGCCAGAAAGCAAATGGGCAGAGTCATTATTCTCAGGCACTTGACTTTATAGAATACAAGGACACATGTATAATAAACAAATAGACATATTAACATAGACGTGTTAAAAAAGTAGAGTTAGCGAGAGGCTAAATGATGATTTGAGGCAAAACAAATAAAATAGAATTCTATAAAACAATGGAATTAACTATTTTAAACAAATAGAAAAAGATTAATATTATTGAGACTGAAAATATAATTTAGTCATGTCAGTTGAATATGAGGGTACTTCAAAATGTTTATGGAAAACGATGCTAACCGATAAGTTTATGCTGGTGCAAGCATTTTTCAAAAACCATGCATAGTTACTTTTTAAAATTTTTTTAAATTTTTAAATTTATTTGAAAGAGTTATAGACAGTGAGAGAGAGACAGAGAGAGAGAGAGAGAAAGGTCTTCCTCCCGTTGGCTCACCTCCCAAATAGCCACTATAGTTGGAACTGCATGGATCTGAAGCCAGGAGCTAGGTGTTTCCTCCTGGTCTCCCATGCGGGTGCAGGGGCCCAAGCACTTGGGCCATCCTCCACTGCCTTCCCGGGCCACAGCAGAGAGCCAGACTGGAAGAGGAGCAACCAGGACTAAAATCCAGTGTCCATATGGGATGCTGGCGCTGTAGGCGGAGGATTAACCAAGTGAGCCATGGTGCCAGCCCGACATAGTTACTTTTAAATTATTTATTTTTCTTTAAAAATGATGGAGGAAGAGAGAAAGAGAGACAGAGACAGAGACAGAGACAGAGAGAACTCTTCCATCCATTGGTTCATTCCCCAAATGGCTGTAATGGTTGAAGATAGGCTCAGCTGAAGCCAGGAGCTTAGAACTTTATCCAGGTCTCCCACTTGCATGACAGGGACCCAAGTAGTTTGAAACATCTTCTGCTGCTTTCCCAGGCACATTAGCAGGGAAGTGGAAAAAAAGTAAAGCAAACAGGACAGGAATCAGTCAGAGTTCACATGATATGCTGGTGTTATAGGCAGCAGCTTAACCTACTGTGCCATAATGCTGCCCTGATAGGATTTTTTATGACAGTTTCCCATGAACTTTTTGAAAATGGCTCATATGGTTTTATTTAAAATGCATTAATCATCACAGCTTCTTTGTCAATCAAGATTTAAAGGTAGCAATATTTTAAAACTTGTATTGGTAAAATTTGTTGAAGGGTGAATTTCATGATTTAAATATTTCTCATTTAGATGATACTCAAAGAAATACAACTGATTATGTACAGAATTTTCTAAATTATGGTATTCTTAAGCCTTTAACGTTAAAGGCAGAATAAAGGAAATATCATTTAAGGGAATAATCCCTAAATGGCTTCTTTGAGGGTATTAGTCAGGTTCTCCAGGGACTCAGAACCAATAGGATATAGGAATATATATGAATATATACAGTCATCTCTGTATCCACAGGGTCAACATCAGTGGATTCAACCAACCAGTGACAGATAATATTTCTTAAAACTGTAATGGCAGGTATTTAGTTGAGTGATTAATTTACCCACATCTCACACTGGAATACCTGGATTCAATGACTGTCTCTGGCTCTTGACTCTAGCTACCAGCTAAGGCAGACCCGGAGAGGCAGTGGTGATAGGTCAAATTGTTCAGTTCCTGCCATGCACATGAGAGACTTTGATGAGTTCCTAGCTCCTGTCTTTGGCTCAGCCGAAGCTGTTGCTAAAACTTGCAGAATGAACAAGCAAACAGGATTGTTCTCTATCTCTATCTCTATCTCTATCTCTATCTCTATCTCTATCTCTATCTCTATCTCTATCTGCCAACTAAATAAATAAATAAAATATGTCCATACTGAACATGTACAGAAATTTTTCTCATCATTATTCAATAAATAAAACAGTGCCTAACTATTTTCATAGCTTTTACATTATGTTTTTAAGTAATATAAATATAATTTAAAGTATCTAGGAGAATGCACCTAAATTAATGCAAATACTATGCTATGTTATGCAAGGGTCTTGAGTATCCACAGGTTTGGTATATACAGAAGATGTTGAAACCAATAAAGAGGGACAACTATATCTATCTATCTATCTATATATGTATATGTATATATACATATACTATACATATATATCTCTATACATATTATATTTAACTATGTACTCCTAACTATAAATATATATATGCTCCTCAAAATAGATATATATTTATATTTAAATATACTCTTCAAAACAAACCTATCCATCCATCTATCTTTGTCCACATATACAGGTATATAAATATATATTTATAAGTAGCATGATACTGCATATTTTATGTAAAATATGCAACATTATCATGTCCAGTACAATATACACGATAATACAATGATTTCAAAATGTTTTGCACAAAAATAAACATCTTTTCCATTTCTAGGAACATTTTAAGGTAGCTTCATGGTGTTAAAATTTCACAATCATCTACAAACCAAGTACTCCTTTTGGTTCATCTTCACTGTGACAGTGAAGGAGATATTATTTCCACCTGGAAAATGAGGACATTAAAAGTCCGATTACAAATTATGCTAAGATCATCCAATGACAATGGGAAGAGTCTAATTTGTCATGAGATTCACAGTATCACCTCTTACTAGTGACATGATACTGGGATCTCTGGCCCTCAGCTCACTTGTCTGCAAACCTCCATGAAAATTTCTTCCTAGGAGTTTTGCTTGTATGTTTGCAAAGCATTCTGTGTTTAACAGTACTCAAAAACTGGGACGTGATAAAGTTTGATTCAGCAATAGATTTATTATTCCTACACTGAACTGCCTTTCAAAGCCTTTCAGTGACCTTCCTAGTAATTAAAATGCTTTTTATTAAACACAAGACAAGAAGCAGAGAGATTAAAGATACTCTTTCAATGATACTGACTTATCTATTAATTTTATCAATTACTCTAATCAATACAAATAATTGACCACTATTTAATAAACCACTGTTCAATAAAAGTCAGACTTATATTAGGATCCTTGATGTAGTGATTCAAATGAAATAACTCAAAGCTTTTCGGATCCATTGCAATTGCAGTTTGTAAACACAGCTTACTTATTCCATCCACAGTCCTGAACCAAAATAAGTACCCAATTGCTAGCATTCTTTTTATCTTGATTGCCAACATTCTAATGTTGACCATTATTTTTAACCTGATTGATTTTCTTTGTATTTTACTTCAGAGTTTCTGTAAAAGAATGTTAGGTTCTTGTTAAAAATAAAAATTAAAATTCCTGGATAATTCCCAGAAAATTCTCGGATATTCCACTTAGATCCTATTGATAGGAATTATCTTAGTTGAACCCAACCATGTTCCTTTTAACAACTCTCCAATGTTAGTATTATGCTTTGAAACATACACATGAATTTCACCCACAGCCCTTTCTGTTGCCACTCGCTTTTGCTAATATTCATGGTAACCCTAGAAGGATAAGGACAATCAAACATCCTCTCACCTGAAGACTTTTACAAAAGCTCTCTGCCTCAAAGTTTAAAAAAATACCACAGCAGAAAAAGAAATCAGAGCCTGAGGGAATTCTTTCCAAAGATTTTCCATATTCACTAACAGACCAAAGCCTAATCAGCACCAGTCTGTATGAATACAGGATTAAGCTACACAATAGGGAGGAAAGTCAAGGCCTCTAAAACAGGGAGAAGTTAATTTCAAACACGGTCATCATTCTACCGAAGCTATGAGCTTTATTTACAGGGCAAAACTCAGCATTCCCTTCTTACTGAACAGAGAATTTTTGCTGAGTCATTTTGAAAAGACAGATTTAGCTCCAGTTGCCTGATTTGGTAGAGACCTTTACTTTTGAGTCAAGGCTGCATCCTCCAATCAACACAAAACTGGCCAGGTAGAATTGACCATAGTGACCACCTTATACACTCACCAGGATCATAAGCCCAACTCATAAACTACCAAAAGCAGTTTACGTAACCTGCTCATTATAAGAGCTTTTGAAAGCAGAGACAATCTCTTATTTTTTATTTTATTTTAACACAATGTATTTAACATAAAATTTGTTATTTTAATATTTTAATATTTAATTGAAAAAATATTCATTGATATGAACTATTTAGATATTGGTTCCACATGAGGAAATTCTGTGTTTCAATGTGTAATATTAGATTTCTCATATGGGATACATAGGAAATATTAAGAACTACAGTAAGTTTGAAGAGAAAATAAAGTGAAAAAAAAACAAAAAATATTCTTGGATTCCATAAAAAACTGAGATGAGTAACATATGGATAGACAATAATGATGTGATCATTTCATTGATGCCAAAGAGTTGCAAAATTTTCTGATACCTTATCTATCATTACTGATACCAAGTGTGAACATTTCATTTTCATTCTTCACGTCCCAGTAAACTATGTGTGTGTCCACTGTTGTTCCCCTTCTCATCTCAATGAGAATTCCTTCCAAAGGCTAGAAGTATTCATATCATCCAAGACTCCTCCAATCTTAAGGTAACTGCACATAATGAAGGCCTGTTGGTTCTTTGTAGTTCCTATTATGGAATTTGTTAAGCTCAATCTGTCCTATAACGAAATGCTAGGTTGTTACAAGTATGTTTAATATAAAATAAACCACGAAAGAGTAGTAGAAACAGAGAGACTTTGATGGAATTCATGGATCCCGCCTTCAGCTTGGCCCAGCCCTGGTTATTCGGGACATTGAAGGAATGAACTAGTGACTGGAAGATCTCATTCTCTCTCTCTCTTGCTCTCACTCTCACTCTTGCTCCCAACACTCTACCTTTCAAGTAGATGAAAATAAAATTTAAAAGAACAATTTATTCAGAGGGAAATATTTACTCTGGATAGGTGACCTGTGAGAAGAAATCGGAATAAGCTGAGAATAGCCAAGCTAGAGGAGGAGTCTGGTTCAGTCAGAAGGCACAGAAATCCCAAAGGTCCTGAGGCAGAAATTTGCCTGGAGTAGTTCCACTATGAAGGCAAGTGAGCTGTAACAGAGTGAACCAGATGAACAGGCAGAGCAGATTGCAGAGAGCCACACTGTACTTGTTTCTCAGACATTAAGTGAGAGTTGATAAATTATTGGAGAGTGAGAACCTAGGAGTCATGTGATCTGATTGTTAATCTACTTGCTCTGGTTATTATGCCATATTTTCTTCCTCTCTGGAAGCAGAGAGGTAGCTGAGAAAATAAGTTTAGTTTGGTCTGAATTGAGAGTATAGGAAATGGTAAAATACAAGACATGTTTTGATAGCTATACAGGTATTGCTTGATTGAAAATGAGCACGGAGAAAGAGAGGAGTTTAGAATGATTATTCCCCCCATCAGCAATTCAATAAAGTAAATTATAGAGGCATTTGAAGGAATAGAGAGAAAATCAGAAATTTGTGGATGGGAACCAAGATGCCAGTTTGGGGCAAGTTAATTCAAAGATTCCTGTTATACATCCAAGTGGAGAAGTTGAATAGGAAGGAGGTAGACACAGCATCCCAGAGCTCAAAGGAGAGGTCAAATGAAAAATACAATTTACCAGTCACAACACGCAAATATTTAAAGCTAAGGACCCAGATGAGACCATCTAGAGATTGAATGTAAATATTTGAAGAATATAATTCTTGTTAGTATGTTAATAATATTTGACTTTTAGCATTTTTAAACAGTGAATGTTGTTGGCTAGGAAAAGCAGACTATATATCTGTATCTATCTTTATATCCTTCTATGTATGCGTCTGTCTATCATCTGTCTCCACAGAGAACCCTATATATAATTTCATGAAAAAATGAAAATATATCTTGCAATTTCTTGGATATAAACCCTAAAATTTCTCTTCTTTGTGATAAGCCAGCACACTTTTCCTTACAACTCATTCATAATTGAAAACAGCAAACAGCTTACTGTCATAAAGAACTTTTTTTTTAAATAACGCTTTTATTTAAAGAATATAAATTTCCAAAATACAGCTTATAGATTACAATGGCTTCCCCCCCCATAACTTCCCTCCCACCCACAACCCTCCCCTTTCCCACTCCCTCTCCCCTTCCATTCACATCAAGATTCATTTTCAATTCTCTTTATATACAGAAGGTCAGTTTAGTATATATTAAGTAAAGATTTCAACAGTTTGCCCTCACATAGCAACACAAAGTGAAAAATACTGTTGGAGTACCAGTTATAGTATTAATTCACAATGTATAGCACGTTAAGGACAGAGATCCTACATGATATATATATTTTTAAATTGATTAATTTTCTATGCAATTTCCAATTTTTTCAACAACAAAATAGCCCTTCTGAGCTTTCTTCTGGAATCTCTGATTCTTTTTTTTTTATTTTTTTTTATAAAGCTTTTATTTAAAGAATATAAATTTCCAAAGAACAGCTCATGGACCACAATGGCTCCCCCCCACCACAAATTCCCTCCCTCCCCCCACCCTCCCCTTTCCCACTCCCTCTCCCCTTCTGTTCACATCAAGATTCATTTTCAATTCTCTTTATACACAGAAGATCAATTTAGTACATATTACGTAAAGATTTCAACGGTTTGCCCTCGCATAGAGACACAAAATGATAATACTGTTGGAGTACTAGTTATAGTATTAATTCACAATGTACAGCACATTAAGGACAGAGATCCTACATGATTTTTTTTAAAAAAAATTGATTAATTTTCTAGGCAATTTCCAGTTTAACACCAAGATTTTTTAATCATTTGCAATTATCTTTATATAAAGAAGATCGATTCAATATATACTATGTAAGGATTTCATCAGTTTGCACCCACTCAGAAACACAAAGTGTAAAAATACTGTTTCAGTACTAGTAATAGCATCACTTCACATTGGATAACACATTAAGGACAGATCCCTCATGAGACGTAAGTACACAGTGACTCCTGATGTTGATTTAACAATTTGACACTCTTGTTTATGGCGTCAGTAATCTCCCTAGGCTCTGGTCATGAGTTGCCGAGGCTATGGAAGCCTTTAGGGTTAGCCGACTTCGATCTTATTCCCACAGGGCCATAGTCAAAGTGGAAGTTCTCTCCTCCCTTCAGAGAAAGGTACCTCCTTCTTTGATGGCCCCGTTCTTTCCACTGGGATCTCACTCGCAGAGATCTTTCATTTAGGTCTTCTGTTTTTTCCAGAGTGTCTTAGCTTTCCATGCCTAAAATATTCTCATGGGCTCTTGAGCCAGATCCGAATGCCTTAAGGGCTGATTCTGAGGCCAGAGTGCTATTTAGGACATCTGCCATTCTATGAGTCTGCTGTGTATCCTGCTTCCCATGTTGGATCATTCTCTCCCTTCTTCATTCTATCAGTTAGTATTAGCAGACACTAGTCTTGTTTGTGTGATCCCTTTGACTCTTAGACCTATCAGTGTGATCAATTGTGAGCTGAAATTGATCACTTGGACTAATGAAATGGCCTTGGTACATGCCACCTTGATGGGATTGTATTGGAAACCCCTGGCACAATTCTAACTCCATCATTTTGGGCTGTTCCGATTGAGCATGTCCCAAGTTTTACATCTCCTCCCTCTCTTATTCCCACTCTTATATTTCACAGAGATCACTTTTCAGTTAAAATGTAAACACCTAAGAATAATTGTGTGTTAATTACAGAGTTCAACCACTAGTACTAGGATAAAGAAAAAAAAATACTACCATGGATAAAGTATTACATTGTACAACAACAGTCAGCACAAGAGCTGATCGAGTCACTGTTTCTCATAGTGTCCATTTCACTTCTACAGGTTTCCCCTTTGGTGCTCAGTTAGTCATCGCCAATCAAGGGAAACAAATGATATTTGTCTCTTTGGGACTGACTTAATTCACTCAGCATGATGTTTTCCAGATTCCTCCATTTTGTTGCAAGTGACCGGATTTCATTGTTTTTGACTGCTGTATAGTATTCTGTAGAGTACATGTCCCATAATTTCCTAATCCAGTCTACTGTTGATGGGCATTTGGGTTGGTTCCAAGTCTTAGCTATTGTGAATTGAGCCGCAATAAACATTGCTGTGCAGACGGCTTTTTTGTTTGCCAATTTAATTTCTTTTAGGTAAATTCCAAGGAGTGGGATGGCTGGGTTGAATGGTAGGGTTATATTCATGTTGCTGAATTCTACCAGACATTTAAAGAAGAACTAACCCCAATTCTTCTCAAACTATTCAGAACAATCGAAAAAGAGGGAATTCTCCCAAATTCCTTCTATGAAGCCAGCATCACCTTAATTCCTAAGCCAGAAAAAGATGCAGCATTGAAAGAGAATTACAGACCAATATCCCTCATGAACATAGATGCAAAAATCCTCAACAAAATTCTGGCCAATAGGCTGCAACAACACATCAGAAAGATCATCCACCCAGACCAAGTGGGATTCATCCCTGGTATGCAGGGATGGTTCAATATTCGCAAAACAATCAACGTGATACACCACATTAACAGACTGCAGAAGAAAAACCATATGATTATCTCACTAGACGCAGAGAAAGCATTCGATAAAATTCAACACCCTTTCATGATGAAAACCCTAAGCAAACTGGGTATAGAAGGCACATTCCTCAATACAATCAAAGCAATTTATGAAAAACCCACGGCCAATATCCTATTGAATGGGGAAAAGTTGGAAGCATTTCCACTGAGATCTGGTACCAGACAGGGATGCCCACTCTCACCACTGCTATTCAATATAGTGCTGGAAGTCTTAGCCAGAGCTATTAGGCAAGAAAAAGAAATTAAAGGGATACAAGTTGGGAAGGAAGAACTCAAACTATCCCTCTTTGCAGACGACATGATTCTTTATTTAGGGGACCCAAAGAACTCTACTAAGAGACTATTGGAACTCATAGAAGAGTTAGGCAAAGTAGCAGGATATAAAATCAATGCACAAAAATCAACAGCCTTTGTATACACAGACAATGCCATGGCTGAGGAAGAACTGCTAAAATCAATCCCATTCACAATAGCTACAAAAACAATCAAATACCTTGGAATAAATTTAACTAAGGACATTAAAGATCTCTACAATGAAAATTACTAAACCTTAAAGAAAGAAATAGAAGAGGATACCAAAAAATGGAGAAATCTCCCATGCTCATGGATTGGAAGAATCAATATCATCAAAATGTCCATTCTGCCAAAAGCAATTTACAGATTCAACGCAATACCAATCAAGATACCGAGGACATTCTTCTCAGATCTGGAAAAAATGATGCTGAAATTCATATGGAGACACAGGAGACCTCGAATAGCTAAAGCAATCTTGTACAACAAAAACAAAGCCGGAGGCATCACAATACCAGATTTCAGGACATACTACAGGGCAGTTGTTATCAAAACAGCATGGTACTGGTACAGAAACAGATGGATAGACCAATGGAACAGAATAGAAACTCCAGAAATCAATCCAAACACCTACAGCCAACTTATATTTGATCAACCATCCAAAACCAGTCCCTGGAGTAAGGTCAGTCTGTTTAATAAATGCTGCTGGGAAAACTGGATTTCCACGTGCAGAACCATGAAGCAAGACCCCTACCTTTCACCTTACACAAAAATCCATTCAACATGGATTAAAAATTTAAACCTACGACCCGACACCATCAAATTACTAGAGAGCATAGCAGAAACCCTGCAAGACATAGGTACTGGCAAAGACTTCTTGGAAAAGACCCCAGAAGCACAGGCACTGAAAACCAAAATTAACTACTGGGATTGCATCAAATTGAAAAGTTTCTGTACTGCAAAAGAAACAGTCAGGAAAGTGAATAGAAAACCGACAGAATGGGAAAATATATTTGCAAACTATGCAACAGATAAAGGGTTGATAACCAGAATCTACAAAGAAATTAAGAAACTCCACAACATCAAATCAAACAACCCACTTAAGAGATGGGCCAAGGACCTCAATAGACATTTTTCAAAAGAGGAAATCCAAATGGCCAACAGACACATGAAAAAATGTTCAAGATCCCTAGCAATCAGGGAAATGCAAATCAAAACCACAATGAGGTTTCACCTCACCCCGGTGAGAATGGCTCACATTCAGAAATCCACCAACAATAGATGCTGGAGAGGATGTGGGGAAAAAGGGACACTAATCCACTGTTGGTGGGAATGCAAACTGGTGAAGCCACTATGGAAGTCAGTCTGGAGATTCCTCAGAAACATAAAGAACTTTTTATGAGATAGGTAAAGAACCTTTTGCAAATGTTAGTATTGGTCATAAAGAGAAGGTGGAAGTCAAAAGCAAATGGCATGAACAAGAAGTTTCATTAGATTTTAAATTAGGACTAATAAAATTTATCAGGCTAGAGTTGCTAATAAATCCAATTCAATTAAACAAATATCCATGCATTTCTATTATGTACCTGGCATTGTGCTAGGGGCAAGGACATGAAAGTAAAGCAAGAAAAATTACAGATACAGGAGATCATAACTAGATGGAGGAAATTGAATCCACTAATCATATTTCTAAGTCAAAAATTACATGTTTTGATAAAAGATACATATATCTCTAATGGCATTTGAGAAAAATAAGTGTCTCAGAAGTCAGAGATGATATTCTGAGGAAATGACACTTGAACATTGTGAAAAGAAGGATTTTTTTTATGTTTTCCCATTGATTTAGATCTTTAATTTATTTCAGCAGTGTTTCATATATATGTTTTGCTGATCATTTTTTTTTCTAATTTAGAATATAAATTTCCAAGGTACAACTTGTGGATTGCAATGGCTTCCCCACCCATACCTCCCCTCCCCCCCGCTACCCTTCCCCATTACCCATTCCCCCTCCCCTTTCATTCACATCCAGATTCATTTTCAATTCTCTTTGTATACAGGAGCTCAGTTTAGTATGTGTTAAGAAAAGATTTTAAACCATTTGCCCTCACATATCATCACAGAGTGAAGTATACTCTTTGAGTACTAGTTGTAGCATTAAATCACGTTGTACAGCACATTAAGGAGAGAGAACCTACATGATATTATTTTTTTTAAAATTGATTGATTTTTATGTAACTTCCAATTTTTTTTATCATTTCCAATTATCTTTCTATACGGAAGATCGATTCAGTATATACTAAGCAAAGATTTTGTCAGTTTGCACCCGCGCAGAGACACAAGGTGCAAAAATACTGTTTCAGTACTAGTTATTGCATTACTTCACCTTGGACAGCACACTAAGGACAGATCATACATGGGCCGTAAGTACACAGTGACTACTGTTGTTGATTTAATAATTTGCCACTCTTGTTTATGGCGTCAGTAATCTCCCTAGGCTATAGTCATGAGTTGCTGAGGCTATGGAAGCCTTTAGTGTTCGCCGACTTGGATCTTGTTCTGACAGGGTCATAGTCAAAGTGGAGGTTTTCTCCTCCTTTCGGAGAAAGGTACCTCCTTCTCTGGTGGCCCTGTTCCTTCCGTTGGGATCTCATTCGCAGATATCTTTCGTTTATGTCTTCTTCTTTTTTTTTTTCCAGAGTGTCTTGGCTTTCCATGCCAAAAATACTCTCATGGGTTCTTGAGCCAGATCCTAATGCCATAAGGGCTGATTCTGAGGCCAGAGTGATTTATTAGGATATCTGCCATTCTATGAGTCTGCTGTGTATCCTACTTCCCATGTTGGATCAGTCTCTCCCTTTTTTAGTTCTATCTGTTAGTATTAGCAGACACTAGTCTTTCTTGTGTGATCCCTTTGACTCCTAGACCTATCGATGTGATCAATTGTGAACTGAAATTGATCACTTGGGCCAGTGAGATGGCTTGGTACATGCCACCTTGCTGGGGTTGTATTATGGTCTCCTAGCGCGTTTCTAACTCCGTCGTTTGGGGCAAGTCCGATTGAGTTTGCCCAACTTATACGTATCCTCCCTTTCTTTTTCCCTCTCTTATAAATTAACAGGGATTACTTTTCAGTTGAAATTTAAACACCTAGGAATAATTGTGTGTTAATTGCAGAGTTCAACCAATAGTACTAGAACAATAATGAACAACGTCAAGAAATACTAAAATGGGAAAAGATTTACATTGTATATCAACCGTCCAGACAAGATTTGATCCAGTCATAGTTTCTCATAGAGTTCATTTCACTTCAACAGGTTTCCCCTTTGGTGTTCAGTTAGTCATTGCCGATCAGGGAGAACAAATGATATTTGTCTTTTTGGGACTGGCTTAATTCACTCAGCATGATGTTTTCCAGATTCCCCCATTTTGTTGCAAATGACCGGATTTCATTGTTTTTAACTGCTGTATAGTATTCTGTAGAGTACATGTCCCAAAATTTCCTAATCCAGTCTACTGTTGATGGGCATTTGGGTTGGTTCCAGGTCTTAGCTATTGTGAATTGAGCTGCAATAAACATTAGTGTGCAGACGGCTTTTTTGTTTGTCAATTTGACATCCTTTGGTTAAATTCCAAGGAGTGAGATGGCTGGGTTGTATGGTAGGGTTATATTCATGTTTCTGAGGAATCTCCAGACTGACTTCCATAGTGGTTTAACCAGTTTGCATTCCCACCAAGAGTGGGTTAGTGTCCCTTTTTCCCCACATCCTCTCCAGCATCTATTGTTGGTAGATTTCTGGATGTGAGCCATTCTCACCGGGGTCAGGTGAAACTTCATTGTGGTTTTGATTTGCGTTTCCCTAATTGCCAGTGACCTTGAACATTTTTTCATGTGTCTGTTGGCCATTTGGATTTCCTCTTTGGAAAAGTGTCTATTGAGGTCCTTGGCCCATCTCTTAAGTGGGTTGTTTGATTTGATGTTGTGGCATTTCTTGATTTCTTTGTAGATTCTGGTTATCAACCCTTTATCTGTTGAATAGTTTGCAAATATTTTTTCCCATTCTGTAGGTTGCCTATTCGCTTTCTTGACTGTTTCTTTTGCAGTACAGAAACTTCTCAGTTTGATGTGATCCCAGTAGTTAATTTTGGCTTTGAGTGCCTGTGCTTCTGGGGTCTTTTCCAAGAAGTCTTTGCCAGTACCTATATCTTGCAGGGTTTTTCCAATGCTCTCTAATAACTTGATGGTGTCGGGTCATAGGTTTAGGTTTTTAATCCATGTTGAATGGATTTTTGGGCAGGGTGAAAGGTGTGGGTCTTGTTTCATGATTCTACACGTGGAGATCCAGTTTTCCCAGCACCATTTATTAAATAGATTGTCTTTATTCCAGGGATTGGTTTTGGATCTTTGATTGAATATAAGTTGGCTGTAGATGTTTGGGTTGATTTCTGGTGTTTCTATTCTGTTCCATTGGTCTATCCATCTGTTTCTGTACCAGTACCATGCTGTTTTGATAACTACTGCCCTGTAGTATGTCCTAAAATCTGGTATTGTGATGCCTCCGGCTTTGTTTTTGTTGTATAAGATTGCTTTAGCTATTCGAGGTCTCCTGTGCTTCCATATGAATCTCATCATCATTTTTTCCAGATCTGAGAAGAATGTCCTCGGTATCTTGATTGGTATTGCATTGAATCTGTAAATTGCTTTTGGCAGAATGGACATTTTGATGATATTGATTCTTCCAATCCATGAGCATGGAAGATTTCTCCATTTTTTGGTATCTTCTTCTATTTCTTTCTTTAAGATTTTGTAATTTTCATCGTAGAGCTCTTTAACGTCCTTGGTTAAATTTATTCCAAGGTATTTGATTGTTTTTGTAGCTATTGTGAATGGGATTGATCTTAGAAGTTCTTTCTCCACCGTGGCATTGCTTGTGTATACGAAGGCTGTTGATTTTTGTGCATTGATTTTATATCCTGCTACTTTGCCAAACTCTTCTATGAGTTCCAATATAGTCTCAGTAGAGTTCTTTGGGTCCCCTAAATAAAGAATCATATCATCTGCAAAAAGGGATAGTTTGAGTTCTTCCTTCCCAATTTGTATCCTCCGCGTCAATTGAGATAATCATATGGTTCTTCTTCTGCAGTCTGTTAATGTGGTGTATCACGTTGATTGTTTTGTGAACATTGAACCATCCCTACATACCAGGGATGAATCCCACTTGGTCTGGGTGGATGATCTTTCTGATGTGTTGTTGCAGTCTATTGGCCAGAATTTTATTGAGGATTTTTGCATCTATGTTCATCAGGGATATTGGTCTGTAATTCTCTTTCAATGTTGCATCTTTTCCCGGCTTAGGAATTAAAGTGATGCTGGCTTCATAGAAAGAATTTGGAAGGATTCCCTCTTTTTTGATTGTTCTGAATAGTTTGAGAAGGATTGGAGTTAGTTCTTCTTTAAATGTCTGGTAGAATTCAGCAGTGAATCCATCTGGTCCTGGGCTTTTCTTTGTTGGGAGGGCCTTTATTACAGTTTCAATTTCTGTCTCAGTTATGAGTCTGTTTAGGTTTTCTATGTCTTCCTGGTTCAATTTAGGTAGGTTGTATGTGTCCAGGAATCTGTCCATTTCCACTAGATTCTCCTGTTTGCTGGCATACAAGTCCTTGCAGTAGCTTCAGATGACTCTTTTTATTTCTGTGGTGTCTGTTGTTACGTTTCCTTTTTCATCTCTGATTTTGTTGATTTGG
This sequence comes from Sylvilagus floridanus, assembly GCA_949820135.1. NCBI lineage: Eukaryota > Metazoa > Chordata > Mammalia > Lagomorpha > Leporidae > Sylvilagus > Sylvilagus floridanus. The sequence goes on from OX463241.1 coordinate 106,901,998, forward strand.
GTCTTTTCCCTTCGAAAAGAAGGATCTTACAGAGCAAATAGGTCCTGAGGAATGGATACTATATTTCACAAAATGAAGAAAATCCAATGTAAATGGGAAATTGAGAAGGGTGATAAGAGGTAAGCCTGTCAACACTCTTCTTCACTAACTTGTATAATCTTTGGAAAATATTTGAAAACTTTTCATATGATTTATTTTCATCACATGGAAAATGCAATAAAATTCTTTAAACCTAAAGACTCTTTTCAATTAAATGTTACAGAGTCCTGAAATTGCAGCACCTACATTTGATGGTAAGAGCGCTGTCCGTGGTACTAAAAAATAACCATGAGGATTGGCACTGTAATGCAATGGGTTAAGCCACCATCTGCAGTGCCAGGATCCCACATTGGGTACCAGTTTGAATCCAGCCTTCTCCATTTCTGATCCAGTTCACTGCTAATGAGCCTGGGAAAGCAGTGGAACATAATACAAGTCCTTGGCCCCTGTACCCACATGGGAGACCCAGAAGAAGCTCCTGGCTCTGGGCTTTGGTCTGGCCCAGCCTTGGCCATTGCAGCCATTTGGGAGTGAACCAGTGGATGAAAGGCCTCTCTCTCTGTCTCTTCTTATTTCTCTCTGTAAATATGCCTTTCAAAGAAATAAATTTATTTTTTAAAAAATGACAAAATAGCCATAAGATTACCTTAGTGAAATTCCCACAGCTGACTATACTTCAGAACCATTAAAAGAAAGCAATATAACATAAACCACAACAAAGTTGTACTAAGTTATAATCTACAGGATTAAGGCCCCTTAGTGTATTTTATGTAGGTATATTCATTCCTGGGTATCTACCGGGGATTGGTTCCAGGACAACTGAAGATACCGAATCTGCAAGCCTCTTATACAAAATGTTACACATAGCAGTTCCATAGAATCTACACGCCTTTTCCTATATACTTGAAGTCATCACCAGATTACTTATAATGCTTAATACAATGTAAGTGTTGTATAGATATCTGCCATACTGTATTGTTCAAGAAATAATGACAAGAAAAAAATCCTGTCCTTGTTTAGTTCATATGCACTTTTTTTCTGAATATTTTGATGGGTGGTGGTTGTTTAAATCCACAAATGTCAACCCCACAACTATACCACCAGTGGATGCAGAGGGCTGACTAACCGTTCATAGGCGAATCTGACATATAATCCATAAAAGAGCTTCCTGAGACCACCAATGTGAGTAGTGCTTACAGCACTGGTACAAATGAAATATGTGAAGAGTTTTAAATCTATGCACAGCTAGGCCTTTCTCTAGAATAACAAAATCAGAATCTCTAGAAGAGAAACCAGAATGGGTATTTGCTCAAAGCTCCCCAGCAATTCTAGCAGGCAGCCCATGGCCACATGAGGAAATTTAAATTAGGAGACTGAAATATTGTCTATTTTCATGTGTAAGATGAATCTTCAGGGTTACCTTTAAAAGGCTTATAGTGTCAATATACACTTATATACACACAACATACATAAACACAAGCGTACATACACTTCAAATTTTATAAATATTTATTATTTGTTTGAAAGAGTTACATAGAGAAGCAGAGGCAGACTGAGAGAGTGGGGGCAGGGGGTCTTCCATCTGCTGGTTCACTCCCCAACTGGCTGCAACAACCAGAGCTATGCAATCTGAAGCCAGGAGCCAGGAGCTTCTTCCAGGTCTCTCATGCAGGTGCAGTGGCCCAGGGACTTGGGCCATGTTCTCCTGCTTTCCCAGGCCATAACAGAGATCTGGATCAGAAGCAAAGCAGCCAGGACATGAACTGGCGCCCATATAAGATGCCAGGGCTGCATGTGGCGGCTTTACCTGCTACGCCACAGCACCTGCCCCACACATCAAATTTTAAAGAGGATTTTGTATATTTTCACTAAAAAAATTCTAAGTACTTGAAAGCTTGAATATATTTATCCTAATTGAACATTTATAAATGTACATATGTTATCAAACATCACATAATACCCCACATATATGTATGATTTTGTTAAAATTTTAAGTTAAAATAAATAAAAATTAATGAACTAAAGATATTTGAATCAAATAAATAAAAACATATGAGTGAAAACATCCACAAGTACTTATTATAATGTTTTTAACAATCAGTTAAAAACATACAAAAATTGTTAAATGAAAATTATTTAGTTTGATTACCAATAACTTCACAGTAATCTTCTCCAATTGAAAATACATTCAGTCAAGTTAAGTTTAATTAAAAAATTGATTAAGTATATGAAACTACTTCAAAAACTTCATGGAAATGGAATTAAACTTGTCAATATACATTAGTACAAAAAATTAGGGATGGAGAATTTTTCATAATATGGAGAATATATTTTATGAAAAACAATGAATGGATTTCAATTTTTGTTGCCAAAAAACTCATATTTTAATTCCATTTTCCATAAAATTTTTAAAGTACCATCATATAGCGTCTTAGAATTTCCTTGTGAAGCAAATCAAATCCCCAGTGGCAACTTAACATCTGGTTTTCATTTTAGGTCTTCTCAAAGAAGTCAATGTCAGAAATCAGCTTGATACAATTCATCCACAAGTACAAATTGGGCACCTGCTAACTGCCAAATGGAGCTGAATGTTGATGATATCAGGGACTTCAAATAATAATATGCTACCAATTGTTGATGCAATAACGGTGGTGGCAATGGTGGCAGAAACAGTAATAATATTTTAACGAGTTTAATAATTTCATTAAAATTATTTCAATATCATATTGGACTGTAGAAACAAAGTTATTGGGTATAATTATTATATATCCTTATGTTTTAAATGTGGAACCTAAGTCTCAAAATAATGGATAAATAGAATAATCTAGTTACATAAAGAATCAAAACTGGGAGTAGGGAAGTAACCCAAAGTTCAAAATAAAAGTCCAAAGCCCAAAGAGAGTAGGAGAGAGAAACAGACACATAGAAAATCTCACCACAGAAGAAAAGACTGAACAAAATAAAAGCGATGTGTGCTAAGTCAAGCTCTTCAGGCTTCTTGCTTCAGTGGACACCAAGTTGAATCATTAGCCTAGGGGATGGGCAAATCCATTTCCAGGGAGCACTGGGTCAGTGGGTTACTTCTCTATTCTCTTTACTCCATTTATCCACTCAATCCTATCAATTAAGCTTTGAAATATACTAGAATAAGAAGAAGGAAAGTGGATGACTGCCTTTTCCTGGGAACAAGGAGATATGTAAGTGAATTAAATTCAGACCTCATGTTTTATTTGTCATTTTTCAAATGGTAAAATTTGAAGGACAGTATCAAGTTGTAGATGATCCCATGAAACTGCCTGCCCTGCCCATGCAGGAGGTTGAGAAGGCATGGTGAGCCATGCCTCCTGGGAGGGACCCTGTAGCCTGGCTGCTGGCAGGTGGCAGGAGCCCCAGGCACATTTCCCCCCACCCCCGCCAATCACGTTAACTGCTCCCAGGTGTGGTCCAGGTCCATCAGGAAAGCTACCATAGCCTATGTGACCTTCAAGCTGATTGGAGAAGCATAGTGGCACCAATATCAGCTTTATCCTATAGAATTAGTTGCCCTGAATTAGTTACACCCCCTCTGCCTGCCCTTTAACAGTTTATGCTCGATCGTTAATAAACAGACATGTTCATGGAAACTTGTCTCTGGTGCTTCCTGCCAAAGAGCGCCATCTCCTCACCCATGCCCACACTGCGTGGGCCTCACCTGATGAGCCCGCATCAAGTAAGGCAAATAGATTATTTTAAAGCATTGGGCTACTTCTGCTGCAGGTATATTTCCAGCATCCTTAAGTAACATCATCTAAGCTCCAAGTTCCCTTCCTTTACAATAGGAAAAATTTCCATTTGTTCCTCACTATGCCTTATTGGGGAAAGAACAGAAGTGACTGAAAAAGACTTTTCAAACATAATATGCTATTAAATGCCATAAATTGTGTCAGCCAGCAAACGCAGATTCAGACCTGAAAAGGAACATGAATTCTGAAATTTAAGACATAAAACGAGGGAGGCAAAAAGCAGAAAGCACACTAAATGACCAAGACAGAGCAAAGCTACCCACCTTCTCTGATAATACAGTACTCCATCTACTCACCCCACCCCTATCGGTGGTTTCTCTTTACATGCTTTCTGTTATCTTCAATCATTCACAATGTTATGTAGAAAATTCCAGAAGTAACTAATTTGTGTTATAAATTGTGCATCATTCTAAGTAGTGTGATGAAATATTACACATGCCTGCACTGCCCTACCCAGAACATAAATTGGTCCCTTGACCAGTGTATCCACACTAAATAATATCTGTTCACTATTTCTTTAATATTTCTGTTGGTTATCAGATTGACTATTGCAGTATAGCAGTGCCAGCATTTAAGTAATTACTATAAAACCTGCAATACTGGCTGTACTCCATTTCATCATGTAGGTATTGTGTTATCTCACCTCAGAACATAAAGGTGGGCAGGTACAGTACAATAAGATATTTTGAGAGAGAGAGACAGAGAAAGAGACCCCATTCACTTAAGTTTCTTTGCAGTATATTATCATGATTATTCTATTTCATCATTAGTTATTGTTGTTTATCTCTTATCATGCCTAGTTTATAAATTAAATCTTACCACATGTATATATGTATAGGAAAAATATTGTATACACAGAGCTTGGTAATATTCCTGATTCCAAGCATTCCCTGAGAGAATGCCCCGTGGATAAAGGGTATTTCTGTTGCCAGCAAAAGATACACATGTCCTGTGTGAGATTAGAACATTTCTGTTGAGCATGGAAGCTTTCCCAAACGTTACTCATTTCACTGCATGAATCATTTTACAGATGGAAGAAAAGGTGTCTTCCTGTATGCCATCCGGAAGCAGCAGGGGTTTAATATAGTCAATGGCAAAGCTGTAAAATTGTGGTTATAACACATGTTGAAATTACTATAGCAAATGAAGAGATGTTATAATGGCAAATGCAACAGGAAAATTATATTTGAGAAAAAATAGGTTCATGAAAAATAGGTTCAGGAAAAGGAAAGGAATCTTCAGTACTCTGAAGAGGAGGGCAGGCTGATCATCAGATAGCATCTTCCATTCTTAGTGACAACACAGCATGCAGTGGAGAAGTTCGACTATCCTGGCTACATGAGCATACAGGTAGTATCTCATGAACATCCCACTACAGGAGCTTAGGCTGAGAGTTCAAGAGAATTAATTTCAAACCTTAGTTCTTTATGACTTTATCTCTAATTTGATCTGACTCCACTTATCTACTCAGCATCATGCTTGCGAGTAACCTTACAATATTCTAGTCTCCAGCCAAATGCTCAGATTCTTCTGGGTCCCATCTAATGTAGCCATCCAAGGATGGCTCAGGAATGCAAAAATTTAGTATCATCTGCTATGTGACTGCTTCCCAGATTGGCCAAATGAAAGCCCATGATCCAATCTTCTTGAGGCCAGAGGTGCTTCCTGTCATTGGCATGACCTTCCTCTATCTTCCTTTTGATTTCCTCTGTATATCACCATGGTTTACCTACTCCCTTTTTTTTTAAAGATTTATTTATTTATTTGAAAGAGTTACACAGAGAAGGAGAGGCAGAGAGACAGAGGTCTTCCAATGCTGATTCACTCCCCATTTGGCCGCAAAAGCCAGAGCTGTGCCGATCTGAAGCCAGGAGCCAGGAGCTTCTTCCTGGTCTCCCATGCAGGTGCAGGGGCCCAAGGACTTGGGCCATCTTCTGCTTTCCCAGGCCATAGCAGAGAGCTGGATCAGAATTGGAGCAGCTGGGACTCAAACTGGCGTCCATATGGGATGCCAGCACTGCAGGCAGCAGCTTTACCCACTAAGCCACAGCGCTGGCCCCTACCTACTCCTTTTAAGGTAGAGCTTTTGGTCTAGTCTGCCACTTTGGGCTACTGACTTGCTAAAAGGTGAGATAATAAATGTTAAGACTGATTTTTCAAGGCATTCAACATTTTTAAGACTGTTGTAACAGGTCTTATTTTTGAATGCCAGAATACGTCTCTCTTACAGCAATCCTTCTGAGTAACAAATTACAACCATTATTCTGAACCCCTAGTCACTCTAGGGTAGGAGTCCAGTACTCAGAAAAACAAAAGCGTTACAAACATTAATCATTGCCAGGGAAGACACAATTTTGCTTAAATAGAAGAAATAAGTTCAGAGATCTTTTGTACAACATGGTGACTGAATTGTATAATTCAGTGAATAGTATAATTGAAAATTGATAAGGGTAGATTTTAACTATTCTCACTACATACAAATGAAAAGAAGGTGAGGTATGCAAATACTATTAAACTTGAATTGTTCATTGAAAAAAAATTCTGGGGGTCCAGCGCTGTGGCGTAGCAGGTAAAGCCACCATCTGCAGTGCTGGCAACCTATATGGGCTCTGGTTCAAGTCCTGGCTGTTCCACTTCTGATCCAGCTGTCTGCTATGGCCTAGGAAAGCAGTAGAGGTTGGTCCAAGTCCTTGGGCCCTTGTACACACGTAGAAGACCTGGAAGAAGCTCCTGGCTCCTAGCTTTGGATCAGAAGAGCTCCAGCTGTTGCAGCCAGTTAGGTAGTGATCCAGTGGATGGAAGATCTCTCTCTCTCTCTCTCTTTCTCTCTCTCTCTCTCTCTGCCTCTCCTTCTCTCTGTGTAACTCTGACTTTCAAATAAATAAAAAGAAATCTTTTAAAAAGAAAGAAAAGAAAAACTGGGCATATAAAGGCAAATATTACATTATCTCATTTATATGTGGAATCTATATAAATAGTTGAACCCATAGAAGTAGAAGACAATATGGTGATTAACAGAGGCTGGGGTAGGGAGGAGGTATTAGAGAAAGGGGTTGTATTGACCAAAGGGTATAAAATTTCAGTTAGACAGGAGGAATAAGCTTTAGTAATCTATCATACAGAATAGTGATAACAAATAATAATGCATTGCATATTTCAAAATTGCTGAAGGAGTACATTTTAAATGTTTCACCACAAAAGAGAAGGTATATGAGTTGATAGATTTGTTAATTATCTTAATATAACCATTCCACAATGTCAAAAGGTATGAAAGTATCATATTGTACTACATCAATATATACAGTCACTATTGGTCAATTAAAAACAAAATTTAAGGGCAAGGTTGGACAGACTATCAGTTAAATGTCAGTGAAGATGATTACACCAAACATCGGTGTGCCTGGATTCAAATCTGTGCTCCAGCTTCCAAATCTAGCCCTGGCCCCATCACCCATGTGAGAGACCTGGCTTGGGTCTCTGGCTCCTGCTTAGACATGACCCAGTCCTGAATATGGAGGGCATTTGGGGAGTCAATCAGCAGAAGGAAGTGCTCTCTTTCTGTGTGTGTGTGTCCCTGTGTGTGTGAGTGTGTGTGTGTGTGTGTGTGTGAGAGAGAGAGAGAGAGAGAGAGAGAGAGAGAGAGAGAGAGAGAGAGAATAAATAAAAATCTTGAAAAAAGATAAATCTTTAGTGCCAAAAATGTGGAAATGAATGCATGCATGGATTTCTCATAATATATCCTTTAAAGGAACTTTTGAAGGATCCCTTGTGTTTAGATGGAAAGGTCTTCAAGACTCCCACCTGCCTCATATATACTAATAAAATTAATGTTTCAGGGCTGGCACCGTGGCCCACTAGGTTAATCCTCCACCTGTGGCACCGGCATCCAATATGGGCGCCGGTTCTAGTTCCGGCTGCTCTTCTTCCAATGCAGCTCTCTGCTGTGGCCTGGGAAAGCAATAGAAGATGGTCCTAGTTCTTGGGCCCCTGCACCCACATGGGAGACTGGGAAGAAGCTCCTGGCTCCTGGCTTCAGATAGGTGACACTCCAGCCATTGTGGTCATTTGGGGAATGAACCAATGGATGGAAGACCTTTCTCTCTTTCTTTTCCTCTTACTGTCTGTAACTCTACCTCTCAAATAAATAAATAAAATATTTAAAAAAAAACAAAAAAAGCAAAATTAATGTTTCTGAATTCTGACACTTGAGTCTGGAATAGAGGCCCCTTGTAGCCAGTGAAACCCAGGTCAGATTTCCTCTAGGCTGTGCCCACATTGTTACAATTGTCCTAAGGACCTGGGAAGGGCCTCCCTCTGCATTGGTCTGATATGTTCTGCTGAATGCCAGGGAAGTGGTCTACAAATCACTTAGAAGGTTCTGCAAGCTGAGATGAATCCAGAGCTACTTAGATGTAATTTCCCAAGTGATCTAAACTGCTGAATGTTATGGAGAGACAATGATTGTTGAAAATCAGCATTGTAATCCTCAAATAATTGTTCTATTAGGGTCTCCTGCTTCCAGAGAGCATGTTTTCTTAATATTTTATGAAAACAGAAGTCCTTGTGATGGAAAGAAAATATCTCATGAAGAAACCTATTGTGTGCTGGCAAAGAAAAATCTGAGCTCTAAGCCTGAGACATAGGAAGTGCACTGTGGCAGGCACCACTATGACATCAAGGGGTGTGACAGTAATGAGGCATGCAGCATGTGCAGCTCCCACCCACCTCCACCATGCATGTGTCAATCAGAATGAGTCAATACGACTAAAAGTGGTTTTCCCAACAGCTTGGATCTGCATTGCAGCCTGGTCCTCCAGAAGGAAAATGAGTCCTTATAATGATCAGTTCCCATAGCATTCTGCTAGTCTCCACTGGGGTTAATTATGGTTGTAAGGAAGGCTTCCCCCTACTAATGAACTGTATCAAAAATCCACATAAGATCATCTACATTTTTATTGTTTCTCTCATTGGCTCACTCATCCTTTTACTTGACTTAACATGTCTTTCAGAAACTCACCATGGCTTTCAGAGTAACTGGCTGAAAAAATCTGCCAAGGACCAAACACTATCTCTTTCTCTGAGAGCAGATGCTCCTCCACTTATGTTGGGTTTTATGCCAGGAGAAACTCATCATGCATTGAAAACACTGTCAAGTCCAAAGTGCATCTAATACACCCAATCCAACGAACCTAACAGTTCAGCAATGCAGCATTACTATCATGAATTTTTTTTTCTCTATGATGACTGGGAACTGGGTTCACTATCACTGCTCAGCATGCCAAAAGTACCATACCACACATTGATAGTCCAGGAAAAGACCATCCTCAAATTCCAACTGTGATTACTACTGAATGCATATCTCATTCACACCACTGGTAAAGTCAAAAGGTCCTACACTGAACCATTGCCAGTTGGAGATCATCTGTATAAAGATGCTTGTAGCACAGGATGACACTGCCTTATGATTCTCTCCCTGTACTTTTCTTACTTTGGGTCATTTGTCTGAATGGAAGTGAATTAAAGATAGAAAAAGAATCAGAGATGATTCTTTGTCATCATAAAAGCAACTATAAATCACAGCTGCTGAGGGCAAGGAAATAAGTGATTGGCTTGCCCACACCACTTTTCCAAATTAATTTTTGTCCTTCTAAAAAAAAAATCCTACAGTAACATAGACCTTGACTTGTCAAGTAAATAGTAAGTTGTCAAGAATGAGCAAAGTTTTGCTTATGAAATAGAATGCACCTGAAATCTGCTCCCCTGCAGCACTGTGAACCACTGAGGGCAGGCTCTCACCTGTGAAGTTACCCACACTAGAAAGAGGCTGAGCTTCCTGTAAAATGCCTGTTTAGTGAGGGGGTAGTTGACTTCCAACTGAACATCTTTTGAGCAGAGGTTCTCAAGCTTTAGCTTGCATTAAAATCATCACAAATTCTCCTCAAAATGCAGTTTGCTAGGGCGCTCCACCAGAGTTTCAGATTCAGTGGGTCTAGGTGGAGCCCAGGCGTTGACCATGTTACCAACTGCTGGCTGGTGCTGCCAGCCTTTGGGTCACATTGGGGGAGCTACAGAGCTTGAGGAGACTCTGGCCAAGATGCAAGCTTAACTCACTCCTCTCCTGGTGAGAACTAAAGGATCTTATTGGGGGGATGCATTGGAACAGGTTCAGCTCAGCTGCTGCTTCTTTTTCTTTAAGCTCTACAGGGCAGGCTGCTCCCTGCCAAGAAAGGCTTAGGACATCCAATAATGAAAACTATCAGAAAACTACTAAAGCAGGCTTCTCAAAAGTTAAGAATTTGAGAACATGGAAAATACACAGTTAACATGCAACAAAGATTTTTTTAAGACAGTAACAAGGGCCATAGATGTTAGTAAAGCTGGTTTAAAGCAGTGTAGGAGACATAGGAGTATTTATAGTTAAAAAAATTGCAATGCAAGATGGAAAAGTGGTTAATGCCCTGTAGTGCATTAGTATACTAACATTTAAGATTATCTTTTCTAGTCACTAGAAAGCTAACATACTCATTTAGGACAAAAATCACTTATAATATATAAATCTTTAATTTAATATTTCAATTTATAGAGTCTGGGCTTTAATCCATGGTAAACAGAAAATCAAACATTCTTCTTGAGTGAGGATGGGAAAAATGCCAACCGTTAGACAAATCCAGCATCCCTCCTGTTCTTTAGCCTAGAATTTACTGAAACACCATCCTCTCACTCACACGTTACATAGGGATATGGCTGCTTCCTATTTACAGCGGTGAGAAGTAAATAACCCCACAGAGGCTGTGACAATGCTTCAGCATGACATTTAAAGTTCCTGCAGTCATTCCTTTATCTTATTTCCCAGTTTGGGGTGGATATTGTTAACAGAACATAGAAGTGCTAAAGGAAGCATCAGAACAACAGGGGTTCAGAAAAAGAAGCTGTGCCAGGTTTAGCTACAACAACACTAAGTTTCCTGGAATTCCCTTCCTTTGACCAACGGCCCCTCAGCTTGCCTAAACCTGAAACACTTCTACTGCCTCTGGCCCTGACCTCTCTTTGAGCATTTACTTTGTAAATCTGGTCTTTGTAAGCTATTGCCCTACCTTTTTTTTTCCAGGCAGAGTGGACAGTGAGAGAGAGACAGAGAGAGAGAGAGAAAGGTCTTCCTTTTTGCCTTTGGTTCACTTTCCAATGGCTGCCATGGCCAGCGCGCTGTGCTGATCCGAAGGCAGGAGCCAGGTGCTTCTCCTGGTCTCCCATGGGGTGCAGGACCCAAGCACTTGGGCCATCCTCCACTGCATTCCCTGGCCTTGGCAGAGAGCTGGCCTTGAAGAGGGGCAACTGCAACAGAATCCGGTGCCCCGACCGGGAGTAGAACCCACCCAGAGTGCCAGCACCTCAAGGCAGAGGATTAGCCTATTGAGCTATGGCGCCAGCTTGCCCTACCTTTTTGATATGCAAATATTTTGGAAGCCTCTTCCCAAGAGGGTCTTTCTCAAGGACCTGAGAACTAAGCAGCTGCCTGCTGTGGCAGCATCCAGTATGGGTATCAGTCCAAGTTATGGCTACTCCACTTCTGATCCTGCTCATTGCTATGGCCTGGGAAAGCAGTAGAAGATGGCCCAAGTCCTTGGGCCCCTGCATCTGCATGGGAAACCAGGAAGAAGCTCCTGGCTCCTGGCTTTGGATTGGCACAGCTCTGGCTGTTGCAGCCATCTGGGGAGTGAAACAGTGGATGGGAGACTTCCCTCTCTTATCTCTCTCTCTCTCTCTCTCTCTCTCTCTTTCTCTCTCTCTCTCTCTGTTTCTTTCTTTCTGACTTTGCCTCTCTGTAACTCTGCTTTTCACAAATAAATAAATCATAAAAAAAGGATAGATAGAGCCCCTTTTCCCCCAACCACTTAAGAAGGTAGCAACCTAAGTAGGACACTTACATGAAGATAAGACAAAGTTTACTTTTCCTTTGATGAGGATAATTAGCAAACACAGATGGCCAAAGATTCCATTTCACAGCTGTTAAAAGCTTATTCTGAGTTCAGATTTCTCTTATTTTCTTTTATTTTTTAAGATTTATTTATTTGAAAGGAAGAGTTAAGGGGCAAAGGGGTAGAGGGAGAGAGACAGAAAGTGAGACAGAGAGAGATCTTCCATCCTCTAGTTCACTCCCCAAATTGCTGCAACAGCTGGAGCTGGGCCAGGCCAAAGCTAGGAGCCAGGGTCTTCATCCAGGTCTCCCATGAGAGTGCAGGGTCCAAGCATTTGGGTCATAACTCTCCTGCTTTCCCAGGACATTAGCAGGGATCTGGATCAGAAGTGGAACAGCCAGGACACAAACTGACTCCACAGGTGATTCCAGCACCACACGCAGCTGCTTAACTCTACCCCACAATGCCGGTTCCACAGATTTCTCTCTTCTGTTGGAACACTGGATAAAGTCTCCCTGCCTGTTTAACATGCCCTGATACAAGTTTTGCTTTGACACTTGCGTATTTTTCTTTTAGTGTGAACCACAAGAGCCATTTTTGCTTGACATTTGCAATGTATAAGTGAGATAGCAGTCATATTCTTACACTTAGGTCAGTGCTGGGCATCAGATTCTGTTCCAGCCAGATCCACAGCTTCTTCATCCCCTGTCAAATCTCCTTCCCTGCCAACAAATCGTTGTGTAGTCTTTGCAGCAACTGGAGCAGTAGCTAAGATTTTAACACCCAGAACTCCTGCCAGATCTGTTCCAGCTCTCCAAGTCCTAAGCATCCCCTTCTCTGGGTGTTTACAAGCAGCATCATTGAAGTTGCAGGCTTGATTGGTGGTGAGAGACAGGTGTATATGGCAGCTCTTCCTTGTTGATTCAGTTTGTCCCTGCTACCCCCGTCATGCTATTTTATTTATCGTCTGGCCTGCTATTTTCAGGCCAAGGAGCAAATAAGGAAGAAATAGCATAAACTGTACATAAACTGTCTAACCAAATCCAACAATCACGCTAAGTCAAAGCAGGAGTCAAAATGATCTGGTGGTTAGTTGATTACAGTGTCCTTAGAACTGCAAGAGACTGGCATAATGTTAAAATCTTACTTGGTTTGTACTTACAGATAAACTCTAGATCTAGTGAATAGAAGCCTTAGTTAAATTATTACAATTGAAGAATCACGGTCTTTCTTTTTTTTGTTTTTAAGATTTTTATTTATTTATTTGAGAGGTAGAGTTACAGACAATGAGAGGGAGAGAAAGAGAGAACGATTTTCCAAAAGTGATTCACTCCCCAGATGGCAGTAATGGCCGGAGCTGTGCAGATCCGAAGCCAGGAGCCAGAATCTTCTTTCCCTCTCTCCCATAAGGGTGCAGGGGCCCAAGCACTTGAGCCATCTTCTACTGCTTTCCCAGGCAATAGCAGAACCAGCACCCATATGGGATGCCAGCTCTACAGGTGGAGGATTAACATACTGCTCCACAGTACTGGTTCCAGAATCACAGTCTTTCAACAATTTTTCAGATGTATACTAATTCAAACACCCAGAGCCCCCATAAGAAGGGAATGTCAAGTACCCTTGAGGAAGAACCCACTATATAGATGAAAAAAAAATTTTTTTGACAGGCAGAGTGGACAGAGAGAGAGATAGAGACAGATAGAGACAGAGAGAAAGGTCTTCCTTTTGCTGTTGGTTCACCCTCCAATGGCCGCCACGGCCAGCGCACTGCGCTGATTTGAAGGCAGGAGCCAGGTGCTTCTCCTGGTCTCCCATGGGGTGCAGGACCCAAGCACTTGGGCCATCCTCCACTGCATTCCCTGGCCTTGGCAGAGAGCTGGCCTGGAAGAGGGGCAACTGGGACAGAATCCGGCACCCCGACCAGGGCTAGAACCTGGTATGCCAGCACCTCAAGGCAGAGGATTAGCCTATTGAGCCATGGCGGCGGCCATAGATGAAAATTTATAATTTATATTTTCTAGTTTTCTACAAAGAGGTATGCATCTTTTTATCAAGGTAGCTGTGCATTCAAAATAGGAAATGTTCACACTTTTAAAAGATTGCTAGACATTAATTCTAAAAAAGCTAATTTTTGGAAATCAAAATGTCATTGTAATATAGCAGTAATAGGGGAAGTGAATGGAGGGCCCAGAGCTTTGGAGAGGTCTTTCACAGTGTACTAGTGAGTCTCCAAACTTGCCCTGTGGATGGTTTTCCAGATTCCAGAATACATGACTGGAACAAATAGGCACAGCAACTGGCAGAATCCACCCCCAACCCCTGGCTATTACGTAGAGAAAGCCAAGTGGAAGTCACTAAAACAGCCTAAATGGTAAAACAAAACCAATACTTCAGCCTGAGGGATTGGAGAGATTAGTGTCATCATTAAAGACCTGAAAGATACAAGGATAGGGATTCCTACCATAACCCATTTAATTTGATTGTTAGCTCTGTGTGGAAGACAGATGGACCTTGGAGAGTGACAGTGGATCTCCATAAACTTAACCAGATGGTGACTCCAATTGCAGTTACTCTTTCAGATGTGGCTTTGTTACTAGAGCAAATCAACATATTCCCCAGCATATGGTATAGGGATATTGAACTGGCAGATATTCTTTGCTCCACACCTGTGATGAAAGTCCACTAGAGGGAGTTTACTTTCAGCTGTCTAGACCACCAATACATCATCACTGTCCTATCCCAGGACTCCATCAATTCTCCAGCCTTATGTCATAATCTAGACTGCTGGGAGCTTTATTGTCTCTATATTCAGTAGGATACCATGATGATCCTTTTTTTTTTTTTTTTTTGACAGACAGAGTTAGGCAGTGAGAGAGAGAGACAGAGAGAAAGGTCTTCCTTCCATTGGTTCACCCCCCAGATGGCCGCTAAGGCCGGCGCTGCGCCGATCCAAAGCCTGGAGCCAGGTGCTTCCTCCTGGTCTCCCATGCAGGTGCAGGGCCCAAGTACTTGGGCCATCCTCCACTGCCTTCCTGGGCCACAGCAAAGAACTGAACTGGAAGAGGAGCAACCGGGACAGAATCTGGCACCCCAACAGGGACTAGAACCTGGAGTGTTGGCGCTGCAGGCAGAGGATTAGCCTAGTGAGCCACGGAGCTGACCAATAATTCATTTTTTATAATATTTAGGTTACGGAATAGAATGAGAAAGTAGTAGCAAATATTCAAGCCATTGTTTATAAATTTCTTACCTTATAATAAGAGATAAAATCCACAAAATTTCAAGACCTTGCTATTTCATTACATTTATAGATATCCACTGTCTGGGGTATGTCAAGATATCTTTCTAAGAATGAAATACAAGTTGCTGCATCTGACCTCTCCCCACCCCACCCCCACCCCCTGCTGTTAAAGAAAGCACACTAGCTGAATTTCTTTGAAGGTTAGATGTAAAATGTATCCCTTTTGGACATGCTACTCTAAACATTTGTTTAGTAACTAAAAAGTTTGTCAGGACTGATAGAGGTACAGGACAAGAGAAAATCCTCAAACATGTATGGAAGTCCAAGAAAAGAGAAGATCCTCAAACACGTATGGGATGTCAAGCAAATTGTTCTATCAGTTGAGTTATGTGAGCCACGAGGTAGGACCACACTTGAAGTGTGTTTGTCAGGTAGGAGGTCAACACGGAACCTTCAACAATCCTTAAGCACTATCCACAGAGCAGACTTTGTGGATTTTGAAGCAAAATTATACCTTCCTTGGTGGATAGTTATCAACTTTTAAGAATAAAGATCACCTTCTGACTTGGCTACTGGGCCTTAGTAGGAACCTCATCATGGGCCACCAAATTACCATATGACCAAAACTACACAATCTTGTGAAAGCACAGCAAGACTCCTTCATCAAATGGATAAGACAGACATGAGACCGAGCTCAATCAGTATCAGAAGGTGCAAAGGTAATTGGTCCTAGTGTTTTGTGGTCCATTTTTCTTCTATATTGGCTCCTCCTTCTCAAATTGTATTCATAGCCCCATTGGAGAGTTGATTGAAAAAGGAAAAATAAGACTAGTTTACAGATAGTTCTGCATAATATACTGACACCACCAAAGGTGAACACTGCAATACTACATTCACTCTCTGGTATATCCAGAGACAGCAGTGAAAGAAAGCCAATGGTCAGAAAGTTGAGCAGTATACCTAGTTACTCATTTTGCCTAAAATCAGAGTTGAACAATAACACAGATCTACCATTCAAGAGTAATATCTAATCATTTGGCTGAATAATTAGGGATTTTGTACTATGAGTTCAAAGACTTCTGGGGAAGAAATATGTGGCTGGATGTCTCTGAATGGACACACATTTTGAATATATATATGTAAAATGTAAATACCCACAAAAAACATTCTTACCAGAGGAATTTTTAATAGTCAGATAAGCTAATCTGTTCAGTAGACATTAGACAGCCTTTTTCCCCAGCAAAGGGGCTCATGAACAAAGTGGCCATGGTGGCAAAAGTTAGAGTTTTCCATCTGTTACAATCACTGCTGCAGTGGCTATAGACACTGCTGAGGGAGTATCTGCCAAGAGACATTTTGATATGATCCAGAGTCCCAGAGGTTCAGCCATCCACCAAGGGGAAATTTGATTACATACAATCACTTTCATCATGGGAGAGACAGGGCTTTGTTTTCAATGGAATCAACACATTCTGGACACTGATATGCCATCCTTGCCTGCAATGCTTCCAGCAAAACCTCCATCTGTATTTGTCACAGACAGCATTGCTTCAAGTGAAGTGTGATAATTGACTCCTGTACATGAAATTCACTCATCTCTCACACTTCCCATCACCTTGAAGCAGTCGCCTTATAGAATGGCAGGATGGTCTTTTCAAGTCTCAGTCACAGCCACAGCTCACTGACAACATGTTGAGGGGTTTGAGTCATGTTTTCCAGGATATACTTTAAATCAATATCAACAGATCAGTTGTATGTTTCTTCCACAGGCAGAAAACATGGGTCTTGGGAATCATGGATGCGAATAGCAATGACCCTTGTATATTATTCCAACCCATCTAATAAAAAATTTGCTTCCTGTTCCTGTAATTTCAGACTTCTTTGTTCTAAAATCTTAATTTCCAGAGGAAATTTGAAATTTGAAAGGATTAATTACAGTGGACAACATGGATTCTGTGTATATTCCAGCATGTGAATTCTGAGTTTGGTCCCTCAAAGGGAATCTATTAGAGAGGAAAAATATTTTGAGGTAGGTAGAGACACTGAAATATACCAAGCTATAAAATTCAAGCCAAGAAGTTTCCTAATTCTTTTGGTCAAGAATAAGCAAAATGGGTTAATGTACAGTGTTTTTATCTTGAGGACTAAAAACTAAGGCTTGGGAAGCTAACCTGATGAAGAAAGGAAGGAAGGAAGGAAGGAAGGAAGGAAGGAAGGAAGGAAGGAAGGAAGGAAGGAAGGAAGGAAAGGTAATAAAATTGCTAAAAAAAAAAATAGACCTTAAATGTTCTTTCAACAAAAACAAAAGGTAAGTATGTGAGTTTGTTAATGAGCTTGATTGTAGTAATCACGTTATAGTGTAAATACTTAGCAAAATATGAGTATATACCATAGTTAGATACAATCTATTTGGAAAAAAAAAATTGAAAGGGAGGGAAGGAGGGAGAAAACAAAGGAGGGATAGAGGGAAGAAGGAAGGAAGAAAGGAAAGGGGAAGGAAAGGAGGGACAGAGGGAAGAAAGATCAAGTGGAAGGAAGCAATCATTCTTAGTAGCAAAGCAAAAGACAGCTTTCCAAGATGCAACAGGAGGAAATACAATTCAGGAAGTAAGTAAACATTGCCCATGATTAGAACTATTTTAACAATAACCACCATTTATTGGGCCTGGTAGAATTATGTAGTATGTACATTAAATACATTGAGAAATGAAAACTTTGTGTGAGAAGTCTTTAAAAAGTTTGGTAGAATTGTGTATAATTTGAAAATTAGGCATGGATTTCAATTTCTTTCATCAAAATTATTTTTAATTCCATTGTTGCATGAACTTTTTTGAAGTTTCTTCCTATAGTGGGTATTACTGTCTTTTGTTAAAAATTAAATAACTTATCCAAAGTTACTTACTGGGAGAGAAACTGTCAAGCACCTCTCACATTTACTCATCCTAACATCTGGCTTTGTTTTTAACATGCATGAAGTTATAGATGGAAATGAAAATGAACAAGTTGAAAAATTGCAAAGCTATCCGACAGGGGTCAGGCAGGAGTAAAAGAAATACAAGTCCTAGAGCACTCATCAATACCACTGCATGGATATATATGCAGGCACCATGACAGTAGTTTGCTAAAAGCTAAACGAAACCTATTTTCTAATTTATACAAATTGTATCCCAGTTTTCCATCTTTAGCTAAATGTAGAAGAGCAGACTTCTTCATACATATATAGACAAAAGACAGCACATTTAGAGAGAGAAGAGAAATGTGTACTTTGAATATAAAGCTGCTGGAGAGCGCAGCTGAGAGTGCCCAGCTCCCTGAGGAAGGAGTGGGTGGTGTTGGGGAGCCTAGATCCAGAACCAAATTACAGGCTTTGAGTCTTGGCTCTGCCACCTTCTAGCTCAACAAATTATTCAACCTCCATGCAAATCCAGGTTCTCATCCAGGAAATGGAGTGGATAATTGTTATGAAGATTATTTCTGTTCGTATTTTCAAAGTGCCAAATCAAATGCCATGTCCTTTGTGAAACCGCTTTTAGTGATTCCAACAAGTATTATTATTTTCTTTTTAACATCTGAGGGATTTAGTGTTTTTAGTCTGGAAATAGAGTGGTGAGGGGAACTGATGTTAAACATGAATTCATGGAAATCACAGTATTCTAATTCTGTAATACCTTATGCTTTATATTAGAATTTTACATTTGAATCTTGCTCTAAGATGTTAGTGCATTTGTCATATTTTGCTTTAAGTTTTAGCTACATAGTTATTTTCTTCTCTTTCTATGAGACCTTTAAGAAGCTGAAATACAGACTCGTTTAGGTTTAAGTACATAAAAAGAACAGGTATTCAAGACATGCTTGTTAAAGGAAGTAAGGAAGCAAGCAAAAAAGAAAGTAGGAATCCAGGAAGAAAGGCAAGGAGGGGTGATAAGAAGGAAGGAAAGAAGAGCCAATAAGGTGGATGGGTAAGAGGACCAATTGTGGGCCAACTGCTTGAGCTCACATGCTAGCTGCTATGTAGTATCTGTGTTAACAACAGCAGGTTCTTATTCCTTCCAATTCTAATGCTATTAGTTGTTAATGAGGTTAATGATCATAGAAACTAGTTTGATGAGGTTTTCTTTGAATTTTTTAAGAGCTAATTTAAGAGGATAGCAGGCCAGCACCGTGGCTCTCTTGGCTAATCCTCTGTCTGTGGCGCCGGCATCCCATATGGACAACCGGTTCAAGCCCTGGCTGCTCCTATTCCAGTCCAGCTCTCTGCTGTGGCCCGGAAGGGCAGTGGAGGATGGCCCAAGTGTTTGGGCCCCTGTACCCGCATGGGAGACAGGAAGAAGCACCTGGCTCCTGGTTTCGGATTGGCGCAGTGCTGGCTATAGAGGCCATTTGGGGGGTGAACCAACTGAAGGAAGACCTTTCTCTCTGTCTCTCTCTCTCTCACTGTCTATAACTCTACCTGCCAAATAAATTTTAAAAAAGAGGATAGCATAATATATGGCACATAAAATCACACTATTTAATACTATTATAAATGCATGAGAAAAATAAACTAGATAAATCATTCTCAAACGATACTGTGATTCAACATGTATTGATGCTGTTAAAATTATTTGATAAGTGTATATGTATGTAACAGTATTCTCATGATTTGAAATGACCACAGCAAATAAAAATGAGACCCAAAGATTCAGGCTATCTAATGGATTACATTCATTTATGCCATGGGAACAAGAGGACTGCAGTTCTGGGTTTCTGCCATACTGTGATACCGACCAATTGCAGCAAAGTCAATGAATCAAATGCAATTTAGTCTGGCTCAACTAGATCCAGCTGGAGGCTGTTTCTGCACATGAAGCAGAAAAACTATTATAGACCATAATTTCTGCTCAGATCAGTCAATCTCAGTCATTCTACTTGGCAGGCAATTGGTCTGCCTAAAATGATTCTGTGTGAATGATTCTGTGATGGCGGAGAAAGTGCAACCTTTAACCTGTAATAAAGTAGACTTGGTTCATTCCTCTAACTCAACAGAGAGTGATTACCAGGCATGTAAACTGGAACATCTCTTTCTACATGCTTACTTGAGCCCCTAAGAAAGTCACATGAATATTTCCGTACAACAGCCACTGGAAGTCTTTGTCCTGGAAATTATCTTGAGGATCCTTAAAGACACTAGGGCATAATGTGAGAAATGACTCTAACTCACCTTTTCTGCTCTGTTTAATGCACAGTACCTGCATATATATATATATATATATATATATATATGTGTGTGTGTGTGTGTGTGTGTGTATGTATATATATGTATATATGTATACACACACACACACATACACACACACATATATATATACAACCAGAGAATTATACAGACTGAAAATGCTTCCTTTTGTCTGTAATTTTCTGAAGGCCAGAGACCAACTTACGTCCACAACCATATCTCTTTCATATGCCAGAATGCTTCATTTCACAAACACTATTCAAGAGGTCTTTGAAAACTTGAAGACCTCTTGAAATGGTGCTTGTTTTGGTCCAAAAAATTTAAATCCAATAATCACCAATAAGGAAATTTTAAAGAACTGAGGATGCACAGAAAAATAACATAGACAATGATCCTGTATTTAGGGAGTCTGCATGTTAAAAGGAAGATGGTGTGTGTGTATTACATGTGTACTTTCTGAAAGAAATAAAGATAATAAAATATTATAATAAACACATTTTTGTTAAATAGATTAGGGCTTCCTAAACTTTTTAATAAAATTTTCTAAGAAAAAAAAACATTTTTGCTGACACGCACTGGGATAAAAAGAAAGGTCTAGGGGCTGGTGCTGCGGCATAGCAGGTAAAGCTGCAGCCTGCAGTGCTGGCATCCCATATGGGTACTGATTGGAGTTCAGGCTGCTCCTCTTCCCTTCCAGCTCCCTGCTAATGCACCTGGGATAGCAGTGGAAAATGGTCCAACTCCTTGGGCCCCTGCACCCATGTGGAAGACCTGGAAGAAGCTCTTGGCTCCTAGCTTTGGATAGGCCCAGCTCCAGCCGTTGTGGCCATTGAGGAGTGAACCAGCAAATATCTAATTACCTTCACTGATGACAGACTTATTCAGCCTCAGGCTACTTCAGTTCTAAAACACTGTCCTGAGGGCTGCAGGGCTGCCCAGGACATCTGGGTCAGGAGCTGGGAAAGTCACTTGGGTGGCTGTTAAGATAGTCTCTCAACAAGCAGTCAACAGGACTGCATGAGGGAGTGGTCAGTCTAATCATACAGCAAGTAGCTCTATCCATATTCTGTAAATTATCAAAAAATCAGTCTGCACTTTCGAATCTTTCCCCAATAAAGAGTAATTTTATTCCCTAACTTTGGTTTGCAGTGCTGATTATAAAAAAAAATGTAAATACGATTCTTTTCTGAACATCTTGATTGTACCCGTAGATAAGTTTCCACATAATTTTCCATAATTCTTTCACCCAATTTACATATGCAGGTAAGCCAAACTTGCCAGCCTCCCAACAAGGTCAAAGAGCATCATGGATGTGACCATCAAGCATGTTTCAAAAGTTACAAAGAGTGAAGAGTTTTGCATATATGTGGCAAGTCCACACTTAGTGTCCTGGAATAAGGGTGAAAGGACATGGGACTCACATTCACTGGATACAGATTTAGGGGAAACTCTCGTTCTATAGAAATCTAGACATCAATGATAACTAAAGAACCAGAACAAAGAGGAAAAAAAGAGCCACTTGTTAGGATGAACTAAGGCAAGAAGGTCATAATAGATTATGACATAGCTAGAAATTTCCATCCCTGAATGAATACTCCTTTGTAATATGATCTTTGAGAGCTTCTTTCTACTCATCAAGCACGAAGTTGGCCATTTGACTTTGTTTAGTAGATGAAGACAGTAAGTGGTGAGTAGAAAAAACTTGAAAATCACTTGTACTCTGGTATTTTCATTGACCTTGACCTCTCATGTTGCCTTTGGAAATTCAGTAATTGTCTTGGTTAACTTGCTAAAGGATGGCAGACATGTATGTGGCTTAGAACTTTGGCTAGTTTTCAGGTAATCAGTTGGGCCATTGACCACATGTGACCACCATACTTGAGTGAGTCTTGTTGAAAGCAGCAGAAGAACCACCCAAATGAAGTTAGATCCAATTGCTAACCCATACAATATCCATAATCCACAGAGCTATGGCTTGTAAGTCACTAGACTTTGAGGTAATGCATTATTCAGCAAAAGATAATTGACACAGAATTTGTTGCCTAGAAATGGTGCCATTCCTTTGTGAAATATGATATACTGAAACATGGGATTAAACTACGCCACAACAAATGATGAAGGCTGGAAACGCAATAAGGAAACAAGAAAGGTTGAAAATTAACGGAGAAATAGCTATAGCATGTTGTAAAATAAGGACTCATGTTAGGTTTCGTGAAACAACTGGAAAACTGTATTCTATGCTAACTTGGAAAATGTATCACATGAAATTTTAGGAGTAGCTAAGGAGATCTCCAGAAAGAATGATGAGTATCTTCTGGATGACTCTCTTTGTATAAAGCAAGATAGTACAATGTAGAAATCAGCTAAAGGACCATTTAGTTTGCAAGAAGAGTGAAGAAATATTGAAGAGCCAATACTTGCTGAATGGAACATAAAGCTTTTCTTACTTCTGGTATCCCCAGAAATATCAAGAAGTGACTGCCACGTGCCTCCTATTCTTTTCCTCTCTCAATGGAAATTTTTATTGCAATTATATTGTCCCAGAGTCATTATTGACTATTGAGTATTAAGGGAAAAGTAACTAATATTTTTAGATCACAAGTCTCTGGATCAACAGAACCCCATGCAAGAAACTACATTTGAATATGTTGAAACTTACAAGATCAAAATTATAGACTTTCAAGTTAGTGCCATAGTTGGATGAGTCTTTTTAAGTTTCTTAGATGGAGATAAGTAGATTTGATATGCAAGAATATCATGAATATTTATGATCACTGTGACCGGAGGTCTGGCTGTGGAATAATGTACAAAGAGCCATCAATCCTTTTCCTTCTTGCTAGATTCTTGCAATGTGATTTTGCACATTCTATTATCAAGAAAGCCTATGCATCCACACTTTGAATGTGAGCTTCTGACTACCAGGACTTTAGCAATCATAAGACAAGCAGGGCCTTAAAAAGAAACTTTGGTTTTGCATTGGATTTTGCTCTTCTGTTGCACATGGAACCCTAAATCCACCAAACAAGCTTACCTGCTAGACAGTGAGAAACCATGTGGAAGTGAACTGAGGCATCCTTTCTGCTTTTTATAAAAAGATGTATTTATTTATTTGAAAGGCTGGGTTCCAGAGAGAGAGAGAGGGAGAGACAGAGAGGGAGAGAGAGAGAGAAAGAGAGAGATCTTCCATCCACTGTTTCAGTTCCCAAATGGCTGCCATGGCCAGAGCTGGGTTAGGCTGAAGTAAGGAGCCAGAGTTTCATCTGGCTCTCCCACACTGGTTCAGCCATCCTCCATTGCTTTCTCAGACACAGGAAATTGGATCACAAATGAAGCAACTGGGACTAGAACCAGCACCCATATGGGATGCTGAGGCTGCAGGTAGCAGCTTAACCTGCTGCTCCAAAGTACCAGCCCCTGAGGTATCCTTTCTATGATCAGCCAGGCCCAGACATAGACAATCAAATGCCAGACATGTGAATGAGGCCAACAAAGGTTAGCTGAATTCAGACACACAAGAAAGCCCAGATAATACCAACAAATTACTGTTCAGCTCATCTGCACTCAATTTTTCCTCTTCAGAATTGATAGTCAATGAATACTGGCTATTTTAAGTCACTAAATTTAGAGATTATTGTATAGCCATATCTGACACAATGATGGTAGATTGAGGGGCAATAGTGTTGCCAGAGCTTGTCCACAGATTTAACATATTTTGACAACAAAGAGATTTTGGAGTATGGGCAACTTGGTCTAATTCCATGTCCTGCACATGGCAGTTCTCTGTACACCAGGAACCAGATGGAGATATCGAGTGAAAACTCCAGATTTGAGGATATGGGGAAGCCTGTAGAGGAACTAAAGGCCCTGAATAATGCTCCACAAATTAAAGAAGACTATGGCACACTCTTCTGCTTTTTAAAGGCTGAATATACTAGTATGTATTTTCTTTTTCCAGTAATCTGTTGACACTTATGTTCTTAATTAATTTGATTGTGATCATTTCACCATGCATATATATATCAAAACGTCCTATTGTATACTTTCAATCTATGCAATGAAGCTTGAAAAAAATTAAAGCAGCCTGTCCCACTAGTGAAAATGAGAAAATCAGGTCAGGAAATTTAATTTTAAACTTAAATGTTCAGATTGATGAGGAATTCATGAGAAGAAAATAGCATGTGGCTTGGGCACTTTTCTAAAATTAAAGACGTGGTTAATATTTTAAATGGAGCTTAGATCATTGAAAGCTCTGCTGAGCTTTATCCAAAGTATTGATGGACAATAACTTTCACCTGGGATCCAAAATAAAAGACAGGAACTGGGTGTGTTCTGGGTTATTTAATCTGATAAATTTGTGGCCATGCGGCTGTCTTGTCAATGCCTACTTATGGACTTCTGCCCTGGTGTCTGGCTCTGGCTCAAAAATGCCCCTTCCTTGATAACAGCTGCTGGCTCTACCCCAGTCCTAGAGCCTGAGGAGTGACTCACTGTAGCTTCTGGCAGTTAAGACCATCAATTTCACATCCACTGTATCTGTTTATTACAATAGGAAGGGAAGTTGATTGGCTTTGTGGGTTCTGCAACATTTACCTGTTATCTTGGAGCATTACGCTAGTAGAATCTAATGGAAAAGGTGTAGACCTTAAAATCTGAGTCCAAACTCGTTTTAATATATAACCAGGCCTGAGAAACTTACCAAAAAACAATCAGAGCCTGGTTCTTCTATAAAAACAGAAAATTGCACCTATTTTTGACTACCTGGTGGAATTATTCTAAATATCAAGATATTATAAATGCACAAATATAAGTGTGCCATACTTTAAATACTTATGTCCCACCTTAATTCATATTTTGAAATCTCGTCACCAGAGTGAATATTAAGAAGTGAGAGTTTTGGAAGGAGATAAGTTCACTAGAGCAGAATGCTCAGGAATAGCATTAGTGCCCTTTTAAAAGAGGCCCCAGAGAGCTACTTTGTTGCTTCCATCATGTGAGTATACAGCTAAAAGTTTGCATCTATGAACTAGAAAGTAGGCCTTCATCAAACACTAAATCAGCCAAAGCCTTGATCTTGCACTTTCCAGTGGCTAGAACAGTGACGTTTCTGTTATTTATAGGCGGTGCAGTTTGTATTTTGTTACAGTAACCTGAAGTAACTAAGGCAACATGTCTGTATTTATGTGCATATATGTGTACGTATGCCCATAGTGATTTAAGTATTTCAATAAATATTACGCTTTTTTGATTTTATCTATGATTTTATCTAGTTCTCAAATTTAGCATGAGAATATATTTGTGTGGAGAAAGTCAAGACAGGATGAATGAGGATTGACCTGAGAGTACTGATATCAACAAAGAGATATTTAGATATTGACTGAAAGTCCAGGAGGTGAGTAGTGGTGATTATGACCTAAAACAGATAACATATTCTCAATTCTCTCTACTTTCCTGTAATTTCTAAATGAATGAGTCATTCGTAAGTAATCTAATGTCATAAACTGCTCCTAGTGGTAAAAGCTTCTGTATATGTTTCCAACAATGATGCTACAATGCATAGGTTCCTGATGGTACTTCATAGCTGCCAGTTAATGACAATGAAGCAAACAACTCTGAGAGGAAGAAATATATTACACCTACAATGACAATATTTGTTCCTTTCAAGGACCCCTGCCTCTACTTAAATGTATTTTCATAAGAATTTTTTATTTTTATCTTATTTTTCAAACAAATTTAATCATTTTGGTGACTCTGATATCGCATTATATGCAATGTCAGAATGGGTATTCCTTGCAGTCATTCATTTAGCATATTTTAAAATATTTTTTATTTATATAAGCTGAACAAATTTCAAGTACTTTGTATATACAAATTTAGGAGCATGGGGATGTTTTCCACCCTACCCTCCCTGCCTCATTCTTCCTTTCTTACTCTTTCTTTTAATTTTCACAATGGCATACTTTCAGTTTATTTTATAATCACAAGCTTAGCTCTGTTGAGCGCTGTGTGTCGGACTTGGAGTCACAGATCAAAATGCTGAGCTGGGTGCATGGTGCCATTTATGACCCCCTGACCTCACTGTCCCTACCCCTTTCCTGCTACTCTCATTTCTAACCCTCTTCTAAGTGGTTTCCATGATCCCTGAGTCCTGTATAAGTGAGTATAATAGAAGCAGCCCATTTCCACAGATGGCTCACTATACCTTGGCAGACATTAAGTACTTTTTACATGCATTATTTCATTCAACCTTCTTAGCAGTTTTACCAGACCATTTTATAGTTCTTCCTTATTTACAGATGAAAACACTGAACAGTAACTGGCAGAATCACCATTTAAATCTAGGATTCTTTGGCTCCACTGTCCTTTGTACACTTACACTTCACTTGCTATTAAGCCCTATGAATACAAGCAGCATCTTTTCCATTCATACAAACTGATCCAATTTACACACAAAATATCAAGTAATTAGTTCTTATGACATCTTATGCAGCAGACATTTTCAATTTTGTTGTAGAGATGAGGAAACAGAATCAAGTTGATTAAGAACAGTGTCCAAGGTCATGTGGTCAATTATTGGTATAAAACAACAACAACAAAACTAGTGCTGAAATTAATTTACTAAGTCTAAAATCCATGTTCTCGGCTACTTTAGAATTTGAAAAACATATTAAAAAATCCCAAAAGTAAATTGTCTCTTGAAGATAACACATTACTAAACAGCAAGAAATCTGGGAAAGGATGATGTTAAAGGTGCATGAATAGAGAAAAACACAAGGACCCCTCCTCTCCTATTAGTGTCTCATTACAACATTGATTAGTGAATGCCAAGAATTTACTTTCCTTTCTACCCTCTTTTAAATAACATTAGAAATCTTAAAAGAAAGAAAATGCATATTTCTTCATAAACATAATTAAATAATTGGATTATAGCATGAAGATTATGGGCTTAGATTTGTCCCACACATTAAACATGATAATTCCAGAGAAGCCATATGGAAAAAACGTACCATTTGTTAAAATGGCTTAGAACATTGCACACACATTCAACTTGTTTTCTTTTCCTCTAAAGCAGCTGTGGTCTGATGGGCGCTGTCCTGGCCCACTCTTAAGGGCCAGAATCCCTTTTTTCATCCAAATGGTGCAGAAGGTGCAGCAGCAAGCTCTTGTCCCTCCCAAAGCCGATGCCAAAGCAAAGATTTTGAAGGTCTAGAAGGCAGTGCTGAAAGGCGGCCACAGCTGCAGACACACACATAACAAAATCTACATGTCACCCATGTTGCAGTGGCCCAAGACACCAGGCCTCCAGGCATCCCAAATATCGTCCAATGAGCACTCCCAAGGAGAAACAAGTTGACCACTAACCCGTCATCAAGCTCCCTGACCACTGAGTCTTCCATGAAGAAGATAGAAGACAACAGCTCACTCGTGTTCATTGAGGATGTCAAGGCCAACGAGGATCAGATCAAACAGGCTGTGAAGAACTCAGGGACGCTGATGCTGCCAAAGTCAATGCCCTGATCAGACCTGACAAAGAGAAAAAGGAAAACATTCGACTGGCTCCTGATCATGATGCTTTGGGCTCTTAGAAACTGAGTCCAGCTAGGTAATTTTACATACATGTTCTTTCACCATAAAAAAAAAAAAAAGACCAGAGTTTCTGTCCTGGCTTAAGCATTTTTTTTATTTCTGCAAAATTGGATGAATTGCCTAAAGACTGGAATTACTGTCACAGTGGCCAGATTAGAAAAATATTATAAACCTTAAGAACAAAAAAAATGAGGAGAGAGTGAGAATGAGAATGTGTATTAATAGTTAGGGAATAGATATAATTACAAAACAAATATCTTTTTAAAGAAAAATATGTGATAAAATAAAAAAATTCCTGGAATGTCTTTCCCCATAAAAATCATAAACAGAATAATAACAGAAAACTAGATGTATTAGAGAAGAAATGGTATTTTTATAAAGATACATGAATATCTTCATAATTTCAAAACCTGAGAAACAGTGTTTAGAAAAATAGAGTAATATTAGCAAAAGAAGAAATGGGATACCTAAAAAAAGAGAGAAAACAGTTAATAATCAATTCACCTTTCCTCCATCATATACTAACCTAGCCGATTTTAAATGCAAGTATTTCCAACACTTCAAGAAACAGATTACTGCTGTATTACACATACAATTTTTTAGATTTTACATTTTGCTATATTCATTTCCTAGGTAAGCATTTTACATATAAACATGCTATTTTTGAAAACAGGGTGAATATATTGATCATATAATGTGGATTTCATGACAAACATCATAAAATGAGGAAAGAAGGGTATATTTTTATAAAAGCAGTACATACATGTTCTTTTTTTAAAACTTCCACATATGAGAAACAATTTTATATTTGTCTTTCTGTGACTGTGTTCCCTCACATTTCATAATGATATCCAATTCCATCCATATTGTTGTGAAGGCCAGGATTTCATTTCTCTTTATATAATTTTTGAAAATTGAAAAAGAAAGCTTCTCAATTCATTTTATAAAACTCACACGCCCATGATATCAAAATCAAATGAAAGTGCAAAAGGAAAGCTGTGAACAATTCCCATTTGCAAACATATAATATAAGGGATAGAAGCTATTTGAGTATCCTAGGAAGAGAGAGGTGGTAACTCTTGAAGCAATCACATGAAAATGAATTGATGTGATCAAAACTGTAAGTTTATGAAAAGGATACCAGTTTTCTAAAGCAAATTTCTGCCACCAAAAATAAAAACAAGTGAACAAAAAACAAATATAATCCCACAGGAGGATTTTATTTTAACCTAAATCATTCAGATGAATCTGATGAGACAAGCAGGTCAGATGAGATCAGGTTTAAAAAATGTTATAGAGGAAATTGTTGGAAACACACACACGTGTGCACACATGACAAACATGACCCAGGCTTGTGAGCTGAGACTGTATGGTATCCCCAAATGTCCCCTCTAGTGGGACACTATTCTTCCCAGAATGCTCAATTTGACATGTGAAGAACCAGCTTAGCTTCTGAAAACCAATTTGCATCTCTCCAAGTTCACATCTATATGAAACCAATGTTGCTCAATGGAATAAACTCTCAATTAACATGTAAATCAGTTATACATGTTGCTCAATACCATGCACAGCATGTAAGTTTGGTCGACTGAATGAGTTACTGCTTATTATAGCTTCCATTTGATTAAAACAAAACTGAGCACAATTCAATTTAACAAGGTATATTTGAACAACAAAAAGGTTGTGTCACCTAGCAGCATTCCAGGCCAAAGATGGTTCCGAATAACCCACCATAGCACAGGTACAGGGTGTATTTACAACCAGAGCAAGAGAAAGCATACAGAAAATCTGAGGACAATTGCCACTTTCCTTATACAGGAATGCTCTGACCAGTTGGCAGCTTGTGATTGTCTAAAGCTCTACCGCTGAGATTGAGGCTCGGTTGCTTGGTTACGAGGGTTTACACTCAAATTAGGTTACAGTTTATGTACACATAAAGCAAGGTTGCAGTTGCATATGTATGGTGACTCCTTTGGGCCAACTTAACCTTCAAGTACAGAATTTGATGCAGACCAAATTTATTTTGATTCAATAGAATGAAATAATATCTGTAATGGCCTCCCTAGTGCATAACCAGCACTACAACTCTAATGAAGCAATATATTGAGGCCAATATAAATGATGCTCACCTTATATATTTCTTATAATCACCTTACTTTTAAAACTCAAAAATTCCAACACATTGTGTAAACTAGTTTAATAGATATGCATCATCTTTCTCAGCACACACAACACAGACACACATTACACATACTCACACATACATAAACGCACCATTCTAATAAAGAACAACAAAGCACACAGAGGGGGGAGGAGCAGGCATTGGACACCGTTTCACCTGAATCATAGTGCTGGGGTTCAAGTCCTGTCGCCACTTCTGATCCTACTTCCTGGTAATGCAAACTCTGGGAAGCCTCAGTTGATGTCTTGACTCTCTGCCACTCCTGTGGGAGACCCAGCTGGAGTTCCTGGCTCCTGGCTTCTACCTGGGTCAGCCCTGGTATTATAAGCATTTAGGGAGTGAAGTAGCAGATGAGAGATCTCTCTCTGCCTTTCAAATAAAATAAAAGGAAATATTTTCAAAAGTAAAACTCTCCATAAACTGCTGTATTTGAGTCATATAATTTTATAGGATTCATCCATCAAAAGTCATGTAAATTAAGTAGTGTTTGTGCTTGCACAATTTTTTGATTAAAGAAACAACTACCTTAGGGTTATATCTCTCCCACTATAATGTGGTTTGGTTTAATAAAATTAATATATATGTATATATATATATATATACATAAAGATTTTGCACAGTAAGATATAGCTATTTTAGCTATAATAAGTGTATATTAGATACAGCAAGAATGTGTTAAGAAAAATTTCTTTCTCATGCACAAATCTTGTATAGGTCGAATGTCTTTTCAGAGCTACTTTTCTCCAGATAGTAATTCAGGCTTAATTTTTTAGTACTACAATTTTGATAAATGACTTCTATGATCATTTTCAAAGGGGCAGAGAGATCATGGAGCTGGCCTGCCTGTTCTAGGAAGCCTCAGCCAGCAATGATATTCATCAGTTTAATTTATATTTCCCTTGCTACAAATAATCACATTGGCCCTACCTAAGTGAAAAGGGTTCTGAGAAGCAGATTCTTCCTGTATTCTCAGGAAGGAGTGACAACTGAAAGTGAAAAGACTTAGTAAATTTTACCATAGATCCATTGCAAAATTATACTAACATTTCCTTTTCAAAATATCAATTTTTGCACTGATTTTTCTCTTATAAAAATTCGACATCGAAGCATTTGCTTCCTCTTTTCCATATGAAATAAAAGGATATTTGACAAGCTTCATGTTTTTAATTTTATCTACAAATTATATGTTTTAACCACAATGGCAATGCTTCAAAACACAGTTTGGTACTTGTCAGTAATAGCTCTTAATGACTCATAAAGAATATAATAATCTACCATGATCAAAACTAATCTGCCATAAAGAGTACAGAAATATCAGCTGCCTTATTCTGTGGAAACAAATCCAAATTAATTGCCTCATTTGTTACATCACATATAATATATAGTTTAACATTGCTGTGACTTTGTATGAAAATCTACCTTCTTTGAGAAATTTAGAAAAACGTTATCAAGTAAGGATGTCTCTGATTGTGAAAAGGAGTAACATTAGGTGAATCTAATAATGCAGCTCCTAACTGTGGGTATTATTACTATTATTATTATTCAATTATTTATCGATTCATGATGTCTTGAGCATAAAAAAACATAATAAAAATTCCCACTGCATTTCATGGCTTTGAATAAACACACAAATGCAACTTTGAATTTGATTCAAAAACATCCATATAATCTAATTATCCACATATAACTATAAATGAAATAGTCAACCCCTCATCAAAAGACAGCACAAATTCTTCCTTTCCAGAATTCTCATCCACCTTGTGTTTTCTTGTCTCTTTTCTTTATACTGTTATTCTTTGCTTTGTGGGCTTATGGTTCTCATAGCCTTTACTGTTGTTTTAGTGACTTCAAAGGATACTAGAGCTAACACAAAAGTAAAAAAAAAAAAAAAAAAAAAAAAAGTCCTGTTTGCTCAACAGGAAATCTTTTTCCACAAATTCTCCATTTTTATTTTCTTGGTGCAATATTCTGCCCAAAGTCTGCCACCTGGCAAGCTGAGGGCATTGAATATTCTGTTATCCAGTGTGTGTAACACTGTAAACCTATGCTACAGTGCTATAAAGTTTTACTTGGGTGTAAAGTGTATAGCAAAATATTATATATACTCAACTGAGGTTGTAGTGCTTCAGAATTTCCAAACAATTCTGCATAACCTTGTGTTTTTCACTGAGTAGTGGATATTCTGGTAGTAAGGTGGATTTATGCTAAAAGAGAATGTTTTAGCTATAATAGATACAGCCCTACATTGGATAGCTCTTTAACTACAGGATTCTTTTTCTTTTCAAATATTTGAAGGAAATTATTTTTGCAAATGTATATGCTTTGTCATCTCTTCATTTTCAGTAATTATACTCAGGTAAAAATATGGGAGGAAAAACACTATGAAAGGTTCAATCTGTGAGCACTTTTATGTGTTAGACTCAATTTAGATGTTTTATCTCAGTAAATTTTCACATGACTTACCAACGAATCATTTTACCAATGAAAATAGCAGAAGTTTGGAGGAATTTTTGCCATTTTTTCACCAGACTCATAGTACATGTGTTATTTCACCATTATTTTTGATACCCATTGTTTTGGCACTCAGCCAGAATAGCAAAAGAAACTATTAGTGAAGTGGAGAAATGACAGAACAAGAAGCATGGTTTTCTAATTTGCCTGCTTTAGTGTTATCGTTTGTTTCTTATTTCAAAATCAATCATAAAAAGGAATGTTATGATACATTTCCTCTTCAGCTGTAATACCTGGCTTGACATACAATTTTAGATGAGATATGTTCTTATTTCTGAAGCAAATGCAATAGTAGAAAGTTACAAATAAAATATCCAATACCAAATGATTTTAAACAATAGTCACTAGTACTCGGAATTATTTATTTCTTTATCTACACCTATAAATCATATGGGATAAATACTTTCCCAACTAGAGAGCCAAAGGAGCTCTCTGAGGTTTGCTGTAGACTTGAAGGGATTCAGTTCATATTTGAAGTAAAATGAGTTGCTTATTATAAATAGTAATAGCAAAACACTGAAAATCCAACACTTATTTTTTAAGTATAGAAAAAAAAGAGGAAAATAGAGATAAAAATTGAGGTTAGAGGAAATAATTATAATAAATAATACAAGTATATAATAGATTTTAGAGGAAAATTGTCAAGAGACGATTATCATTAAAAATTCTTTTATAGTCATGAAGAGCTTACTTGAAATTACATTCAGATTTCATATTTGTTATTTTAACAATTTTATTCTAGATACATTCTAAAACTTTCCTTTAATGATTTTTTTTAAACCATTAGTGAATAAATAGGAATTTGTGCAAAGTCATATGACCAAAGTTTGATTAAACCGCAGCTATATTTTAGCACAAATAGTTGTAAAATTGCTTAAGAAAATAACAAAATCTGTTTCCAGATCAAGCAATTCTTTTTATTTGTCCAATCTGTTTACCCAATAAGAATGTAAACATAGAATAAATTGGTGCTTCAAATGCAACCTTTCACGTTAGCAATTTTCTGCTGGGTTAAATATCATTACAATCCCAGAGGTGTTCTTTGTTTTTTGTTTTCTTCCCATTTCTAGCTCCCTGAAACTCCTACTGTGAAGAACAAAAAAAACTGATTCTGTCCTCTTGCCTCTCAGAGGTTGGTTGAACAATTGGATTATCTTAAAAAATTCATTTATTTATTTGAAAGGCAGAGTTTACAGAGAGAAAAGGAGAGACAGAGACAGAGATAGAGATAGAAAAAGGGAGAGGGAGAGGGGAGAGGAGAGAGAGGAGAGAGAGAGAGAGATGGAGATAGAGAGATAGAGAGCGGCGGAGCAGGGGGGGTGAGAATCTTCCATCCACGGGTTTACTCCCCAAAGTGCTGGTCCTAAGCCAGAAGCCAGATGCTTCCTCCTGGTCTCCCAGGCGCTGCAAAGGATCAGTGTCATCCTATGATGCTTTCCCAGGCATATCAATAGATTTGAAGCAGAGTAGCCAGGACTCAAATTGACACCTACATGGAATGCCAGCATCGCAGGGGGCAGCTTTTACTTGCTATGCCACAACACCAGCTCCCAGATTATTCTTTACTAATTTTTTAAATCAACCCCGAAGTCCATGAGTTATCTCTTTTTCTTTTCTTTTCTTTTTTTTTTTTTTTAATTTGACAGGTAGAGTTATAGACAGTGAGAGAGAGAGACAGAAAGGTCTTCCTTCCATTGGTGTACTCCCCTAATGACCACTGCAGCCAGCACTGCACTGATCCGAAGCCAGGAGCCGGATGCTTCCTCCCAGTCTCCCATGTGGGCGCAGGGACCCAAGCACTTGGGCCATCATCCTCCACTGCCTTCCCGGGCCACGGCAGAGAGCTGGACTAGAAGAGGAGCAACCAGGACTAGAACCCTGGGTGCCAGAGCCGCAGGCAGGGGATCAGCTAAGTAAGCCACGACGATGGCCCATGAGTTATCTCTTTCTAAACCCAGATTGAAACAGGCAACAGGCATGGGTTTTCCAACTGTTGATTTGATAACAATAAATACAAGTTGACATCTCAGTGGCTCACAAATCTAAGCACATATTTCCCACTCAGGGATCTTCAAGTTGACTGGACCATCTAGGGGTTTGCTGGCTTTAGTTTTGACTCCTGACTGCAGATTGGTTAGGTCTTCTCATTGCAGAGTACCAAAGCATAAGAGAGCAAAGAGACACTTCTAATGGGTCTTAAAGTCTTCTCTCGCAACTGACACACTCACTCTGCCCACATGCCAATGATCAAAGCCATGCTTTCCCCTGAAGCTCCCAAATCAATAGACTAGAGAAGTATACACCATCTGTGGGAAAGCTATAGCTTTTATAGGAACTGTGAACAAATCATATCATCTTTAAAAAGTAGGAATAAATTATACTTATTTTCCCATACACCTCTAGAATTCAATAACTGATAGGTTTTCCAAATCTTACTTGCATAAGAATTGTTCAGGTAGCTTTCAAAAATATAAAATTTGCCATGGTATTACAAAACCCTATTGAATGAAAATTTGAGGTGTGAATACTGGATTTTTTTCAGAATGTTCTCACATGATATTAGTGCAGAGGTAGAATATCTGGGTTTATACCATAGATTTCAGTAATGCTATTCACCACACTGCTAGACAATGTTTCAAAAAGTTTCTCTCTCATTCTTTAGAGTAAGATTATTCAGCCTTTTCTTTATTAACATGTATAAAACTAAGAAAGAATCTGAAATAAATCTTCCCTCCCTGCAGACAGTAAAAAATAACAAAGGCCAATCCAGAAATCTAAAAAGTGCTAAAAATATAAGTATTCAGATTTAAAGGATATAGTGAATAACAATAATGGTGTGTTGTCTTTACACTGAAAAATACCAGCAAAAGGAAAAGTTAAAGCTTCCAGAAGCAAGTCAAATTCAAAATCAACTTCAAAAGATTGAAAATGAGAATGACATTAAAACTCTCAAAAGTAAAACTAAAAAATTAAAAAAATAATAGAACGACCCCTTTAAAATTCTAAGTGCACTGGTTTTCAACCTATAATTACCTAAAAATGATCAAGTGTGAGGATAATATAAAAGCATTTTTAAGAAATGTTTCTTGAAAAAAATCTAACACTCCATTCATGTCCATGCAGGAACTATTGGAAAATGTTCCTTACCATTAAAAACTAATAAACCCAAACAAAAAATAAAATAATAAAGAGGAATTATTGCACAGAATGTTTATGAACACAATAGAAATGCATAATAAGCAAGCCAAAGAGGAAAAGAACAAAGAGGAGTAGGTGAGGAGGTGGGAAGGAGGAGAAAATACATATATATGTGTGTGTGTGTGTGTGTGTGTGTGTGTGTGTGCATAGATAGATAGATAGATATGAAAAAAGTCTGGAGTGGATAGGAAAGTGTTACTGAAAACTGTTATAGTAATAACATATAGTTAATAAGTTACTTTTATGTTATTACATATAGTAATAACATTATAGTTAATAAATTACTTTAAAAATTAAATTAAAAAGAATGAAGCTGATTCCTTCATTTTAACAGTAAAGAGCTAATTCATCACCTTTCCAGCATTTGAAGAAGAAAATCCACAGAAATTCTGAAACAAGTCAAAATTGTAAGTCATATGCAAAGGAGTGAAAATGAGAATGACAGTAGAACTCTCAAAAGTAACATGAAAGATGAAGGGCAATTTAGATAATATCTAAAATTTAAAACTACTGTAATGAAAGAAATTTATGATCAATAAATGCAATGTTATTTATCAGAAGAAACTGTTAGTGATTTGAATATGGATTTGGGAAAGAAACAGTATTCTGGGATAGGAAAGAGTGGGGAAACAGATGCTGCTCAGAATTATATGCCTTGCTTGCAGTAATATATCCTCCATGTATTCATTATTTTATTAAAATATAACAAGTAATATAGATAGTGAATTTAATTACTTTTTAAAATATGTACCTGAGACAATGAGTGTTTTGTTCAATAATATATGTTGAATATATGAAGTGTCATTATATTTTTATAGATTAATATTGAATTACTTGATACATTTGTCCTGAATGTTACTAGTTTTTATCCTTAATGGGCTTATAGATGGTTCATGTTACCAAACTAAATTTAATGCTTGCTCGGATTTTCATAATTTTTTTTTTTTTTTTTTACAGGCAGAGTGGACAGTGAGAGAGAGAGACAGAGAGAAAGGTCTTCCGTTGCCGTTGGTTCACCCTCCAATGGCCGCCGCGGTCGGCGCGCTGCGGCCGGCGCACCGCGCTCGTCCGATGGCAGGAGCCAGGAGCCAGGTGCTTTTCCTGGTCTCCCCATGGGGTGCAGGGCCCAAGCACCTGGGCCATCCTCCACTGCACTCCTGGGCCACAGCAGAGAGCTGGCCTGGAAGAGGGGCAACCGGGACAGAATCCGGCGCCCCGACCGGGACTAGAACCCGGTGTGCCGGCGCCGCAAGGTGGAGGATTAGCCTGTTGAGCCACGGCGCCGGCCCGGATTTTCATAATTTAATAAAGTTTTACTGAAAGTACAAAAAAAATTGTCTACGATCAGTAAATCTCCCCCTTTTTCTCTCACTATTGTGCTCTCTCTCCCCCATCTGTCCCTCCATTTATATTATAGTCATAATCAAAAATAAAGATTTTGTTCATTCCATATAATTCAGAAATGTATTATTCTAGTTGTTGTTATCCCTCAATTATTATCTGACCTACTAGATTTGCTAGTCAAATTGAAGGAATTTCGCTAAGATCTATTTTAAAGTGCATATCAGAGGTGAACAGTTGATGTAGGAGTTGAGACACTGGTTCAGATGCCCGCATCCCAAACCAGAGTACCTGGATTCAAGTCCTGATCCTGCTTCCAATTCCAGCTTCCTGGAATGTGTGCCCTGAGAGGCAGCAGGTTATGGTTCAAGTATTTGGGTTCCTGCCACTCATGAGGGAGAGGACTTTGTCCCAGGCCCAGGTAATGCCAGCATTTGGGGAATGAACCACTGTATAGAAGGTTTCTCTCTGTCTCTCTCTCTCTCTCTCTCTCTCTCTCTTTCTCTCTCTCTCTCTCTGTGTGTGTCTGCCTCTCTTTCAAATAAAAATGAATTAGCATTTTTTTGCAATTAAAATGCATCTGTTTGATTATCTTATATTTTACAAAACAATAGTCTTCAGTCTCTGCAATGATAGCCTCAATTTATTTTTCAGGCAGCTCAAGATTTTAAAAGATGGAATAGTTGCTGCATCTTGTTTATAACTGCTATTCTTTTAAAAATTACAGAAATATTCTTTCTAGAAATATGACTGCAAAAATCCCAACCAATAGATCCAAGCTTTAAATTCATTTTATCTCTATCATTTCTGAAGTCTAAAGTGGAAAGGCCACTTAAGTCCCCACACCATCCCTAACAACTGCATAAATTTATCCAGGATGTTAACCTGTAAGGCATCAGTTTGTTCATGTAGATGGTGAATATTAAATCACTTCTTCAATAAATGTGTATTGAATGTTAGCTGTTTTCAAGTACTTTGTCAGCATGGGGAACTCAGCACTGAGGAGCATGGCAATGATCCGTGTAGTAAAGCAAAAAGTAATGTTAACGAATAACATTGCTGCAAGAATAAAAACAAGATTGTCAATGCAAGCATTCGTTACATTACATTACAGAAAACTAGAATTTTATTAATGTCTTACATGACCAAATGAGAATTGTTTTAAAGGTAGAAAGCAACGAGAATTTATTCAAGAACATAAATGTATCCTCCCAGCTGATCTTTGCTGTCAGTTTTCAATATGCATAAGCCTCCCATCTGTATAGCCCAGATCTTCCTCTGCCACACTCATCTCTACCTTCTTCTTGGGAGCAAAGTCTTAATTAACTACTTTAACCTTCCCTTTCTAAACCCATCTTGAGTGTGTTCGCTTTCTCCTATTCTCATTCCCACTGTCTCCTTCAAGCAACTGTCATCACTTTCCTGGGGTACAACAGTTCAAAACCAGATCTACTTGCATCAGTCTTGCCCAAAAATGATTTCTTCTCATCCTGCAGCCACAATGACTTCTGGATACTTCAAATTATTTTTGTTAATCCACAGAAAAAGCCCAAAGTTCTCCTACCTACAAGTCAAGACATAAGCTGGCCCTGTAGACGCTTCAAAGTTTACCCTGGGCCACCCTCCCCTTGTTGAATATTCTTAAAACACGTTGGTCTATCTTGTTCCCTGAGGAAGTTATAAACCCTCTTTCCACAGGACCTTTGCACAGCCTGTTCTTGGCTAGGAATGCCCTTTCTTCCTCTCCTTATTGAATTCACTTCTGTGTGAATCACAGATTCTCTCCTTTCCTGAGTTTCTAATTTAGTCAAATCCTTTGATTATCCCCTCATAGAAGCTGGTATCTTTCCTTCATCATACTTAGAATTTTAAGTTTCACTCATCTTGAAACTATGTGATCCTTTTCTACTTTCTCCACTAGAGTAAGCCAGTTCCATAAGTGCAGGAAACATGTAGTGAGTCTGCTTTTTCATCTCAAGAGACGTAGCACAGTGCCTGCTGTATATACAGTAAGAACACAATACACATGTGTGTTAGGGGAAAATGATCCTCCCTTTCATCAGCTCAGAATAAAATGTACATTCAGCCTAGTCTGTTCTATTGTTCTCTGAGACCGCTTTTACAGGAACTCTTCATAAATGATGATCTTTGAGTCTTCACAGAATAAACACTCATACCCCAAAACAGTGAGCTTCCTGTCTGGTTAGTACATACAACTACAAGACCTGCAAACACTCCTGTCGCCAACTCCAGCTCATGAATTCATAAAGGCCAAAATATTTACATGCATCTTCCAAACCCTCTTGATGCTTCTGCTGCTGCTTCTTGAGGCACAGCCCTTTCTCTATAAATAACGTTTTACCCTTAAAATGCTGCTAACCAGACTTGGTTGTTCCACATTCCTTGGTCCATTCAATATCTGTCAACATGAAATCAGGAATTACAGAAAGTCATGTAATTCTGAAACCCAAAAACATGAATGCTCAACAATTATAATAAATCACATTATAAAAACATAGTAAATTCAGACAATGCTCTTAATATTTTTTGATCTCACAAAGTCAAAGTCTAATCAGTGACTATTTTAATTTCATGAGTAATAAAATGTACCCAACAAAGCCATACAATCACCATCAATACCAACAGATTTTGAAGGTGTGAATCAATTCTAACCCAGGATTATAATAAGGCTTTTTTAGAAACCTTAGAATATACTCAACATATTTCTATAAGGAAAAGAAATAAATTAAACCACATTGTGGGATGAAAACAATGATGTGACAGCCAAAGAAACTAAAAATGAATCCCAAGTTTGTCTCTAACAGTTTGCCACTGTATAATCTACTTTACATTACTTGTGATGTCTATAAATCAAAGATTTTCATAATTGCCATATCCTGTCAACTTTGGTGGTATAAAACTAAATAAGCATTTTCTTGCTGATGATGGGAACTCTTTAGAAGTCCTGACCTTCTGGAGTTCTACCAGATCAACTACTTCGAGATTGCCTAATCATGCAATTTATCATGATTTATGCTGCAAATGTCATGACATTTCAGAGCATGTCTTTTTGTTTTTAATTTGTGGAGTTCATGTAATTTTAAGAGGAATAGTCTCACTGCCACCAAATAACTACTTATTATTCCATCTGGCTTACATCTTAAAAAAATTGAAACTTCGTTTAGAACTTTTAATCAGGATAGCCCTGTAAATTCTCCCTCTGCTCTCCTCTCCATTCCAAATACATAGCAATGATAGATAAAACATAAAATGGGAATTAAAAAATAATCATGCTCAATCAAAAGAGAAACTTGTCTTTTTACCAGGAATAGAAGAGAAACAAAAGTTGGGCTGAGTCCATGGACCTTCTAGACTCAGAGTTCAGAAGCATGTGAAGTGCCAGGGGTTACTTAATTTAACTGAAAATGGATACAAGTTTGGGAAGTCACATAAGGATGGAGGTAGACAAATAAAACCTCAAACTACAACATGGGCAAGACGCTCCCTGATCTAGTAATGTATCGGCATTGCATCTATACCACATGGGCTAGGGAGCTCGAGCTGGCAGCTCAAGTCTTGTCTCTTTTCTGGGAGTCCTGGAGCGCTGCAGACTCTCTAGAAAGACAAATTACAAACTGAACTTCAGAAGTAGTACTGTTACTGGATGGCGTTTCCAAGTAACAATATTTCTGTGGTCCTGAAGAATGGACAGAGTGAGAGTATATTACAAACCTCGAATATAATATTTTATTGAACAAACTTGCATTGAATAACAAATTTTAGATATGTTAGCTCTTAAGAAACAATCAGTAAACTGGATCTTTATTTTCTGAACAAAGTTTGGATGGCTTAAAATATTATGATGCCTTCCCAACTTTTAATAAAATGGAAAGATTCCATTCATCATACAGTAAATGTCTACTGAACGTTTAGTTTTGTTTTGTCTTTTTTTTTTTTTTTTGGTTATCTCAAAATGAATTTTTTAAGCAGTGTCACATTGCCCTATTTGCTAACAGAAGCTCAAACTTGGAGGTATAATAATTTCCTATGTTAAGTAACCTCATTAAAATACAATTGTCTAAAATAATTCTTAATTTTCTATTATTATACAACTTATATAAAATTATATACTCTAAATATATGGTATATCTCTTGTTGTATTCTG
This sequence comes from Sylvilagus floridanus, assembly GCA_949820135.1. Classification (NCBI taxonomy): domain Eukaryota; kingdom Metazoa; phylum Chordata; class Mammalia; order Lagomorpha; family Leporidae; genus Sylvilagus; species Sylvilagus floridanus. The sequence goes on from OX463241.1 coordinate 106,943,172, forward strand.
ACATTTATTTTCTTTTTGAATTTTTTTTCTATTTGAGAAAAGATTGAACCAGTTACTTCTAAATAAACTCATCTATTCCCTAAATATTTCAATTTTAATCTAAATCCAAAGACTCAAAGACAATTTTCTCCAAATAAGTGTATGAAATGTGTCCATTTTTCAAGCACCTGGAAGAGAGCTTTGCTTCTAGTAAGCTCAATAAATATTTGTTGAAAATAATGATTGTCAAAGTCTATTTTAGTTTTGAAATACAGCATGAGTTAAAGTCAGTAACAATTTGATTATAAATCCCATTATGTAAGTTCAAATGCCATAAAATATTTATTGTATATTTCCCTTTCTGGACTCTCTCTCTCTCTCTCTCTCTCCCCCTCTCTGAGAAATATTCTGGCAAAACAAACTGCATCAGCGAGACTTATGTATAAAGATGTATTTATTAACAAGAAACATAATGATGTACACAAATCCAAAGGCATAAAACATAAGGAAGGATGGATATATTGATGATATTAATTCTTACAATTGGTGAACATGGAATATTTTTCCATTTTTTATGTCTTACGTTTCTTTCTTCAATGTTTTGTAATTTTCATTCTAGAGATCTATCACATCCTTGGTTAAATTTATTCCAGGATATTTAAATGTATTTGTAGCTATTGTGAATGGTTCTGATCATACAATTTCTTTCTCAGCCATGACATTGTCTGTGTAAATAAAAGCTACCGATTTTTGTGCATTTATTTCATATCCTGCAACTTTCCAAACTCTCTTATGAGTTCCAATAGTCTTTCAATGGGGATGCTTTGGATTCCCTGTATATTCAATCATGTCATCTGCAAACAGGGATAATTTGACTCTCTCTTTTCCAATTTGTATCTTCTGATTTGTCTAAAAGCATTGACTAAAACTTCCAGAACAATACTAAACAGCAATGTTGAGAGTGGGCATCCTTGTCTAGTTCTGGACTTTAGTGGAAATACTTCCAATTTTTCTACATTCTGTATGATACAGGTCGTGGCTTTGTCATATATTGCCATGATTGTGTTGATGAATGTTCCTTCTATACCCAATTTGCTCAAGGATTTTTATCATGAAAGGATGTTGTATTTTATCAAATTCTTTCTCTGCATCTATTGAATAATTATATGCTTTTTATTCTTCAGTTTGTTAATATGATGTGTCATATTCATTGATTTGCATATGTTGAACATCCCTGAATCCCAGGAGTAAGTGCTACTTGTTCCAAGTGAAAGATCTTTCTGATGTATTGTTTGATTCAATTAGCTAGTATTTTGTCAAGAAATTTTGCATCTATATTCATCAGCAATGTTGGTTTGTAGTTCTATTTCTCTGTATAATTTTCTGGTCATGGCCTCACAGGAATTTGATATTATTCCCTGCTTTCAATTGTTTTGAATACTTTGAGAAGTATTGGAATTGGTTCTTCTTTATAAATTTGGTAGAATTCATCAGGGAAGCCATGAAGTCCTGGGCTTTACTTTGTTGGGAGTGTAATTATTACTGATTCAATCTCCATCTAGGATACTTGTCTATTTAGGTTTTTTATATCTTTATGACTCAACACAAAGTAATTTACAGAATCAATGCAATCCTAATCAAAATATCGATGGCATTCTTCTCAGATCTAGAAAAAACTGTGCTAAAATTTATATGGAAATACAAGAGACCCTAAATAGGTAAAACAACCTTAAACAACAAAACAAAGCTGGAGACATCATAATACCAAATTTCAAGACATACTACAGAGCAGTTATAATAAAAACAGCCTGATACTGGCACAAAATAGACATGTTGTCCAATGGAAATAGAATAGAAATATTAGAAATTAATCCACTTAGTTATATGCAATGAATCTTTGACAAAGAGCTAAAACCAGTCCCTAGAGAAAGGATATTCACTTCAACAAATGGTGCTGAAAAAATGAATCTTTGCATGAAGAATTATGAAACAACAAATCTACACTTTATTCAAAAATTAACTCTGGCGGGCTCCATGGCTCACTTGGATAATCGTCCACCTCCGGTGCTGGCATCCCGGGTTCTAGTTCCAGTTGGGGCACCAGATTGTGTCCCGGTTGCTCCTCTGCCAGTCCAGCTCTCTGCTGTGCCTCGGGAGGGCAGCGGAGAATGGCCCAAGTGCTTAGGTTCCTGTACCTGCATGGGAGTCTGGAAGGAAACACCTGGCTCCTGGCTTCAGATCAACACAGCGCCAGCCATAGCGACCATTAGGGGAATGAACCAATGGGAGAAAGACCTTTCTCTCTGTCTCTCTCTCATTGTCAATAACTCTATCTCCATCTCTCTCTCTCACTATCTAACTTTACCTGTCAAAAAATAAAAATAAATAAATAAAATAAATAAAAAGAATCAACTCTAAATGGATTAAGGATCTAAATCTACAATCTGATACCATCAAATTACAAGACTAAAACATTGGTGAAACTCTGAAAGATATTAATATTGCCAAAGATTTTTTGAAAAAGATCCCAGAAGCAAAATAATAAATAAAAAATGAACACCATTCACAGACAAATGGGATTACATCAAGCTAGGTAGCTTCTGCACTGCAAAGAAAACACTTAGCAAAGTGAAGAGGAAACTGAAAGAATGGGAGAAAATATTCGCAAACTATGAGACTGTTAAAGAATTAATTTCCAAGATGGACAAAAAATTGGAAAGGCACCAAATAGATGAACTTTCAGTTCATCTCAAGGATCTAGAAAATCAACAGCAAACCAGACCCAAAGCTAGTAGGAGAAGAGAAATAATCAAAATCAGAGAAGAAATTAACAGGATTGAATCCAAAAAAACATTACAAAAAATCAGCCAATCGAGGAGCTGGTTTTTCAAAAAAATAAACAAAATTGACACCCCATTGGCCCAACTAACTAAAAAAAGAAAAGACCCAAATTAATAATATCAAAGACGAAAAAGGAAACGTAACAACTGACACCACAGAAATCAAAAGAATCATCAGAAATTACTAGAAGGACTTGTATGCCAGCAAACAGGAAAACCTATCAGAAATGGATAGATTCCTGGACACATACAATCTACCTAAACTGAACCAGGAAGACATAGAAAACCTAAACAGACCCATAACTGAGACGGAAATTGAAACAGTAATAAATGCCCTCCCAACAAAGAAAAGCCCAGGAACAGACGGATTCACTGCTGAATTCTACCAGACATTTAAAGAAGAACTAACTCCAATCCTTCTCAAACTATTCAGAACAATCGAAAAGGAGGGAATCCTCCCAAATTCTTTCTACGAAGCCAGCATCACCTTAATTCCTAAACCGGGAAAAGATGCAGCATTGAAAGAGAATTACAGACCAATATCCCTCATGAACATAGATGCAAAAATCCTCAATAAAATTCTTGCCAATAGAATACAACAACACATCAGAAAGATCATCCACCCAGACCAAGTGGGGTTTATCCCTGGTATGCAGGGATGGTTCAACGTTCGCAAAACAATCAACGTGATACACCACATTAACAGACAGCAGAAGAAAAACCATATGATTATTTCAATAGACGCGGAGAAAGCATTTGATAAAATACAACACCCTTTCATGATGAAAACCCTAAGCAAACTGGGTATAGAAGGCACATTCCTCAATATAATCAAAGCAATTTATGAAAAACCCACGGCCAGTATCCTATTGAACGGGGAAAAGCTGCAAGCAATCCCACTGAGATCTGGCACCAAACAGGGATGCCCACTCTCGCCACTGCTATTCAATATAGTGCTGGAAGTCTTAGCCAGAGCTATTAGGCAAGAAAAAGAAATCAAAGGGATACAAATTGGGAAGGAAGAACTCAAACTATCCCTCTTTGCAGATGATATGATTCTTTATTTAGGGGACCCAAAAAACTCTACTAAGAGACTATTGGAACTCATAGAAGAGTTTGGCAAAGTAGCAGGATATAAAATCAATGCACAAAAATCAACAGCCTTTATATACACAAGCAATGCCACGGCTGAGGAAGAACTGCTAAAATCAATCCCATTCACAATAGCCACAAAAACAATCAAATACCTTGGAATAAACTTAACCAAGGATGTTAAAGATCTCTATGATGAAAATTATAAAACCTTAAAGAAAGAAATAGAAGAGGATACCAAAAAATGGAAAAATCTTCCATGCTCATGGATTGGAAGAATCAATATCATCAAAATGTCCATTCTGCCAAAAGCAATTTACAGATTCAATGCAATCCCAATCAAGATACCAAAGGCTTTCTTCTCAGATCTGGAAAAAATGATGCTGAAATTCGTATGGAGGAATAAGAGGCCTCGAATAGCTAAAGCAATCTTGTACAACAAAAACAAAGCTGGAGGCATCACAATACCAGATTTCAGGACATACTACAGGGCAGTTGTTATCAAAACAGCATGGTACTGGTACAGAAGCAGATGGATAGACCAATGGAACAGAATAGAAACACCTGAAATCAATCCAAACATCTACAGCCAACTTATATTTGATCAAGGACCCAAAACTAACCCCTGGAGTAAAGACAGTCTATTTAACAAATGGTGCTGGGAAAACTGGATTTCCACCTGCAGAATCATGAAGCAAGACCCCTACCTTACACCGTACACAAAAATTCATTCAACATGGATCAAAAACTTAAACCTACGACCCGACACCATCAAATTACTGGAGAGCATAGGAGAAACCCTGCAAGATATAGGTACTGGCAAAGACTTCTTAGAAAATACCCCAAAAGCACAGGCACTCAAAGCCAAAATTAACTATTGGGATCGCATCAAACTGAGAAGTTTCTGTACTGCAAAAGAAACAGTCAGGAAAGTGAATAGGCAACCTTCAGAATGGGAAAAAATATTTGCAAACTATGCAACAGATAAAGGGCTGATAACGAGAATCTACAATGAAATCAAGAAACGACACAACATTAAATCAAACAACCCACTTAAGAGATGGGCTAAGGACCTCAATAGACATTTTTCCAGAGAGGAAATCCAAATGGCCAACAGACACATGAAAAAATGCTCAAGATCACTGGCAATCAGGGAAATGCAAATCAAGACCACAATGAGGTTTCACCTCACCCCGGTCAGAATGGCTCACATTCAGAAATCTACCAACAATAGATGCTGGAGAGGATGTGGGGAAAAAGGGACACTAATCCACTGTTGGTGGGAATGCAAACTGGTTAAACCACTATGGAAGTTAGTCTGGAGACTCCTCAGAAACATGAATATAACCCTACCATACAACCCAGCCATCCCACTCCTTGGAATTTACCCAAAGGAAATTAAATTGGAAAACCAAAAAGCCGTCTGCACACTAATGTTTATTGCAGCTCAGTTCACAATAGCTAAGACCTGGAACCAACTCAAATGCCCATCAACAGTAGACTGGATTAGGAAATTATGGGACATGTACTCTACAGAATACTATACAGCAGTCAAAAACAATGAAATCCGATCATTTGCAACAAAATGGAGGGATCTGGAAAACATCATGCTGAGTGAATTAAGCCAGTCCCAAAGAGACAAATATCATTTCTTTTCCCTGATTGGTGATGATTAACTGAGCACCAAAGAGGAAACCTGTTGAAACGAAATGAACACTATGAGAAAATAAGACATGATCAGCTCCTGTCTGAACTGTTGATGTTCAATCTAAATCTTTACCAATTTTAGTATCTCCCCTTGTTGTTTGTATTCGTTCTAGTACTATGGGTTGAATCTGGCAACTAACACACAATTAGCCGTAGGTGTTTAAATTTTAACTGAAAAGTGATCCCTGTGAAATATAAGAGTGGGAATAAGAGAGGGAGGAGATGTACAATTTGGGACATGCTCAATCGGAACTGCCCCAAATGATAGAGTTAGAAGTGTGCCAGGGGATTCCAATACATTCCCATCAAGGTGGCATGTACCAAGGCCATCTCATTAGTCCAGATGATCAATTTCAGCTCACAATTGATCACACTGATAGGTCTAAGAGTAAAATGGTTCACACAAACAAGACTAGTGTCTGCTAATACTAACTGATAGAATGAAAAAGGGAGAGAATGATCCAACATGGGAAGCAAGATACACAGCAGAATCATAGTACGGCAGATGTCCTAAATAGCACTCTGGCCTCAGAATCAGCCCTTAAGGCATTCGGATCTGGCTCAAGAGCCCATGAGAATATTTTAGGCATGGAAAGCTAAGACACTGTGAAAAACAAAAAAATGAAGACCTAAATGAAAGATCTCTGCGAGTGAGATCCCAGTGGAAAGAACGGGGCCATCAGAGAAGGAGGCACCTTTCTCTGAAGGGAGGAGAGAACCTCCACTTTGACTATGACCCTGTCGGATTAAGATCGAAGTCGGCGAACCCTAAACGCTTCCATAGCCTCGGCAACTCATGACTAGAGCCTGGGGAGATTACTGACGCCATAAACAAGAGTGTCAAATTGTTAAATCAACATCAGGAGTCACTGTGTACTTACGTCTCATGTGGGATCTGTCCTTAATGTGTTGTCCAATGTGAAATAATGCTATTACTAATAATGAAACAGTATTTTTTCACTTTATGTTTCTGTGTGGGTGCAAACTGATGAAATCTTTACATACTATAATATTAAATCGATCTTCTGTGTATAAAGATAACTGCAAATGATTAAAAAATCTAGGTGTTAAATTGGAAATTGCATAGATAATTAATCAATTCTTAAAAAAAAATCATGTAGGATCTCTGTCTTTAATGTACTGTACATTGTGAATTAATACTATAACTAGTACTCCAACAATAATTTCAGTTTGTGTCTCTATGTGAGGGCAAACTGTTGAAATCTTTACATAATATGTTCTAAACTGATCTTCTGTGTATAAAGAGAATTGAAAATGAATCTTGATGTGAACAGAAGGGCGGAGGGAGTGGGAGAGGGGAGGGTGGCGGGAGGGAGGGAAGTTGTGAGGGGGGGAGCCATTGGAATCCATAAGCTATACTTTGGAAATTTATATTCTTTAAATAAAAGCTAAAAAATAAATAAATAAATAAATAAATTATAATGCCATAACTTTAAAAAAAAAATTTCCAAGATGGAAATTATGGACAATGTATAGACATTTTTCAAATATCTGAAAATAGATCTACCATATGACCCAACAATCCCACTCCTGGTAATTCACCCAAGGTAAATTAAATCAGCATATGAAAGAATTATCTGTATACCCATGTTTTTTGCAGCTCAATTCACAAAAGCTAAGATATGTAATCAACCCAGATGTCCATCAATTTACAACTGGATAAAGAAAATGTGGAATTATATAAACTAATGAATACTACTCAGCCATAAAAAGGAGGAAATCATGTCTTTTGTAACAAAATGGATGCAAATGGAAACCATTATGCTTAGTGAAATAAACCAGTCCCCTAAAAACAAATACTACATGTTTTTTTTCTGATTTGTGGTAACTAGCATACAGAGCACACAAAAATGTAAGTTATATGAGTGAAATTTACATTTTGAGATTTGATTATTTGTCTATACTGTTGAAGAATAGTGGGGTTTTTTATTTATTACTTGATGCATTGTTTATTTGGTGGAAGGTTAAGCTTGTGATTGTAAAATAAACTGAAAGTATGTCATTGTGAAAAAATTAAAAATAAGAAAGGAAGGAGGAGGGTGAATGATAGCATAAGTTGGGAAGAAGGAAAGGATGGGAAGTGTCATTATATTCTTTATATGTGTGTGTGTGTGTGTGTGTGTATGTAACATGAAATGTATTCACCTTATATAAATTTATATTTTTAAAAAGGCATAAAGGAAAAATGTTTCTGAGTGGACATATTCCAAAATTAAATAAATACATCTATTGGCCAGAAACAAAATGAAAATATTTGAAAGTGGACAACACACTGAGATGCCCTAAGTCACACTGGATGTAGCCCCACAAGTCCATTGTTTCATTCTCTGTCATTGCACTTCAGCTACTCCCGCTTCCCAGAGGCAATGGTGGAAAACGGTCCTTTTCCATTTATGACATTACATGAACAGCTCCATCCAGACTAAAACTGAAAGAACCTAATAAAAATATCTGCATTTCAGTGAAGAAGCTCATTGTTCCAGTTGGGTAAATGTCCATTTCTAAACATCTATGGCCAATGAGACCAGGAACGTTGGACTTTTGCATCACTAGTTAATGCATAAGTATGATCAGATATCTTTTTTTATAAAGCTTTTATTTAAAGAATATAAATTTCCAAAGTACAGCTTATGGATTACAATGGCTGCCCCCGCCCCCATAACTTCCCTCCCACCCGCTACCCTCCCCTTTCCTGCTCCCTCTCCCCTTGCATTCACATCAAGATTCATTTTCAATTCTCTTTATACACAGAAGATCAGTTTAGTACATATAATATAAAGATTTCAACAGTTTGCCCTCACATAGAGACACAAGTGAAAATACTGTTGGAGTACTAGTTATAGTATTAATTCACAATGTACAGAACATTAAGGACAGAGATCCTAGATAATTTTTTTTAAAGAATTGATTAATTATCTATGCAATTTCCAATTTAACACCAAGATTTTTTAATCATTTTCAATTATCTTTATATACAGAAGATCAATTCAGTATATACTATGTAAAGATTTGCACCCACACAGTTTGCACCCACACAGAAACACAAAGTGTAAAAATACTGTTTCAGTACTAGTTATAGCATTACTTCACATTGGATAACACATTAAGGACAGATCCTTCATGAGACATAAGTACACAGTGACTCCTGATGTTGATTTAACAATTTGACACTCTTGTTTATGGCGTCAGTAATCTCCTTAGGCTCTAGTCATTAATCACAAAGATCTTATGGAGAAAGTTAAGGGGATTTGTTTGGGACATATGAAGGGAGAGGATTTCTAATAGGATCAGAATTTGTCTAATAAGGGGAAGAAGGGATTGACCAGATTGTTACTAATTCAATTTCATGGAGTAGGACCTAACTCCCTTGACAAAGTCTTGTGCACACATTTTTCATGCAAAGCAGATGATTGGGCTCATGCCTACCTCATTCTAGAGTAGTCATAATGGCATTGTTTTTACAAATAGTTTTATGTCTATTTTATGTATATACAAATATTTACAACATACACAGTATGTACACACATACAATACATTCACACATAACAACAACTGCACAAAAACATTGATCCATAAAATATATAAATAACTCTAAACCAATTAGATCAACAAACTGATACTTTAAACAATAAAAAATAATCAAATAAACAGAAAGAATTAGTCTTTTGTGATAGCTATTTTGCTGCAAAATATATGTTATTCTACAATATCCTTCTAAATTTTAAGAAGAAAAGATCATTTGAAATTCTAGAATGGGAACACTCATGACATTTCAAAAAATACACTTCCTACTCAGAGATCTTTGATTGTCTTTCTCTAATAAGAAAAGAATTGATTGACGCATTCTTGAATTTCTGCTTTTTAATATTCCCCTCACTTTTTAACTGTTTGATATTTGTATTATGTTCACTTTGGGTAAGTGACATTTAAATTCAGATATTTTAATATGCTTCTAAAATTCATTTCATTATTTAGTCATGGTTCTATACTATTGTGGATCAAATACTTACCTAAGGGCATTTTACCATAGTTGCTCTATTGTTGAATTTTTTATTTGGATACTGTTCATGCTTATGTTGTTTTCCTTTCTTTTTTCCAGAGCAACTTTGGGATGCCATATTTTGTTTTATCTTTGAGAAAGTTATTAGTGACTTTTTCTCTTGAATATGGGCTTGCATAGGTACAATTAGCTAACATCACACTTTTTATCCCTTTGTGCTTTGTAGACATTGCTCCATTGACAGTTGCTATGGAAAACACACCTGAATATTCCTCCCTTATGCATGGTATTTATTTTTTGCCTGGATGACTGAATAACTCTTTATTTATACAGTAACTTACCAAGAATATTTCTCAGTTTGCATAGTTATGAGTCAATTTCTTTTTGAATATTGAGTCCCTTCAGTGATTGATCTAGACTTTTCTTTAGAAAAATTCTATTCATTTGATTTCTTCAAATTTCTATTTCAGTTGTTGAATATCCCTTACTTCAAGAAGTTTTATTATCTTTATGCTAGATGGACTTTTTCTGCATTACTGAAATGATTTACTATATCCAGAAGTTCATTTTTTCTCTTTAGCTTTTTCTCAGTACCCATTGTGATTTTACAAGATCATACACACAAAAATTACTAGAGTAATTCACATCACATCACAATTGGGTTTTGAATCAAATTGAATGGTAAAGTCCCAACTCTTTTCTACCTGCTCAAAATAATTTTTCTTTCTGAATAAAACAAATTGAATGGTAAAGTCCCAAAGTCTTCTCTCTCTGCTCAAATAATTTTTTTTTCTTTCTGGGAGGCACAGGGATCTTACAATGAACTAAATAAATGAAACTTCTTAGGCACTTTGATTCGCAGCCAAAACTAAAGATCACCAACTTTTATCCTTCCAGCTACTGGATGAGTTTTGTACCCTCAAAGCCAAGAAACTCTTCTATCTCTCCCTCATACCACAAATACATATTAGAAGACACTTCACAAGTTTTGTGGAAAATAGAAGTAAAGATAATTTATATTGGTGCAAGAAATTTTGAAATACCTGCCTAATTTTTCCATAGAGCCCATTTTCCATGAACTCTTTGTAGAGTCCTGTTCTGCATGGATTTCAAAATTTTTGCACTAAAATAATCTCATATTTTAAATGCAATTTTCCACAACTTTTTGAAGTTCCCTCATGCATATGCATGTGTGTATTCAGTGCGAGCCATAAAGATACTTCCCAGTATAGTCACGTCAGCTGAATACATCTAGTGAAGATGAAACAATGTGATAGATATAATGTCATCACCAATGTCATAAACAAACATCACAAACACTATCATCTGAGAGGAGGAATAAGGAACATAACCATGTGAATAGGGTCCCCAATCATATGGCTGAACTATCAGAAAAAAAATGCACACCATTCATAATTTTTCCTGGCCTATATTTTCCAATCATCCAAGTTATCTATTAATGCCAGGAACTGAAGAAATAGAGGTCAGGATATTTATCTTTCCCAGCTTCATTGAAATACTTATCTAAATTTTCAAAAGATAGCAGAAGGCTAGGGGAATAAATCATACCAATTTTATCTCAAAATTTTAAAGTATTGAGGGGAGAATTTCTCCAGTATTTATAACTATAATGTTTTGAGCTCACATCTGAAAGAGCTAAGAGGGCAGGTTTGGAGGACATCACAGGACAGCTGCTCTATTTGGCCAGAGTTTCTGATTAGTGACCAAAAAGCTTGGGATCAGGCGCATGTCATGTTGTGTCTGACCTTCCAGGGTATTTGTTTTACTCTTTTGACTGAACATACTAAGCTGTATAAATCAAATAGTTTCAATGGGGCTACAAACACCACCTGTTCACATTATTCCCCACTAGGTCATCATTTAGATCAAAATGCACCATAGTCCTCTGACTTGGTAGGTTTAAAACAAGACCAATGCCCAGACTCCCTCATTGGGTCAAATTGCTGTAGCTTTTCTGAAGTTTATTTTCCTTTCCAAAGGAAGGTTTTAATTGTTTCATTTATTAATTTTCATTTCATTCGAAAAGCTACGAAAAAGAACTAATGTGAAGGGCACAACTAAAATTTGAAATCACAAGCAGCAAACAACATAAACTCACATGAATTTGCAATCAAATAGAATTTATGGCTGTATTGAGGATTTCAGAAGATTCACAGATCAAGAAAGGAACAAAGTGTTGAGACAGGTAAAGTGTGAAGTGCTGCCCATGCCTATTTAAGTAGGGTGTTAAATGAACCTTAAATAGAAATGATGTATTGGGTGGGTTGGCAGGGAAGAAAATGGGGACCATTAAGACCTAAAATATCTTTATAAATTTGAGAAGCACAAGAAATTGAGATTAGTATATAAAAATTTTAAATTACAGACATGGAGAAATGTTAGAAGATAATAAATGTTCAGGTACCATGTTACCAGTCAGTAAATGATGTGAAGTAAAAGTCCACTTTTATAATTAAAGAAATTAAATGTTAGGTTGTCTTTACACACATGGAGGTTTCTCAAGGTGGAGGCTGGTCTTGTCCTGGTAAGGATGACCATGAGTTAGAGGTCTATGTTGCTAGCGTCCCCAGTGACCACAGTTGAATGACAGTATAAAGAGGGAGGCACAAAGTTGGGCATGATGATGAAGGTATTTTGTAAGAGGACATGGAAATAAGCATTAGAAACAGCAACAGAACTCTGGGAAATGCAAAGTACCTCCAATTTTTGGTTTGTGGGGTATGGAACAAAAAAGTGACCTTACTTCAGCGTACAACACAAAGTCAAATATTTCGAAAAATACATTTTTTTGATACTTTGGCTAGAAGAGAAGAAGAATTCTAGAGGGGGTGAAAAATTTAAGGGAATCTGTTAAAGATGAAACAATATTCAAAGGAGATCACTGCTGGGGAGAGATGTGAGGAAGAAAATATAGCCATAGATGAAAGGAGGCTAGATATGAGACTAAGGTGGCCTGTCTCAGGCTCTGGCTGACAACTGTGAAGCTATGAAGTTACATGAAATTTTACGTTTTTAGATTTCCCCACTGTGGTTAAAAAGTTGTTTAGGAAAAACAAATTGGCAAGAAATACCAGGTGATGTGGTTCTAGGTTTCAACAAGTATCCTTCAGTTTCTAGTGATATACCAAGTATAGATTCCGGGGAATGGCTAAGCATAAAATAGGATTTGTAATCAAATTATAGGTTCATGCAGTCACAGCCATACTACATAATACCCAGTTATGTCCACCATGTTCCCAAAGTAGGTCCACTGCATATTGTGGAACAGCTTGGAATTTGGAGTCAGATAGATTTTGATGGAAATACTAAGTGCCCTAGTTTGGTGTGGTATCATTGTGGAAGTGTGAAATGTCTTTTATCCATTAAAGGAATGCTTTGAGGAGTGAATAAATTGAAAGAAATGAAAGTCTGGATGGCCTGTAACTATTAAGATCAGCTTTTGAAACTCAGGCAATTCCTCTTCATTTTACAAGTATCAAACAAGATTGACAAATATTTTTAGGATATTTTGTGGGATAATATAGCATTTTTCAGATAAAATTAATCTATAATTATTATTATATCAGACATAGAATCAGAGAGAGGAAGAACGCCCACCAACTGATTTACTTCCCCAAAGCCTGCAATGACTGAAGCTGAGCCAGGTATAAGCTAGAAGACAAATATCATATGTTTTGGGGGCCAGCATTTTGCTGTAGAAAGTAAAACCACTGCTGGGGACATTGGCATCTCATATGGATGCCAGTTTGTATCCTGGCTGTGCCACTTCCAATCCAGATCCCTGCTAATGGCCTGGGAAAAGTAGCAGAAAATGGCCCACGTTCTTGTGCCCATGCCACTCACATGGGAGACCTGAAAGATGCTCCTGGCTCCTGGTTTTGGCCTGGCCCAGCCCTGGCCATTACAGCAATCTGGAAAATGAACCAGTGGATGGAATACCTCTCTGTGTGTCTGTAGCTTTGATTTTCAAATAAACAAATCTTCAAAAAATCATATTTTATCTGATTTGTGGTGGTTGAAATATAAGACAAGACAAAACAATATCTGAGAGTGAAACTCACATCTTATGTTTTGATTATTGCTTATAGCTCTTGTCTATATTCCTGTGGAATGGTGGTCTTTCTACTTTTTACTTATTGAACATTATGGTTAGTGGTTCATTAAGCCTGTGATTAAAAAGTAAATTGAAATTATGTTATTGTAAAAATTAAAGTAAAAATAAAGGAAGGAAGGGGAGGGTTGTAGGAGAGAGGGAAGAGGGGAAGTATGGTATCGTCTCAGAATTGTATCTGTGAAATTCATAAAATCTATTCTCTTTATATTAATAAAAAATTAAAAAATATATTGTAAGGTGAATTTACTTGGAAATAGTGTTAGAGTAATATCTTAAGGCAAAATCACAAAGAAGTAGGGTGAGCCCCATTACAACTGGTGTCTTTACAAAAGGAGAAAATATAGACAGACACACACATGCAGAACGCCATGTGAACAAAAACCCAGAGATTTGGTTGGCATTTGTACATGGAAAATAGACTGAGGATTGAGAGAAAATTACCAGAAGCTGAAAGAGAGTCACAGAACAGGCTCTTCCGCAGAATTTTCAAATGCAGCACCCTGCAAACATCTGGGTCTCTTGTTTCTAGCTTCCAGTACTGTGAGACAAAAATGTTTGGTCAGTGAAGCCACTCAATCTATGGTATTTTTTCCAGGGCATCACTAGTAAGCTAATGCATTCTCTACCTTCACCCGAGCAATGAAATAACCAGTAATAAAATGAGTTAAAGCCAATCGGGAAGCTTCCCAGTATGAATGGCCGTGTTATAACTGTGCACCACTGTGCTCCTTAGCAACTAGAACAATGCGTGATACACAATAGGTAGTCCATGCCTCTGTTTTCAGTGAATGATTAAATTTATAGTACATTCTTACTATGTATCATCTACCATATATATACCATATATATATATATATATATACCATATATATATATGTTTTATATGTTTTATATATATATATATGTTTTATATATATATATATATACCATATATATATATATATATATATATATATATATATATATTACAGTTAACTTTCACAGGAATCATTCAGTTTAGGCATAGGTGATCCTACTGTTATAACTACTGAAAGCATAATTCAAGGAAGTGTGTGAAGCAGAATAAAGCATAGGCTTTGGAGTCAGATGCTCTCAGACTGAAATATATCTTTGCCATGCAGTCATGACATGACTTTGGACTTTGGCTTATCCTGTGTAGATTTCAATCCCTTCTTCTGTATAATAGGGGTGATAAAAAATATATATCACCAATAGTAGTAATGAAGATCAAAAGTAAATTACCATATGAGAAATCACAAGGAATTATCATGGAGCAGACAATACATAAAATTCAGTCTTGTTGCTGGTGCTGTGATACAGCTGTTTAAAGCCCTGACCTGCAGGGCCAGCATCCCATATGGGCTCCAGTTTGAGTCCGGCTGCTCTACTTCCAATCCAGTTCCCTACTAATGTGCCTGGGAAAGCAGTGGAGAATGGCCCAAGTGTTTGGGCCCCTGCACCCATGTGGGAGTTCCAGAAAAAGCTCTTGGTTCCATATTGGCTCAGCTCCGGCCTTTACAGTCATTTAAAGAGTGAATAAGTAGATGGAATACATCTCTTTCTCTCTGTAACTCTGTCTTTCAAAAAAAAGTCAATCTTTAAAAAAATTGAGTCTTATTTCTCAAGGTCACACATACTACTAAGCAGATGACCCAAACCCAAAACTCTGATCCAAACCTGGATTGTGTCTTTAAGAGCAACCCATAAGGCTGGGCATATCTAGTCTATTCTTGTCAAATCATCACTCTCCAGAGATTAAAACTACTTTTGTATTGATAAGGTCTTAAGCTTTCCACTTTCCTCTGTGAAGATATCAAGATTGGATGTTCTGTCTTCCAAAGCACAGAACATCATCCTGTGAGAAAGATGAATTGGAAAAGAAATGAAAATCAGCAGCTGGATCACGACCAAGTATCTCATGTTTTGCAAAGTGCAATGAATGACTGATTTCCTCATTTATGCAGAAGTCCTCTTTTTGAAGAGGAGCTTAGTCAAAAGTACAGAGCCTCCAAATTCCCCCTAACTAAAGTTTTGTTCCTAGTATTACTCAAAAGGCAAGAAGTTTCCAGGGATCTAGGTGTCTTCCCACCACACAAAAAGAGCATAAAGTTTTCAATTTAGGATAGTTATGTTTATGCTAAGAAGTAAACTGTTGAAATACTTCAGAGGCCAGTCATTACCCAGTATCCTTCTCCTTTGTTGCCATGGATACTCTTATAAAAGATGACTAAGACTAATATTTCACTTCTTGGAGACAAATGGATTCAGACTTAGCTAGGCATGAGTCATCCTCAAACTCAGCTGGACAGGAAAATACAGCCTGTCTTATTGTTTAAATCAAGCATAACATTTGAAATCCAAAACATACATTGAACCCATTTTTCTTAAAATTTTGAGCAAATGAACATTTACAGAAGATTTATTGAACAGATGAAGTATTTAATCAAGTCTCTTCCTTTTCTCTCTAGCATATGTTCATACCCATTGAGGGTTATATCAAAACAGCATATGCAACAATCCTACCCAGAATTAGGACAAAAGAAAACAAAATATAATCATTCCAAACTTACAGGATGTTTTGTTTCACTGGATATCAAAAAATGAAAGACTTTTTTCAAATTGCTAAGTTTTGCCTGGTGCTCAAATTAGAGCTCTAAAACTGCTTTGGGAAATGAGCTCTCTTAGAGAGATTAGGGTGCTAATCAATGCCTTCTCCCTGAATATGAAAAGACATACATCATTCTCTTTTCCCTTCTACCCTTCACCTTTCCACATCTTGCATTTAGATGGGGTCTACTGTTTACTATTTCCAATTATTCTGACTTAGGATTTCATAGATGGAAGATATGTATACTTGTGCAATACTGAGATACCTTGGCTTATGACAGGTATTGAGTTTTAATTAAACTCCCAGAAAAATGCTTTTATTGAATCTTTTCCAAATATTTCATGCAAAATTACTACAACCTTTTTGACATTGGGAAGAAATGCTACCACAGCACTATAGCTAATGTTCTTTCTGGATCCGGCCTCCAAAAATGAAAATATAGATCATTGATAACAGGTTTGGATGTACAAAAATTCAGCATTAAGAGAACATCTGCAGAATGTTATATGCTGGGAGATTCTATTAATAGACTGCAGCAGGCTCCCGCCTGGGGAGTGAAAAAGGAAGTTGAATGTCTATGGAGGTTTCATTTTTAAAATGATTTTCTCTCTAACTCTGAGTTTCTGTGCATTTATGTATCTTTGGTATTTATTCCCCTAAAAAGAAAGTAATGCTTTTGATTGTCATATAAAAAGCAGCTACCGTGAGGAACATTGTATTTATTCAACTGTAACTTGTATATCCCAGCTTGACCAACTTTTGAGAAAAAACAGTATTTCCTCCAGTCTTCCATCTATTTGTTTATTTATCATTTGTGTTGATAATCTTCTACCAGATCTCTCAAGCGTTGTTGTATCTGACCTTCCAAATACTCACATAAGAAAGTTCATTGTTTGTTTAAACAAACAAACATTTGAGGGCTCAGGAATGCATAAGGATCTACTGCAGTCATCCTTTCTGGCCACCACAGATGAATGAGTTTTCCTTCCCATGTCCTTTTATGAAAAGGTGGGAAACCACCGGCCACTATGTTAGCCATGCAAGGAATTTGCTACTGCTGTGGTCACTGGTGAGGGTGGAACTTAGCACTCCAGAAGGCTATGAAGCAGGCAAGTTAGGGGTGGAGAGGAGAAGAAAGAGGCAAGTGTCTAAAATGATATCTCTAAAGTATATGTGGTAGACAAAAGAAGAGCCCCCAAAATGTCTATGCCCTAATCCCTGGAATCCATGAATAAATTACCTGGCAAGGAAATGAGTCTTTGCTGTTGTGGTTAGCATTAAGGACCTGCAATGGAGAGATTACCACAGAGTCTAATCACGTGAATTTTCAAAGCAGAGACCATTTTGAAGCTGAGATGAGAATCAAAGGGTGATGAAGGATCAGAGATATGCAATGTTGCTGGCCTTGAAGATAAAGAGAGGAGGCCAGAAATCAAATACATAGGCACCTCCAGAGACTAGAAAACAAATGGATTCTCCCACACCTCCATATGGAAAAGTGGCCTTGATGACATCAAAATGTTAGTCAAGTGTATTAATCAGCTGTTTGTTACTACAACTAAAATACCAGAGAGAAGCTAATTATGAAAAAAGCTTTATTGTGGCTCAAAGTTTTGAAGGTTCACAGTCCAAGATCAGGATACCCCAATGGGCTGATGTATGACTATGGAATATGGGCAGAGCGAGAATCATATCACAAGCCAGAGAGCAGAGAGAGTATACACACTCTCCTTCATATGTGTGTGGTGTCTCCTTATCAAGTTACCATGAGGACTATATTCAAGCAACTTAATCCAGTCTAGTCATTTTTCACAGCAACCCTCAGCTTCCTTCAGACAATTGCAGTAAGTCTCCACTCTTAACCCATTAACCATTAACAAGATTTAGAGGACAAAGTCCCCAACACATAAATCTTTAGGGGATATCTTAACTTAAATCCGAACTACAATAGCAAGTGGGAACGTACTTTGACTTCTGATCTAGAGAACTTCAAGACAATGAATTTGTGTTGTTTTAAACTCCTAGCTCAATGATGACTTGCAGTGGTAGTAATAGGAAACTAATAATACATTATCATGGATTAGCAATTCAGCTTTTCTTCTGCCATGAAGGGCAGCTCCACCCAGGTTGGACCTACTTCTCACCAGGAGTTAAGACACCATGATTAGGCTGTAAACCATTTTATCTCTTGACTATGCTCAGAGGTGGCCTTAGATAATACGTGACAGCTTGTTCTAATCACTCACCTCACCCTCTGGAACACGGTCTCATCCATGGGATGACTGACTGCCAGATGAAGCAAATTCCTACTTTTAAAATCAACACTGCCTGTTGCTCTTCATTTCTAATGCTGAAACCAGTCTTCAAAGTCTCATTTTAGTAGCTGTGGTTTTCCTTTTGAGATCCTTCTATAATGCCTTTTTCTTTATTTACTTGTTTTAAAGTCAGACTTACAAAGAAAGAGAGGGGGACAGAAAAAAGAGATTGTCCATTGGGCATAGGGCTACAATGCCCAAGGTTGGCCCAGGCCAAAGCCAGGATCCAGGAGTTTCATCGAAGTCTCCCGGGGGGGCAGGGACCCAAACACTTAGAGCATCTTCCACTGATTTCGCAGGCCATTAGCAGGGAGCTGGATGGGAAATGGAGCAGCTGAGACATGAACTGTCACCCATATGGGATGCTGGTGTTGCAGAGTGCAACTTTACCTTCTGTGCCATCACGCCAGCCTCCAGTGAGGCCTTTAACCAATAGAACACTGCAGTTGCACCAGGTCAGTTTCAAACACAGGTATTTCCCCTGTCACTTCTTGTCTAGTGTTTCAGCACCATGTTGGTGTGCAAACATGCTCATTGCAGCTAAGAAAACTGTATTCAGGCTCCACCAAAGCTGTGACTCACTAGCTGCTAAGCACCTAGATCACCCAAACACATATGACATATCTCTCACTCCTGGTTTTCAATCTACTTGCGTGTCTCTCTCTCTCTCTCTCTCTCTCTCTCTCTCTCTCTCTCTCTCTTTCTCTCTCTTTCTCCACCCCCCTTTCATCCACCTGTCTCTCTCTCCTTCACTCCCTCTCCTCTCCCTTCCCACCCCCTCTACACACACTGAAACACTAATATGTTAGCAAATCTGCACCCATTGATCAGGTCCACAGAACTATTATTCTGCTTTCCAATTTATATATCCTAAAGCATGATGTTGATATGGATGTGCATATAAATGGTTAATTTATCATCTCACATACATCTAACTTCAATTTGCTACATCATATAAAATAATTCCAAAGATGAAGTAGCAAAATGTGAATGCCAAGGAAGAATTATGTGTTTAGAAACTGGTATTTGACTAACAGTTAAGGGGCTGATTGGGAGAACTTCATGCCATATTGGAATGAATGCCTGGGTTCAAGTCTCAGCTTTGCTTTTAATTCCCACTGCCTGCTAATGCAGTCTGGGAGGCAGAAGGTGATGATTCAATTAGCTAGGACTTGACCAAACACAGGGAGCCCTGGATTGACCTCCTGACTCCTGACTTGTTCATTCCCCAGCCCCAGCTACTGCAGTAATTTGGGGAATGAACCAGTAGATGGGAGTTCTATCTCTCTATATATATATCTCTCTCCCTTCCTCCAACCCAAATGAATAAAATTAAAAAATATAACTTTAAAAATATTCTCTGAAAAAGAGTGTAGTGCTAGGACAGTGTTATATAATACACACATTTCTATATTTGATTTATCTCCTTATTCTTTATGACAACTATATAAGATAATTACTATTATACTGAATTTTTAAGACACCGATATCCACAAAAGTGTACTAACTTATCAAAAGCTTCAGCCAGTTTTCCAAGCTAGGTTCTCATAATGCATTTCTGTACCTTTTTCATATCTTTATTCTCTTGCCCTATTTCTACCCAAGAGTGGAATAGTTACTCATAAGGCAAGTATCTAGGTTAATATCATGGTGCTTTCTTTAAGAAAACTATCTTAAACATATATCAAAGCAAAGGAAATTTCTCTTAATCAAACAGAACACTGATATCACAGGTTCTTACCAGAGATTATTAACCTTAAGCTTTCTCTGTCTGAATCTAATCACAAGTCTTGCCAGAAAAAGATGCTATTTGTGCAACAATTTTTATATGAGCAGTCCATTAGACTCCATATTTACCCAAATTTAAACAACATTGCTTTAGTGCAACACAAGAAACTATTTCATATAATGTCAGAATGTTACCAAGAAAAATCTTCTTTTTATTGGAGCTGGAAAGAGAATTCTTGTCCGCAGAATCTGGGGGCAATGTGCTCCATCTGAATACTATTCAGTTTTTGATGTCTTAAGTACTTGAATCTTGTAGATAACTAGTCTTTTAAGAAGTTTTAAGTTAAATCCGCAGGCCTGTCTCAGGATCAGATGATGTACTCCATTGTGCTGCAATCAGACTCGATGTTATTGTGGTCTTCTTCATCTCTTCCTTTTGGCTAATGCATTCATTTTTCTCAACCTTTTGATGATACTCATTTTTCTAATCCTCAAAAAATGTAAGTAACTTTGTAGTTTGCACATAAAATAAATAAGATGGATTTCAGGTATTGTACATCTTCTTTAATAATAAAATTATTTAATAATAAAATAATAAAATTATGGCTCATTATTAAAGCAAAGCTTGAAAAATTGTAAAATTATGTGATTACTATTTGGTTATCCTGTATAAATATGCAAATTCAACTAAGTTTTTATAGGACTTTAGTGAAAACTGTCCAAAATAAAAATTTCTGGAAAGAAAATAACAGATTTTTTTTTGACAGTCAGAGTTAGAAAGTGAGAGAGAGAGACAGAGAGAAAGGTCTTCCTTTTCTGTTGTTTCACCCCCCAAATGGCCGCTACGGTCAGTGTGCTGTGCTGATCAGAAGCCAAGAGCCAGGGGCCTCCTCCTGGTCTCCCATGCAGGTGCAAGGCCCAAGCACTTGGGCCATCCTCCACTGCCTTCCCGGGCCACAGCAGAGAGCTGGACTGGAAGAGGAGCAACCGGGACAGAATCTGGCGCCCCAACCGGGACTAGAATCCAGGGTGCCGGTGCTGCAGGTAGAGGATTAGCCTAGTGAGCCATGGCACTGGCCCAGATATTATTTTGATTGTGGTTAAAACATGCCTGATAGAATATAAGATTCCATAAGATTCCATAAGATCGAAGTCGGCGAACCTTAAAGACTTCCATAGCCTCGGCAACTCATGACCAGAGCCTAGGGAGATTACTGACGCCATAAACAAGAGTGTCAAATTGTTAAATCAACTTCAGGAGTCACTGTGTACTTACGTCTCATGAGGGATCTGTCCTTAATGTGTTATCCAATGTGAAATAATGCTATTACTAGTACTGAAACAGTATTTTTACACTTTGTGTTTCTGTGTGGGTGCACACTGATGAAATCTTTACATAGTATATATTGAATCAATCTTCGGAATATAAAGATAATTGCAAATGATTAAAAAATCTTGGTGTTAAATTGGAAATTGCATAGAAAATTAATCAATTTAAAAATATATATATCATGTAGGATCTCTGTCCTTAATGTGCTCTACATTGTGAATTAATACTATAACTGGTACTCCAACAGTATTTCTCATTTTGTGTTGCTATGTGAGGGCAAATTGTTGAAATCTTTACTTAATATATACTAAACTGACCTTCTGTATATAAAGAGAATTGAAAATGAATCTTGATGTGAACGGAAGGGGAGAAGGAGTTGGAAAGGGGAGGGTTGCGGGTGGGAGGAAAGTTATGGTGGGGGGAAGCCATTGTAATCTATAAGCTGTATTTTGGAAATTTATATTCTTTAAATAAAAGCGTTATTAAAAAAAAGAATATAAGATTCCAATAATATAGGTAAAATGGTGGAGGATTTCCTTTGAGCACAGGATTCCAAATACTCACTTTGAAAATACAGAGTTGGAAGTTACCTTAATATGAGATAAATCTCAGATTTCTTTCTTACTGTCTACGTAACTTTTCCACTTGCCCTCTCCTTACATTTTGATTTCCAAAGTTAAAACCAGTGTTAAGCTTCTTGGATGATTAAATAAGGTAAACTACATTAAGCATTTAGCATAGTAACTGGAATAAAATAACAAAAAATTGAGTGATATTACCATCGTCATTAGTATAATAATTATCTTAAAAATGGATATTAACTATTACTGTGATTACATGATTTTTGCAATCTCAGAACATAAGAGTGACTGGCATGGACATCTGAAAGCAAGAACCTACCTCAGAAGGCAGCAATCGATTTAATTTTAATGGTTGCACAAGTATTTGATGGAAACTCCGAAGTTTTCATGTCAATAAATTAAACAACCGGACATTATCAGACATCTAATTTTATAATAGTGTGACTTTAACATTTTTCTGTCATGTGTCCATGTGAACACATGCTCAGAAACCAGTCAGGATCAATTAACTTCAAAAAGAAGTTTCCTATATCTATGTGATGTAGCTGGCTGAAAGAACTTTTTAGTTTTTGATTTGATTTCCAAAGTCATTGTGCCAAAAGTCATTTTAGTTTGACAGACATTTTGAAACATAGTTGTACATGAGGACCATAAATCAGGGCTTGATATAAATTGCTTTCTCATGAAGATAACCATGAAAAACACTTCTGATTACCTATCTATGTCTAAGACTATGGTGTTCCAAAGCACCAGTACCATCAGGTGAACATTTTTTAACACTGTAAACATTTATGACCAAGTTCTGCCTGTGATGGAGACACTATAGTAGCAACTTTCAACTTGGCTTTTTAAAGACATTCATACCAAGTTAATTAATGGTAAAACTACTACTTAAACAGTACTCTATACTTTGTGCATCTGTGTGAGTGCAGTCTGTTGCAATCTTTACTTAGTATATACTAAGTTGATCTTCTGTATATAAAGATAATTGAAAATGAATCATGATGAAGAATGGGATGGGAGAGGGAGTGGGAGTTGGGATGGTTGCTGATGGGAGGGAGGTTATGGGGGGAAAAGCTGCTATAATTCAAAAGTTGTACTTTGGAAATTTATATTTATTAAATAAAAGTTGAAAAGAAAAAAATCACTAGCAAAAAAATTAAAGAAACTTTTATAAAACAAACTATGTGACAATATTTATTCCTAATGTGTTAATGCATCATTTAGCTTTTCTTTAAACCTCATAGAAAATAGTAATTGTTCCCCTAAAAAAACGTGTAACATCAACATTTTTATGGTATTGGCCAATAATAGGTTAGTTAGAGAACTTTGAGAATAGAGAAAGCAATAGCTTACTACTACCCATGCTCCCAGCCTTCTCCTCCCTCTCCTTCTTCACAAACATTTTGAAGCGTAGTTGTACATAAGGACCATAAATCAGCACTTGATATAAATTATCAACTCCTAAAGATAACTTTTCATTCCCATTCTTATTTTTTACAAAGATCTATTTTCAGTTTACTTTATACCCATAAGATTACCTCTACACTAAGTAAAGAATTCAACAAACAGTATGACAGAAAAACAAACACTGTTCCTCAACAGTTGATAAAAGGATTGTTAAAAATTATCTGATCTCAGTGTCAACTTGACTCCTATAATTACCTTTTTGGTACTTTATTTGTTACCACAGACCAAACATATGTTATTTGTCTTTTTAGAACTGGCTTATTTCATTAAGTATGATGGTTTTCAGTTGCATCCAGTTTTTTTGCAAACAATAGATTTTATCTTTTTAACTGCTGTGTAGTATTCCATAACATATATGTAGGATAATTTCTTTATTCAGTCTTCAGTTGACCTCATTATAAATTCTGAATATTAATCCTTTATCAGTTGCATAGTTTGCAAATATTTTCTCCCATTCTGTCAGTTGCCTCTTCACTTTCCTGAGTGTTTTCTTGGCAATGCAGAAACTTCTCAGCTTGATGTAATCCCATTTTTAAATTTTGGCTTTGATTACCTGTGTTTCTGTTTTATTTTTCCAAGAAGTCTTTTCCTATGTCAATGTCTTGCAGAGTTTCCTCAATGTTCTGTAATTTGATGGCATCAGGTCGTAGATTTAGGTCTTTGATCCATTTTGAGTGTTTTTTTTGTAAGATGTAAGATAAAGGTCTTGTTTCATACTTCTGCATGTGGAAATCCAGTTTTCCTAGAAGCATGTGTTAAAGTGACTCCTTGCTCCAGGGATTGATTTTAGCTCTTTTGTTGATGATAAGTTGGTTGTATATGCTTGCATTGATTTTTTTTTTTGACAGGCAGAGTGGACAGTGAGAGAGAGAGAGAGAGAGAGAGAGAAGAGAGACAGGTCTTCCATTGCTATTGGTTCACCCTCCAATGGCCACTGTGGCTGGCGCGCTGCGGCCAGCGCACCACGCTGATCCGATGGCAGGAGCCAGGTGCTTCTCCTGGTCTCCCATGGGGTGCAGGACCCAAGCACTTGGGCCATCCTCCACTGCACTCCTGGGCCACAGCAGAGAGCTGGCCTGGAAGAGGGGCAACCAGGACAGAATCCAGCGCCCTGAGCTGGATTAGAACTGGGTGTGCCGGTGCCGCAAGGCAGAGGATTAGCCTAGTAAGCCGTGGCACCGGCCACTTGGATTAATTTTTGAAGTTTCTATTCTGCTCCATTGGTGTACATATATATTTTTTTTCATAATGTATATATATATCATAATGTATTTACCCAATCTTAATTTGATGGATATCTGGGTTGATTCCATATCTTATCTATTGAGAATTGAGCTGTAATAAACATGAAAATACAGGTCATTATTTCATTTGCTGATTTCTTTTTGTTTGGGTAAATTCCAAGGAGTGGGATGGCTGGATCATATAGTAGGACTATATTCAGATTTTTGAGGTATCTCCACAGTGTCTTCCATAGTGCTTTGACCAGTTTGCAGTCTCACCAACAGAGGATTAGGGTACCTTTTTTTCCCACACCCTCACCTGCATTTGTTGTTTGTTGATTTCTGAATGAGAGCCATTCTAACTGGGGTGAGTGAAACATCATTGTGATTTTAATTTGCATTTCCCAGATGACTAGTGATTTTGAACATTTTTTCATGTGTCTGTTAGCCATTTGAATTTCCTCTTTTGAAAAATGCCTGTTCAAACTTTTGCCCATTTCTTAACTGAATTGTTTGTTTTGTTGTTGTTGAGTTTCTCTTGAATAATGGTTCAGGATAAAATTTCCAGAATTATATTGAATAAGAGTGGTGAGAATGAAAACCTTATCTTGATCCAGATCTTAATAGAAATTCTTCCAGATTTTCCCCATCCAATATGATGTTGACTGTAGGTTTGTCAATATAATCTTTATTTTGTTGAGGTATGCTTCTTCTATTCCTAATATTTTAAGGTTTTATCATGAAAGGATGCTATATTTTATCAAATGCTATCATGGTATTTATTGAAATGATCATATAGTTTTTTTCCTTCACTCTATGGTTATTATCTGTCATGTTTATTGATTTGTATATGTCCAACGTTAACTAAGGATGTTAAAATCCTCTACAGTAAAAATTCCAAAACAGTTGTGCAACAGAATAAGACATAAACTAATTAAGAAGACTTCCTACGTTGATGAATTGTAAGAATTTATATTGTCAAAATGTCAAGACTACCCAAAGTTATTCACATATTCAACACAATTCCCATCAAAATACTAGTGACATTTTTCACAGGATTAGAAAAAACTATCTTAAATTTCACGTGAAGACAAAAAATACTCAGAATACAGAAAGCAATATTAAGCAATAAAAACAAAGTCAAAAGCATCGCAATAACAGATTTCAAGACTTACCATAGGGCCATTATAAACAAAACAGCATGATACTGGAATAAAATCAGACAAACAGAACAATGAAATGCAGTAGAACCTGAAATAAATTCTCACGTCTATAACCAACTTATGTCACCCCAAAAGCCCTTTCTCTAAAGACAGTCTCCTCAATAGATATTACTGGGAGAATTGGATTTCCACATGTAGAAGATTGAAAAAAAATCCATACTTTACAAACTATACAAAAATCATCTCAAAAATGGATCAAGGATTGAAATGTTAGGTCTGAAACTATGATACCAGGAGGAATCATAGGAGAAGCACTGCAAGATATTGGCTTAGGCAAATAAAAGCACAAAGCATGGGCAAGAAAAGCAAAATTAGGCAAATGGCATCATATTAAACTAAGAAGCTTCTGTACCACAAAGGAAACAATTAACAGAGTGAAAGTCTATAGAATGAGAGAAAACACTTGCAAACTATGCATCTGAGAAAACGTTAATATCTAGGATATATAAGGAACTAAAGAAGCTCAACAACAACAAAACAAATAATCCAGTTTAAAAATGAACAAAGGATGTGAATTGATATTTTTCAAGAGAAGAAATACAAATGACCACCAGATGTGAAAAAGTACTTAGCATCACTTGTCATAAAGTAAATGTAAATAAATACTACAATGTGGTATCATCTCATTCCTGCTGTAACATCATTATCCCAAAACAAAATACCACTACTAACGATAATAATTCTGGCAAGGTTATGGAGGAAAGGATGACTGTTGGAATGAAAATTAGTTCCAACCTTTATAAGAAACACTATGGACATTCCTCAAAAGACTAAAAATAGATCTATAGTGACCAACTATCCCACTTCTGGGAATATATCCAAAGTAAATGGAAGTCAACATATGAAAGAGATGCCTGAACTTCTGTATTTCTTGCAGCCCAATGCACAAAAGCAAAGACATAAAATCAACCTTTATGTTTATTTTATTTTTTATAACGCTTTTATTTAAAGAATATAAATTTCCAAAGTACAGCTTATAGATTACAATGGCTTCCCCCCCCATAATTTCCCCCACCCGCAACCCTCCCCTTTCCCACTCCCTCTCCCCTTGCATTCACATCAAGATTCATTTTCAATTCTCTTTATATACAAAAGATCAGTTTAGTATATATTAACTTAAGATTTCAACAGTTTACCCTCATATAGCAACACAAAGTGAAAAATACTGTTAGAGTACTAGTTATAGTATTAATTCACAATGTATAGCACATTAAGGACAGAGATCTTACATGATATTTTTTTTAAATTGATTAATTTTCTATGCAATTTCCAATTTAACACCAAGATTTTTTTTCATTTTTAATTATCTATATACAGAAGATTGATTCAGTATATACTATGTAAAGATTTCATCAGTTTGCACCCACACAGAAACATAAAGTGTAAAATACTGTTTCAATACTAGTTATAGCATTACTTCACATTGGACAACACATTGACAGATCCCACATGAGACGTAAGTACACAGTGACTCCTGATGTTGATTTAACAATTTGACACTCTTGTTGATGGTGTCAGTAATCTCCCTAGGCTCTAGTCATGAGTTGCCAAGGCTATGGAAGCCTTTAGGGTTCACCGACTTCAATCTTATTCCAACAGGGTCATAGTCAAAGTGGAGGTTCTCTCCTCCCTTCAGAGAAAGGAACCTTCTTCTTTGATGGCCCCATTTCTTCCACTGGGATCTCACTCACAGAGATCTTTCATTTAGGTCATCTTTTATTTCCAGAATGTCTTGGCTTTCCATGCCTTGAATATTCTCATGGGCTCTTGAGCCAGATCTGAATGCCTTAAGGGCTGGTTCTGAGGCCAGAGTGCTATTTAGGACATCTGCCATTCTATGAGTCTGCTGTGTATCTCGCTTCCCATGTTGGATCATTCTCTCCCTTTTTCATCTATCAGTTAGTATTAGCAGACACTAGTCTTGTTTGTGTCATCCCTTTGACTCTTAGACCGATCAATTGTGAACTGAAATTGATCACTTGGACTAATGAAATGGCCTTGGTACAGGCCGCTCTGAAGGGATTATATTGGAATTCCCTGGCACATTTCTAACTCCATCATTTGGGGCACGACTGATTGAGCATGTCCCAAATTGTACATCTCCTCCCTCTCTTATCCCCACTCTTGTATTTCACAGGGATCACTTTTTAGTTAAAATTTAAACACCTAAGAATATTTGTTTGTTAATTACAGAGTTCAACCACTAGTACTAGGATAAAAAAAAAATACTACCATGGATAAAGTATTACATTGTACAACAACAGTCAGCACAAGAGCTGATCAAGTCACTGTTTCTCATAGTGTCCATTTCACTTCAACAGGTTTCCCCTTTGCTGCTCAATTAGTTGTCACCGATCAGGGAGAACATATGATATTTGTCTCTTTGGGACTGGCTTAATTCACTCAGAATGATGTTTTCCAGATTCCTCCATCTTGTTGCAAATGACCGGATTTCATTTTTTTTTGACTGCTGTATAGTACTCTATAGAGTACATGTCCCATAATTTCTTTATCCAAATGTATGCTTTGAATTTCCTGTGATCTTTTGCTGTGAGCTTCCCTTCGTTTACCTTCTTTCATGTTGATGGCCGTGTTTCTGTGTTTCTGTGTGTAACACATCTTTAAGCATCTTTTGCAGGGCTGGACAAGTGGCAATAAATTCTTTCAATTTCTGTTTGCAATGAAAGGTCTTTATTTTACCTTCATTCACAAATGAGAGCTTTGCAGGATATAATATTCTGGGCTGGCAGTTTTTCTCTCTTAGTACCTGGGCTATGTCTCGCCATTCCCTTCTAGCTTGTAGGGTTTCTGGTGAGAAGTCTGCTGTGAGTCTAATTGGAGATCCTCTGAGAGTAATCTGACGTTTCTCTCTTGCACATTTTAGGATCTTTTCTTTCTGTTTCACTGTGGTGAGTTTAATTACAATATGTCGTGATGAGGATCTCTTTTGGTCATGTTTCCTAGGGGTTCTATGAGCTTCCTGTACTAGGATGTCTCTGTCCTTCTCCAAAACTGGGAAATTTTCTGCTATTATCTCACTAAAAAGGCCTTCTAATCCTTTCTCCCTCTCCATGCCTTCAGGAACTCCTAGAACTCGAATGTTGGGTTTTTTAATAGTATCCTGTAGATTCCCAACAATATTTTTTAGATTTCTAATTTCTTCTTCTTGTCTTTGGTTTGACTGTATATTTTCCTGTGCTCTGTCTTCTAAGTCCAGTATTCTCTCTTCTGCCTCACCAATTCTGTTTGTAAGGCTCTCTAATGTGTTTTTCATTTAATCTATTGAATTCTTCACTTCATTATGATTTCTCATCACTATCACAGTTTCATGTTCTACTAGTTGTTTCATTTCAGCTTGATTTCTCCTTAATATTTCATTTTCACAAGAGAGATTTTCTACCTTGTCCATTAAGGATTTCTGTAGTTCAAGAATTTGTTTTTGAGTACTTCTTAGTATTCTTATCAATTTTTTGAGATTTGCTTCTTGCATTTCTTCTGTCTCATCATCTTCGTAATCTTGAATTGGGGTGTCTTTTTCATATGGGGACTCCATAGTGTCTTCCTTGTTCTTATTACCTCGGTTTTTGTGTTTGTTGTTTGGCTTATTGGTTTCTTCACTGTGGTGTTTTTTTCTTGTTATACTATGACTCTAGATTAAGTGGACTGTCTGCTTTTGATGGAGCCTTAGAGGCTTGAGATGGGTGTGGCCTGAGAGCTCTGTTTGGTTTCTCAGGGTTGAGGGTGTGTCAAAGGAGACACTCCCAGGTTAGGCGTGGTAAATCTCTCTCTGTTACTTTTTTTTTTTTTTTGGTTCAAAAGGGAAGTAATTCCACACAGCTGAATGGAATTGGGGGTGGTTAGCAGGCGAATGATATACCCATAGGAGCCAGAGATCGGAAGCTCTTTCCCAAGGACCAGAGAGGGAATCTTTGCAGCCCTTAGTGTGGGCTCAGATTCTCCTGTAGTCTCCCACTGGGCTGCCAAGGCTACTGAACTGTAGCATCTCTGGAGAGTACTCACATGAATTCGTGATTTCCGTGAGTTCTCTCCCCCACCGTCTCTTTTTTCACAGTCTCAGTTCATTAGCACCACACATTCATTAGGTTCTAATCTCCTGTTATTTCACCCCTCCCACCCAGAGTCAGGTTTTTCTGCTAGGCTCGGGGCCGGTGGCGACCTGAGGTCGCCCTGCTTATGACGTATTCCAAAATGGCGCCTGCTCTTTGTCTTGCTCACCTTTGAGAGGTGAGCGGAGAGAGGGAAATTTGTGTCCGTATGGGTCACTTTTTTTTTTCCTCTCTCTCTCTTCTAGTTAGCCTGGTGAACTTTTCCCCACAGGGTTTCAAGCCTTGTTCGCTCTAGTCTCCTCTTTCCGCTTCCCTGCTGGTGTCTCGGGCTATTTAGTTTCAGCTCACCTCGCGTTCCAGCGCTGGTGTGTTGAATCTGCTGCTGGTGTCCCAAACTGCGGGCTCCCACGCTCTCCATGCAGGTCCACTGTGAATCACCAGTTCCGGAAGGGTTTCCTCTGCTGTTTCTTCCCCTACTCTTCCTTGAACCTGCAGTATCTCCACTTTTATTAAATTGTCTCTCCCCAGACTATCGGTGTGCTCCCTTCCTATTCTGCCATCTTGCCACTCTCAACCTTTATGTTTATAAATGAATGAATAGATAAAGAAACTGTAGTAAACACAATGGAATATTACTGAGCCACAAAAATGAAATCTTGACATTTGCAAAAAAATTTGATGGAACTCAAGACCATTATGCTAAGTGAAATAAACCAGATGTAGAAACAAAAATCTTACATGATTCTCTCCTATGTGGAAATATATAATATACAATGAAATATAAGTAAAATTTGTGCACACCACATTACATTTATATATGCATATATGTTACACCCTTCACATACTCACGTACTCTTCTTTCCTCACTTTATGTTCTTTCTCATGAATCCTATGTTATGTCATATGAATATCCATGCTCTCAAGACAAATAGTATATATTTGTTTGTATATAATGTTTATATATAATGTGAATATGACAAAATATTAAAAATTATTAAATCATAAAAATCATAAAATTGTCATATTAGTTTAATATTAGGGAATACACATTTCCTTTTTTATATAAAGCTTTTATTTATTTAAAGAATATAAATTTCCAAAGTACAGCTTATGTATTACAATGGCTTCCCCCCCATAACTTCCCTCCCACCCGCTACCCTCCCCTTTCCCTCTCCCTCTCCCCTTCCATTCACATCAAGATTCATTTTCCAATCTCTTTATATACAGAAGATCAGTTTAGTACATATTACATAAAGATTTTAACAGTTTGCTCTCACATAGGAACACAAAGTGAAAAACACTGTTGGAGTATTGGTTATAGCATTAATTCACAATGATATATTTCCTATATAGTATATTTCTAAATTTAGAGCATATAAACCAATTCATATGAATGAATTTATATTTTAGAATATTAATTATATACCTTATTGATATAGAAGAGATATTCTGTTGGAGGCAAAGGATATTTTTTCAAGGCACATACCCTCTATGTTAGTCCCTGGGTCATTAAGTTCTTCTTCTTCCAAAACACTGTGTTGTTACTGTTATCTCCCTTAATAGCCTTATGCTACATATATCCTGAGGGAAGCCTTGGTGAAGTGCTGATGCTGTTGAAGGAGATGCTGGATAAGTTACTGAAACCTTTAATTCCTAGATCATGCCGTAACTGAGCTTAGAGTCTCTGGTCCTTCATCTTTATCTCAGGATATTCTTCACTATTCCTACTAAAATCTGCACTTACTCTTGAGTACAAGTGAGAAAGGGGATATAGCCATCCTGCAGTTGGTATATAAATGTTTGTTAATTGTATTAGTGACTCAAGTGCAAATTAATTCTTTTATAAGGAAATACTCCTAAATTCTTCTGCTGGTGGAAGTATAATTTAATGTGCCTTATTATTGCATGTTATCACTACCTTTGGAGATGCTGGTCAACCAGTAGCAAACCAGAGAAAGACTGTAATATGAGAGCATAAGTTTTATCATAAATTGATCAGACTAACAGAACTTGGAAAGAATGCAAAGAATGCGTTTGGAAGATGTTCAAAATCCAATCATGATAAGTAATGCTCTGATTTACAACATCTCTGTCCACTTGTTCCCTCATTTAAATGACCTATGCTTCCTTCTTAAAGTCAATGCTGGAAAGGTTTCAAATACAAATGACATTTAACAGGAAGGGAAATATAAACAAAACCTAAATGGATACTTGACATCCTCAATGTCCAAGCACCTGGGTCAGAGTTCAGTAGTTTATTTAATCCATTCATGCAAATGAGTTTATCCAATGCATAAAATAAATCAAACTGAACCTAAAGAAAATTGAATAATGGCTCTGAAAAAAAAAAAAAAAAACTTGTCCCATTCTTTTTTATTCTCTTTGCTTGATATGAAACTATCCATGATCATGCTAGAGATCAATTTCCCTAAACCATTTAAGTAACAGGAAAGAGGAACTAGAAAGGAAATACATCAGCGTTGGCTTGTGGCATAACAGGTTAAGCCTCTACCTGTGATGCCAACATTCCATATGAGTACCAGTTCCAGAACCAGCTGCTGCACTTCCGATGCAGGCTCCTGGCTTAGGCCTAGCCCAGATTCATTCCTTATGGTCATTTGGGGAATGAACCAGCATATGGAAGATCTCTCTCTCTCTCTCTCTCTCTCTCTCTCTCTCTCTCTCTCTCTTTCTCTCCTCCTCTCTCTGTAACTCTGCTTTTCAAATAAATTTAAAAAAACTTTTATTTTTAAAAAAGGTATTACATCACAGGTGATTATATTCTAGAATAATATGAGTAGGATACACGGGAAATGGAATTTTTTATTGCTAGAAAAGAAAAGAACACTTCTCGTGATGATGCTCATATAAGAAGACATCAAAGAGCTTTCACAGTTGGAAGCAAATTAGGGATCTAGGTTAAAAAGAAAAGCAATATCACTATGATTAGTTCCTTGCACCCAAATTTCAAGTAGGCATTGAAATACAGGAGAGAAAGTTATACAGAGGGCTTTGGAAGTACATAAGCATATCTTTCAAATATTTCTGAAGCACAGTCACTGGAAAGAGAGATTAGATTTGGTTTTACATTTCTCAAGGACAGAATTTAAAACATATTTCAACAGAGAAAATCTATGTTCAATAAAATAACTTTATAACAATTGGAACTTCCTCTAAATGAAAGGTCTGCCTCATAAATTCAGGTCTGTATTTCAAAAAAATATTCTTGCCATGACTACATTGTCAAAGATATCTTTCTCTCTCTCTCCTCTCTCCTCTCTCCCTTTCTATCTTTCTTTCTTTCAAAAGGTGGAGAGAGAAGAGAGATTGGGGTTGTGGAAGAGAAAGAGAGAGAGAGAGAGAGAGAGAGAGAGAGAGATCTTCAGTCTGCTGGTTCACTCCCCAAATGTCCACAATATCTGATCTGGGGATTGTCCAGGTCAAAGTCAGGGGCCCAAAACTCTAGGTCTCCTAAATGTTTCCGAAGGTGCTCATTAGCAGGATGCTGGAATCTAGAATTGACCTGGAACTCAAACTTGGGCACTCTGATATAGGTTGTTCCATCCCAGGAATGCTGTGTTGATGCCCACCTTTCAAGGATATTTCTAATAGTGGCATTCACTGCAGGGAAATTTGGCCTGGTTGACCATTATGGTCATCTGCAGTTTTTAGGTTTTTAACGTTTAAATTTTTTTCAAACCTAAAGATCAATTACAGCTCACAAGTTACAATTCCTAGCCCCATCCTCTGTGAAAACCCTCAACTTTCCCATAGAATAGAGCACTCAATATTAGTGACCGACCCCTTCTCCATTGAATTCAGGTGTGTTAGCAAATGTAGTCTTGTAACTCCTTCCGGGAATTTTAATGAATCATATAACTTTTACAATTCTCTGAGGACAAAGATCACCACCTATTTTACAGTAGGCACTCAGTAAAGCTTTTCTTTTTACTCCTCAATCTTCTATTCCACAGTCTATTCATTTTTTCTCTATTAAAAGTAAGACAATATTTCACTCACATAAGTCACTATACTCTATGAAGAGATAACAGCAAAGAGCATTTAAATTGACTCACAGCTATAATTTTCATATTGTGACAAACCTAATGTGAGGAATAGACGAATGGCAAAATTCCTGTATTAGTGACAAAGTTGAAATGCCCTTTTCAAAGGCAAACTTAAAATAAGAAAAACAGGCCGGCACCATGGCTCACTTGGCTAATCCTCTGCCTGCGGTGCCAGCACCCAGGGTTCTAGTCCTGGTTTGGGCACTGGATTCTGTCCTGATTGTTCCTCTTCCAGTCCCACTCTCTGCTGTGGCCTGGGAATGCAGTGGAGGATGGCCTAAGTCCTTAGGCCCTGCACCCCATGGGAGACCAGAAGGAAGCACCTGGCTCCTGTTTGGATCAGCGCAGCATGCCAGCCGTAGCAGCCATTGGAGGGTGAACCAATGGAAAAGGAAGACCTTTCTCTCTGTCTCTCTCTCTCTCACTGTCTAACTCTACCTGTCAAAAAAAAAAATAATAAGAAAAACAAACTAAAGTTTTCCAATGAGTAATGTACTTAGAAAATGTATGCTGAATAAAGCTGATTAGTAAGTGAATTTTTGGAATAATTTTAGCAATGAGTATGTGCATTTAAAGTATATTGTTAATATGTCCTTAATTTCAGGCATGTATGACAGATTTGCAAGCTAAAAGAAAAAATAAGACTTTATAAACTTATGAAGGTTGAAACTCTTTTAATTTAGTTCTAAATATAATTCTACTACTAAGTAATTGCTGATAATTCAGCTTATAGATGCATCTCAAGTGTAGAATCCATTTGATAGTAGGTTTTGGTCTAGCTGTCTAACCTCTTCAAAATACCATGCGAAGGTCTGTGTCTTCTTAGCCTGCAAATCATAAAGTATGCTACCAGAAATCAATGGCCTTTTGGATTTATCTAGGAACTTTCATGATTCAGGATCTCAGAATATGGTATTTGATTACAATCATAAGGATGGTAAAGTACTTATGTCCCTTGAAAATAATGACTCCATTTCCCCTAACTGTGATGGACTGCATTGATAAAACTATATACTTAGCTTTTTAGATTTTTATTACTTTACTTCACTTTTACAGACCAGAGAGAAAACTGGAAGTAAATTATTTATTTCAGGGTAAATATTCCACACATAGAAATAGTTGGAAAATGATCACTCATTTGTGATATTGTGATGAGTCTACCGTACTCTAGCACTAGGTAGGCCAGAGTGAATC
The DNA here is from genome assembly GCA_949820135.1 of Sylvilagus floridanus. Taxonomy (NCBI): domain Eukaryota; kingdom Metazoa; phylum Chordata; class Mammalia; order Lagomorpha; family Leporidae; genus Sylvilagus; species Sylvilagus floridanus. The sequence continues at coordinate 106,978,752 of OX463241.1, forward strand.
TTTTGTCTGGTTCCACACAGCATCTAAAGTGATCCAATTGGAGCATTCATATGATATCACCACACTACCTACTACACAGTAGTGAGTTCTCTTTGTAATCAGAATCAAACTTGAACTCATGATCTGCACCAAGGCCTCATACTGTCTGCTTCATTCTCCATCTTACCTTTTTTTCACTGTCTCCATCTTCTGATCTGAGAACATGGAGGTCAATTTCAAATCAAGAATGTTGCACTCACTGTGCCTTGTTCTCAGAATACTTTTCTTCAAAATCTAAGTATCAATTCAAGTATTAACTCCACAGTGAGCTCATCTCTGACAACACCCACTTGCCCATTTGTCTGTAGTTGTGCATTCAAAATATGAGATCATATCCAAAAAATTGTTGCCAAAGCCAATATTCCTGTGCTTTCTTCTAACAGTTTTATGTTTTCAGGACTTGGGTCTAAGACATTATTTTTAAACATGGTATAAGATAAAGGTCAAATGTCATCTTTTTGCATAACCAATTTTGCCAACATCACTACCCTTTCTCCTTTGTGTGTTCCTGGCTCCATGTTGAAAATCAATTGGCCATAAATATATACATTTATTTCCTGGCTCTGTATTCTGTTCCATTTTTCTACATCTCTTGAGGTCAATACTATGCTATTGTTATTACTGCAACTTTATAGTATATCTTGAAATTAAGTAGTGGGATGGCTCCAGCTGTGTTCTTTTCAGTCAAGATTTCTTTGATCTTTGGATTATTTTGTGGCTCCATCTAAATGTTAGGATTGTTTTTCCTTTTTGTGAAGAATACCATTGGAATTCTGATAGAGATGTTATTAAATATGTAGATCATTTTGGGTGGCATGAGTAGTTCAGCTATGCCAATCCTTCAAATACAGAAACATTGATATCTTTCATTTATTTGTGATGCCTTCCATTTTTCATTAATGTTTTCCAGTTTTCAGTGTATAAATCTTCTGTTTGGTTAAGCTTATTTCCAAGAATTCATGTAGATTCTGTTATAAATGTATTTTTTCTGGATTTCTTTTTCAGATGATTTGCGTTAGTATGTAGAAAGTCTACTGATTTTTATATGTTGATTTTCGAATCCTTCAACTTTGCCGAATCCTGTGCCACATGAGTTGGCTGAGAGCCTAACTGGGTTCACCAGTGTTGGCCTGGAATGTGCATGCAACTAGCAGACATGGTGCCAGGAATCCTGTGATAGCCTGGCACTATGGTAGAAGTGAAGCTCATTTCCTCCTCCTTCCCCTAAGTGGAGGTCTCTTTCTCCTTGTTGCACTGAGTTTGGGGAAACAGGTAATATCAATGTAAATGGTAAGGTCATTCCTACTCTTTTCAAAGCACTTTTTCTGTTGTTGTTGTTTTTTTTTTAAGATTTATTTTATTTGAAAAACAGAGTTACAGGGTTGCGGGGGGGGGGGATATCTTCTACATATTGATTTACTCCCCAAATGGCTGCAGTCTGTAGGGCAGGGCCAGACAGACATCAGGAACTAAAGAGCTCCTTCTGGGTCTCCCACATGGGTGCAAGGGCCAAACACTTGGGTAATTCCATTGATTTCCCAGGCACATTAGCAGGGAACTGGAAAGGAAGTGAAATAGCCAGGACTCAAACAAGCTCCCACATGGGATGCCAGTGCAGCAAGCCATGGGTTTAAACTGCTAAGCTACAGTGCTGGCCCTCAAGAAGATAAATTCATGCTAGTATGGCCGATGTTGTTCAAACTGATATTTCCGTTTGGGAATGAGTGCTGAAAAGCCTTACTCTACTCTCTTTCTTGTGGCACTTCATTGCGACCTTCTTAATGTTATTGTGCTCTTTGAGATAGTAGGTCTAATACAATATCAATGTGTCTCCCGAATTCCAAGACTAGATTCATTCAATTTTATTAACAACTTCACAGAAAGATGATCAATGATTAACTTCTGGATTTATTTTATCTCCTTGTTGTCTTTCTGCGAGAAGGCAATATATAATGGTAGTTAGTTGTGCAGACACTAGTGTGATTTAACAAAAAAAAAAAAAAAGTGACCTTGTGTGAGTTACTTGGCATCACCAAGTTTTTCTTCATCTGAAAACATGTATTACTTACATCTTAAATGTTTTATGTACTTAAATAACATAAGTGAAGTACTTAGGATACTTTTGTCACATTACAAGCACAGTAAAAGCATTCACATCTATTACTAAAATGCATGGAATAATATATTTTACATTAAGAGTCACAAAGTTTCTGAAACAAAATTTGAATATAGAATACAGATTTCACATGAAAATTTTATCTTAAATAAGGAGGAATTATTTTTATAAAAAGCTTTTATTTAATAAATACAAATTTCACAAGTACAACCCCTGGACCATAGCAGCTCTTCCCCACATACTCACCCTCCCACCCCCAAACTGTCCCACCTCCTACTCCCTCTCCCATCCCAATCCTCATTAAGATTCACCTTCAATTATCTCTATACACAGAAGATCAATTCTATACCAAGTAAAGACCTAAACAGTTTGTACCCACACAGACACTCAAAGTACACAGCACTGCTGCACTGAAAATTCTCATAGCACGAAAGAATAAGGACAGAGGTCCCACATAAGGAGCAAGCATGCAGCGATTACTGCTGTAGATCCAACAATTGATGCACCTATCCATGATGTCAGTGATCACCCGAGCCTCCAGTCATGAGCCGCCAAGGCCATGGAAGTTTCTCGAGTCCACAAATGCTGACACTAGACAAGGCCATAATCAAAGTGGAACTTCTCACCTCCCTTCAGAGAAAGGTACCTCCTCTTTTGATGGCCCCTTCCTTCCACTGAAATCTCACAGAAATACTCCATTTAGGTCGTTTTTTGCCACAGTGTCTTGGTTTTCCATGCCTGAAATGCTCCCATGGGCCCTTTAGCCAGATCCGAATGCCTCAAGGGCTGATTCTAAGGCCAGAGTGCTGTTCAGGGAATTTGTCATTTTATGAGTCTATGTCAGTCTATGAGTCTGCTGCATGGCCCACTTCCCATATTGGATCGGTCTCTCCTTTCAATTCTATTATTATTATTAACAGACACTCAGTCTTATTTATGTGATCCCTTTGACCTTTAATCCTATCTTTATGATCAGTTATGAACCTAAATTGATCACTTTAACTAGTAAGATGGCATTGGTACCTGCCAGCTTGATGGGATTTGGAGTACCATGGCAAGTTGTTAGCTTTACCCTTAGGGGTAATTACATGGGAACGTGTACCGAACTGCACATCTCTTCCTACTCCCATTCTTATTTTTAACAGAGATCAATTTTCAATTGGATTTAAACACACAAGAATAATTCTGTGTTAAGTAAAGAATTCAACCAATGGTATTAAGTAGAAAAAGAAAATACTAAAAAGAACAAAATAGTAAGCTGTTCCTCCACAGTCAGGACAAAGGCTGACCAAGTCATTGCCTTTTGTAGTGTCAGCTTCACTTCTGCAGGTCTCCTTCTAGGTGTTCAGTTAGTTGTCACAGATCAGGCAGAACTTACGATATTTGTCTCTTTGGGACTGGCTTATTTCACTCAGCATCATGTTCTCCAGATTGCTCCACTCTGTTGCAAATGACCAGATTTCATTTTCCTTTACCGCGGTGTAGTATTCCATAGAGTACATGTCCCATAATTTCTTTATCCAGTCTTCCATTGATGGGCATCTAACTTGGTTCCATGTCACAACTATTATAAATTGAGCTGCAATAAACATTGAGGTGCAGATAGCTCTTTTTATCCACTAATTAAACTTCCCTTGGGTTATTTCAAGGAGTGGGATGGCTGGGTCATATGGTAGGGCTATATTCAGGCCCCTGAGGTATCTCCAAACTGTCCTCCATAGTGGCTTAACCAGTTTGCATTCCCGCCAACAGTGCATTAGTGTGCCTTTTCCCCCACATCCTCCCCAGCATCTGTTGTTAGTTGATTTCTGTATGTGAGCCATTCTAACTAGGGTGAGGTGAAACATCATTGTGGTTTTGATTTGCATTTCCCTGATGGCTAGTGATATTGAACATTTTTTTTTTCATGTGTCTGTTGGCCATTTGGATTTCCTCTTTTGAAAAATGTCTAAGTCCTTGGCCCATCTCTTAAGTGGATTGTTTGTTCTGTTATTGTGGAGTCTCTAGATCTCCTTGTAGATTCTGGTCATTAACCCTTTATCAGCTGCATAATTTGCAAATATTTTCTCCCATTCTGTCTGTTGCCTCCTCACTCTCCGGACTGCCTCCCCTGAAGCACAGAAACCCTGAAGAGGAAATTGTGCTGATTCCATCCTTCACTCTGCTTAAAATTCAGTTCAATGCACATAGTGAAACACTGTCACGTGTTCATTTCCTGTAGCAAGGATGAGCGGAATGTGGTCCATCTCCTACTTTAAGGCCAAGCAGATGTTGTAGAATGGCAAAGAGTAAACTACAGCTCTGGCTAGAATTGCTTTGCAAAGCTACCTGTGAGTTCAATAGACCAACAAGATTTTTTTTTAATTATGCTTTCAAAACTATTCACAAATGTTGGTTAATTAACTCCAGCAGAGATAATGCACAACAAAACGTCCTCAGGGAGCTGCAGTAATTTTTCAGCGGATGCTCAGGAGCTACAGGAGAAACCACCGCATGAAACTATATGCAGCTGCTAAGGGCAACCTGTTAGAATCTGAGACTAAAGAGAAAAAAAATGTTCAGACAAATATATACCCCAACGCAGGAGAGAAAATCAGTAAGCACAGAAGATATGGATCTTGTCCTCATTTACACACATATGACTGGAAGAAAGTCTCTTCACCTCCTGAAGCCTCGGGTTTGCATACTACAGATTTTATTAGAAGCCAACAGACGCCTCCCATCCTCTGGTTCACTTCTCAAGGGCCCAAGACTGTAAATTCTACCAGTTTCCCATGTGGGTAACAGGAACTCAACTACTTGAGCCATCACTACTGCCTCCTATGGTGCATATTAGAAGAAAATTGGAATTAGAAGAACCAGGACTTGACCCAAGGCACTCTGATATGCTGAGGCATGAGCATTCCAAGCAGCATTTTAATCACTATCCCAATTGCCTACCAAATATATATTAAAATATTTTGAACATTCAATTTAGAAACAGGAGTGAAGAAAAGTGCAATACCTCCCTTTTTATTTATATGCTTGTACTTTTTTAAAACTGGAATATGGCCGGCGCCGTGGCTCAACAGGCTAATCCTCCGCCTTGCGGCGCCGGCACACCGGGTTCTAGTCCCGGTTGGGGCACTGGATTCTGTCCCTGTTGCCCCTCTTCCAGGCCAGCCCTCTGCTGTGGCCCAGGAGTGCAGTGGAGGATGGCCCAAGTGCTTGGGCCCTGCACCCCATGGGAGACCAGGAAAAAGCACCTAGCACCTGGCTCCTGCCATCGGATGAGCGCGGCGCGCTGGCCGCAGTGCGCTGTCCGCGGCAGCCATTGGAGGGTGAACCAACGGCAAAGGAAGACCTTTCTCTCTGTCTCTCTCTCTCACTGTCCACTCTGCCTGTCAAAAATAAAAATAAAAACTGGAATATGAACAAAGGAGTTTGTGATATTAGAAATGAGCTGCTTACTTGTACTACTTGTTTATTATAACATTTCTGTAGTAAATATTTGTTATTTTATAATGAAAAATTATTTAAAAATCTCATGTTACCCTTATAAGTCAATCAAAATAACATTTATTCACTGAATTTTAAAATGTAGCCATATTTTATTGCCAGATAGTGTTTTTCATCCTTCTTATTTATGATGATAGTGCCTAGGTCATGCACTGTGGGACAGCTAATATCATGTGTCAAATAAATTAGGCCACAGGGAGCCCAAATACTTGGTTAAACATTTCTCTGGGTGTGACTTGAGGTTGCTCCTAAATGATATACTAATGTTTGATAATGTTCAATCAACTGAAGATCTGACTAGAGAAAAAAATGGGAGCCGGCGTTGTGGCAAATCAGGTAAAGTTACCTCCTGAAAAGACAGCATCTCTTATCAGTACCAGTTCATGCCCTGGCTGTTCCACTTCCAATCCAGCTCCCTGAAATGGCCTGGAAAAAGCAGCCCAAGATGGTCCAACTGCTTGGACCCTTGCACACACATGGGAGAACTGGATGAAGCTCCTGGCTTCAGCCTGGCCCAATCCTGGCCATTAAACAGATTGTTTAACTACTCTGAGCTTCAATATCCCACCTACTAAAAGGGAATAATGATAACTATCATATAGCATATTGTGAGTTAAACAATGCACTTGCATAATGTGGTGAATATAAAACCTGCTTGTCTCTCACATGCCTTCAAATTTGGAGCAAGAGGGTGCCATCAGAGTTGGTGTGATTCCTACTGAACACCAGCATGCATATCCAGTATTGCTTCTCTGCATTGCAACTGAGCTTGGGTTTGGTATAATTTGGGTGGAATCTATTATTATGAAAGGATCAAGGACAAAACTACCCAAGAGGAGAAGCTTTCTTCCCTCTGTGCAAATGCAGACTGCTAAAGACCAGGTAAGAAAATGAACCATAGCCAGTTCATGGGAGTAGGGGGATTTCAATGAGAAGTTTGGCCTAGAACTGAGCACTGAGAATTTTCTGAAAGCCCACAGTATTTCAAAGAGCCTTTTAGGTGGAGAACCCTCCCCCTCCCAAACTTTTTTTTTTCCTTTTTCTTTTTTTTTTTTTAATGGCAGAGAAAAATAGCTCCCATCCACTGGTTCACTTCCCAAATGCCCAAATGGTTGGCTTGGCCAAGCCCTGGCTAACGCAAGGAACCCGGATCTCAAGCTGGGTCTTCCATGTGGGTGACACAAACTCAATTACTTGAGCAATCTCCTCTGCCTGGGGTGCACATTTGCAGGAAGCTGGAACCAGTATAGAAGGGGGCCCCTGTGAAGGTCTTTGCTGCTATAACAATGTTTACCCCAGGAGAATCTTTTGAGAAGCCGGTTGACAGGCACTGCTTATGTTTGCAGGTTACAGGATCAAGAGCCTAAATCTTCTCTTCCTATGGGAGGAAAAGAATTTCTCAAGGGAATAGGGAGGGGCACTAGACAGAGGTATTCTGAGGGAAGGATGAAAGCAGGGAAAGGAGGAACTTGAGGAAGACAGTGAGGATGAAGGAAGCAGACACGTGTGACCCACTTCTTGGAATAACTTCATTGTGATCCTGGCAGTGACTTTCCCAGCACTGGTAAGGCTCAGGGTGAAACTGCACATGAAGATACCGAAGGGAAACCTAACAGACATTTTTCACCAAGGTTTTGCAGTAGCTACATGGGAAATACACCTAGTCTTCAGTCCCTGACCATGCAACTAAATACCTAGCATGATGAGATACACAGAGGCACATGTGAAGGTGTTCCCTGCTGCATTCTCATAACAGGGAAACGAGGAACTGAATTACACTTATATGACATGTACAATAAGAAAGCTAAGAATATTGACAGTGTAAAATAATATTTGGAATTTTTTAATGCATGAAAAACTCTTTAAGAATTTCACAAAAGCAAAAAAAAAAAAAATGCAAACCCTAGTGCCTTTGTTGTAGTGCAGAGTTTAAGCAGCTTCCTGTGATGTAAACATCCCACATGAGCGCTGGTTTTAATCCTGGCTGTTCCCTTTCCAATCTGAATCCCTGCCAATGTGCCTGGGAAGGCAGCAGAAGATGATTTTAGTGCTCGGGCCTCTGCCACTCATGTGGGAGACTCAGATGAAGTTCCGACTCCTGACGTCAACCTGGCCCAAGCCACTTACAGCCATTTTTGGCATGAACTTGCTGATGGAAGATCTCGCTCCATCTCTCTATTTCTGCTATCAAATAAATAAATAAATGTTTTAAAGATTAATCAACTGCTAAAATCATCTGTGTGTGAAGAATGATTAGTGAGGGTCAGCTTTGTAGCATAATGGGTAATTCCACAGCTGCCAGCACCACGTATGGGCACCAGTTCAAGTCCTGGCTGCTCCACTTCAGATCCAGCTCCCTGCTAACAGCCTGGGAAAAGCCAGCAGAAGTTTGTCCAGGTGTTTAGGCCCCTGCCACCCATGTTGGATACCTGAAAGAAACTCCTGACTTTGTCCTGGCCCAGCCCTGGCCATTGCAGTCATCTGGGGAATGAATCAGTGGATAGAAGGTCTCTCTGTCTCTCTCTCTCTCTCTAATTCTGACTTTAAAAATAAATAATTTTTTAAAAAGGATGATTGGTGTTATACATGCATGCAAAAATGAAATATGCATAAATACATCCATGTAAATAAATGTGCAAAAAGCAATACTTTAAGATTTAAATACTTTAATACTTAAAGATTACATAATAAAAGATAGTCTCAGGCATGTTGAAAAAAGCATAGGAAAATACCAGAATGTGATACATTGTTTCTGAAGGAGGAGACAAGGATGATTCTTTCTGCTCATTGACCCTGCTGAACCCCTGATCCTAAATAAGCAACCCTCTGGGATGATGAGGAAGACAGAGAAGCATTCTTTGGGGAGAGTTGCCAGGATTATGCAGCACCCACATCCACCATGAAAAGCACCAGAAGAACAAACATCTATTCATTTCTTACCCTTGGTTCTTGTGCATAACACAGCTGAAGCCAAGACAACCCTCTATTCTAGAGGCAGGAGGAGAAGCAATATGTTATTAGTATCCAGAAGTGTATTCATGGTTTCTAAATAATGTTCATGAGCCAGCTCTTAGCTTGTATCACAAATTCTTTCCATTCTTCCCCCAACCATTCCCTCATGGTGAAGCTAATTAGATTATTGCTATTCAATCTCTCATTATTGCTTCTATTTTATAAAAATTAATGCATGTGTCACTAGCAGAGGGAGAAAGCCCTTACCAGCATAATGTGAGCAGAGCACAGTGGAAACTGCTCTTACAGGCCGAAATATCATTGAATAATTCTGTCTTCTCTCTTTGTTTTGTTTCTGTCTACAATGTGCTGACACCTTTGGAGTTTCTCCTGAGTAATCTGACTTAATTCTTTTCATTCATATACGCTACCTCTTATGCCTTTCTCAGCTCCAGTGATTTCATGTATTAGATCTCTCAACCCTATCCCATTATCTGAAAAAAAGTCTTGGACCTACTCAGAGTTAGAGGTACAATAGGGAGTCAGCATACACATTTCTATTCACCATTTTATGCCAAAAGAACATTTCACTACAATAGTCAAGAAAAAGGATAATATTTAATCAAAAATTTAATCATAAAGTAAACATTCTTTAAAAATAGGATGACGGAGGCTTTCACTGGAATTAGAAATAAACTTATTTATAAATACACAAAACAAAAAATTCATGCACAGATGTGTGAACATGTAATGACTGAACAATCAAATATAAATCACAAGGATTTTCTTATTTTAGGTCATTTCACCTACATGTTTGAACGTATTTGGAAATAATCTTTCATTTACCAGTTTCTTTCATCAGTTATGGATAAACAGATTGTTTAAAAATGACTAAAGCTGCTCATCTTGTGCAGAGATGAAAGTCACAAGTGAAAATCCACATTTCAGGAATTCTGGCCCTCTATGAAATGAACATGAAAACTTCTTAAATCCAATAAAATACTTATTAGTAGGCCGGAAAGTCAAACCTTTAGCACTAAGACCTCAATTAAGAAATCAGTGGAAAGTCTTTAGTTTTCTTCTTCTTCTATTTATACTATTTGAGAAAGCATCTGTTTCACGTCCTTTTCATTCTTCCTGCAATTGTAACATGTTCCAGAAAGCTTCCCTAGCTTCTCACCAACCCCAGAGATTCTCTCAGGAGGAGGAAAAGGCTCCTTGTTGTGACAGCACCAACTTCAATGACATTCTTGTCTTTTCTACATAGAATTTTAGATAAGCCATAAAACATTTTGTCTAACTGAATGTCTCCTACTTTCCCTACTTTCTTTCTCCAGTACTCATGGCCAATATCTAGGTAAGTGCTTCCTCTATTTTCTCTAAGACAACGTGCATTTTATATGTTGGTGTTTATATTATGACTTCAAGGGAAGCTAAGATCTCGGAAGACCTTCGTCTCAGGACACCCTTTCCTTTCAGTGTCCTGGTTGTTTTGTAGATGTAGTCCCCATAACAGACTTTGAATTTATAGCACTACAATAAAGAATTCTTTCAGACGTTTTCAGGGATTGCATGTCTGTTGGAGAATAAATCCACTGCACTGAGGCAAATACCAGGTAGCATTCTATTTAACACTTCAAAAATGCTTAGGGACATGTTCAATGAAGTACTATGGAGCAGCAACTGTATATTGCCTATTAGGGTAGAGTTTAAAAGCTAATTACATATTCACTCATGCTTTGTTACTGAACCATAGAAACACCTAAATAAGCAATTTGTAGTTATCCACTATAAAATAGTTATCCTATTAACATTTAATTCAGAGCATGGGAAAAAGGCTTTCTTAAAACCAAAGATAACATAGAAACAAATACTTTCTTCAACAGCTAATGGAGCCCAATGCAGTTAAGGTAACAAATGCAGAATGTTCTCTGCTAACCGATCTGTTTACTGAAAATTATACATCAAATTACAGAGGTTATTGTGCAATTTACATACCACCTGTTTATATTTTCAGTACCATTTTCCCTTAAATGTCTTTTTATGTCTTCAATCTTTATATTGAAACCCAAATGTGTTCTACCTTTTAGAAACTTGAAATTAAGATGCTCAAGCCTAGTAATTTTCTACTACTAATTCTTTGGAGAGATGGGCCAGAAGAGGTTTGCCTGCCATGGAGAGCATTATTAGAGCTGCATTGTCATTTGTAAAACAAAGGCCCTTAGAGTTTTCCTTAGTTGGATTTACTTGAAGTATATTTATTTAATCTGTCATGTTCTACACACAACGCTTATTCCCCAGTCCTTACCCCTTACTATATAAATTCAAAATAGACAGAATTGTGTCACTTCCAAATAAATGGCTTTCCAGTGCAGTGCAAGACCCTGATTTCAAATGTGTAACCAGTTATCCCTCAAACATTCCTCTTCTCTTTTGAGATTAGAAGAGAGCAGCAGAACTATTTTTGATGCAATTGCCATGAATATAAAGAAATGGGAAAATGTTAGCATAGTAAGAATAGGAGACGATGATTTTAATTAAATATTCCAGCTTTGACATTTGCCAGGGCACCATCAATGCTCTGTGACCTTCAGAGACATGGTCAAACTTTCTGAACCTCAGTGACTCACTGGTATCATATTTTGTCACATTAGAAATTCTTTTTTACAAAAGCCTATGCTGTCACATGAGCACAGCAATATCACCTATTCTATCCTTAAGTTGCTTTGAGCCACCTAGTCATTTTCAGCCTACACAGCAGCCCACAGGACTGAAAAATCAGTAGCCGCAATTACATTAAACTGGGAAAAAGATTTTGGTGAACTCCACAGCCCCTCTTGACAAGGCAATCACACGTAGTTTCACTGTTCTCTCATGAAAGCACTTCTGTTTCTGATTCAATGCATCTTGGGAGGCAGCAGGCAATGGCTCAAGTGCTTGGGCTCCTGATACCCACATGGGAGATCCAGATGGAACTCTGGGTACCTGGCTTCCCTCTGGCCCAGCCTTGGTGGTTGCAGGTATTTGGGGACAGACTCTATGGATGAGAGATATATTCATTCTCTGTCTCTCTTTCTCTCTGTCTATTTTATCCTGCCTTTCATGTAGATGATAATAAATAAATAGACTTATTCAAAAAGGTGGGGAGCAGGGAGAGAGATGTGGTGAATGGGAGAAGATGTGGAGGGAACAGAATGTTTCTGTGTAAATTCCTTCCATTTGGTCAGAGGAATCCACTTCCTGAGCCACCTCCTCCTCAGACAGGCAGAAAATTGAGGAAAGTCAACAAAATTCAGCACAATAGCTAATACACTCATACTGCAGCACTATTACACAGAGACTGTATCCCTATTCCTTAGGGTTGTTTTGACCTTCCTCAAAACTCCCCAAACCTTAGTACAGGGGGAAAAAAGTACATTGAATCTACCCAGTCTGAAAATAGAATTGACTCTTGGTATCGTGGCAGATTGGCCCTAGGATGCCTAGAGAATATCAAAACCCATGAATGATCAAGTTTCTCATATAAAATAATGTAATATTTACACATAACCTGTATACATCAACTCTTATACTTGAAATCATCTCCAAGTTACTTATATACCTCACACACAATGAATTCCATGTTGTATCATTTAGGAAATGATGACAAAGAAAAAAAAAACCTATATGTTGTAGTGCAGAAGCAGTTTTTGTTTTTTCCAGGATTTTCAGTCCACTGCTGGTTGAATTCACTTTTGTTTCAGCCCACTGTCTTCACTCAAAATAATCATAAATAGTGCTGTTACGAGAAATATGCAGTCTCTTAGATTTCACATTTCCTCCCTTCCTGGGGAAGGCTGTGGCTTATGTGACCTCACAGAGAAAGAGTGAAATAAATCTTGGATCCAGGTGTTGTCCTCTATCTGGTTTCTTTGGTTTCCATAGTAATGGTCTTTGCTCTCAGGCGGCTGCTCGCCGTGCCGGAAAACAACAGCAGCTTCTCTAACACTTGGTCCATGTTTTCTTATCTTGGTTAGAATCTCATCCTCTAACCCTGACACGCTATGCCCATTTGTATTCCAGACTCCAGGGCTTGCCTTAACCCTGTACATTCTGCTCCCTTGAAGCTTGGAGTACAGTAAGATTTTACAAGCCAAGAGCTAGTGCTGAACCCACAAGTATGCTGAGGTACACTGCTCTGTGCTAATAAAATACGGAAGATCTCCATCTGTGGAAAGGCTGTCAAGTCTGTTGTATTTCAAGATCTTTTAGGATTGCTTTTCAATCTCATTGTAACAATTTATGCCCATTTTCAGACCCACCATAGCCCCTTAGACTAATAGATGCCATGGATTGCCTAAGAAAAATGTCATCGGGGCTGGCACTGTGGCATAGCAGGTAAAGCTGCCACCTGCAGTGCTGACATCCAGTATAGGCACTGGTTCAAGAGCTGGCTGCTCCACTTCCGATCCAGCTCTCTGCTATGGCCTGGAAAGCAGTAGAAGATGGCCCAAGTTCTTGAGCCCCTGAACCCACATGGGAGACCCAGAAGAGGCCCCTGGTTCCTGGCTTCTGATAGGTGCGGCTCCAGCTGTTGCAGCTAACTGTGAAGTAAACCAGCGCATGAAAGACCTCTCTCTCTCTCTCTCTCTCTGCCTCACCTCTCTCTGTGTAACTCTGACTTTCAAATAAATAAGTAAATCTTCTAAAAATTTTAAAAAACAAAAATATCATTTGGGAAAAGGCAAAAAAGAAAAATATGTGGACATTTTACTTAAAATACAGAAATAATTGTGGGATTCAGGTGACGTATTTCAACTTCTCTGTTCCAGTACATTCAATTGTCCATGCAAGAAAATGATTGAGAAGCCCCTCCCCTAAACGCTGAGTGAAAGAAAAGGAACAGCAGAAACAGGGAGGGGTTGGTTGGCACGTGATTGGATCCAGCAAGAGAGTAGGCCTTTCAAACTCTATAATTGTTGATAATACAATCTAGCCAAACTTCATCACATGGTGAAAATTGCTTTCTCAAACTGTCCATGAACATCACTGATCTCTAAGTCGAAACCAAGTGCAGATCACAGAGAATTTTGATGGCTTGATTTTTCTGGAGGCCTGGAAGGTGAAGTTGATGAGACTCACTTTAATTGATCTCAGATGTATTTGCTTTTCTCTTTGTCACATTTATCTGGCCCTTGAAATCCCTTAAACGCTGTTCCATTATTGGATGAAGAACTCATAACATGGAAAAGAGTCAATACATAACATTTTTCTTTACTGAACAGTACGTGCCTTTATTTTCTTTTCCTGAATGAATTGTGAGCATGGCATTAAAGAACACTGTGGAATTCTCCTTTATGATTTTTTATTGTCTCAATTTCCTCTGTTTCTCTCAGGAGGTCACACAAATATTTTTTCAATATCTTTTTTAAGATCCTGACAATATATGGTTTCAGTGGAAAAGCTGTATAATGATGTGGAAGTGGAGGCGCTATATCATGATGTCTTTTTATGTGCTACATGAATGTTTAAGCTGATTTTTGTTTGATTACATCCCTTATATTGAGTATTAACTCCTGGGTATAAAGTGATGAATTTCCTACACTGAAACTGTTCTAAATCCATTGCATGCTTTCTGAGGAAATCTCACTGCTACCTTTTCAGTCCCGTGGCTGTTGCAGTAAAGAGTGAATCAATGACTATCAAGCTTCCCTAAATGGTTATATTAGTTTGCCAGGGCTGCCATAGCAAAATGCCACAGACTGTATGCTTATACAATGTCACTTTATTGTCTCATATATGGCATATGGTCCATGATCCAAGTATCACAAGGTTCATTCCTCTGAAGACAGAGAAAATCAGCCCCACACCTTTTTTTCCTAGCCTCTGGCAGTTTGCTGGCAATTTGTAATTTGTAATTCTCTGGCTTGCACATCACTGCCTTCACTTTCACACGATGTCCTCCCTGTGAGCAGCTCTCATTGTACGAATTTCCACACTTTTAATGAGGGTTTGGTGGATTAAGGTCTATTGCGGAGGCTTCATCTTAATTAGTTACACCTGGAACCACTCTATTTCCAAACAAAGTCACATCCCGATGTTTGGGAATTTAGGACTTCAATAAAAATTTGAGGAGGGGTACAGTTCAATTCATCTTACCAGATATCCCAAGGAGACACGGAGTGGATGATTTAGGTCATCATCTGAAAGATTGTTTTTGGAAATATTATTTTCAGTAACAATTTCTTTGAAACAGATTCTTTAAGTATTTGTGGTGTCACAGTGCTTACCCAGTCCAAGAAAGTGAAGGCAAAATTTCATCTTCAAAATAATCTTACATTTCTTTCTCAAGTTTCTCCTAGCAAAATGAACTGGCAGCCGAAATTAGAAAAAAATTTCTTTTTAATCTAAACTGTATCTAAGTTGCTGTTATCTAAATGCTTATGTACTCTTGAAAATAACCCGATCTATCTCCCTGCTAATGCACCTGGGAAAATAGCAGATGGTCCTAGTGCACCCACTTTGGAGAGAGACCCAGAGTCCCAGGCTCCTGGCCTCAGCCCGGCCCAGCCCCAGCCATTGAAGCCATTTGATGAGCGAGTGAATCAGCAGATGGAAGATGTCTGTGTGTATGTGTCGTCTTATCTCTGCCACTTTACCTTTCAAATAAATAAAATAGATCTTAAAAAAAAATACATCCTGGGGCTGGTGCTGTGGTGTAGCAGGTAAAGCTGCAGCCTGTGGTGCTGGCATCCCAAATGGACACCAGTTTGAATCCTGGCTGCTCTTCTTCTGATCCAGCTCTCTGCTATGGCATGGGAAAGCAGTAGAAGATGACCCAAAACCCTGGGCCCCTGCACCCTCGTGGGAGACCTGGCAGAAGCTCCTGGCTCCTGGCTTCGGATCAGCTCAGCACCAGCCATTGTGGGCATTTGGGGAGTGAACCAGAGGACAGAAGACCTTTCTCTCTGTGTCTCTCTCTCACTGTCCATAACTCTACCTCTCAAATAATTAAAATATTTGAAGAAAAATAATGGATGAATGGACATGTAAATTAATGATGCGGTTGTCCTTGATTCCAACACCAATGTACTAACTGAGCTATGTTTATTACATGTTGTCTAGCAGTGCTCACATTACTTTAGGGGGAATGTATACTTCCACATTTAGTTGAAGAAGCTGAATTGTAAAGGAAATCCCTTGTTTATAAAGAAGATTAAGACAGACATGACACATAAGTAGCCAGTTGTTTCCATATGTGTATCTTGAGAAATCACCTTCTTCCCAGTTTTACCCTCATGTAATACAGAGTTTGTCATATATGCATTTGAACTTGATGCTATTGGTTGTGAGAAGTGTTTTTGCATTCTGATTTGTTTCTTTTGTATCGGAAATCATCAAGGATAGCAGCATTTCCTTCTCTTCTTTCTGCTGTCTCCATGGTGACAAGAACCCTGCATCTTGTGTCCGTCTGGGGTGTGCTGTTAACAAGATCTTATATCCGAGATTTTCTCCTGCAAGCAAAGCTTTAGCCAATTAACATGAACTCAGAACTGCAGACCTTAAATAATAGATTAAAACAAATATTTCCCTGGATTTGTTGATTTCTGAGATTTGCAAATAATTCTGCAATTATAAAGTATAGAGGCTTTGTCTTTGTTCCCTTTTAAAAAAATAAAAACAAACCTTACTTATTACTAGAGATTACAGTAGCTGTAATAGGTAATTGTAAGCATGCTAGATCTGTATACTGTTTCCCCAATACAAGTATTGCAGGAAAATCCCTTCTATTGGGTTTAAATACTCTCACTAAATTCTCTCTGGGGAACATACAATTCAATATTCAAAATAAAAAAGATTCTTTGTGTAGTTAAGTTTCCACTTAGATGGAGAAGAGGATGACATGGCTTCAGTGGCAGGTACTGGACGGTCATCATAGTAGGACTAAGCATCCAAAGGCTGTCATAAAGGCACAAGGTGTCTGGAGAGGACAGCGGCACTCACAGATGGGAAAGCTATGAAAAAAAGACTGGTAAATGACTTGAGCAAAAAAGTAATTGAACGTGCCCAGGTGTGAGTGGCTGATAGAGGTAATATCATTTTAACCCCCAAAACAACTTTGCAAAGGATTCTCAAAGATTCTTGTGCCATTTCCAATGCTAAGACCAATCATTTCACAAACCACATCATAACACTAACATTTTTATATCACTTGTGTATTCTCTCAAAATTATGGAGAAAATATATCTGTCTCAGTGGATCTAAAGGAGCTAGATTGGTTCCACTTCCACTTTACCAGCTTTCATGGAGAGGGAGCAAGCAAAATGAATTTATCCTCCAGAGTAACCATGGCCACAATCTCTGTTAGATCTAGAATGTCATCAATTGCCAGGCTTCAGTGAGAGCAAGGAACTGTGGCCTTTTATATGAACAAGACAAATTAAAAATTGAGTTTATCCCCTATAGTAGCTAGCTAATTCACCTTAGATCTTGACTTAGCAGCCAGGGTTATTGCATTTGTACTGCCTTCTGACTTCACTGTGATGCTTGGCTCTGCACCAAAGATATGCCTTCTTTGGAGTCCTTTCATGTGGTGGTGCTTGGTTCTTTTACTTTTGGGGGTCAGAAGATGCAATTGAGGTCCTCACAGATCTTAGTCACTGTTTCCTGATCATAACTTCTTGACATTCTTTTGAAAAACATATAGTATGAAATACCACCTCTTCCCCTCCTTGTTGCTCTCATCTCAGACTTATCACTTAGCATTCCTCTGTTAGTTCATAGCAACTCCAACAACTTCACGTCTACTCCAAGCTCTCCCACCATCCTGGGACAATTTAGCCATCCCACACTGTGGCTCCTCAATACAATGACCTCATATCTAATGACAACCTCTGTTCATACTGGCAATTTTCCTTACCTGTAACCACTTAAGTTCCAAAATATCTTTCTGATCTTAAAATGTTGTATGTAATCGTTGAATAAATCATTTCCTTTATGGCCTCTTGCAGTCTGCTTTCTTCAAATCTAGGAGTATCACATTAAATCTGAGTATGGCTTCAAGACAAATGAATAAATGCACTTGTACAATGATGATGGAAATGTCGACAGCACAATGACTATAACACCTCTCCTTGTGTTGAATAGAAACCTCTAGATCCTGTGAGTTTGGTCCTGAGATGCTTTATTGCACTGCTGGATTCAGACAAATCTCAGCCTCCTGCCTCCCAAGGTCATAACCAGACACTTTGACACCAGAATGGGGAGGGTTGGGGAGTTGAGGGTACAGAAAGAGTCAGGAAGAAGTCCGTTGTCATTCATTCCCACAGTAAAATTTTTATTTCAAACATGAAAATAATCCTTTAAATGTAACTCTTTGTAGTTGAGGAGACCAAAAAAGCATGTAAAGCACTAAGTGCCTCTTTCTCTTCCCTTATTTTTTCTGTCTCCACAGAACTCAGGAAACACAAATCTTTTCTTTGGCTATTTAAGGGGTAACTCTAGCAAAAATAGGTTTAGTTGAGCTGGCAACTAGAGTAGAACAGGACTCTTGCAAGTATCTGAAAGACCCCTTACTGGATTTCAGTAAGCTCAAACTCTCTACTTGTTCTACTCATTCAGGTATTTAAATTTGGTAAACTAAGCACATGGTCATTTGTGCAGTGCTTAGATTTCAATCTTTATCTTCATTTCAGGAAAACAGATATCCATCTATCTAAATCTCATGAAATTATTAAATAATTAAAAACCTAGAAAAGTCATTTAGTACGTTGGGTAGAAGACCACCTAGGCTGTCCACATCTCATATTGGAATGCCTGAGTTGGAGTTTCAGCTCCACTTGTGACTCCCACTTCCTACAAATATGCACCCTGGGAGGCAGCAGTGATGGCTCAAGAACTTGAGTCACTGGCACCCACATAGGAGATCCAGCATGAGTTCTCAGCTACTGAACTGGCCTGATTCTGACCCAGCTATTGCAGTATTTGTGGACTAAACCAGAAGATGGAAGATTTCTGTCTGTCTGTCTCTGACTCTTTCTTTATCTCTCTTTTGAATAAATAAAAACTAAACAAAAATTTAATTAAAAACTGGTGTGACTCCTATCTTGGCTTATCTTCATCTGTCATTCTATAAAATATTCTTCATAAATCTGTTAAAGTCCATAAATAACATTGTAGTAATACTATATTTGTATCACTGTTCTCTTGAGAAACTATCAAGCAGTTCCTCAAGAAGGGTAAACATGTTTATCTCTAGCATGCAATCTCTAGAATGCACAGTAGTGCTTAATAATTGTTTACAAACATCTGTATAAATGGGTAAATGACTAGAGCTATACTAATATAAGCTATAATTAATTAATTCAATGAATATTTATGAAGCCTCCACATATGCCACTTATTATTCTGGTAATGGCAATATATCAGTGAACAGAGCAGGTAAAAATCCTGCCTAATGGAGCTTATAATTTTTGCATCCTAGAGAAGAATAAAGTATGTCAGTCATGGAGGAGTGTCAATAAGCTGTCCCTTAAAAGGTAGCTTAGTGCCAGGATCTACAGAAATGAGCCACTACACCCACTCTGTCCATGAGCTGCACCCAGCCAGTGAGTGAATGCAAAGTAAGTCCCAGAGATGGGCCACTGTAGCCCACAGAAAGACTCTGCTAATAAGTGATCTTTGCTCTCAGATTCCCCATATGGCACCTGTCCAAGACTCTCTCAAACTTAAATTGTAGTCAGGTTCTTCCTACTCAATTCCCCTTTCTAGATTCCCAGTTCCTTCAGATGTCAGACTTATGGCTCTCCACACCTACTCTACTCCTTATTATTATTATTAGCTATTGTTGCCCCCAGAAAGTCTCTTTACTTCTAATTTCATATTGGAATCTGCTTTCTGGAAGTACTGTCCTAATATAGAAGATTAACAAAGATTTTCTTTCTTCAATTCTCTAAATATGACATAGGGTTTATATATTTCCAACTGCTCATCTTGTGCTTACAACAGCTTCTCCCCAAATCTAGGATTTCAGGAAGTCCAAAAAGCAAGAGCAAAAGCATTCCCAGTAAGATGCCAATTACAATTATTCAGACATATGTCAAAAAGCAAATCCATTAGAATTCCAAAGCTGCCTTAGACAATTCTGTGCATCCCTTTCAAACTCTGCATTCAAAAACATCACAATAATAGCTGGAGTGCAGCAACCAAGGTGCACATTTTATGTCACATAATCTGGCAGATACTACAAATCAGGGGTGTGTGTGTGTGTGTGTGTGTGTGTGTGTGTGTCTCACCAGACAACTAATTTATCACTATATTATGCTTCCAGATTTTATTCAGGAATACCTGCCCTGCAATTCAGAATAATACTGCATATTTTCAAGGTAAAACAAATAAAAGATTCAGGAAAAGTTTGTGAATCTTCTTGAAAATAATCCCAAAGCAATGTTAGATAAAAATCTATAAGTTTTACTCCATCGATTCCCACTTTAAACCCTCACGTACCTTGCATTCCAGAATCTCCTCCCATTTGCACCCTCCTGTTTTCCACACCATCATTCCAGGGAAGCAGTCTCTGGAGGCTGCCTACCAATATTTTGGTCACTGACCCTGCACTAATGTGGAAACTCCATTGCATTAATCTAACAATATATTTTTCAAGGAAAAATTTTTATTTGCAATTAAACACATTATATTGCCTACTAGCTTGTGAACTGAAATCCAAAATTTTGAAATACATAAACATTGTTGCAAAATATTTGAAACACAGCATTATTGACATTTGTGACATTAATGAATATTGATTAGCTGACATTCTTTTTTCTTCAAAGTGTATTTCCAATGATCACTTGTGTCTTGTATTTTGATTTTTCTTATTATTCCCTAGATTGTATCTGATATCCTCTTTCTCTGAAGCTTTTACCTAAAATGGAATGTATTCTGTTAAACCATTGTGGAAATATTTTGTTTGACTTTCTTCCTTTTAGTATTATCTTTTATGATTTCATTTTGTTTTATATTTTAAAAATAAAACATTTCTTCACATGGCCTTATAAAACCATAAGAAGAAAACATTGGCTTGTTTCTTTTCTGTAGTCCTAATAAAATAAATAGAGGATTGATAGTAATAAATATTAATGTGTTTTTCCTATGAGCTCCATGTATTTATTGCTTTTGCAAGGACATGTTAACTTCCTCTTTTATTGGTACTGAGAAAATGATAACAACATTGAGAGTGTATTTTCCATATGATCACTGACAAAACCTAACATCATTGAGTGTGCTTATTCAGGATAAGCCAAATAGACCATTAAATAAAGAGAGATCAAATTTATGCTGTTCATGTGAGTCCACTAATATTAAAATATAAACATACACCTTTTCCTCTGCCCACTTCAGCGCTACTCACTTTTAGATGCTGCTGGGGCGGGGGGCAGAAGAGTCCCATAGGTGAATTAATTAAAACAGATTCCGAATTTTAGTTAGAGGTGTTTCCAATTGTTTATGATAATCTAAATAAATATTGCTGGGGTAGCCATGATGGTGGCATAGCGACAGGACATGGGGTGAAATTAATATTTAAAAATGGGGGAAAGTACACTCCTAGGATAGAGCTGTGGGAGAGCCCCAGTAGGAGACCCAGCGAAAACAATAGAAATGACCCAGATCTGCACCAAAGAAGCAAATATGCAACAACAGCAACAACAACAACAAAACCTGGACCTGGAGAAGACACCTTGCGACAACAAACCAGGTGAGAGGGGGAATCCATGGGACCGTGGTGCCACTGATACAGCAGGAGGCACAGCTTCGTGAATTGCTCTTAAAGTCCCATGCAGGCCCCTAAGACAGCAGAGGAGGAAGGAAAAAGGGGCACATCTCACGTGTCTTTCTCCCTTCCCCAACCCCTCCTTGCTACAGTGAAGACCAGCAGCCAGCGGTGGGAAAGCTCATGCCAGTCTGGTTTTTGTTTTTGTTTTTGTTTTTGTTTTTTACAGGCAGAGTGGACAGTGAGAGAGAGAGACAGAGAGAAAGGTCTTCCTTTTGCCGTTGGTTCACCCTCCAATGGCCGCCGCGGACGGCGCGCTGCGGCTGGCGCACCGCGCTTGTCCGATGGCAGGAGCCAGGAGCCAGGTGCTTTTCCTGGTCTCCCCATGGGGTGCAGGGCCCAAGCACCTGGGCCATCCTCCACTGCACTCCTGGGCCACAGCAGAGGGCTGGCCTGGAAGAGGGGCAACCGGGACAGAATCGGTGCCCCGACCGGGACTAGAACCCGGTGTGCCGGCGCCGCAAGACGGAGGATTAGCCTGTTGAGCCACGGCGCCGGCCTTTGTTTTTGTTTTTTAACACAAGCAGGTAGCTGCCACCTCCACTTCCTGTGCTCACGCCTGGCAATACCAGGGGGCGTTCCCCAGACAAACAGCGAGGGTCACAACAATTCAGAGGAATTCCCACTCCGCAAGCTGCACTGCGCCAGTTGTCCAGCAATGGGAGGAAAGGAGGAGCTACTACCCCGAAGGGGAAGGTTCACCTATGGGACTCTTCTACCCGCCCAGCAGCATCTAAAAGTGAGTAGCACTGAAGTGGGCAGAGGGAAAAAAAGCCACCACCTCCAACTAACACCAACCCAGAGAGCCATGGGAGCTGAGTCTGAGGAAACAGTGACTGCATAAGAGAAGACAGAGTGTGGCTAGACCCTGGGCAACTACAACTACAGAATGTTTCTCTGCACCCCCAAGCTCCTCGGTTACCTATAGCAGCTCATAACAGAAGGAGCCATGCACATAGGAAAGACTCCACAGAATGAATGAGCAGTTCATTACGCAGTGCAGATGAGTGCTGAGCACACTGGGGACTAACACCAGAGCATCCCCAGCCCTGAGGTGACTGGCAGGTCACACCAACTGAGATGACCATTCCTCTCCACCCAGTTACCCAAAGGAGAGCTACCAAGCCCAACAGGAGTCTTACCTTGGATACTACCCCACCTTGGAATACTGAACACAGCATCCTGGCCACACCCAGCATATACTTCTTGGTAGTCACTGAAAGTGTAGATGTCCCACTAAGCCACAGAGACACAGACCAAAGATAAAAACTACCAGACAATAAAGAAAAAAAAAACTATACAAATGCTGAAAAACAAAGGAAACTTTTTTAAAATAAAAATAAGGAAAACATATGAGCCCCTCAAAGGAACACTAAATTTCAATATTAGGAGATGAAAACAAAGAGATTGAGAAAATGTCAAAAACAGAATTCAGAAAACAAATCATCAGATTACTTAAAAACAATCAGAAGCAAATTCACGAACTAAAGAAAACTGTATACGATATGAATGAAAATTCTTCCCATGAGGTACTGAAGAGAAAGCAAAGGGCTGGCACTGTGGAGTAGCGGGTAAAGCTACCTCCTGTAGTGCTGACATCTCATATAGGTGCCCGTTCATGTCTCGGTTGCTCCCCTTCCAATCCAGCTCTCTGTTGTGGCCCGGGAAAGCAGTAGAAGATGGCCCAAGTCCTTGCACCCCTGCACCTGTGTGGGAGTCCTGGAAGAAGGTCCAGGCTCCTGGCTTTGGATTGGTGCAGCTCCAGCCATTGCAGCCAAATGAGAGTGAATCAGTAAATGGAAGACCTCTCTCTTGATTTCTATCTCTGCCTCTCTCTCTATCTCTGTGTGTGTAACTCTGAATTTCAAATAAACAAATAACTCCTTAAAAAAGAAATCAAAATGAAATGCTAGAAATGAAGGATTCAATAGATCAAATATAAAATGCCAAGGAAAGTCTTAATAACAGAGTAGGTGAAGCAGGAGAAAGAATATGCAAGTAAAAGAAAAATCTCTGGAAATTTTACAGTCAGAAAAAAAAAAAGAAAAATAATTTAAAAAATTAAAAAAATACTGTTGTAGACATAGAAGATACTATCAAATGACCCAACATATGAGTCATAGGAGTCCCTAAAAATGTGGAAGGAGAGAAAGGATTAGAAGGCGTTTTGAGTGAAATAATAACCAAAAACTTCTCTAATTTGGAGAAAGCATGGGACATCCAAGCATAAAAAGCACATAAAACTCCTAATAGACATTATCAAAAAAAAGATCTTTACCATGACACATTGCAATGGAACTCACCACAATTAAACACAAATATTCTAAAATGGGCACAACAGAAACACCAGATTACATTCAGAGGAACTCCAATTAGACTCACAGCGGATTTCTTATCAGAAACCATGCAGGCTAGGAGAGAATGGCAAGGTATATACCAAGTAAAAAAGAAAAACCATTAACCCAGAATAGTATACCCCGCAAAGCTCTCATTGATTAATGAAGGTGAAATAAAGCCTTTCCAGAACAAACAAATATTGAAAGAATTTGTCACCGGGGTGAGATAAACCTCATTGTGGTTTTGATTTGCATTTCCCTGATTGCTAGTGATATTGAACATTTTTTCATGTGTCTGTTGGCCATTTGGATTTCCTCTTTTGAAAAATGTCTATTGAGGTCCTTGGCCCATCTCTTAAGTGGGTTGTTTGTTTTGATGTTGTGGAGCTTCTTAATTTTTTTGTAGATTCTGGTTATCAACCCTTTATCTGTTGCATAGTTTGCAAATATATTTTCCCATTCTGTCGGTTTCCTATTCACTTTCCTGACTGTTTCTTTTGCAGTACAGAAACTTCTCAATTTCATGTAATCCCAATGGTTAATTTTGGCTTTGATTACCTGTGCCTCCAGGGTCTTTTCCAAGAAGTCTTTGCCTGTGCCTATATCTTGCAGGGTTTCTCCAATGTTCTCCAATAACTTGATGGTATCGGGTCATAGATTTAGGTCTTTAATCCATGTTGAGTGAATTTTTGTGTAAGGTGAAAGGTAGGGGTCTTGCTTCATGATTCTGCATGTGGAAATCCAGTTTTCCCAGCACCATTTATTGAATAGACTGTCCTTACTCCAGGGATTGGTTTTGGATCCTTGATCAAGTATAAGTTGGCTGTAGATGTTTGGATTGATTTCTGGTGTTTCTATTCTGTTCCATTGGTCTATCCATCTGTTTCTGTACCAGTACCATGCTGTTTTGATTACAACTGCCCTGTAGTATGTCCTGAAATCTGGTATTGTGATGCCTCCGGCTTTGTTTTTGTTGTACAAGATTGTTTAGCTATTCGAGGTCTCCTGTGTTTCTGTATGAATTTCAGCATCATTTTTCCAGATTTAATAATAATGTCTTTGGTATTTTGATTGCTATCGCATTGAATCTATAAATTGCTTTTGGGAGAATGGACATTTTAATGATGTTGATTCTTCCAATCCATGAGCATGGAAGATTTTTTTCCATTTTTTGGTATCCTCTTCTATTTCTTTCTTTAAGGTTTTGTAATTCTCATGGTAGAGATCTTTAACGTCCTTGGTTAAGTTTATTCCAAGGTATTTGATTGTTTTTGTAGCTATTGTGAATGGGTTTGATCTTAGAAGTTCTTCCTCAGCCGTGGCATTGCCTGTGTATACAAAGGCTGTTGATTTTTGTGCATTGATTTTATATCCTGCTACTTTGCCAAACTCTTCTATGAGTTCCAATAGTCTCTTAATAGAGTTCTTTGGGACCCCTAAATAAAGAATCATACCATCTGCAAAGAGGGATAGTTTGACTTTTTCCTTCCCAATTTGTATTCCTTTTATTTCTTTCTTTCTCTCTCTTTCTTTCTTTTTCTTTCTTTCTTTCTTTCATTCATTCTTTCTTTCTTTCTTTCTCCATCTCTTTTTTTTTTTTGTCTAATGGCTCTGGCTAAAACTTCCAGTACTATATTGAATAGCAATGGTGAGAGTGGGCATCGCTGTCTGGTACCAGATCTCAGTGGAAATGCTTCCAACTTTTCCCCATTCAATAGGATGCTGCCCGTGCGTTTTTCATAAATTGCTTTGATTGTCCTGAGAAATGTTCCTTCTATATTCAGTTTGCTTAGAGTTTTCATCATGAAAGGGTATTGCATTTTATCAAATGCTTTCTCTGTGTCTATTGAGAAAATCATATGGGTTTTCTTCTGTTGTTTGTTAATGTGGTGTATCACATTGATTTGCGAACGTTGAACCATCCCTGCATTCCAGGGATAAATCTCACTTGGTCTGGCTGGATGATCTTCTGATGTGTTGCTGCATTCTATCGGCCAGAATGTTATTGAGGATTTTTGCATCTATGTTCATCAGGGATATTGGTCTGTAATTCTCTTTCAATACTGCATCTTTTTCAGGTTTAGTAATTAAGGTGATGCTGGCTTCATATAAAGAATTTGGGAGGATTCCCTCTTTTTCGATTCTTCTGAATAGTTTGAGAAGAACTATTTAAAGAACTTCTTTAAATGTCTGGTAGAATTCAGCAGTGAATCCATCTGGTCCTGGGCTTTTCTTTGCTGGGAGGGCCTTTATTACTGTTTCAATTTCTTTTTTTTTTTTTATAAAGCTTTTATTTAAAGAATATAAATTTCCAAAGAACAGCTCATGGACCACAATGGCTTCCCCCCCCCCACAACTTCCTTCCCTCCCCCCACCCTCCCCTTTCCCGCTCCCTCTCCCCTTCTGTTCACATCAAAGATTCATTTTCAATTCTCTTTATACACAGAAGATCAATTTAGTACATATTACGTAAAGATTTCAACGGTTTGCCCTCGCATAGAGACACAAAATGATAATACTGTTGGAGTACTAGTTATAGTATTAATTCACAATGTACAGCACATTAAGGACAGAGATCCTACATGATTTTTTTTAAAAAAAATTGATTAATTGTCTATGCAATTTCCAGTTTAACACCAAGATTTTTTAATCATTTGCAATTATCTTTATATAAAGAAGATCGATTCAATATATACTATGTAAGGATTTCATCAGTTTGCACCCACTCAGAAACACAAAGTGTAAAAATACTGTTTCAGTACTAGTAATAGCATCACTTCACATTGGATAACACATTAAGGACAGATCCCTCATGAGACGTAAGTACACAGTGACTCCTGATGTTGATTTAACAATTTGACACTCTTGTTTATGGCGTCAGTAATCTCCCTAGGCTCTGGTCATGAGTTGCGGAGGCTATGGAAGCCTTTAGGGTTAGCCGACTTCGATCTTATTCCCACAGGGCCATAGTCAAAGTGGAAGTTCTCTCCTCCCTTCAGAGAAAGGTACCTCCTTCTTTGATGGCCCCGTTCTTTCCACTGGGATCTCACTCGCAGAGATCTTTCATTTAGGTCTTCTGTTTTTCCCAGAGTGTCTTAGCTTTCCATGCCTAAAATATTCTCATGGGCTCTTGAGCCAGATCCGAATGCCTTAAGGGCTGATTCTGAGGCCAGAGTGCTATTTAGGACATCTGCCATTCTATGAGTCTGTTGTGTATCCTGCTTCCCATGTTGGATCATTCTCTCCCTTTTTCATTCTATCAGTTAGTATTAGCAGACACTAGTCTTGTTTGTATGATCCCTTTGACTCTTAGACCTATCAGTGTGATCAATTGTGAGCTGAAATTGATCACTTGGACTAATGAGATGGCCTTGGTATATGCCACCTTGATGGGATTGTATTGGAAACCCCTGGCACAATTCTAACTCCATCATTTGGAGCCGTTCCGATTGAGCATGTCCCAAGTTTTACATCTCCTCCCTCTCTTATTCCCACTCTTATATTTCACAGAGATCACTTTTCAGTTAAAATTTAAACACCTAAGAATAATTGTGTGTTAATTACAGAGTTCAACCACTAGTACTAGGATAAAGAAAAAAAAAAATACTACCATGGATAAAGTATTACATTGTACAACAACAGTCAGCACAAGAGCTGATCGAGTCACTGTTTCTCATAGTGTCCATTTCACTTCTACAGGTTTCCCCTTTGGTGCTCAGTTAGTCATCGCCAATCAAGGGAAACAAATGATATTTGTCTCTTTGGGACTGACTTAATTCACTCAGCATGATGTTTTCCAGATTCCTCCATTTTGTTGCAAGTGACCGGATTTCATTGTTTTTGACTGCTGTATAGTATTCTGTAGAGTACATGTCCCATAATTTCCTAATCCAGTCTACTGTTGATGGGCATTTGGGTTGGTTCCAAGTCTTAGCTATTGTGAATTGAGCCGCAATAAACATTGCTGTGCAGACGGCTTTTTTGTTTGCCAATTTAATTTCCTTTGGGTAAATTCCAAGGAGTGGGATGGCTGGGTTGAATGGTAGGGTTATATTCATGTTTCTGAGGAATCTCCAGACTGACTTCCATAGTGGCTTCACCAGTTTGCATTCCCACCAACAGTGGATTAGTGTCCCTTTTTCCCCACATCCTCTCCAGCATCTATTGTTGGTGGATTTCTGAATGTGAGCCATTCTCACCGGGGTGAGGTGAAACCTCATTGTGGTTTTGATTTGCATTTCCCTGATTGCTAGTGATATTGAACATTTTTTCATGTGTCTGTTGGCCATTTGGATTTCCTCTTTTGAAAAATGTCTATTGAGGTCCTTGGCCCATCTCTTAAGTGGGTTGTTTGTTTTGATGTTGTGGAGTTTCTTAATTTCTTTGTAGATTCTGGTTATCAACCCTTTATCTGTTGCATAGTTTGCAAATATATTTTCCCATTCTGTTGGTTTTCTATTCACTTTCCTGACTGTTTCTTTTGCAGTACAGAAACTTTTCAATTTGATGCAATCCCAGTAGTTAATTTTGGTTTTCAGTGCCTGTGCTTCTGGGGTCTTTTCCAAGAAGTCTTTGCCAGTACCTATGTCTTGCAGGGTTTCTCCTATGCTCTCTAGTAATTTGATGGTGTCAGGTCGTAGGTTTAAATTTTTAATCCATGTTGAATGGATTTTTGTGTAAGGTGAAAGGTAGGGGTCTTGCTTCATGGTTCTGCATGTGGAAATCCAGTTTTCCCAGCACCATTTATTAAACAGAATGACCTTACTCCAGGGACTGGTTTTGGATCGTTGATCAAATATAAGTTGGCTGTAGGTGTTTGGATTGATTTCTGGAGTTTCTATTCTGTTCCATTGGTCTATCCATCTGTTTCTGTACCAGTACCATGCTGTTTTGATAACAACTGCCCTGTAGTATGTCCTGAAATCTGGTATTGTGATGCCTCCGGCTTTGTTTTTGTTGTACAAGATTGCTTTAGCTATTCGAGGTCTCCTGTGTCTCCATATGAATTTCAGCATCATTTTTTCCAGATCTGAGAAGAATGTCCTCGGTATCTTGATTGGTATTGCGTTGAATCTGTAAATTGCTTTTGGGAGAATGGACATTTTGATGATATTGATTCTTCCAATCCATGAGCATGGGAGATTTCTCCATTTTTTGGTATCCTCTTCTATTTCTTTCTTTAAGGTTTTGTAATTTTCATTGTAGAGATCTTTAATGTCCTTAGTTAAATTTATTCCAAGGTATTTGATTGTTTTTGTAGCTATTGTGAATGGGATTGATCTTAGCAGTTCTTCCTCAGCCGTGGCATTGTCTGTGTATACAAAGGCTGTTGGTTTTTGTGCATTGATTTTATATCCTGCTACTTTGCCAAACTCTTCTATGAGTTCCAATAGTCTCTTAGTAGAGTTCTTTGGGTCCCCTAAATAAAGAATCATGTCGTCTGCAAAGAGGGATAGTTTGAGTTCTTCCTTCCCAACTTGTATCCCTTTAATTTCTTTTTCTTGCCTAATAGCTCTGGCTAAGGCTTCCAGCACTATATTGAATAGCAGTGGTGAGAGTGGGCATCCCTGTCTGGTACCAGATCTCAGTGGAAATGCTTCCAACTTTTCCCCATTCAATAGGATATTGGCCGTGGGTTTTTCATAAATTGCTTTGATTGTATTGAGGATTGTGCCTTCTATACCCAGTTTGCTTAGGGTTTTCATCATGAAAGGGTGTTGAATTTTATCGAATGCTTTCTCTGCGTCTAGTGAGATAATCATAGGGTTTTTCTTCTGCAGTCTGTTAATGTGGTGTATCACGTTGATTGTTTTGCGAATATTGAACCATCCCTGCATACCAGGGATGAATCCCACTTGGTCTGGGTGGATGATCTTTCTGATGTGTTGTTGCAGTCTATTGGCCAGAATTTTGTTGAGGATTTTTGCATCTATGTTCATGAGGGATATTGGTCTGTAATTCTCTTTCAATGCTGCATCTTTTTCTGGCTTAGGAATTAAGGTGATGCTGGCTTCATAGAAGGAATTTGGGAGAATTCCCTCTTTTTCGATTGTTCTGAATAGTTTGAGAAGAATTGGGGTTAGTTCTTCTTTAAATGTCTGGTAGAATTCAGCAGTGAATCCATCTGGTCCTGGGCTTTTCTTTGTTGGGAGGGCCTTTATTACTGATTCAATTTCTGACTCACTTATGGGTCTGTTTAGGTTTTCTATGTCTTCCTGGTTCAATTTAGGTAGGTTGCATGTGTCCAGGAATCTATCCATTTCTGATAGGTTTCCCTGTTTACTGGCATACAAGTCCTTGTAGTAATTTCTGATGATTCTTTTGATTTCTGTGGTGTCTGTTGTTATATTTCCTTTTTCATCTCTGATTTTACTGATTTGGGTCTTTTCTCTTCTTTTTTTAGTTAGTTGGGCCAATGGGGTGTCAATCTTGTTTATTTTCTCAAAAAACCAGCTCCTCGATTGGCTGATTTTTTGTAATGTTTTTTTGGATCCAATCCTGTTGATTTCTTCTCTGATTTTGATTATTTCTCTTTTTCTACTAGATTTGGGTCTAGTTTGCTGCAAATTTTCTAGATCCTTGAGATGCATTGAAAGCTCATCTATTTGGTGCCTTTCCAGTTTCTTGATGTAGGCACCTATTGATATAAACTTTCCTCTTAACACTGCTTTTGCTGTATCCCATAAGTTTTGGTATGTTGTGCTGTTATCCTCATTTACTTCCAGAAAATTTTTGATTTCTCTTTTGATTTCTTCAGTGACCCATTGTTCATTCAGGAGCATGTTGTTCAATCTCCATGTGTTTGCATATGCTCTAGAGATTCCTGAGTTGCTAATTTCCAACTTCACTCCCTCATGGTCTGAGAAGTTGCATGGTATGATTCTAATTCTTTTGAATTTGCTGAGACTTGCTTTATGGCCTAATATGTGATCAATCCTAGAGTAGGTTCCATGTACTGCTGAGAAGAATGTGAATGCTTTACGTGTAGGATGAAAAGTTCTGTAGATATCTGTTAGATCCATTTGGGCTATAGTGTTGTTTAAATCTACTGTCTCCTTGTTGATCTTCTGTCCTTTCGATCTGTCAATATCTGTGAGTGAAGTATTGAAGTCCCCCAGTACTATTGTGTTGGGGTCTAAGTCTCCCTTTAAGTTTCTTAACAAATTTTTTAAATAAACCTGTGCCCTGTAATTAGGTGCATATACATTGAGAATTGTTATATCTTCCTGTAGTATTGATCCCTTAATCATTATATAGTGTCCCTCTGTCTCGCTTAACAGTTTTTGTGTTAAAGTTTATGTAGTCCGATATTAAGATGGTTACACCCGCTCTTTTTTCATTTCTGTTGGCATGGTATATCTTGTTCCATCCTTTTATTTTCAGTCTGTATGGATCTTCGTTGGAAAGATGTGTTTCTTGTAGGCAGCAAATAGATGGTTTTTGTTCCTTAACCCAATCAGCCAATCTCTGTCTTTTAACAGGACAGTTTAGACCTTTAACGTTCAATGTGACTATTGATAAGTGGTAAGTTTGCCCTGCCATTTGCCAGATATTTTCTAATGTATGCTTTGAATTCCCTGTGGTCTTTTGCCGTGAGGTTCCCTTCATTTACCTTCTTTCATGTTGATGGTCGTGTTTCTGTGTTTCTGTGTGTAACACGTCTTTAAGTATCTTTTGCAGGGCTGGACGAGTGGCAACAAATTCTTTCAATTTTTGTTTGTTATGAAAGGTCTTTATTTCCCCTTCATTCACAAATGAGAGCTTTGCAGGGTATAATATTCTGGGCTGGCAGTTTTTCTCTCTAAGTACCTGGGCTATGTCTCGCCATTCCCTTCTAGCTTGTAGGGTTTCTGTTGAGAAGTCAGCTGTAAGTCTAATTGGAGATCCTCTGAGAGTAATCTGACGTTTCTCTCTTGCACATTTTAGGATCTTTTCTTTTTGCTTCACTGTGGTGAGTTTAATTACAATATGTCGTGCAGAGGATCTCTTTTGGTCATGTTTATTAGGGGTTCTATGAGCTTCCTGGATTAGGATTTCTCTGTCTTTCTCCAAGCCTGGAAAGTTTTCTGCTAGTATCTCCCTACAAAGGCCTTCTAATCCTTTCTCCCTCTCCATACCTTCAGGAACACCTAGAACCCGGATGTTGGGTTTTTTAATAGTATCCTGTAAATTCCTGACTATATCTTTTAGTTTTCTAATTTCCTCTTCTTGTCTTTGGTTTGACTGTTTCCTCTCCTGTTCTCTGTCTTCTAGGTCCGATATTCTCTCTTCTGCTTCACCCATTCTGGTTTTAAGGCCCTCAAGATTGCTTGTCACTTGATCTATTGAATTCTTCAATTCATTAAGATTTTTTGTCACTATCGTAGCTTCTTGTTCTACTAGTTGTTTCATTTCGTTTTGATTTCTCCGTAGTACTTCATTCTCGCGAGAGAGATTTTCTATCTTATCCATTAAGGATTTCTGTAGTTCAAGAATTTGTTTTTGAGAACTTCTTAATGTTCTTATCAATTCTTTGAGATCTGCTTCTTGCATTTCTTCTATCTCATTATCTTCATAATCCTGACTTGGGGTGTCTTTTCCGTTTGGGGTCATCATAGCATCTTCCTTGATCTTGCTCCCTCGGAATCTGTTTTTATTTGGCATTTTTTTTTCCCCACACTCTTTCTCTGGGTTGTCAAGGTAACGGAGTTTGTGTGCGCGGTGTGTTCCCAGTTTTTGGATCCCCTTCAGGTTTCTACAGCCTCGGGTTTTTGGTTCCGTCTGCCTCAGTGATGGGCGGGCGCGCCTTGTCCCACTGCGTTTAATCTAGCTCGAATTAGCAGGGCGGGTGACGAGAGAGGCTAGTGTCCGTGCAGGCTCACCTCAATTGTGCTGTTTCCCCCGTGGGGGGTCTGCTTCCCCCCGCCAGTGTCTCGGGATCCCTGTATCGGCCCCCGTTCAAGCGCTCAGTTCCAATGGCGACTGTGTTCCGCCCGGCTTCCGGTTCAGCCGGCGGTCGCGCGCCGTCCCACTGTGTTCAGTCTAGCTCGAGTGAGCAGGGTGGGCAACGAAAGAGGCTAGTGTCCGTGTGGGCTCGCCTCAATTGTGCTGTTTCCCCCGTGGCATCTGCTTCCCCCCGCCAGTGTCTCGGGATCCCTGTATCGGCTCCCGTTTAAGCGCTCGATTCCAATGGTGACTGTGTTCCGTCCGGTTCCCGTCCCTCCCGGCAGCTCCCATGCCACTAAGGCACGATTTGCCGTTCGCAAACTTACTTTCCCCTAGGTCCTCTGCGTCTCATTCACTGGGTCCGGAAGAATTTCCACTGCATTTTTTTCCGTGAGATTTTTCCTGAGGCTACAGTAACTCTGTTTTTATAAAACTATCTTTTTGCGGACTGCTAGTGCGTGTCCTCACTATTCCGCCATCTTGGCTCCACCTACTGTTTCAATTTCTGACTCACTTATGGGTCTGTTTAGGTTTTCTATGTCTTCCTGGTTCAATTTAGGTAGATTGTATGTGTCAAGGAATCTATCAATTTCTGATTGATTTCCCTGTTTGCTGGCATACAACTCTTTGTAGTAATTTCTAATGATTTGTTTTATCCCTGTGATGTCTGTTGTTACATTTGCTCTTTCATCTCTGATTTTATTGATTTGGGTCTTTTCTTTTTTTTAGATAGTTGGGCCAGTGGTGTGTCAATTTTGTTCATTTTTTCAAAAAACCAGCTCTTCGTTTGGCTAATCTTTTGTAATGTTTTTTTTTTGGATCCAATCCTGTTGATTTCTTCTCAATTTTAATTATTTCTCTTCTCCTACTAGTTTTGGGTCTTGTTTGCTGCAGTTTTTCTAGATTCTTGAGATGAACTGAAAGCTCATCTATTTGGTGCCTTTCCAAATTCTTGATGTAGGCACCTATTGCTATAAACTTTCCTCTTAACACTGCTTTTGCTATATCCCATAGGAATGGAGTTGGAGAACTCAAGAGGCTTCCATAGCCTTGGAAACTCATGACAAAGGCCTCAGGTGACTAGTGATGCCATAAATAATAATATCAATTGATAAATCAACAACAGGAATCACTGTGCACTTACTCCCCATGTAGTATCTCTGTCCTTAATGTGTCATACTATGCGAATTAATGGTATAACTAGTACTCAAACAGTATTTTTCACTTTGTGTTTCTGTGTGGGTGCAAACTGTTGAAATCTTTACTTAGTATATACTAAATTGATCTTCTTTCTATAAAGATAATTGAAAATGAATCTTGATGTGAATGGGATGGGAGAGGGAGTGGGAGATGGAATGGTTGTGGGTGGGAGGGAGATTATGGGGGTGGGGGAATCCACTATAATCCAGAAGTTGTACTTTGGAAATTTATATTTATTAAATAAAAGTTAAAAAAAGAAAGAATTTGTCACTAAACATCCAGCCCTATAAAAGATGCTCAAGGATGTGCTAACACAGAAACAGGGACATCACTACAAAAGATGAAGGCAGAAAATCTCCCAGTAGAAGTTTAAAGGAAATTCGGTGTAAAAAATAGGAATATTTTTGGAAAAATGGCAAGGCAAAGTCGATATTTAACAAAAATTACCCTGAATATAAATGCCCTCATTTCTCTAGTTAAAAGACATAGACTGGATGAACGGATTATAAAAACAAAACCAATCTACTTGCTGCCTACAAGAAATACATATCACCAACAAAGATGCATGCAGACTGAGTGAAAGGATGGAAAAAGATATTCCATGCCAACAGAAACCAAAAACGAATTGGTGTAGCCCTCCTAATACTACACATAATAGACTTTAACACAAAAACTGTTAAATGAGGCAAAGAAGAGCACTACATAATTATTAAGGGATCAATTCAACAGCAAGATGTGATTATTATAAATTTACATGCACCTAACTATAGGGCACCTGGCTATTTGAAAGAAATATTAATGGATTTAAAGGGAGACACAGATTCAAATAAAATAGTAATAGGGGACTTCAATTCTCCACTTTCAGCATTGGACAGATCAGCCACAAAGAAAATAAGCAATGAAACAACAGAGTTAATCAACAGTGTAGTCTAAGTGGACCTAACATATCTACAGAGCTTTCCATCCTACAATCGCAGAATAAATATTCTTATCACCAGTGCATGGAAACTTCTCTGGAATTGGCCACATGCTAGGCCATAAAGCAAGACTCAGCAACTTCAAAAAAATCAAAATCATATCTAGCATCTTCTTGGGCCACAATGGAATGAAGTTGGCAATCCCCCAAAGCATGTGCAAAGACATGGAGACTGAACCACATGATCCTGAATGAGCAGTGGGTCATTGAAAAAATCAAAAGGGAAATCAAAAAGTTTCTGGAGACAAATGAAGAAATATTAAAATTAAAGAAGATATCAACAAAATTTAAATAAAAAAAATCTAAAAGATCAGCAAAATGAAAAGATGGTTTTCTGAAAAACTAAACAAAATTGACACACCATGGCCCAACTAACTAAAAAAAGGAGGAGGAATACCCTAATTAATAAAATTACAGATGAAAAAGAAAATATAACAACAGACATCACAGAAATAAAACAAGTCATCCAAAATTACTACACAGAGCTTTACACCAATAAACAGGAAACCTAGAAGAAATGAATAGATTCCTGGACACATATGACCTACCTAAACTGAGCAGTGAAGACACAGAAAACCTGAACAGACGAAAAACCAAGACAGAAATTGCATCAATAATAAAGACCCTCCCAACAAAGAAGAGACCAGGACTGGATGACTTCACTGCTGAATTCTATGAAACATTTAAATAAGAACTAGCTCCAATTCTTCTAAAGCTATTCAAAACAATTTAAAGGGAGGAAATCCTTCCAAATTCTTTCTATGAAACCAGTATCACCTTAATTCAAAATCCTGAAAATGATGCAATAGATATATGACTAGAGACCAATTTTCCTGATGAATATAGATGCAAAATGCAAAACAATATATTAGTCAATCAAATCCAACAACACATTAGAAAGATCATTCACCCAGACAAAGTGGGATTTATCTCTGGTATGCAACGATGGTTCAACATTCACAAATCAATCAATGTGATACATCACATTAGCAAACTGAAAAACAAAAACCATATGATTGTCTCAATAGATGCAGAGAAAACATTTGATAAAAGACAACACCCTTTCATGATGAAAACTTTAAGCAAATTGATAATACAAGGAACATTTCTCCATTATTCTTATTTTACTTATCTATTATTCTTTCATATTAATCCTATAGCTCCTTATTTAGCATAGAGTTTACCAAATGTGTATAAAATTAATGGAAGATAGATTTTAGTAAAAAATAAGAGTGATAATAAGAAAAGTAAGAAGAAAAAGGGTGGGAGTATGGGGAGGAATGTATGCTTAATGGGAAGAATTATACGCTATTAGATTTGTAAGTGTGAAACATGTGAAGTCTTTAACTATAAAGCAGAATGGTCCTGTACACATTCCTACAGAATTACTTCAAAAGGTATAGTTTAAAACCTTGCCATGGGATTCTAAATCCCTTTAAGCTTAGAAGTAGAAATAGCATTTCAAGTGTTAAAGGGATCATATGAATAGAATTCAGTGTTAAAGTGATCATATAAATAGGGATAAGTGTTTAGTAATAATAATAGACAGAATTAAAAAGGAGTGAATGCTCCAACATGGGAAGCAGGACATTCAGTAGACTCATAGAATGTCATTCACCTTAATTAGCACTCTGACCTCAGAATCAGCCTTTTAGGCATTATGTTCTGCCTGAAAAGTCCAGGGGAGCTATAATTACAGCACACTTGATCCTATTTATAAAGTCATTTTTAACACAATCCAATCTATATGTTCACTGTAACACTTAATATGATCACCTTATCATTTAAGATGACATTTTTATCACCCAGCTCAATGGAATTTGGTGTCCCACAACAAGTTTTTAAATGGTACCCTTAGAAAATAGTCCTTAGGAATGTAGGCAGAACTATACAGCTTTACAGTTACAAACTTCCTCCTTCCTCTCTTATTCGCACTCTTATTTCTTACTGAGATCCATCCTCAATTGTCTTTATACACATACAATTAACTCTGTTAAGTAAAGAGTTCAACAAATAGTATGAAGAGAAAAAAAAAATAAAAACAAAACAAAAAAAACTGTTCCATGACAGTCAAGAAGGGCAGCTCAAGCCATCCCTTCTCAAAGTGTCAATTTCTCTTCTGCAGATTTTGTTTTAGGTGCTCTACTTGTTCTTGCAGATCAAGGAGAACATATGGTATTTGTCTCTTTGGTATCTGCACCTCCATGTTTATTGCAGCTTAATTCACAATAGCTAAGACATGGAACCAGCCTAAAAGCCCATCAACTGAAGACTGAATAAAGAAATAACGGGATATATAACTATGGAATAAAATGCTGGCTTGGAAGATGGAAAAGAAATGAATTTTACCCAAGATATTTCAGAAGGAGCATGGCCAAAGTTTTCATGTCAGCCCATGAAGACTAATTCATCTGTGTACCTTCTGCCCTCCACAATTGTAAGATTGCAAATGTCTGTTTCTTCTATATGTGGGTTAAGTGTAGCACTTACTTAACTTGCAACACTTAACTTGCAGTAACTTGATACATTACAATAGGAAACTATTCCAGAAAAAAGAACAATAGGAGGCCTCCCTTCTAATGTAATCCTTAAGACTATACTTTCAAGGATCATTTCTATAGTTCGCTAATGTAATCCTTTCTCTAAACCATAAAAATGAACTCTTTAAAAATATTCTTGATTTTACACAATTTAAATTTTTTAAAATATCCAAGACATTTTTAAAATATCCTGGGTTTCTCTGGAGCCCTTCTGTGCATTTTTTCTCTAGCCGTAACTTTAAAATATCCTATCATCTGAGTAACAGGTCCAAAGTGAAACATTGCATAAGTCCATACTTTATTTGAAGTAGTACATCCTAATCATGTCCTCTAAAAGCCAATCATGCAATTACTCTTTGCTCATGAATAGATGTATCATTCTCAATTGTGGGAGCCTCAGGAGCAGGAAGTGCTTATCACCCATCTGTGTACCTTCAAGGCACAGTACTAGGCCTGGCCCACAATGTGCAATGCTGTTGAGCTAAATTATTAAACTGGACTAAGTCACAAATTATTCATGTGTCTTCTGATTTATTGGTTCAACATTTACTGGGAATTATGAGCTTGCTGCTAGAGGGGATAAAAAGATGAATAAGATTGCATTCCTCTCACAGAAAGATCTGCAATTAATATTGGAGATAGATATATAAACTAATAATTACAATAAGAAAACACACTAACACATTTGCATATGAAATGTTATGAAGGCACTTAAGGTGTGATGAGTAAGAGAGTGAAAATGCCGCTAAAATTCAAAGGATGAGTATTCAAGAAGCAGAGAATCTGGCATGAGGAAAAGGGATTAACAAGTGCGATGGCATGGAGACACAAATAATTATGCTATTATTACTAGAACATTAGTAACCAATATTTACATCATACTAAGGTCAGGCTCTGTTATAAGTTCCCCCACCCCCAACTAATACACATATACACATACTATCTCTCTTTTTCTCATTTAATAGTCATAAAACTCTATGAGGTAGGTACTATTTTTATTTCCATTTTATATAAATAAATGCTGAGGCATAGAGCAGTTAAATAACTTAGCAAAATTCACACAAGTAATAAGTGATAAAGAGAAGGTTCAAGCCCAGGTGTCCAGAGTCCATAACCATCACATAACTTTGTGCATTTTGGAAGAGATGTTTAGGAGCTGGTGCTGTGATGTGGTAGGTGAAGCCACCCTCTGCAATGCCAATATCCCATATGGTGCTGATCCAGCTCCCTGCTAGTGGCCCTGGAAATGCAGCAGAAGATGGCCCAAGTGCGTAGGCCCTATCACCTGCATGAGAGACCAGGGTAAAGCTACTGGCTCCTGGCTTTGACCTCACTGGCTGTTGCGGCCATCTGGAGAGTGAACCAACAGATGGAAGATATTTCTCTCTTTGTAACATGACTTAAATAAATAAATCTTTTTTAAACAATAGATGTTTAAATATTATCAACTTGGGGGTGGATATTATGGATTTCTGCATCCTGTATCAGAATGCATAGGTTTGAGTACCAGTTCCACTTCCGATTCAGCTTCCTGCTAATGTGCGCCCTTTCAGGTAGCAAGTGATAGCTGAATTATTTGAGTCCCTGTTACCTATGCAGGAGACCCAGAGGGAGTTCCAGGCTTCTGCCTTCAGCTTGGCCCCATCCAGTCTGCTGAGGACATTTAAGAAATGAACCAGCTGAAAGAAGATTTTTCTCTCTTACTCTCATTCTCCCTACCCCCCTCCTTCCCTTTGACATAAATAAAAATAAATAAAACTTCATCAGTAAAAGAAGTGCTAGCTATTCTTTGAGGCTGAAATGAATGTAGATTTCTTTGTAGTAAACAGTGTCAGTGAATGAGACTAGCCAGGTATGTTGGGACAAGTTTGTCAGTATCCCCAGATATGAGGCCAGTTAGGTCTGCACCAGGTGGGTAGTTGCTCCCAGCATTTATTTATACAATTTTCCATGCATTTTGAGGACACTCTCATATGAGGCAGTGAAAGATCCCTGGGTATAAGCAAATTATTCAAAATGTAATGCTATGGAAAAAAGCATGTTGACGAGCATTCTGCTCAGAAAACATTCTGAATGTGTTAGCAAAAGAAACTGATCAGCTACTGGAAACAGTCAATGATGCCCCAGAGGAGTGTGCTCTCCGGCAGCAACAGATGGTTTCTAACCACTAAGGTAAAATTAACATACAGTATCATTTTATATGTATATGTACAAATTTTGATGACTACACACACCTGTGAAATCATCTCCCACCACAAAAGAAGATACAGAGTATCTCCATCTTCCAGAAAGTTCACTTGCTCCTTCCAGATAACTCTCTCGCCTAGAGTATCTTTTCTTTCTCCATAGAGTTGCACTACCTATATTTGATTTGAATATAAAAAGCAGTATACAATATGAAGTTTTTATGTCTAGTTTCTGCCACTTGCAAGGATTTCGGGTGCTTGGGGGACACATTGCTGTAACAGTTATCTCTTCTTTTTGATTCTGTGCATATATCTGTCTGTGTGCACGTGTACATATGCCTGTTCTTTCAGCAGGAAATAATTTTGAAACTATAGTGTTCATTTATCTTTCACTACATTTACTCATCCACATGCAACACATTCTTTATTATAGAGTCATTCTAAGCAATATATGACAGACACCCAGTAAGCTGAGGTATCCTCTATCTGCAAGCCACGGTTCACCTGCGCCAGTGCCTGTCAGGTGCGACACACATACTCTCAATATGTCACAGCATTATAGTCTTTTTCAGAACATCTCTCATGTAGGCCTTTCCAACATAGTAGCTTGGCTTCAGTTTGTGGTATCAGTTCTGGAAAGCATAGCCACTAAAGATGTCCAACTAAAATAACATATGAGAAGGATGTGACTATAAAACTCTGACCCAGCCCTTAAAAGAACCTATTTTACTGTGTTTTCAGCTATTGTCATAAAACAAAGCAAGATCTGGTAGGACATAAACATCTTAATATATGAGATTAGAAGATCAACAATCTATTATTTTTCAGCCCAGAAAGTCCCGAAAGAGCTTAACTTTATCTTCTTCTTGCTGCAACAGGCTTTGTCATTTGGCTAGCTCTCACTTTAACCATGAACTCTACCTCTATTGAAATAAAAATGGTTGGTCATGATGTAGATTCATTTTAATACAATGCATGGTCCTACTGTTTATTTGGTGAGAATGGCCCTCAATTCAAGCATACAGGAAAAACCTAAAAGACAAGCCAAACTGAAGTAGAGAGAACCATTTCTAGTGGTTTTTTTTTTCCATCTTGTAATGAGTACATTTCCAGAAACCTCACTACTCAGATTTATCCCATAATTAACTATATTAATTCACTGTGGGTGATTGCCCTACTGTTCATATTGCCCCCAGATTTCAATTAAGTGATTCTTATTTGAACACTTTTTCAAAATTAGAAATAAATTATGAATCAGTTTTCTGTTATGGAAGAATCAGGGGGGTAGGCATTGGTCACCTTGGTTAAGATGCTGCCTAGGACATCCTTGTCCCACATCGGAGTTCCTGGATTTGAGTCCTGGCTACACTTGTAATCCCAGTTTCTTGCTAATGTTTACCCTGCCAGGCCGCAAACAATGGCTTCAGCACTTGGGTCCCTGCCACCCACATGGGAGACCTGGACTGGTTTCCTAGATCCTGGTTTTGGCATGGCCCAGCTCCAGTGATTGCAGGCATATATGAATTGAATCAGCAAATGAAAGATGTTTCTCTCTCTGTCTCTGTCTCTGTCTCTGTCTCTTATTCTCTTTCAAGTGAATTAAAAGCAATTATTTAAGATATTTGAAATAAATAGTAAATATTTATTAAATGCAAATTATAATTGTATCAAATATCTATAAATATTAAATTTATATATTAAATTAAATATTAAAATGTTTGCTAACAATTAAGTCTGGATATGTAAAAATCTTAAACAATAA
Organism: Sylvilagus floridanus; assembly: GCA_949820135.1. Lineage (NCBI taxonomy): Eukaryota > Metazoa > Chordata > Mammalia > Lagomorpha > Leporidae > Sylvilagus > Sylvilagus floridanus. The sequence goes on from OX463241.1 coordinate 107,020,090, forward strand.
TTTTTAAAATAGAGCAGTACTGTATCCCACAATTTATGAACTATGAAAAGTACTTACAAAAGTCTAAAAAGTCATAAGCATGGGTTATGTGACATTTTGTGTGCCACTGCCTAATCAGAGTTGTCAACCTAAGGGATGTCTGGAACAGAGCTGTGGTTGGCTCTACCGGGAAGTTGACTTCATTTGGAAGATAGCAGGCCTCCAAGTCATCGGGGGAAATGCATGCTGGTTCTGGCCTTGTAATGCTTTCATTAGTTTTGCAAAGCATTTATCTAACATCTGTGAGCACTAACTGCACTGTCTCAGAGTCAACAGGAAAGGCAGGCTGTCTGTGTGTTAGATTTTCATAGTCATGGATGGTTAGTTCTGCAAGCACGGCAAGATTAGCCACACACAGTGAAAAGCAGTACACACAGGTTCTAGTTGAAAACAAAAGGCTCCTTCTGCAGCATAACATTTGATGCAGAATTCCGTGTGTCAGCACAACTTTCATTAAAATATAAGCACGAACTGCTGCTGTGATGTTAGGATGCTTTAGAGCCTCCTACATAGAGGGAGAAGACTGCAAACTATTGTAAAACCAGAGCCATTTATCCAATCAGGTGGGAAATCAATACAACCTTTACTGGGAAAAGAAAGAAAGGTCAACATAGAATATTTGCTCTTGTGACTCGGTCTGTTTACATGAATTTGAGTATTCATGAACTTAAATGACACCCTCAGAATTATCATATGTCCTTGGGCTAAATGCAATATATTTAATAGATCCTACCCCAATTGCCTATATAAGGGCTGAATAAGGTCATTTCTGTGAAATAACCTACATTATTCACACTAATGGTAATACATCAGCTAATTGCTGACAATAAGCTGGCTAATTTCGTATTTCTCTTCAAATTAGTTCACAAAAATAATGAATCAAGACTTAATTTGAAGTCATTTAATTTTTATACATCTAAACATAAAAACAATGTAAGAATCTTGAAGTAGCCTAAGAATCTCCTCTTTATAGCAAGATTAATTAAAGTTGTGTTTACAGAATGGTATGTTGTTATGAAATATTATTGAGGTATAGGATAATAATTAGAGACAAGGAAATCTGGGCATTGTATCTTTCAACTTCCAAAAAAATCTCGATAGCATTTCTTTATTAATCAGAGCATAGCCAACTCATCTGCAATATTAGGCTCCACATGCATGAATTCTTCCTGTCTCAAGTTCCCTATGAAACTTTAGCAGGGGTGGGGTGGGGCACAGCAGGCACCACTTATAACACTATAATCCTGCATCAGAGTACCAGCTGAGATCCTGATTATGCCACTTATGAATCAGCTGTCTGCTAGTACTTGGTAAGGCAGAGGAGGATGGCCCAATTTCTTGGGCCTTTGCCACCCATGTGTTTCTGGCTCCTAGTTCCAGATAGTCTCTCCTCTCCTCTCCTCTCCTCTCCTCTCCTCTCCTCTCCTCTCCTCTCCTCTCCTCTCCTCTCCTCTCCTCTCCTCTCCTCTCCCTTCTTCCCTCCCACTCTCCCTCTCTCTCCCTCTCCCACTCTTACCCTACTTTTCAATTAAATAAATAAATCTTTTTTCAAAAAATGTTTCATGAGGGGACAGTATTGTGGCTCAGCGCATTGATCTGCCACCTGTCATACCAGAATCTCATATCAGAACACCTGGCTGCTCCTCTTCAGATCTACCACCCTGAGAATGTGCCTTATGGGCCTTAAAAAGCCACAGAAGATGGCCCAAGTGGGCCCTGCCATCCATGTGGAACACCCAGATGGAGTTCCTGGCTCCTGGCTTTGGCCTGCGCCAGAACTGCCCAGTACAACCATTTAGGGAATAAACCAGCAGAGGGAAGATCTCTTTCTCTCTGTCTCTCCCTTTTCTCTGTCACTCTGCCTTTCAAATAAGTAAAATACATCTTATAAAAAATGTTCCCTGAGACCACAAAAATGCTACCAAATGCTGAGTGGATTCTGATAGCTTATTTTTATTATTTCTTATAAACCTGTATTTATTTACTCTTACTATATTTGAAGTGCAGAGACATGAGAGTGGAGAAAGATATCTTCCACCTCCTGGTTCACTTCCCAAGGGCCCTCAACAGTTGGAGCTGGCTCAGATCAAAGCCAGGAGCCTGGAACTTCTTCTGGGTTTCCATTGTAGGTGGCAGGGACCCAAGACCTATAGTCATCACCCTCTGACTCTAAGGATGCACATCCGTAGGAAGTTGGATCAGAAGTGGAAGAGCCAGGACCCAAACCAGGCACTCCAATATCAGTTAGAGGTGTCCAAAGTGGAAATTTATTTACTGCTCAAAATGTCTGTCCAAACAGCTGATTTTGAAAGATAAGACCTACTTATTATAGAAAATGTGAAAAGTTTAAAAAATAATCTAATTGTTATATCTATTTGCAGTTAGGATTTAACTGTACATAAAATTTCTATTCTACTTCTAAAGAAATAATAAAATATTAGAAACAGTTGAAAAATACCACTTTAATTATTATATGATATTTTATTATTTTATTGTTGTTAGGTATTTATATTTTCTTTAAATACCTACTATGGGGATGAATATCTTTTGAGCATTGCAGCATGATTGAGTAAGCATGAACACCATAATTCAGACAAGGACTATTTCAAATTTTACTTACTTCTTCAAAAACATTTGTTGATCTAGGATGAGATATTTAACCTTTCCCAGTCTCATGTAACTCACATTTTAAGTGGGTGGGTTATCTATCTTATCAGGCTATTATGACAATTAAGATGAAATATTTAGAGTATCTAAACTAATTCTTGAGCTCTAAAATTATGATTAAATTGCTTGTTTATTAATATGATTGTTTCCACCATCTTCGTCTTTCAACCTCTTATGGCCTTAGGACAAATTCCACATGGTAGCATTATTGAAGGACATTTTTAGTAATTCATGACTCACATATTCGATGTCTTTAGAACTTCTTACATTTAGTCTACAATGTTGATTTATCATTATAATTCTGCTTACTCTTCCTTTATATGCTTTATATAATTTATGCAGCATTTTGATATATTTGACATGATTAAATTAATTTGAGTAAAACATCGTGCTGATTTTCAATATATAGTGAATATCCTATTCAATTCATCAGCCTAGGAAATGCATTTGGTATTACTGTTACTGCTCTTACTTTTTATGTGTATTTTGCCAGATAGATTTTTACCAATCTGTTTTATTTTCTATCACAGGGCACTGCGCGTTTTAATTATACACAGCATATGACCAAGTCTTGTTCTATATTTCATATGAGTATTGCTATATCCTAATGGGTTTCTATGTTTTGTTTGGCAACTTTTAATAATGGCTTTGCTTCCAAGAATGAAGTAGGAAGACTGCTATTAATACTACACCTAGGGCAGAGGACTCTAGGAGTTAAGCCACAGAATACTGCAGCTTGAAGCTGTATTGCCCTTGGTGGTGTGGGTGTCTCCAGCAACTAAGGCTGGTTCAAGGAAGACACCAGCATGAAGCAGATACAAAGGACAGGGCAGGGGTGGATAAAGAAAATAAAGGAGGGATTCCAAAATGGCTGAATAGGGAAAAAGACATGCTGCTTTTGAACAGGGAAAATCAGCAGAAGAAAAGAAGAGGCAGTGCATTCCCAGGAGAGAGTTGGAGAGATGTTTGCGTAGAAATTCTATAGGAGAGGGACACTGTGGAGTGGTATGGAAGGTGTAAACGTGCATCAACAAGGGGAGACACCACAGCCAGGAACTGGAAGAGATACCAGCTTTGGAGAGTGAGGTCAGAGCAGACTGTGGCAGCCCATGATATAGCCTGAAGAAGAGGCTTGTGGACCACACTGTCTTTGAGTCCAGCCTGGAGCCCTAGTAGGGGCTGGATACCCACCTCATCCAGGGAGAGAAAAAGACATTTCTTTCTCCTCATCCCCAGACAAGGGTGTCCAGCAAATGGCATGAGGATGGTGCTATTTTAACACAAGTAAAGGCTATGGTGATACTTTGGCTTTCATGTAACCAGAGGGTTTTACCAGAGGGAAAAATCTGCATTCCTCACAGATTTGAGTCTGGTTGGGAGGGTTGACAGGAGACTGGACATCCACGTAGGACTGTGAGGTGTCCCCATCCTCTCAACATATCACAGGATACTGGGCTCTAACTGTCAAGGCAGATCACCCACAGACAACTGGTACTAGAAACAACTGTGCTTTCTCTGGAGATGGGGCAGACTTGTTGGGTGGAAAGGGGATCCTCTGCACCCCATAACTGCAGGAGCCTTGTACACTGTGACTGTGGGAATTCTGTGACTGCACCATAGGGCATGGAATGCAGCTAGGTATCTGGGTAATCATTGTGTCAGGTGTCAGAAACTCAAATTCCATGATGGCTTGGGGTGGGCCACTGCAGAAGGTCACTTGCTCAACTGAAGACTACACAGATCCTTTGTGCAGTTCATATGCCACCGTGGTTGTACCCACTGTGGGCTAACACCAAGGCATTGATCACCTTGGAAGAGACGAGGTGAATTTGTGATTATGTCAACGGAAGTGGTCATACCCTCCCCCTTGCTGAAAATAGAGATATACCACATCCAACTTAAAGCATTGACCAGATCTCCCTGGCCACACCTAGCACACGCCTCTGGGTATTCACCAAAAGAGCAGACACTCTATATCACAGAAGCATAGTCCAAAGATAAAATCCACCAAATGAAAAAAACCTACAAATATTTCCCCCAAATGCCTAAAAATAAACCAGGAATTACAGAAACAAGAAAAAGGAAAACAACATTACTCCCCAAAATGGATACAACAAAACTTCAATATTAGAATGTGAAGATAAAGACATTGATGAAATGCCTGAGAAAGAATTTAAAAGAATGATCACAGGATTACTTAGAAGCAATGAGAAGCAAATTCAAGACTTAAAGAAAATCACACATGACGTGGATTAAAAATTTCCCTGTGAAACTGAGATTTTGAATAGAAATCAAAGTGAGAATGTTCTCTCAGGATAGTTTGAAAAAATTGCTGGATACAAAATAAACACACACACACACACACACAAACAAAATAGCCTTTGTACACACAGACAATACAAAGGCCGAGAAAGAACTTGTAAGACAGCCTCATTCGCAGTAGCTACAAAAAATTTAAAAATCCTGGAATAATTTTAACCAAAGAGATGAAATGCATTCATGATGAAAATTACAAAATGTTAATGGAAGAAATAGAATTATACACCAAAAATGGAAAAATCTTCCATATTCATGGATTTAAAGTATTAATCATCAAAATGTCCATACTACCAAAAGTAATTTACATATTCAAATCAATCCCAAACAAACTACCAACAACATGCTTCCCAGATATAGAAAAAAAGGATGCTAAAATGCATAGGGAAACACAAAAAAATCCCCAATTAGCTAAAGCAATTTTAAACAACAAAAACAACACTAGTGGCATCACAATTCCTGACTGCAAGACATACTACAGGGCAACTACAAGCAAAACAATCTGTTACTGGCACAAAAACGGGCATGTAGACCAATAGAACTGAATGGAAACTCCAAAAATGAATCCACACGTCTACAACCAACTAAGCTTTGACAAAGGAGGCAAAATCAATCCCTGGAGAAAGGATGTCAACAAATGATCCTTGGAAAAGTGAATCTCTGTGTATCAAAGTATGAAACAAGACCCCTACTTTACACTTTATACAAAAATCAACTGAAGGATCAAGGATCTAAATTTACAACCTGACATCATCAAAGCACTAAGGAAAACATTGGAGAAACGTGGCAAAACATTGGGATAGGCAAAGACTTCTTGGAAAAGAACCCAGAAGCATAGGTAATCAAAATTGACAAATGGAATTACATCAAGCTGAGAAGCTTCTGCACTGCAGAGGAAACACTGAGCAAAGCGAAGATGAAACTAGCAAAATGGGAAGAAAATATCTGTAAACTATGCAACTGATAAAAGATTAATATCCAAAATCTATAATAATCTCAAGAAACTCATCAACAAAACAAACAATCCATTTAAGAAATGGACAAAGGACTTTAACAGGGATTTTTCAAAAGAGAAAATTCAAATAGCCTACAGACACATGAAAAAATACTCAGGACCACTGGATCAGGAAAATGCAAAATGAATCCACAATAAGGTTTCATCTTACCCCAGTTAAAATGACTTCATGCAGAAATCAAAAACAATAAATGCTGGCAAGGATATGAGGAATTCACTGTTTGTGGGAATGTAAACTAGATTAGCAATTGCGTAAGACAGTATAGAGATAACCCAGAAAGCTGAAAATAGAACTACCATATGACCCAGAAATCCCACTCCTGGCAATATACCCAAGGGAAATAAAATCATCATAAGAGTTATCTGTGCAGCCATGATCATTGCAGCTCAGTTCACAATAGCTAATATATGGAATCAACCCAGATGTCCATCAACTGATGACTGGATAAAGAAAATATGGTATATTTGTATATACTGTGGAATCCACCCAGCTGTAAAAAGAATGAAATCCTGTTTTTTGCAACAATATGGAAGCAACTGGGAACCATTATACTTAGTGAAATAAGCCAGTCCCCAAAAGACAAACATCATGTGTTTTCTCTGATCTCTGATAGGATTATCTCAATGGATGCAGAGAAAGGATTTGATAAAATGCAACATCCTTTGGTGATGAAAAGAGAGTACCAAAATAAAGTACTAAAAGTGTAATGTATATGAACGAAATTTACATTTTGTATTTTATGATTGTTTACATTCTTTGTCTCTACTGTTGATAAACAGTGTGTTTTTTTCTTCTTCTTCTTACTATTTGTTGAACTCTTTACTTAGTATAGAGTTAATATATATAAATATAAAGTCAGTCAAAAGCAGATCATTGTGGCCAGCACCATGGCTCTTTGGATAATCCTCCACCTGCGGTGTCCGTACCTCGGGTTCTAGTCCGGGTAGGGGAGCCATATTCTGTCCCGGTTGCTCTTCTTCCAGTCCAGCTCTCTGCTGTGGCCAGAGAAGGCAGTGGAGGATGGCCCAAGTGCTTGGGCCCTGCACCCACATGGGAGACCAGAAGGAAGCACCTGACTCCTGGCTTCGGATTGGCAAGAGCGCCAGCCATAGCAGCCATTTTGGGAGGTGAACCAATGGAAGGAAGGCCTCTCTCTCACTCTCTCTCTCTCTCTCTCTCTCTCTAACTCTGCTTGTCAAATAAAGCAAATCATTGCTAAACTTAACAGAAGGAATAAGAGAAGGAAAAGGAGGAAGGGTGGGAAGGTGGGTAGGGTGGGAAGTATCACTATGTTCCCACATTTGTATATGTGAAATTCATGAAATTTGTTTACATTAAGTAAAATAAACAACATAAAAAAGAAAAATAAATATTAAAAATAACAAAAACAGATGGACTCAAAACTGAAACATTTGCACAAAAAATGGCTGGACTGACATTCTACAGACATGAAAACAGTTCAAGACTTTTTTTCTTTTTGTACAGATATTCAAGTGAGAAATATAATTCTAAGGATAGGAACTTCCTGTTGAGATTCTTAAGACTGGGTTCAAATCATATGGTCTATGGACAACTAAATTTTTGGGTAAGGACTTTCTGTTCAATCATGGCATTCTATCGATGTTCACTTTTCTGACTGTGATCATTGTGCTGTGATTATGTGGGAGAGCACTCTGATCCTTTTTTTTTTTTAATAAAAACTCTATTTGCAGCAAAAGTGATATTCATGGGCATTTTTTATTATTATTTTAGTTCCCAGTCCTATAGTTGAAAGGCAAAGAAATTTGTGGTAAATGTGGGGATTCTCCTTATTTATCAAAGATAGAGATTATTACTGACCACTTGATTCTCCCACTAATCTGGATTGCATGGAGTTAAGTCCTCATTCTGCACAGAGAAGAATCAATTCTGGGTGTGACACACAATCTTCAGGTGAACCTACAATGATATGGTACATAAGAACAGAAACCCTCAGGTTCCTACCAGTAACACTGAGGGTAAGCTAGGACCAAGAAAAGATCACTCTTCCAGAAGCATTCAAGACAAGGAGGGCAGAGTAGGAGATTTGCTCCTGTAGACAAAGCCTGTTGCTAAGGTTGGGAAAATCAGTAACATAAAATAAAATAAGACATCAATTGCCCATGATCCAGCCAGAAGTAGATTAAGCCTCAGCACTCACATTTAATCACTGTGTCATCTGTCTAATTAAATAAGTTTTGCTGCTTCAAATAAAATTCTCAGTTGTTTGAGAAAAAAAAGTTTAGTTTTTCTTGTTGGTTTCCAGTTTTATTGCATCATAGAAAAGATACCTGATGTTATTTCTATTCTTTCAAATTTATTCAGATTTGTTTTGTGACCCAACTTATAATCTATACTGGAAAATGTTTCATGCGCCATTCAGAATATGTGCCATTCATTCTGTAGCAGTTGGATGAAAAGTTCTGTAAACATCTGTTAGGTGCAAAATTACCTAGGTTGTAATTGAACTTTGTTGTTTCTTTGTTGATTTTCTATCTAGACAATATGTTCATTTCTGAAGGTTAGGTACTAAAGTCCCCTACTATTATTGCATTGGAATCTCTGTTTTTAGGTATTTTTAGATTAATTTTTAGATTTACCTTATATATTTGGGTGCTCCAATATTGGGAGAGTATACATTTTGTAATTGTTTCCTCAACTTGCTAGATTGAATCCTTATTTATCATCTAAAGACCTTCCTTTTCTCTTTTTACTGCTTTTGATTTAAAAAGTATAGCTACTTATGCTATCTTTTGTGTTGCATTTGACTGGAATATTTTATCACATTTTTTCATGTTCATGTTATTTGTGTTCTCAGTGGTAAAGTGAGTTACAGAGTTCGTCCGGTGCTTTAATCCATTCATTCTGTCACTCTAGATCCTTTGATTGGATCTAGAATTGAATCTAGATAGACTGAATTGAATCCAGAATTGATCTAGACTGAATTTGGTCAATCAATGTTTAAGGTAATTATTGATAGGCAACACCTTCCTACTGACATTCTGATGCTTGCTTTTTATTTTATTGTAGCTCTGTCCTTTCTCCCTCCTCTAAAATATTCATTGTGCTTAAGTGATTTTTCACTAGTAGTGCACCTTGAGCCTTTGCTTATAATTTTCGGTAGGTCTATTTTAGGTTTTCCTTTGTGGTCCCGTGAGACTTAGAAAAAAAATTTTTGGTGGTGGCTTTTTGGCATAATTACTAAAGCCACCACCTGAAAGCTAGCATCCCAAATGTAGTCTGATTCATGTCCCAGATCCTCTACTTCCTATCCAGATTCCTACTAATGGTATGAAAAAAAGTAGTGAAAGATGCCTCAAGTGCTGGGGCCCCAGTCCCCCACGAAGGAGACCTGGAAGAGACTGCTGACTCCAGGTTTCAGACTGGCCCAGCCCTGGCCATTGCAGCTATCTGCGGAGTCAACCAGCGGATGGAAGATCTCTCTCTCTCTCTGTCTGTCTCTCCCTCTCTGTAACTCTTTCACATAAACAAATAAATCTTTTTTAAAAATGTCTTTCGGTCATAGTACGAGGTCTTGAACATTTTAACATTGGTTATAAAGATATGGAAAGAAACAAACTGAAAGCAATGTGATAAGAAATCTTAATAAACCACTCTACTTTTGTGTTCTCTTCCTTCCTAAATTTTGAATTTTTGATATTATTTTACCTATTTCTATATTGTCTGTGTAAAGATTTTAATATACTACTTATAATATTTTTAGTGTTCACAGTAAAGACATAAATTGTTTACAAACCGTATTGACTCTATTAGAACATTCCAAATTTGCTTGAATATTTATACTCACCACTGAGTTTTCTACATTATGATATTGTCTTCTTACTTGTCAATGTCTCCTTCTTTTATTTTGAAGAACTCCCTTTAGCATTTCTTATAAGGCAGATTTGGTGGTGACCAATTCTCTCAGCTTTTCTTTGGGAATGTCTTTATCTCTCATATCTGACAGGTAACCTTACTGGATACAATATTCTAGGCTAGAAATTGTTCTCCTTTAGTACTATAAATGTCTCACTCCACTCCCTGATGCCTGTAAAATTACTGTTGAGAAATCTGCAGTTGAATAAATTGGGACTACATTATGTATTATTTGCTTCATTTCTTTGTAGCTCAGAGAATTTTCTATTTACCTTTTGCCTTAGAGAGCTTGATTATAATACATCTCGGGGTAGACTTGATTGTACTGAACCTGACGGGTGACATCTGACCTTCCTGTACATAGACAGTTGTATCTTTATCTAGGTTTGGGGTGTTTTATATCACTATCTCTTGAATATTCTTTCTACCCACTGGGCATTCATAAGTACCTCTTAAACCCAGATAACTCAAATATTGGCACATTGCATGCTTTTCCTTATTTCCCAATAGGCTTTCTTCATTCCTCTTGATTATTTTTTTCTTTTCTGTGTATTTTCAAGCTGCCTGTCAATGAGTTCACTGATTCATTTTCTATGTGATATATCCTGCTATTTATGGCTCTATCATGTTTTCAATTTCACTTAGTGCACTTTTCAGTTGAAGGGTATCTGCTTAATTTGGTTTAATTATTTCCATATCTCTATCAAGTGTGTTAGAATATCGAATTGTTTCCCTATGTTCTCTTGAATTTCACTGAGTTTAATTAAAATGCCTTTTTGAAATCTTCATCTGATTATTTGGAAATTTCAATCATAGATGATTCATTTCTGGCACCTTATTTTGTTCAGTAAGTGACATCCCGGTTCCCTGAAAGTTCTTGGTGCTTATTGGTGTCTGACATAGTCTGCACAATGAAGGAATAGTTTTAGTAATCCAGATTCATCTATGGATATCCTATCTATGGATATGAATAATCCTATTCATCTATGGATATGCTATCTATGGATATGAAAATTCTAAGTCATCTATTCTGTCAGCCTACAGATACTTTAGCTATTACAGCACTAGATAGCACACTAAGTCATGATTTGTTCCAGGTCTATTGTTGATATGTTTTTACTGATTCAGTTCTACAATAATTCAATTTGTCTCAAGCTGCAGTTGATGTATTGTTCAATATGAACAATGGACATGCCTAAAACAGGGTTATTCATCCCCACAAGCCTCTTTACAGGCATGTGGTAAGCTCAATCCCTTGTTCTGTATAAACACAATGCTAGATCACATTCGGATCCCACAGCTCAACAAGGCCAGTGTAGCCTGGATTTAGGATCAAAGCCAACCCTGCTATGGTCTGTCTGCTGCTGAGGTAAGTGAATGCCTGAGATTTCTCCTAGCCACTGATGAGGCTGGTTGGAGTATTATGCTGTTTAATCAGGACCATGCAACTCCACTGGGCACTAAAGCAGTTTCAGAGGATCTGTCTGCTGGTACTGGCCTGGGATCAGGGACCACTGGGACTTGCTTGACATTTAGTTTTATTAGCCTGGCACTGAGTCTCCAAATATCCCTGTAAGTCCTTGCTGTCTGCTCACAGTTGTAGAAGGAGTGATAGAAGCAATCCTATGGCCAGTGCCGCGGCTCACTAGGTTAATCCTACACTTGCGGCACCTGTACCTCGGGTTCTAGTCCCGGTCGGGGCACGGATTCTGTCCCGGTTGCTCCTCTTCCAGTCCAGCTCTCTGCTGTGGCCTGGGAGTGTAGTGGAGGATGGCCCAAATCCACATAGGAGACCAGGAGGAAGCACCTGGCTCCTGGCTCCTGGCTTCGGATCAGCACAGCATGCTGGCCGCAATGCGCCAGCCGTAGTGGCTACTTGGGGGGTGAACCAACAGAATAAGGAAGACCTTTCTCTCTGTCTCTCTCTCTCACTAACTCTGCCTGTCAAAAAAAAGCAATCCTAGCTACCCAGTTAGGCCCTAGGTGTACCGCACTCTGATCTCAGTCATCAAGCCCTGTGCAATCTTGAGGGTATATAGTAGCCCAAATAAATGTGGGCCAAAATATGTCTATTTCACCCAGTTGGATTCCACTTGATTTGGGGCACCTCTGGAGTCTCTATCCATAAGAACTCCCCTCTGTATGGAAACTTAGGATCTATCCAGCATTGGGCTTCGTCAGTCCAGCAATGACTTCTAAGTCAGGCCAATGGCCACCTGCTATCTGCCCAAGTTTGGAGGAGGGTGAAAACGCAGCCCCTTGGCCATGAAGATTGTCCATATTTTCTGGCTCCCAAAAAGTCTCAGGAGTATCAACTAGGCAATGTGAGGCCAGGAATGATGCCCACCAGAATGAGTCTGACCCACTGGGGCACAGGCCTTTGCCTGATGCCTGGTAATTCTCTAGAGGTTCAATTTGTAAGCACTGGCTACTGGGTAGGCCTTTGAACTTCAGCAGATGCCAGGTCTCAGTACAGGAAGACTGTCTCTGAACTCCAAGAAACAGTCCTAATCTCCATTTCCAATGCTCTCTGCATGGTTGGAGTTTCACATTCTGCTGGCATTTGGGGGAGGGCTGATGGAGGACACCTGGCTGTGGAAGAACCCTATATTTACTCCACAGGTATAGGTTTGAGGACAGGTACTGGAGTTTTCAGCACAACTGAAATTTTTTGCAGTGGTCCTGGCACAATTCATGCTCCTTCTTCTAAGTGAAGGCTTCTCTTCAAGGGCCAAGCTCCTTGAAGCTGGGGGCAAGTGACAAAGTCAACTCCTTGCTTTTTGTCAATGAGACTTTTCTTGTGATTATACCAACATGGGGCATTTTGGACTCTCCTCTGGTTTTCACAGTTCTTGTGAAGGTGACTTGGTGTGTGCATAGCTATTTAAAATGGTGTCTCTTGTTGGCAGGCGATCACCAGAGTCTGTCAGACACCATCCTTGTTCTGCCTCTGAAGGATAAAATTTTCATCCCTTTAGAAATGCTAAACATATCCATGTGTTTCATGAAAAAAGACTGAAGTCTCTTCCATTTCCAGGTACAAATGCAAAGTCCCTTATTAATGTGAAATATTATTTCAGGCCCACACCTGGTGACTTAACAATAAAGAGGTCCACTCTTAAAATAAACAATATGAAAAGGTAGCAGAGACAAGATAATAGTAATAAAACTTCCACCTGGAATAAAGGGAGAATTGTAAATTAACCATAGGAATCAAGGAAAGATTCTGAGAGAAGAACATGTTACTTTTTTTTATTTTTTTTATTGAGTAAATATAAATTTCCAAAGTACAGTTTATGGATTACAATGGCTCTCCCCCCCCAATAATTTCCCTCCCACTCGCACCCCTCCCATCTCCCGCTCCCTCTCCCATTCCATTCACATCAAGATTCATTTTCAATTATCTTTATATACAGAAGATCGATTTAATATATATTAAGTAAAGATTTCATCAGTTTGCACCCACACAGAAACACAAAGTTAAAAATACTGTTTCAGTACTAGTTATAGCATTACTTCACATTGGACAACACATTGACAGATCCCACATGAGAAGTAAGTACACAGTGACTCCTGATGTTGATTTAACAATTTGACACTCTTGTTTATGGCGTCAGTAATCTCCCTGGCTCTAGTCATGAGTTGCCAAGGCTATGGAAGCCTTTAGGGTTTGCAGACTTCGATCTTATTCCAACAAGGTCATAGTCAAAGTGGAAGTTCTCTCTTCCTCCCTTTAGAGAAAGGTACCTCCTTCTTTGATGGCCCCGTTCTTTCCACTGGGATCCCAATCACAGAGATCTTTCATTTAGGATTTTTTTTTTGCCAAAGTGTCTTGGCTTTCCATGCCTAAAATAATCTCATGGGCTCTTGAGCCAGATCCCAATGCCTTAAAGGCTGATTCTGAGGCCAGAGTGCTATTTAGGACACCTGCCCTTCTATGAGTCTGCTGTGTATCTCGCTTCCCATTTTGGATCATTGTCTCCCTTTTTCATTCTATCAGTTAGTATTAGCAGACACTAGTCTTGTTTATGTGATCCCTTTGACTCTTAGACCTATCATTATGGTCAATTGTGAGCTGAAATTGATCTCTTGGACTAGTGAGATGGCATTGGTACATGCCACCTTGATAAGATTGAATTGGAATCCCCTGGCACGTTTCTAACTCCACCATTTGAGGCAAGTCCGATTGAGCGTGACCCAAATTGTACATCTCCTCCCTCTCTTTTTCCCACTGTTATATTTAACAGGGATCACTTTTCAATTAAAATTTAAACACCTAAGAATAATTGTGTGTTAACTACAGAGTTCAACCAATAGTACTAGAACAAAAAAAATGGATAAAGTATTACATTGTACATCAACAGTCAGCACAAGAGCTCATCAAGTCACTGTTTCTCATAGTGTCCATTTCACTTCAACAGGTTTCCCCTTTGGTGCTCAGTCATCGCCGATCAGGGAAAACAAATGATATTTGTCTCTTTGGGGCTGGCTTAATTCACTCAGCATGATGGTTTCCAGATTCCTCCATTTTGTTGCAAATGACCGGGTTTCATTGTTTTTGACTGCTGTATAGTATTCTATAGAGTACATGTCCCATAATTTCTTTATCCAGTCTACTGTTGATGGGCATTTGGGTTGGTTCCAGGTCTCAGCTATTGTGAATTGAGCTGCAATAAACATTAATGTGCATATGGCTTTTTTGTTTGCCAATTTAATTTCCCTTGGGTAAATTCCAAGGAGTGGGATGGCTGGGTTGTATGGTAGGGTTATATTCAGGTTTCTGAGGAATCTCCAGACTGACTTCCATAGTGGCTTAACCAGTTTATATTCCCACCAACAGTGGGTTAGTGTCCCTTTTTCCCCACATCCTCTCCAGCATCTATTCCCCTCACACATGAGGTGAATCATGTAGACAGACCTTGTAGAGAGGAGACTTAGCAGATCATTTTAGGTGGCTGAAATTTCTAGGGGCAGGGTATTTCCAGAGGATGATACAGTTCTCATAACAATTTATCAGACTTCAAATATTTTTGATTCTAGTGTCTAATTAAAGATCTTGGTGTAGATATAATCTCTAAATATAAACATAAATGTTCCTAGCAATTCAGTTCTGTGCCCTTCACTTCTCTCTTGGCCTCAGGTCAATGGTTTTTGCCTTGAAGGAATCCGAAACAATTGTCTTCAGAGGTGAGATATCTTGAATAATTCATCATTTCCCCAGGACTGGCATTTCTCCAAGCAAAGTATGCCTAATAGGAGGAATTTGAATGGATACCAACATTGTGACCTTATAGACCTCTGTCTCTCTGCTGCTATTTAGACTAATGATAGAGTATTTGGCTATTCCAAATACCAGTGGACTTGGTTATAAATCAAAGTTAACAATGTTCTTTTTCTGAAAAGTCCTATTTCCTATATGCATTTGGATGATTTACCTTCAGGTAAACCTTATATTTTTCCTGTGTGTACCAATAGCATTAGAAAGTATAAAATTATCTCAACATCCCTCCCAAACTTTTCCTTTGATTTCTCTAACACAGGAATTAATCTAATTCTCAATGCAAAACTCAGAAAAATTTAAATTAATATTGGAGGGCAAACATTGTGGTGCAGCAGGTTAAACCACCCCTTTGGATATTTGCAGCCCATATTGAAGTAACTAGAATTAAATCCTAACTCCATTTCCAATCCAGCTCTCTGAAAATGTTCATCCTGGGAAACAACCAAATGGGCACTTACCATTTACTTTAAAATTTAGCAATTTTTAACAATTTGCCATATTCACTTCAAGTGTAAATATAATATTCATACACATATGTAAAATATTTTAATAACATATAATGTGGGATTCACAGCAACAATCATAAAGTGAGGAAAGAATAGTATATAGTCATGTAGATGGCATAATTCAGTGAAGAAAATATTTATAACTATCTATACACCAAATAATATATTATCCATGCATTTTATTTATGTTCTCAATATAAATGTGCTTCCACATATGAAAGAAAATATTTGATGTTTGTCTTTTCTAGCTTATTTCATTCAGCATAATAATCTCCAGTTTCATCCATTTTGTTGTAAATGTCTGGGTTTCATTCTTTTTATGGCTTCGTAATTTTCTATTGTGTATACATACATTTTCTTTATCTAGTCATCAGTTGATGGACATCTAGGTTGATTCCATGTCTTTACTATTATAAAATGGGCTGCTATAAACAAAGAATGTAGTCACTTCTTTCATATGTTAACTTCATTTCCTGTGGATATATTCCCAGAAGTGGAATACCTGGGTCATATGATAGATCCATTTTTGGTGTTTTCAGGAATCTCCTGTTTTCCACAATGGTTGTATTAATTAGCTTTCCTACCAATAGCATATCAGGGTACTCCTTTCTCTACAAGTTCATCAGAATTTGTTATTTCCTGATTTTGAGCAAAATGGCCATTTTAGCTACAGTAGGTGGTACCTCTTTGTGGTTTTTATTTGCATTCCCCTAATGGCTAGTGATCCTGAGCACTTTTTCATGTGCCTGTTAGCTATTTGTATTTCTTCGTTTGAAAAATATATATTCATAGCCTTTCCCATTTCTTAACTGGATTGTTTGCTTTGTTCTTGATGAGTTTCTTGAACTTCTTATGTATTCTTAATATTATCCTTTTATTGGATGCACAGCTTATACATATTTTATTCCATTCTATCAGCTGTCTTTTTACTTTGTTTTCTGTGCTGTGGGGAAGCTTCTTAGCTTGATATAATCCCGTTTGTCTATTTTTGCTTTTATTGTCTATGTTTCTGAGGTCTTACCAAAAAAAAAAAAATCTTTGCCTAAGTCAATGCCTTGTGTTGGTTCCGCTATGTTTTCCTCTACTAGTTGGATGGTTTCGGGTCTTATTTTAGATTCTTGATCCTTTGTGAGTTGATTTTTGTATAGGGTGTAAGCTGCTGATCCCATGTTTCTACATGTGGAAATAAATTTTCCTAATAACATTTATTGAAGAGACTGTCCTTTCTTCAGGGGCTGTTTTAAGAACATTTGCCAAAAGTCCTTTGGCTGCAGAGGCATGGATTTATTCCTGGAATTTCCGTTCTGTTTCATTTGGTCTGCATGTCTGTTGTGATGCCAGTACCATGCTGGTTTTTATACTGGTTCTGGGGCATATCCTGAAATCACTATTGTAATACCTCTGGATTGTTTCAATTGCTTAAGATTGCTTTGGCTACTTTGTTTCCAATTAAATTTTAGGATTTTTCCTTAGTTCTGTGAAGAACATCATTGGAATTTTGATGGAGATTGTAATGAATCTGCAAATTGCTCTGGGTAGTATGAACATTCTGAGAACATCAATTCTTCAAACTGTGAACATGGAATATTATTCCAGTTTTAAATATCTTCCTTTTTTCAAGTTAATGTTTTGTGTTTTTCATGGTAGAGATCTTTTACCCCTTTGGTTAAATGTTTCCAAAAGTGTTTACATTTTTTGTAGCTATTGTGAAGAGGATTATTTTTTCTCAGCTATATTACTGTTGTATAACAATGCTATTGATTTTTGCATGTTGATTTTGTATCCTGCAACTTTGCCAAATTCTCATATTAGTTCTAATAGTCTCTTGGTTGGGAGCTTCTGTTTCTCTCATATAAACAATCATGTCGTCTGCAAAGAATATTTGACTTCCTCCTTTCCAGTTAGTATCCTCTTGATTTTTTTCTTGACTAATGGCTCTGGCTAAAACTTCCAGAACTATATTGGATAAAAGTTGAGTGTTACTATCTTTGAAAAATCAGTGGTCTGTAACCCAGGACGAAATCCTCATCAGAACTCAATAATGCTGGTGCCTTATGTAAGGATACTACACTCTGGACCTGTTTGTTTATAAGTCATCCAGTATATGGTATTTATTTTACTAGGTGGAACAGACTAAGACATTTAAGAAGACTTCAACATCAAGGAACACAAGATACTAATTCAAATTAGCCTAAATAAGGGAATATATTCATCTCAGATACGTAAAAGTACAGAGTTTAGACAGTGCCACATTTGGATATCAGTACATGAGCTTCTCTTCTCACCATGCCTTTGATTGTGCTAGCCTTTAATGTTGGGGACCTCACACTCAAGTTTCCTTCAATAATTGCAGCATTGCTTTCAAACACAACAATGAGTAAAACAGTTTATCTTCTCTCTGTCTTCAATAAGGGCAAGTAAGAACCCAGGTACACTGTAACCTTTCTTCCTTATTGTCTGTTACTTAGGATTTCCTGAACATCTGTGCCTAAACTGAAGCATTGCTGAATGGAATAATCACACGGGGTTATTATTATCAGGTCCGGTAGCTGACAAATGAGCTGGATGTGACTAGTAACAAAATTGTTCTTTGTTGTCATGTGGCAAGGAGGTTATCATATTCCCCCCCACACACAGTATCACTAATGAGGGTTGTTAAACTCTCATCCAACTTTGGAATGTGCTAATTTCCCACATCCTATTAGTTGCAGGGAAAAATATGATTATTTTAGTTGATTTTTGTGGCCCTGTTAAGTAGAATTTGAGAATGGAGATAGGATCAGTCTATGCTCACGTTGCTATCTTGTACACAGTCATCTCAATTTGTTTTGAGTCTAAAAATAAATCCAAATATAGAAGCACTTTTAGCTGGCAAAAAATGCAATGAAACACTTTTAAAATATTCACAAAATGTGTCTTTTGGGATTTGGGGGAAAGAAAACAATATTAAACTTCAGAAGTTATAGTTTCCAATTGTAAAGAAAGCGTGAAATGGGAGCCTTAAAACTTTTTTACTTACACATTTAAACACATTGTTTTTCTGAAAACACAATGTTCATCTCTGGTAATAATATCTGTTGCTCCATAGTACCTTACTGTGAATGTAGCAGGTGAATACGACGCACGCTGGTTATATCACAGTCTCTGTGGATCATGAATCTGGACGAGGTTTAACTGGGTTCTCGGTTTCAGTCAAACTGTCAGTTGCACTGCAGTCAAGTTTTCAGTTGTGCTGGAGTCCCATCTGAGGTTCAGGATTCTCCTGCAGAATCATGTGGTTGTGATTGTTGACCAAATTCAGTTACGTGACATTGGAGGACTGACACCCTCACCTTTCAGGAGCTTCCCACAGTCCCCTGCCATGTGGCCCTTTCCATAAGCAGCTTACAATATAAAAGCTTTTTTTTCTATGTCAGCAGGAGAGTAAAGCAAGTGTTCCTGGAATATGAATATGTGGTTGCATAAATTTATACACTGTATATAATGATTATAGTTTTGTATTAGGCACATATATGAGCTATCTTCAAAAAGTTTATGAAAAATGCATATTATGAAAAAACTATGCATGGACTTTAATTTATTATTATTTTATTTGAAAGTCAGATTTACACAGAGAGGCAGAGAGTGAGAGAGAAAGAGAGAGGAAGAGAAAAAGAGAGAGGTCTTCCATCTGCTGGTTCTCTCCCCAATTGGCCGCAACGGCCAGAGCTGTGCCAATCCGAAGCCAGGAGCCAGGAACTTCTTCCGTGTCTCCCATGCGGGTGCAGGGGCCCAAGGACTTGGGATATCTTCTACTGCTTTCCCAGGCCATAGCAGGGAGCTGGATTGGAAGTGGAGCAGCTGGGTTTTGAACCGGCTCCCATGTGGGATGTCAGTGTTTCAGGCCAGGGCGTTAACCCACTATGACACAGATCAAGCCCCGGATTTTAATTTATTGCACTGAAATAATTTCATAGTGTCTGCTGTAACATGTCTGAACAGAATCTAATTTGAGGCACTAGGAATAAGACACTGGTTTGAAAAGACCACCCTATCACAGCAACATGGATTTTGCTAAAACTGAAGCAAGAGTAAATATCAAATCTATGATGAAGCTCAGCTAGAGGAAAAGGGAAATCAGAGACAATCTCTAAAAGAAACCAACCACCCAAAATTGATAACTTAGTTTTTAAAAAAAGATTTTATTTATTTATCTGAAAGTCAGATTTACAGATAAAGGGCAGGGAGGCAGGGGAAGAGCAAGAAAGAGAGGTCTTCCATCCACTGGTTCCCTCCCCAAGTGGCCACAACAGCCAGGGCTGAGCCTGGATGAACCTGGGAGCCAAGAGCTTCCTCTGGGTCTCCCATGTGGTTGAAGGGGCCCAAGCACTTGAGCCATCTTCTAATGCTTTCCAGAAGCCATTAGCAGGGAGCTGGATCAGAAGTGGAGCAGCCAAGACACGAATCAGTACCCATATGAGGTGCTGGCATTGCAGCCTGTGATTTTAACTGCTATGCCACAACACCAGCCCCAATAACTCATTTTAAGAAGGGACAAGATGATGTTTAAGATGAAAACCACAACAGCACACCATCCATACCAATTGGGGATGAAAGAATTATTGTTGTTCTTCCTAAAACACACAAACAAGATTGACTATCAGAAAAAAAGATAACCAAACTGTACACATCCCAATATATTTACCTTACACCATTCTGAGTAAAATATTAAAGTGAGATAGTCTGTCTGCTTGTTGGCTGTTGTGCTGAGATTGGCTGCAGACAAGAGCAGATCTTTCGCTGGAAAGTCTACAGAGATGAGATCACTATCCCAAAGCCCTTCTCTGAAGACCTGTAATTGGATATGCAGCATGGTTATACCAATGAGTTGCTGAATAGAAAATACAAGTCAAAACAGTGGGTCCCAAGACAATGAAGTGGTCCTTTCAAAGAAGCAGCAGCCTCGTCAAGAACAAAGGTCATGGCCATGGGTTTTTGGAATGCTCAAGACATTTTGCTTGTTTGCTTTCTGAAAGGCCAAAAATGATACCACCTGCTTATTAGGTGGGGAAGTTAGTCAAAGCTTTAGCAGAAAACTGCCCAGGAAATCTTCACCAAAGACTCCCTCTCCATAACAACGCTGCTGCTCGTTCCTTTCATCAGACAAGGACAACTGTGTCAGAAACTCAATGTGAAACCATGTCCCTTACACCTTACAGTCATGATTTGGTTCTGACATGGGATGTTTCCTAATCTTAAAAAAATTTTTAAAGGGCACTCATTTTTCTTCAGTTAATATAAAAAGCTTGTACTCACATGACCAAATTCCTGGAATCCTCAGTCTTCAGAGATGGACTAAATAGTAGGTATCGTTACTTAGAAAAATGTCTTGAGGGGCTGGGCTGTGGCGTAGTGGGTAAAGTGCGGCCTGCAGTGCCAGCATCCTATATGGGTGCTGGTTAAGTCCCGGCTGCTCATCTTCTGATCCAGCTCTCTGCTATGGCCTGGGAAAGTAGCAGAAGATGGCCCAAATCCGTAGGCCCCTGCACCTACATGGGAGACTCAAAAGAAGCTCCTGGCTCCTGGCTCCTGGCTCCTGGCTCCTGGCTTCGGATCTGCACAACTCCAGCCAATGCAGCCAACTGAGGAGAGAACCAGCAGATGGAGGACCTCTCTCTCTCTCTCTCTTGCCTCTGCCTCTCTGTAACTCTGCTTTCAAATAAATAAATATTTTTTAAAAGTCTTGAATTTAAAAGTTTATGATGAGAAATAAAGTTTATAGTTTTTATCTAACATTGAATTCCATTTTTCCATGAATATTTTGAAATCCCCTCATCTGAGAAATAAATCTTTTATTTTAAAATTTTATTTAACATATTGAAATTTCATGTATTTCATATACACAGGTACAGGAACATAGTGATTCTTCCTACTGTACCCTCCCTCTCACTTAAGCTCCCACCTTTCTTCCTCCTCCTTCTTCTATACTCTTTTTTATTTTTTACAAATATCTATTTTCATTTAACTTTATACTCATAAGATTAACCCTGCGCTAAGTAAAAGGTTTGACCAATAGTAGCAAGGAAAAAAAACTTTTCCTCAGCAGTTGAGACAAGGGTTGTTAAAATATCATCACATCTTGAAGTGCCAATTTCAATTCTGTAGATTAATTCTTAGATACTCTATTAGTAGTACCACAGATCATAAAAAACATATGGTATTTGTCTTTTGGGAACTGGCTTATTCCAATAAGTATAATGGTTTCCAATTGCATCAACATTATTGCAAACAACAGGATTTCATTTTTTTCTTTTTTTTAACTTTTATTTAATGAATATAAATTTCCAAAGTACAGCTTATGGATTACAATGGCTTCCCCCACCATAACTTCCCTCCCACCCACAACCCTCCCCTTTCCCGCTCCCTCTCCCCTTCCATTCACGTCAAGATTCATTTTCAATTCTCTTTATACACAGAAGATCAGTTTAGCATATATTAGGTAAAGATTTCAACAGTTTGCACCCACATAGAAACACAAAGTGAAAAATACTGTTTCAGTACTAGTTATAGCATTACTTCACATTGGACAACACATTAAGGACAGAGATCCTACATGAGGAGTAAGTGCACAGTGACTTCTGATGTGGACTTAACAATTTGACACTCTTGTTTATGGTATCAGTAATCACCCTAGGCTCTTGTCATGAGTTGCCAAGGCTATGGAAGCCTTTTGAGTTCACCAACTTCGATCATATTTAGACAAGGTCATAGTCAAAGTGAAAGTTCTCGCCTCCCTACAGAGAAAGGACCTCCTTCTTTGATGACCTGTTCTTTCCACTTGGATCTTACTCATGGAGATCTTTCATTTAGGTCATTTTTTCCAGAGTATCTTGGCTTTACATGCTTGAAATATTTTCATGGGCTTTACAGCCGGATCCACATGCCTTAAGGGCTGATTCTGAGGCCAGAGTGCCATTCTATGAGTCTGCTGTGTATCTCGCTTCCCATGTTGGATCATTCTCTCCCTTTTTGATTCTACCAGTTAGTATTAGCAGACACTAGTCTTGTTTATGTGATCCCTTTGGCTCTTAGTCCTATCATTATGATCAATTGTGAACAGAAATTGATCACTTGGACTAGTGAGATGGCATTGGTACATGCCACCTTAATGGGATTGAATTGGAATCCCCTGGTATGTTTCTAACTCTACCGTTTGGAGCAAGTCAGGTTGAACATGTCCCAAATTGAGCATCTCTTCCCTCTCTTATTCCCACTCTTATATTTAACAGCGATCACTTTTCAGTTAAGTTTCGACACTTAAGAATAACTGTGTATTGATTACACTATTCGACCAAAAGTATTAAGTAGAACAAACAAAAAATGCTGAGAGTCTGTGAGCTTTCTCTGAGGATTTCATTTTTTATCACTGTGTAGTATTCCATAGTGTATAAAGATCATAATTTCTTTATCCAGTCATCAGTTGATAGACATCTGAGTTAATTTCATATATTAGCTATTGTGAATTGAGCTGCAATGAAAATGGGGCTACAGACCCCTCTTTATTAAGCTGATTTCTTACCATTTGGATAAATTCTCAGGAGTGGGATGGCTGGGTCATATGGTAGGCCTATAGTCAGGTTTCTGAGCTATCTTCATACTGTCTTCACAATGGCTGTACCAGTTTACATTCCCACCAGCAGTGGATTAGAGTATCTTTTTCCCCACATTCTCACCAATATTTGTTGTTTGTTGATTTTTGTATGAGAGCCATTCTAATGGGGATGAGGTGAAATCTCATTGTGGTTTTGATTTGCATTTCCCTCATGGCTAATGATCCTAACATTTTCTCAAGTGTCTGTTGGGACATTTGATTTTCCTCTTTTGAAAAATGTCTATTGCTGTCCTTTGCCCATTTCTTAATTTAATTGTTTGTTTTGTTCTTGTTGAGTTTCCTAAGATCTTTATAGATTCTGGATATTAATCCTTTATCAGTTGCATAGTTTGCAAATATCTTTTCCCATTCTGTCATTGTCTCTTCACTTTGTTGAATGCTTCTTTTGCAGTGCAGATGCTTCTCAGTTTCATGTAATCCTATTTGTCAGTTTTGGCTTTGAAAGCAATAAATGTTTTCATGCATTCTTTGTGTGTGTGTGTGTGTGTGTGTGTGTGTGACCATCTGTCTTAACAACTAAATCATTATTTGTATAGAGCCTATCCTATTTCTTTAGACATCAATAAAAGAAGGTGGACACCATTGGCACCTGAGGTTTATGTAGCACATGGAATAAACATAATCCCTTTGCCTAAATTCACTTTTAGCCCTTTTGTTATTGGAATCATAGGAACAGTGTGCTCAGCAGCATCCCGGGCCTCTACCCGCTAGTCCAGTAGAATTCCCCCAAGTGTGGCAACCAAAAGTGTGTCCAGATTCTCCCAAATTCCCCCTAGGGAGCAAAACTGTGGCTCCCATTGAGAACCACTTGTCCTGAGTTCCAGCTGAAATGTGCAAGCTTCATGAGTGCTGGGCTTGGAGCTCTTCCTCGTTCTGTGGTTAAAGCAAGTTATGGATAGAACATAACATCAAGAGGAACAGCAGGTCACTCTGTTCATGGCACAATTATATGGGCAGGAAAGGACATGGAAAGAGAAGCAGAATAATCAAGCTCGTAAAATAGTAAATTTACCACAATGGTTATAAATGCAGAAATGTTCTGGTATAGACTCTCTTCCAAGGCTATTCATTTACCTAATTTGAGATCACACTGGGACAAACTTCCAAGACTTTGACCCTATACTACTACTCCTTCATTTTTGGCCTGATAATTTGCAATGCTTACTAAACTTAATAGGTATTGCATAACAAAATAGCATTAGAACACTAGATTTTTCAATATAACTAAAGTAGTAAAATCTAAACTATAATGTTAAGTTCTGCAAATAATAGTAATTCCTTACCTAAAAAAGGTATATTCACATATAATCAGGTTAGTATATAAAGCAACATAGAATACCCTTCTTGATGGCAACAAATGTGTGGTGATATACATTAAATGACACAATTTAAGGCCCAAATATTTTTAATTTAGAAAAGAAAAGAAAGCAAGCTGTTGGTTAACAGGAGAATTAGCTGTGGGAAAATATTAGCTAGGGGAAAGATGACATTGAAACCGATTCTCATATATTTGAGTAACTTTGAGCAGCCAAATGTTTGAAATCCATTGCATCACACTACCAGAGAGAGGAGTCTTCATCATATTAAATTTGCCAATGTTCAACAGATTTTACCTCCAAACACAGCAATTTCAGGTCATTCAGTTTAAGACATAATTATATCAGACTCACATTACTTTAAAGAGAATTATGAGCCAATATCAGTTAACGATGAACAAAAATAAAACATATACAATGGTAAATATTAGAGAAATATAGAAATCCATGAAATCAATACAGAAAAAACCTAAAGCAAAAGCACAGCAGTATTTTCCAGGAAGCATCTGCTCCTTTTTAATGACTTTGAATAAATTCCAAATTATAAAAATGAAATCACATAAAAAATTAGAGCACTGCTAAAAACAGTTGGAGGTGGTAAGCAGTAGGAAAAAGAATAAAGGAAGAGCGATAAATTTTCCTTTAAAATAGAACAAAGAATAACACTAAAGAGTTTGAAAAGAGCTCAGGATCTGTTATTATGAAATATACCTGGGTGGAGAAAGAGATCAATCTGGTTTGTTTTCTGAATTTCTACAGCAATCAAATCTTTCCCTCATAGTGAATTATAAAAATCACAATGATTTCTTTTGAAGCTAGGCATCAGATTAGTCATGCTGTGTGATAAGTTTCCTAAAAAGAGATTTTAAAGACAATAAGTGATAGAGAAACAGTATGAGCACAAGTCTTTATTAAATTCCTTCTTAATTATAAAAGAAGATGATGCAGTTGTGAGTCAGCTGGCAATGTGTTTTATGTTATGGTGCTCATTCCAGCTTCCTGCTGATGTAGGTCCTAAGAGACACTGATTATGTTTCAAGTAGTTGGATTCCTACCATCCATCTGGGAGACATGGATTGTGTTCCCAGATTCTGGCTTGGACCCTAGACTAGCCCCAACCGTTGTGGCCATTTGAAAGTGAACCAGGGGATAGGAGTTCTGTCTGTGGTCTCCTGCCTCTCAAATAAATAAATAAATAATTGTCTTCTTTTAAAAAGCAGTAACCAGTAAACACTGTAGTAACCAGATTAGTGACTCCAAAACACAATTAATTAACAGAATTACTTGGTGGTATTGCTTAAAATTTAAAAAAAAATACAACACAGAGACCCATCTCTAGTTGAAAAAGTTATAATCTCCAAACTTGAATTTCAGGATTTGATTTTTCCTGAAATTCCAGAACTCATTTTGACCATTTGTGTTTTAAAATACTTAGCTAAAACTTATGCCTCATGGTTATTTTCCATTTATTTAAACTGATCTTATTTCTACATACCAGAAACCAAGACTGTTTTCCAGATTATTATGACTATTCTCAATTTGGTGTTCAACAAGTTAAGCATTATGTCTTCTCTCTGCTCTGAGATGTTGTCTGAGATTAAGAATCAACTACTTCCCTCAAAATATTAAATGAGTTGGTATTACAATGTGTTTAAGAGTAACACTTGTGGGGGCTGGCACTGTGGTATAGCGATAGTGGGTAAAGCTGCCACCTGCAGAGCCAACATCCCATATGGGTGCCGGTTCGAGTCCCAGCTGCTCCACTTCTGATCCAGATCTCTGCTATGGCCTGGGAAAGCAGTAGAAGATGGCCCAAGTCCTTGGGTCCCTGCACCCACTTGGGAGATCCAAGGAGGTTTCTGGCTCCTGGCTTCAGATTGTGCTCAGTACCACGTTGTTTTGGCCATTGGGAGAGTGAACCAGCAGATGGAAGACCTCTCTCTCTCTCTCTCATTCTCTCTCTGCGTAACTCTGACTTTCAAATAAGTAAATCTTTAAAAATAAAAGAGTAACACTTGTGATGTTGTAATGGAGAAAATATATTTAAAACAAAGTGAAATTTGCTTATATCTTTTGTCTAAAATGTACAAATATCCAGAACAATGGACAATGTGTAAACCACTGAGGAAGTGATGGTGCTTTGACTGTGCTCCCTCCAGGGTTTCGGGGAATACTTCATGAAACATTGGTGCCTCTCTCTGATCTTATCCATTTCAGAATCCTCAGGTTCCCTCAGGGGCAGCAAGTGGGAGTTATTGTGCTTCAAAAGAGGAGTCTGAAAAAAGCACATGTAGAGTAGCATGAGTTTGAAAGAGTCTCAGAAAGGAAGCCAAGCAAAAGCCGTTAATTTACAGACAAGTTATTGAGTGTTTCTGGAGAAGGAAAGGCTACAGTGGAAAGGTCTGCTGGATTTAAGCCATTCATGCTTTTCTTTCTGATTAATCCCAGATCAGACTGGACAAGAAAGAGTGCATCTCACCTAAGGCAAATAGAAAAAAATACCCAAGTTTAGTGACAACAATTTTATTTCTAGAACTTTATTTAAAGAAGACGATCCAGAATGAGATCAAACATATAGGTGAATGACATTCTTCAAAAAGTTGAAAACATAAAAGTAAAATTATAAATAAACTATAGTAACAAAAAAGAAAGACTACTCAGATAAATGATGGTATAGTCAAGCAAGAGGACATACTTCAGTCACTCAAAGTATTAATTATAAAAATTTTAATATTATAGAAATATCACCTTGGTAATGTTAAGTGAAAACAACAAGAACAGAAGTGCACTCAGTATTATAACAATTTTACCTATTTATAAATTAGATAAATTAATAAGCAACACTCAGACAAGTAAATTAAATAGCCATAAAAGAAGAATCAGAATGAAATATAGGCCCGCACCTCAGCTCACTAGGCTAATCCTCCACCTGCAGCGCCGGCACCAGGCAGGGCACCGGATTCTTTCCCGATTGCTCCTCTTCCAGTCCAGCTCTCTGCTGTGGCCCAGGAAGACAATGGACTATGGCCCAAGTTCTTGGGCCCTGCACCTGCATGGGAGACCAGGAGGAAGCATCTGGCTCCTGGCTTCGGATTGACACAGTGCGAGGGCTATAGCGGCCATTTGGGGAGTGAACCAACGGAAGGAAGACCTTTTTCTCTGTCTCTCTCTCTCTCTCACTGTCTAATTCTGCCTGTCAAAAAATTTTAAAAAAGAATGAAATATAAATATTCAAAGTAGCTGTTACTACTTCTGTATAGTGGATTATTTCTGGATAATGGATCAATTTTTCTTTATAATTTTTTCTAATCTTTCAGTTCTTCAATAACAAACATTTTGTTACATTTATAATCATGAACAGAAATGAAACAGTACATTAATGAATGACTCACAGTGTCACTTCTTTTAACACTTGGGCAGGTGAGACGGATTTTATACCTATGTGCCTCTGTTGACCTTTCTTTAAGATAAATTATTATTTCATTCACCACTTAAGTCCAAATTCTACATTCGAAATTTGTTATCCCTCTTGAAGATTTACCAATAGAATTAACCTAAAGAGTTAAGAGGATATATCCCCCGATAAAGAAGTAGTTTACAGAATCTATAAGGAGCTCAAGGAAATCCACAACAAAACAAACAATTCAGTTAAGAAATGGGAAAAGAACCTAAATAGATATTTTTCAAGAGAGGATATTCAAAGGGCCAACAGACACATGAAAAAATACCACAACAAGTTTTTACCTCACTTCAATTAGAATGGCTTTCATACAGAAATTAACAAATAACAAATGCTGGCAAGAATGTGGGGAAAAGGGTACTTTAATCCACTGTTGGTAGGAATGTAAGCTGGTGCAGCCACTGTGGAAGACAGTACAGAGATACTTCAGAAAGCTGACTACAGACCTGCCTTATGATCCAGTCATCCCACTCTTGGGAATTTACCCAAAAGAAATGAAATCATCATATGAAAGAGTTATCTTTACCCCCATTTTCATTGCAGCTCAATTCACAATAGCTAAGATATGGAATTAACCCAGATGTCAACTGTTGCCTGGATAAAGTAATTATGGAACATATACACTATGGAACACTATACAGAAGAAAAAATGAAATTCTGTTGTTTGCAACAAAATGGATGCAACTAGAAATCAATATACTTAGTGAAATAAGCCAGTCACAAAAAGACAAATGTCATATGTTCTCTCTGATCTGTGGTAACTAATAGAATATCTAAAGGTAATCTATAGGAGTGAAATTAATACTTTATAATGTGATGATTCTGAACAGCCGTTGTCTTGACCATGGAAAAACAATTTTTTTTCTGTTTGGTTGGTTTTTGGCTTTGTTTTACATTTTTTTCATATTGTTTGTTGACCCCTCCACTACTGTAGGGTTAGTCTTATGCATATAAAGTTAGCTAAAAGTAGATCTTTGTAAAAAATAAGAATGGGAATGGGAAAGGGAGGAAGAAGAAGGGTGGGAGTACAGGTGGGAGGGAGGTAGGGTAGAAAGAATCACTATGTTCCCAATTTTGTATATAAGAAATGCATGAAGTTTGTATTCCTTGAATAAGATTTTTAAAAAGAGGATACAACCCTTGTACTAGGACTGTTGATAAGTGATCACCTGAGGCTCTTGAAATGACCTTCCTAGGCTATGGAAGCCTTTTGAATCCACAAACTCCTTCAATATTTAGAAGAAGCCATAGCAAAATGGAAGTTCTCTCTTCCCTTCAGAGAAAAGTACATCTTTCTTTGAAAACTAGTTCTTTCCACTAGGGTCTCACCCACAGAAGTCCTTCATGTAGAACACTTTTTTGCCACAGTGCCTTGGCTTTCCATGCCTGAAATGCTTTTGTGGGCTTTGCAGCCAGACCAGAATGCCTTAGGAGCTGATTCTGAGGGTAGAGTCCTTCTTTAAGTGATTGTCTTTCTATGAGTCTACTATAAGGACTGCTTCCCATGTTGGAGCATTCCCTCCTTTTTAACTCTATCTATTATTATTACTAAACACTTAATCATATTTGTATGTTCACCTTAATGTATAGTCCCATCTATATGATTACTTTAACACTTAATCCTATCCATACAATCACTTTAACAGTTAAAATGCGTTTTTTTAACCAGCCGTCTATGAGTATTTGGCTTCCCATGACAAGTTTTTTTTTTTAAGATTTTTATTTTTCTATTTGAGAGGTAGAGTTACAGACAATGAGAGGGAGTGACAGAAAGGTCTCTCCTCCATTGGTTCACTCCCCAAATGGCTACAACAGCAAGAGTTGTGCCAATCTGAAGCCAGGAGCCAGGTGCTTCTTCCTGGTCTCCCATGTGGGTGCAAGGGCTCAAGGACTTGGGCCATCCTCCACTGCTTTCCCAGGTCACAACAGAGAGCAGGATTGGAAGAGGAGCATCCAGGACTAGAACCAGCACCCATATGGGATGCTGGCACCAGAGGCAGAGGATTAACCTACTGTGCCATGGTGCCGGCCCCCCATGGCAAGTTTTTAAACTGTACCCTTAGAAGTAAGTCCTTAGGAATGTATGCAGAACTATACAGCTTTATAGTTACAAGTTTCATACATTTCATAATTACAACTTTAAGAACATGGTGAGTCTTCCCACTATGCCCACCCATACTCCCACCCCCATTTCTTATCCCTCTCTTATTCCCACTTTTATTTTTTGCTAAGATCTATTTTAAATTAATTTTATACACTTATGATTAACTCTATGTTAAGTAAGGAGTTCAACAAATAATATGAAAAAAAAAAACCTGTTCCTCAACAGTCAAGACAAAATCAAGTGGATCTTGAAAGAACCACAACCCCAATAAATGCTACCTACAAGAAACCCACTTCACAAACAAAGATATACAAAGAGTGAAAGTGAAGGATTAGAAAAATATATACAGGTAAATGGAATCCAAAAGTAAGCAGGTGTAGCTATCCTGATATGAGATAAAACAGAATTTAAATTAAATTATTTTAAAGAAGGATATTATATTTTGATAAAAAATTGAATTCAGCAAGAAGACATAATGCTCATGAATATATCTGCACCAAACACAAGATCACCTAGACATATACAGAATATACTATTAGACTTTAAGGGGAGAGACAGACCTCAATAAAATAATAGTGGGTGACTTCAACACCCTACTCTCACCAATGGACAGATCATTAAGACATAAAATACATAAAGATACATCAAAGTTGAAGCATACTATCAAGAAAATGGAACTAATAGACATTTATAGGACATTTCATCCAATGGCTACAAAATACACATTCATCTCATCAGCACATGGAACATTTTCTAGTTTAGACCACATATTAGGCCTCAAATCAAGTATCAGCAAATTTAAAAAGATTGAATTCATGCCATGTATCTTCTCAGACGATAAAGGAATAAATCAGGCATCTACAGCAAGAACAAAAGAGTACTCATAAATACTTGGACATTAAATGACATGCTACTGAATGGGTCATTGAAGAAATTAAAAAGGAAATCATTCCTGAAATACATGAAAATGAAAATATCAAAACCTGTGGGATACAGCAAAAGCAATATTAAGAGAGAATTTATAACATTAAGTGCTTACATCAAAGAGGAGAAATGTCTCAAGTTAAAGATCTAATGATGTATCTCGAAGACTTAGGAAAACAAGAACAAATCAAACCCCAAATCAGCTGAAGGTGAGAAATAATAAGGAAAAGAGCAAAAATAAATGAAATTAAAACTAAAAATATTACAAAAAAATCAACAAACATTGGTTTTTGAGAAGATAAACAAAATAGATAAGCCTCTAGAGAGACTAACACAGAAAAAAGATAGAGAAAACTCAAATAAATAAAATTAGAGATAAAAGAAGAAACATTACAACTGACACAACTGAAATACAAACGATCATAAGAAATGACTATGAAGAAATAGATGCTAACAAACTGGAAAATCTCAAACAAATGGATAGATTCCTGGATTAATATAACCTACCAAGACTCAATCAAGAAGATGTAGACAAAGCAAACAGAGCCATAAAAAGCAATGAGATTGAGGCAGCAAACAAAAGTCTTCTATCAAGGAAAGGTCCTAGGCCCAATGGCTTTACTAGTGAATTCTACAAAACATTCAAAGAGGAAGTAACTCTAATACTCTTCAAACTATTCCAAAATATTCAGCAGAATAGAACTTTGCCAAACTCTTTTTATGAGGCCAGCATTACTTTGATACCAAAACCAAAGACGTGACATGAAAATAAAACTACAGACCTGTATCCTTTTTTTTTAAGATTTTTATTTATGTATTTGAGAGATAGAGCCACAGACAGTGAGAGGGAGAGACAGAGAGAAAGATCTTCCCTCCACTGGTTCACTCCCCAGATGGCTGTAATGACCAGAGCTGTGC
Organism: Sylvilagus floridanus; assembly: GCA_949820135.1. NCBI lineage: Eukaryota > Metazoa > Chordata > Mammalia > Lagomorpha > Leporidae > Sylvilagus > Sylvilagus floridanus. The sequence continues at coordinate 107,052,182 of OX463241.1, forward strand.
CGATCCAAAGCCAGGAGCCAGGTGCCTCCTCCCAATCTCCCATGCAGGTGCAGTGGCCCAAACACCTGGGCCATCTTCTGCTCTGCCAGGCCATAGCAGAGAGCTGAGTCAGAAGGGGAGCAGTCGGGACTAGAACTGGTGCCCATATGGGATATGGCACCACAGACAGGATTAACCTACAGTGCCACAGAGCCGGCCCCACAGACTTGTATACTTAATGAACACAGATGCAAAAATGCTCAACAGAATACTAGCAAATTGAATCCAGAACCACATCAAAAAGATCATACATCATGATAAAGTGGGACTTACCCCAGATATGAAAGGGTATCTCAACATTCACAAATCAATAAATGTCATAATTCACCTCAATAGAATGAAGAATAAAAACTTCATAATCATCTCAATAGCTACAGAGAAAGCATTTGATAAGAATCAACACCACTGCGTGATAGAAATCCTTCATGAATTAGGTATAGAAGGAACATTCCTCAGAATTATAAAGGCTGTACATCACAATCCAACGGCCAGTATCATATTGAATACAGAAAAACTGAAACTCAGATCTGGATAAAGACAAGGATGTCCAATCTTGTTTTACCACTCCTATTCAATATAGTCCTGGAGCAATTATAGAGGAGAAACAAAAACATACATCATTAATGGAAAGTGGGAAGTCAAATTATCCATGTTTGCAGATAATAGGATGCTGTACATGGAAAAACTCCACCAAAAAACTGTTAGAATTGATAAACCAATTCAGTAAAATTGCAGGTTCAAAATGAACATACAGAAAAAAGTAGCTTTTTTATTTGCTAATGATGAACTCACAGAAGGAAAATCAAGAAAGAATCCCATTCAAAACAGCCACAAAAAATCAAATATTTAGGAATAAATTTAACCAAAGAAGTAAAAAATCTACATTGAAAATTATCAAACATTGATGAAAGAAATCATCAGCGATGCTAAAAAAAAAAAGGGGGGGGGGTTTTCCTTGATCATGGACCAGAATAATCAATATCATCACAATGTCTGTATTACCCAGAGCAATCTGCAAGTTCAATGCCATCCCTATCAAAATACTAATGACATTCCTTACAGAAGTAGAAAAAGCAATCCTAAAATTCATATGGGATCACAAAAGATCCAGAATAGCCAAAGTGATCCTGATCAAGAAAAATCAAACTGGAAAATCACAATATCTGACTTCAAAGCATACGACAAAGCTATAGTAATTAAAACTGCAGGGTACTGAAGTAGAAACTGATACTTAGATCAACAGAACAGAAATAAGAGCCCAGAAATTAATTCACAAACACATAACCAACTGACTTTTGATAAAAGTGCTGATATCACACAATGGAATAAGAATAATCTCTTCAACAAATGGTGCTGGCAAAACTGGATGTTTATATGTAGCAGAAAGAAATGAAATTCATATTTCTCACTATATACAAATATTAACTCAAGATGGATCAAAGACATAACTTTGAGACCCAAGACTCTGAATTTGCTGGAATAAAATGTAAGGTAAATACTTCAAACATTGATGTAGGAGACAACTTCTTGTACAAGATCCTTTAAAGCACAGGCAACAAAAGCAATACTAAATCAACAGGACTATATCAAATTCAGAAGCTTTTGCACAGCAAAGAAAATGATCAACAGAGTGAAGAGATATCTAACAGAATGAAAAAAAAAACTGCAAACCACCTATCTGACAAAGGATTAATATCCTGATTATCTCAGCAACTTTAAAAACTCACAACAAAAAAAGTCCAATCCAGTTGAGAAATGGGCAAAGAACAGTCTCAAAAAGAAATAGAAATGACCATCACTTCTCAGCCTTTTGGTTGAGTTGAAGTGCAATACAAACCAACAAATACATGAAAACATACTCTACAGCACCAGCTATCAGCGAAACACAGGTCAAAACCATACTGACATACCACTTCACCTCTGTCAGAATGGCAAAAATCCAAAACACAGACAGCAACAAATGGAAGTGAAGAAAGGGGAACATTTATGCACTGTTATACTGGGGATGTAAATTAGTGCAGCCAGCCACTGTGGAAAATACTGTGGAGATTTTTTTAAAGCTAGAAATATAGTCCCGGTCGGGGCGCCGGATTCTGTCCCGGTTGCCCCTCTTCCAGGCCAGCTCGCTGCTGTGGCCCAGGAGTGCAGTGGAGGATGGCCCAAGTGCTTGGGCCCTGCACCCCATGGGAGACCAGGAAAAAGCACCTAGCACCTGGCTCCTGCCATCGGATGAGCGCGGTGCGCTGGCCGCAGCGCGCCGTCCGCGGCAGCCATTGGAGGGTGAACCAACGGCAAAGGAAGACCTTTCTCTCTGTCTCTCTCTCTCACTGTCCACTCTGCCTGTCAAAAAAAAAAAAAGCTAGAAATAGACTTGCCATAGGATACAGCAATCTCACTACAAAAGACATGAACACAATGTATCAAAAAATACCTGCACCACTATGTTTATGAAAGCAGTACTGTTCATGGTAGTCAAAATCTGGCATCAACCAAAGTGTCCATCATCAGATGAATGGATGAAGAAAACACGGTGTACAAATATACAAACACACTGGAGTATTACTCAGCTATAAAAAAGAATGAAATTCTACCATTTACAGCAAAATGGACACAATTGCAGCACATCATGTTGAAAATAAGCTGGGCCCAGAAAGACAAATACTTGCATATTCTCCCTTGTTATGTAGGAGCTAAAATTTAAAAACAAACAAAAAAGAAAGAAATGCCTGTGTGTATCAATATGCAAATATTGTTTTGTAAAACTTTGTTTTATACCCTTATGAAATTCATGGTAAAGTATATTATATTACTGTAGTTTTTATGATCTGTGATTACGTTAAAATTTTCTGTATATGGATGAAATGGTCATTTTTTTTTCCATTAAATTATTGTTTACAGCCATTGTATTTATTCCCACTAACCTTTGGCTTTTTACTTGTTAAACTTTTTATTTGGTGAAGAATGAAGCCTTTTTATTGTAATGTAAATTTAAAATATGTTATCTCAGAAATTTAAAAAAGGAGGGGGAGAATGAAGGAGGTTAGTGGGGAGAGAAGGGATGCAGGGAGGAAGGGAGGAGGAAATATCATTATGTTGTTAGAATTGTATCTACAAATGGCATTGCATCTGTTAAAAACTCATTAAAATAAAATTTAATTAAAAAAAGAAGTGGACTTCAACAACAAAAAGAAAGCCCAGATAAGCTATAAATAATTGTATTATAGAATTGCTATTGATAAAAGCCAGACACTGAAAGAATTATTGTTATTAGTAATAAAATAAATAACATGCTATCAAAAGTAATTGTATGCCAAGAATAAATCAAAAAGGGTTACAAGATTGGCTCTCCCAGACATCATGTCCAGCAAAAGTAACCAGACACACAATCCACACTATTTGATTCTGTTAATATTAAGTCAAAGGCAAGCCAAGCTAATGCATGATGTTTGAGGTGAGGAGAATGGGGAGCTTTCCAGAGAGGATGCTGGAGTTGGGACCATTGCAGGGCTAGTGGTGTTCTGTCTATTGGCCTAATTCCATGAACGTGTTCATTCCATGAAAATTCCAGAGATCAAACATTGGCAGATATTTCTGTAATTATGTTGCACTTCCCTAAAATGTTTACCAAAAAACAGGTGATGGCAAAGGACACTCAAAAGGCATAATATAAAACTACCCTATTATGGATTGAGAGTCTTCCAAAGGTCAGAGAACTCAACACATTGCTGGAAAAAGAGATCGAGTTGCCATATATAGTGCTCTAGGTAGCAGCACATACAGAGCTCTAAGCCAATAGCCAGTACCAACCGCCACCTTAGCACAGTCATTTATTGTCCAGCCCAGCTGAGCCTCCAGGTGACTACAATTCCAGCTGAAACCTGACTGCAATGGCATCAGAACTCTGCAGATGAAAACTGCCTAACCAAGTCTTCCAAAATTTCTAATTTACAAACTCATGAGCAAAATTAAAAGGTTATTTTAAAGACTCCTAAATTTAGGGACAATCTGTTAAATAATTATAGTAACTGAAGAAGAAGGGTACCCAACCTTCTATTATTAAGAACTCCATAAAAAGAGAAGAAAGACAATGAAAGGCAATGAGCAGGCATCTGGCACAGTAATTAAGTCGCTGCTTGGGACAATTTCATCCTTTATTGGAGTGCCTGGTTCAAGTCCTGGCTCCACTTCTGATTCCAGCTTCCTGAAAATGAGCACCCTAGAAGGCAGCAGATGACAGCTTTAGTGCTGGGTTCCCTGCCACATATGTGGGAGACCCAGAATGAGTTCCCAGTTCCTCACCTTAGCCAGGCCCAGCCCCAGCTGTTGCAGCATTTGAGGCATAAACCAGTAAATCCTTCTCCCTCTGTGTGTGTGTGTGTGTGCGTGTCTCTCCACAGTTCAAATAAAATAAAAACATTTTTATAAAGAAGATAAAAGTATTTTCAAATAAGAACTATAATAGAAAAATCCCCAGTGCTCAAGGAAAATAGCTGTTAAATAGAATGGGCTCACTGAGTAAAGGATTAAGCAAGATAAATGAAACAAAAGCTATGTTAGACAGATAGCTGTTGAAATGTAATCAGCCAAAGCAGAGATCAGAGAACAAGGTACCACTATCACCTGCACAAGACAGGGACTACTAAACTTAAAATATTCTATTCACAATCAAATAATTAGATTACTGTACACTGTTAGCTATTATAATTTGGCTCTATTTTTTTACATAGAAAGATGGTCACAAAATATTATTGAGAGAAGAAAAAATTACAGAAAAGTCTGTGAGCAGGTTGCTGGAGAGTTTGCCAAAGAAAAAACATTCTCTAGATAAGATGAAAAAATATGAAGCAAACATTCTTCATGGTAAAAAAAAAAAGTAGAGAATAGGTATGCAGCAATTTTCTAGACTCAAATTGACAAGAAGTCACGAGGATAAGAGAACTGGACCAAGAGATGGGAGACCTTAGATTTAATGCGATTTTCTCATTCATTATTTGTACATGAGCAAGTTAGACAAAATTTTCAAGCACGTGAATCCCCCATTTATATAATAGGAATAAGCTCTCCTAAATGAGATTCTGTGAATCCATGTCTTAGGAAGTTTGAAAGTCATAGGGCTTTCCCCAACATTGTCAATGCCAACCAAGGGATTTTGTAGGGCACTAGAATACTTTTATCAACAGAGCAGATGGCACCTGCTAACAACATATTCTGGAAACTGTGACTTCTGTCACTAGTCAAACAAGACAGAATGAAAAACAAATTACCTGTGTGAATCAAGCCAGTCCCATATTAGAACTCCTCATTAGAAACATATCTTAACTGGTATAATTCCTTTTCACTCTCTTCAGCCACATATTGAGAAATCTAAAACTGTTTTTAACATATAAATGCAAATTGTCTGTGTAACTTGTCACCACTTTCAGTTAGATGAAGTTAATAAAGCAAAATGTCTCTTATTTTCTCATTTATGCTATTGAGTCTTTCTCTGGATAATGTTTCTAGCAAACACTGTAATTTAAGTGAAATGAAGGAAAACAGACCAAAAATTAAATGTTCAAAAGGCAATTGCAGATTGAATGTTTTAATTTAAAATATCTTACTCTGGTTAAAGTTTAAGAACTGCATCAAAATGTGAGCATTGAGTTACAAATCTTGTCTTCTTAATCAATTAGTACAGAAGTTCTCCTAACCAACCACCATTTAATTAATTTGTCTTATGTCATTTCTTATGTGAAACTTAAGTACAGATGCTCATGACACATTTAACACTCTCCAATCCTAAACCACCCTCATGTGTGCTTGGACATTTCCCCTTGCAGTGAATGGGGAATTTATTAAGAATTCATTATACAACACATCTTCAGAAAGTTCATGGAAAAATGAGTATTATGAAAAAATTATGTGGGGTAGGCATTTAACCTACATCTGCACCCCATATCAGAATAGTTGGTTGGGATACCACTCTTGTTTCTGACTCCAGCTTTCTGCTAATGCAGATTCTGGGAGGCAACAGTGAAGACTAAAGTGATTGGGTTCTTTTCACTCACATGGAAGACCTGGATCAATTTCTCAGCTACTAGCTTTGGGTCTCCAGTTTGCTGGGGGCCATTGCAGGCATTTGGAGAATGAACCAGTAGATGGGAGCGCTCTCCCTCTCAATCTCTCTGTCTCCCTCTCTCTGCCTTTCAAACAGATAAACAATTAAAGCAGGAAACAATTTCAAAAATTTTTGAACCAAAATGAGCATCTTTTATTTGTTATGCAAACTTTTTGTAGTGCCCTTGTATTTTTTCTTAAAACACATTATGACTGCTGTGAGATCAATTGTGCTCAATTTTCAATGAAATCAAAACTTGATGCTATGGAGTGAATATTTGTGTCTTCCCAAAATGCATCTATTGAAACACTAACCCCCAAGTGATAGTATTAGCTCATGAGAGTGGAGCCCTAATGAGTGGAATTAGTTTTCTTATCAAAGATGTCCAAGGGAACCCTCTTACCTCTTCCACCACATAAGCGTATAACAAGAAGATGCCATCTTTGTATTAAGAAGTGAGCCCTCACAAGACTCCAAATAGACTGGTGCCTTGGTCTTGAATAACTATGTCTCCTATATATAAGAAACCCAGTCTAGAGTATTTATATAAGCAACCAAGTGGACTAAGACTATGGATATTAGATAATGAGATATGAGATTGATTTATTCAAGAACAAAACTGTTACCACTGAATCTATACACATAGAAAATACCCTCAAAAATGCAGTTAACTAAATTCACCCTTCTAGTGACAATGCAGAGCCCAAGTTTTATTTTGTGTGTTTATCAGTGAGAATGTCTAGATAAGGCTGTAGTAACCAATAATCCCCAAATTTCAGTTATTTAAAATTTTCAATGAAAATGTAATTAAATGATAAGTTTATTTTGCTGCAATTGTGGTTTGTGACCAGAAAAATATGAATTAAAATAAAACAAAGGAAGAAGACAAACGGAACTAACTAGAAAAGGCTCCAAACGTGAGGATTCCACCATCTTTTCCTATCAAATCATGAACATCTCATTGTCTCAGACCTGATGTGTGAAAATCCAGAGTGTCGACAACCAGGGAAACTCACCCAAGCTTTTAGTGTCCAGAGTTCCTATTGGCGCTCAATCACATAGGGCCCATGTGGCAGTCCTTTAGTCTCAGCCTCTCCTAGAAGTTCAGGCTAGTGCATACATACTTTAACATTGCCCCAGGCAAAGATACACTCCTCTCAGGCAAGAAATCATCTCTCAGAAGCCAAAATAAAGGTCATATTTCACTGCGGGTTTCCTTAATTCTTCACTGCACAACCCCATGTTACAACTTCACATTTTACTCACTTTTTGGTTAATTGACTAAATACATGCCCCAATTCACCAAATAAGACAATCCCTGCTAATTCATTATTTTAATCACATGTTGGCAACACAGAGTAAGTGCAGTGCACTCTTCCCTGTCTCCACTGGGGTGGGTTGTCTGGCAGAGTAGCTTCTGCACAGTGAGGGAAATTTTCTAGGTACCAGCCAATCTAGTCATTATTCCTTAATCCTAAAAGCATTGTCTTTGCTGCAACTCTCATTTCTTGACTTCATTTCAGAAAGCACATTTCAGAGAAAGTAAAATCATTCCTGGGGAAGAGGTATTTCAAAGATAATGCACAAAAAAAGAAAGAATCTTAATTGAACATTGCATGAATCTGAAGAAAGAAATTAGGTACCATAAAGAATTATGGTTGATGAAAGCTCAGCATTCAAAATAGGAGCAATTACATATACAAAACCCAAGATGTGGCTGCATTTAAATAAAATCCGTCATAAGAACACAGCCAGACTATCCACATGCTCCATGTGCCAATGCATATATATATATACGCTGTCATTTCTATAACAGATCATAGGAATTCAAATTGAAGCATTTGGAGGAAGCTTCATAAAACATGTGAGGCATGAGTATATATTTCAAAAGAAATATAAAATTAGAAAAGCAGGAAGTAGGGTAAATGACATACCAGACTAGCAGAATACTGTGATCCAAGACAAGCAGGAAAGTTGTGCCTGGAAATCTGAGTGAAATCTAATAGATTTACGTAGGTTAAAGGGGGAATTCTGGGGCCAGCACTGTGATGGAGCCGGTAAAGCCGCCACCTGCAGTGTCGGCCCCATATGGGTGCCGATTCATGTCCCGGCTGCTCCATTTCCGATCCAGCTCTCCGCTATGGCCTGGGAAAGCAGTAGAAGATGGCCCAAAGATTTGCACATGCATGGGAGACCCGGAAAAAGCTCCTGGCTCCTGGCTTCTGATTGGCACAGCTCCGTCCATGTGGCCAATTGGGGAGGGAGTGAACCAGCAGATGGAAGACCTCTCTCTCTCTCTCTCTCTCTCTCTCTGTCTCTGCCTCTCTCTGTGTAACTCTGACTTTCAAATAAATAAATAAACCTTTAAAAAAAAAGGGAGAATTCTGACTGTGGGTAGAGGGATAAATGTTAGGGTTGGGGATAATAACATAGGAGCTAAGTTTTAGAAGTTTAACATAAAGTATGGATTTTACCTATAAGCTAAAGAAAATCCTGAAGTTTTTGATAGATTAGGTGATAGGTGTAAAGAAGTACCTTTAAAATATTATTATGCAATAGCTATGGTATTGATTGAAGAAAAATGCTGCAAGCCAGATTATATGCCTTGCTCTTGAAAATATTTTTAAGCTGGCGCCGTGGCTCACTAGGCTAATCCTCCACCTGCGGTGCAGGCACCCCGGGGTTCTAGTCCACAGGTTGCTCCTCTTCTAGTCCAGCTCTCTGCTGTGTCCTGGGAGGGCAGTGGAGGATGGCCCAAGTGCTTGGGTCACTGCACCCGCATGGGAGACCAGGAGGAAGTACCCAGCTCCTGGCTTCAGATCGGCGCAGCACTGGCCGTAGCAGCCATTAGGGGGGTGAACCAATGGAAGGAAGACCTTTCCCTCTGTCTCTCTCTCACTGTCTATAACTTTCTCTCTCTCTCTCTCACTGTCTAACTCTGCCGGGCAAAAAAAAAAAAGTAATTTCCACTCCATATTGTATCTTATATAGATACTTATGTTTGAATTCACAAAACATAAAACTCTGGAATTAAACATGTAAATTCATTTTCTGTCACCAAGGAATTTCCACCACAGTGTTGGGAGAATATTTAATTTCAATTAGTATTCTCTTAGTAATTTTGAGTATGAAATTTTCTAAGTCAAGAATCTCCCTTCATCACCAGGGTGAAATCTATGTTCTAAAGCAGCCTGATGCATTAGCATGCTATGACAGGGAGGAGAAGAAGTACATCTTTTACACTGACCCAGGATCGGCTCTAGTCCTTGTAAGATGTAACCTTTGCCTATGTTCTTTGTCCTTGATATCATTTACTGCTGATGTCGGGCCTCTTTATGATATCTGGCCCCTGTGGTTCCATGCCCCACATTTATAGATGGCATCACCTTGCCATTACCATGATACATCTTCCAGTAGGAAAACTGGCTCAGCCACTTTTATGGTCTTACAGTAATTGGAAATGTCTGTATACTCTCCCATACAACTCTGAGATGAAAGTGACCCCTCTAGGAGCAGTGACAGAGTAACATGGCAGTTGTCTTAGCATGTCTCAGTCTGGATTCTCCGCCCTGCCATACCAAGCTGGTAGCAAATTTTGGTTGACATTGTACCTTGGCAAGCAAAATACAAGTACAGGTTTACTCTGCTTTGAGATACCCTAAAGTCCATTGAGAGTTTCCATCTCCCTCTCTCTCACCTAGATTATCTTGTTCTATGTAATAACCAAGAAAAAAATAATAATAACTCTATGCCTTACCAACTGTCCCTACAGGGGGAGGTTAGCAAAACCACCTCCGTCAAGAGCTACTAATAAATAGAAGTCAAATGCAAAGAATTGGAATTTTTCCTCCTGTTTTTATCCTTTATTTTAGGTGATAAACCTCAGACATGCAATCTAATTTCTGCAGATTTCCTGAAGGGTATTACAGAAATACAGAAAAAATACCATTAAATATTTCAATATTATACTACTTCATTCAGTACATGTTTAATTACAATTCTACTGGAAGGCAGTAAACAGACAAGATAACAGCTTAAACTCTCCTAGTTTTTCTTTCTTTGGTTCACATAACATAAAATTAATTGTATATTTCTCTTACAGTAGGCATTTATAAAATGAATAAAGCCAATGTTATTCAAGAAACAGTATTATAAGGTATTAACCCATTCTTTAAAAATTAAACTAATTGTAATGACCAACAAAATTAGTTAGAAATGTCATCAACATGCATATTAAACAACCTATCCACATTTCATGGCTGAACAAGACCTCAATTAATAATCTAATTTGTACTGCCATAAAAGTAAAATCAATTTCTGAATGTTGCCAGTGGTTTACAATTTAATTTAATAGTAATGTTTTTCTTGATATAATTTAAGCATTTCCATTCATTGCTTAAAGTACTTTGCATGCAAGTTTCACTTAATAGTTGTTTTTTTTCATTCTACTGCTCATTGGGTTTTGAAATCAGATTTTTTTTTTCAAAACAGGATTGTGGTTTAGAAATTTATAGCAAGATCTTTTTAATCTAAGCTTTAATAATTTTCTATTTTTTTCTATTTATTTTAGTTCATTTCCATATCAATATATTAAGTACTCCTAAAGTAATATAAGGCTCAAAAGTTAGAATTAAGAATGACAGGAGAATAACTTAATTTGTATGACCATAATCAACAACATCCACTGCAGTTTTCTTATAAGAATTGACTCCATAAGTTCATATATGAAGTGACTAAAAAAGAACTAGCTCATAAACTGCATGATATATGCTAGGTTTTGGAAGTAAAACAAAAATGAAGCAATTGAATTCAAATAATTAAAGGCATTGTTACAGAGCCTTCATAGCTAAATTAAGACAAACCCAGGGCAGGCACCGTGGCTCAATAAGCTAATCCTCCACCTGCAGCGCTGGCATCCCGGGTTCTAGTCCCGGTCGGGGCGCTGGATTCTGTCCCGGTTGCCCCTCTTCCAGGCCAGCTTTCTGCTGTGGCCCTGGAAGGCAGTGGAGGATGGCCCAAGTCCTTGGGCCCTGCACCCGCATGGGAGACCAGGAGAAGCACCCTGCTCCTGACTTCAGATCCATGCAGCACGCCGGCCATAGTGGCCGTTTGGGGGGGTGAACCAATGGAAGGAAGACCTTTCTCTCTGTCTCTCTCTCACTGTCCAACTCTGCCTGTCAAACACACATACACACTCAAAATATGAAGAAAAATGGAACGTAAGTATAGAATTCCTTATTCGTATATCTATTTCTTTGGTTTTTGTGTGTTTCTTTCATTTATCTTTATTTGTTTTTTTGTACAGGCAGAGTGGACAGTGAGAGAGAGAGACAGAGAGAAAGGTCTTCCTTCACCCCCCAAATGGCTGAACAGACAGTGCTGCACCGATCTGAAGCCAGGAGCCAGGTGCTTCTCCTGGTCTCCCATGCAGGTACAGGGTCCAAGCACTTGAGCCATCCTCCACTGCCTTCCTGGGCCACTGCAGAGAGCTAGACTGGAAGAGGAGCAACCGGGAAAGAATCTGGTGCCCCAACTGGGACTAGAACCTGGGGTGCGGGTGCCACAGGCGGGGGATTAGCCTATTGAGCCGCGGTGCTGGCCCTTTTTCCCTATCTTTATAATGACAGTTAACTCATCTTTATAATGACAGTTAAGTCATTATAAAGAGAAGATGAAATATATAAAATCAGAGGTGAAAGGGGAGATATTATGAATGAGCCACAAACACAAAAAGGATTATTGTTTGAACAAAAAAAATTGGCAACCTAGAAGAAATGGACAACATTTGCCTTATCAAGAATGAACCATGTGGGGCCGGCGCTGTGGTGCAGTGGGTTAACGCCCTGGCCTGAAACATCAGCATCCCATATGGGTGCCAGTTTGAGACCCGGCTGCTCCACTTTCTATCCAGCTCTCTGCTATGGCCTGGGAAAGCAGTACAGGATGGCCCAAGTCCTTAGGCCCCTGCACCCGCATGGGAGACTGGGAAGAAGCTCCTGACTCCTGGCTTCAGATTGGCACAGCTCCAGCTGTTGCGGCCATTTGGTGAATGAACCAATGGACGGAAGGCCTCTCTCTCTCTCTCTCTCTCTCTCTCTCTCTCTGCCTCTCGTCTCTCTGTGTAACCCTGACTTTCAAATAAATAAATCTTAAAAAAAAATGGATCATGGTAAATTAGAATACCTAGATACACCAATAACAAGTTGAAAAATTGAATCAATAACTAAAAAACTTAACCATTATAGAAAATCCCAGGACCAGATGGCTTCACTGCTAAATTCAACCACCATTTAAAGTAGAATTAACAACAATCTTTCTTAAATTACTTCAAAAATTTTAAAAACGGGAATTCCTCCCAATTCCTTCTATGAGGTCAGAATTATCTTGATTCCAAAACCATACACGGAAACAATAAAAGAATGATACAGATCATTATCCTTAATGAACATAGATGCAGAAATACCAAATAAAATACTAGTAAATCAAATCCTGCAGCACATTAAAAATATTGTTAAAGACAATCTAAGGGAATTCATCCCATGGATGCAAGAATGTTTTGACGTATGATAAGTGTGATACAACACATTAACAGAATGAAGGGGAAGCAATCATGATAATGTGGATTGGTGTATTAAAGACATCAAATTAAATTCAACATTGCTTCATGACAAAAAACTTAGCATACCACGCATAGAAGGAACATACTTGGACATAATAAAGACACTATATAAGAAACCAACAATTAACATCATTCTGAATAGGGAAACCTGAGGGATTTTTCTCTAGGATCAGGAACAAAACAAAACAAAGATGAACACTTCCATAATTTTTATTTAACATAGTATTGGAAGGGCAATTAGGCAAGAGAAAGAAATACAGAGCATACAAATTAGAAAGAGGGAAATCAAATTATCATTATTTGAAGATGAAATGACCTTATGTTGAAGAAACTCCGAAGACTGATAAATCCCAAAAAACTAATAAACAAATTCTTCAAAGTTTCAGCCCCAAATGATGGAGTTAGAATCGTGCCAGACCAGAGCCTAGGGAGATTACTGACGCCATAAACAAGAGTGTCAAATTGTTCAATCAACTTCAGGAGTCACTGTGTACTTACGTCTCATGAGGGATCTGTCCTTAATGTGTTATCCAATGTGAAATAATGCTATTACTAGTACTGAAACAGTATTTTTTACACTTTGTGTTTCTGTGTGGGTGCAAACTGATGAAATCTTTACATAGTATATACTGAATCGATCTTCTGTATATAAAGATAATTGCAAATGATTAAAAAATCTTGGTGTTAAACTGGAAATTGCATAGATAATTAATCAATTCTTAAAAAAAAAATCATGTAGGATCTCTGTCCTTAATGTGCTGTACATTGTGAATTGATACTATAACTAGTACTCCAACAGCATTTTCACTTTGTGTCTCTATGTGAGGGCAAACTGTTGAAATCTTTACGTAATATGTACTAAACTGATCTTCTGTGTATAAAGAGAATTGAAATGAATCTTGATGTGAACAGAAGGGGAGAGGGAGCGGGAAAGGGGAGGGTAGCGGGAGGGAGGGAAGTTGTGTGGGGGGGAGCCATTGTAATCCATAAGCTGAACTTTGGAAATTTATATTCTTTAAATAAAAGCTTTATATATATATAAAAAAAAAAGAATCGTGCCAGAGGATTCCAATACAATCCCATCAAGGTGGCAGGTATCAAGGCCATCTCAGTAGTCCAAGTGATCAATTTCAGTTCACATTTGATCACAGTGATAGGTCTAAGAGTCAAAGGGATCACACAAACAAGACTAGTGTCTGCTAATACTAACTGATAGAATCAAAAAGGGAGAGAATGATCCAACATGGGAAGCAAGACACACAGCAGACTCATAGAATGGCAGATGTCCTAATATTGCACTCTGGCCTCAGAATCAGCCCTTAAGGCATTCAGATCTGGCTCAAGAGCCCATGAGAATATTTTAGGCATGGAAAGCAAGACACTCTGGAAAAAAAAGAAGACCTAAATGAAAGATCTCTGAGAGTGGGATCCCAGTGGAAAGAACGGGGCCATCAAAGAAGGAGGTACCTTTCTCTGAAGGGAGTAAGAGAGAACTTTCACTTTGACTATGACCCTGTCGGAATAAGATTGAAGTCAGCAAACCCTAAAGGCTTCCATAGCCTTGGCAACTCATGACTAGAGCCTAGGGAGATTACTGACGCCATAAACAAGAGTGTCAAATTGTTAAATCAACATCAGGAGTCACTGTGTACTTACATCTCATGAAGGATCTGTCCTTAATGTGTTGTCCAATGTGAAGTAATGCTATAACTAGTACTGAAACATTATTTTTACACTTTGTGTTTCTGTGTGGGTGCAAACTGATGAAATCTTTACTTAGTATATACTGAATCAATCTTCTGTATATAAAGATACTTGAAAATGATTTAAAAAAACCTTGATGTTAAATTGGAAATTGCATAGAAAATTAATCATTTTTTAAAAAAATACCATGTAGGATCTCTGTCCTTAATGTGCTGTACATTGTGAATAAATACTATAACTAGTACTCCAACAGTATTTTTCACTTTGTGCTGCTATGTGAGGGCAAACTGTTGAAATCTTTACTTAATATGTACTAAAGTGATCTTGTGTATATAAAGAGAATTGAAAATGAATCTTGATGTGAATGCAAGGGGAGAGGGAGCGGGAGAGGGGTGTTTGCAGGTAGGAGGGAAGTTATGGGTGGGGGGAAGCCATTGTAATCCATAAGCTGTACTTTGGAAATTTATATTCTTTAAATAAAAGCTTTATAAAAAAATTTTTTTAAGTTTCAGGACGTAAGTCAATGTGCAAAAATAAGTAATTTGTTCCTACATCAATAGTGAATCATCTAAAAATGAAATCAAGAAGGCAACCTCATTTCCAGTAACTATTAAAAAATACCTGGGAATAAATTTAACCAAAGTGGTGAAAAATCTTTACCATGAAAACTATAATGCATTAATGGAAGAAATTGAAAAGGACATAGAGAATGGAAATAGATTGTATGTTCTTAGGTTGTAAGAATCAGTATCATTAGAAACGAGAATGCTCCCTAAAGTGATTTGTAGATTCAGTGCTATCCCTAACAAATTTCCATTGGTAGTTTTTAAAAGGCCAAAAGAAAAACAAACTACAAAAATTTGTATGGAATCACAGAAGACTCCAAATAGCCAAAGCAGTCTTGAGCAAAAGGAAAAAGTAGAAAGCATTATACCAACTGACTTTAAAATAAATTACAAAGTCACAGTAATGAAAACAGCATGTTGCTGACACAAAACATATTTATAGACCAGTGGAACAGAACAGATGCTCTAGAATTAAATCCACACATCTGTAGCCAATTGATCCTTTGACATGGATTGGGGGGAAAATATCTTTTTCAGCAAATGCTGGGAAGAAAGCAGATATCTATATGTACAAGAATGAAACTAGCATCTTATCTCTCGCCATACACAAAAATAAACTTAAAAGGGAGTAATGACATAAATTTAAGACATGAAACTTTGAATTACTAGAGGAACACATAGAGGCACCTGGGATAGTGGTAGAAATAACCTCTACTGTTATTCACATAGAGGCAAACAAGGAGGCTTGTTAAAAAACTGAAGCCATTTGACAACATGGATCAGGGTTTCCATGGTAACTATTTTTTTAAAGATTTTATTTATTTGCAAGATAGAGGTACACAGAAAGAGAGGGAGAGAAGAGAGAAAGGTCATCCATCTACTCTCTGAATGGTCAAAACAGTGCGGTGCTGAACTGATCTGAAGCCAGAAGCCAGGAGCTCCTTCTGGGTCTCCCACCTGAGTGCAAGAGCCCAAGGACTTGGGCCATCTTCTACTGCTTTCACAGGCCATAGCAGAGAGTTGGATTGGAAGAGGAGCAGCCGGCACTCTACCTGGCACTCATATGAGATGCTGGCACCACAGGTGGGAGCTTAACCCATTACGCCACATCGTCGTCCCCCTTGGTAGCTATCTGAGTCCTTTTGTGTTGCTTTGGGAAGAGAGTGGTACTATCAGAATGACTCATTTTCAAAAAAGGAAATATTCACTAAAGTTTGCATGCATCAATTGGAATTTGACTCATTGAATCATAATGTAAGAAACTATAAGGAATCTTATAAAGGTAATATTATGAAGCAACAGATTTTCATAGAAGAGATAATCATCATAACTAACATTTCTAGGATAGTAGTCATAATAATAATAGCTTTCAGCATTTGCTATTAGCCAAGTGCTTTATTACGTTTCCATTGTACTCATTATCTCCATCAGCATTCACAAGATTTTGAGAGTAGGTGTTAATTGCTCAATTTCTCAATTTTCAAGATTGGAAAAATTACTGTTAAGTAATTTGACCCAAACCAGACAGACACAAGAAAGTTTAATTGGATGAAACTTCATCAGCCTTCTATCTTTAGAAATCTATGAATTTTATTATTTTTAAAGATTTATTTATTTATTTTAAAGGTAGAGCTACAGAGAGGGAGAAAGAGAGGTCTTTCATTTGCTGGTTCACTACCCAAATGGCTGCAAGGGCTGGAGTTGTGCTGATCAGAAGCCAGGACCAGGAGCTTCTTTGAGGTCTCCCATGCAGGTGCAGGAGCCCAAAGACTTGGGGCATCTTCTACTGCTTTCCTAGGCCACAGAAGAGAGCTGGATCAGAAGAGGAGCAGCCAGAACTTGAACTGGAGCCATATGGGATGCTGGCAATGCAGGTTGCAGCTTTACCTGCTATGTCACAGTCCTGGCCCAAATCTATGAATTTTAACCCAAGAATAGGTATCTTTCTGTAAAAAAGGTTTATATCCCTCTTAACCAGTCCTCAAATACACTTTACAATTTATAATTCTCCAACCCTAGTGATGCCTTGAGGTAGACTGTTTCTTTGTTAATTTCAGTATGGATTGCAAATTATTTATCCTCTAAGGGTCAGAAGATGAATGGATGGTCTGTCTCATGTTTAAAGGCCCCAAGGATAATAAATTTAACAAAATCAATACCTAAATAATAGCAAACAAATATCCAAATGGTTGAGTTTTCATAAAAATAGAATCCAGATTTCAAGTAAACATACATACTCAATGTTGCATATAGGTACATGTATGTATGACTATTGTGAGTAGATGTGTACATATATGTGTGCATTTATGTGCGTATTTGGGTATGCATTAATTATGAACTTAGATTTTTATTCTAAATCTGGAAGTGTTGAAATTTTGGTCCTCTATCTGTGCATTATTTTGTTTCTTAAGTATTTTTTAATAATTCTTTATGAAAATAACAAATAATATTTTTCTAACATTTTGAAAATTCCTGAAATTCAGTATTCAATTTTTTAATTACTGATTTTTAATTTAATTACTGATTTTAAGGAAAAAATGAAGCATATTTCAAAAAGTTAAGTTAAACTTCATGTATATTATTCATAAATAACACTCAATATTGTAGACTTTTCCTTATTGAAAATAAAATATGAATTAGAAAATATTTAATAGCAAGTTAGTAATCTAATTGTGTTGAAAGCTAACAGTAATATATGATCTATGAAATTAATGCTCACAAAATACATCTTGATTGTCTAATTATTTTGGAAGCTACTTTCTTGTATGTCAGTGAATTCTAAATTTACTCAACAGTTTTAAATATTTTTTAACCTACTATATTAAAAATAGATTTTAACAATGAATTTGTGAGATAAAATCTTTCAAGTTTAACCTAATATGTTAAGGGTCACTGCTTTTAGAGGGTAGTTTTTCACATATTAAAAAATGTATCCTCAAATTCTATCCTAAAGACATGCACCTTCAAATCTTTAAAATTCTAAACTTATTGATACTGTTTTAAGATTTACTCTCTTTCTCAGGGGTCTCCTTAATCTGATGATTCACTAATATAAACAAGACTATGGCAGTTTTTGATGAACTCAACTCAAACTCAAATCAACATCATGTGTTTCTGTTTGGTACAAATGAACACCAGATGTTTTAAATATCCATGCATATGAGCAATCTTCAAACAGTATTATCAAAAACAAAAAATGAAGATTTCAATTTTTGTACCAAAATAAACTTACCTTATGTAAAACATAGGAACATAAACAGTTACTGTTTACTTAGTAGAATGTACAGCATATGAGCACATAAACCAGTAATGTAGTCATTTACTGCAATTATTAATTATTACATGCTGTACATAATTATATATGCTAAACTTTTATACAACTGACAGTGCTGTAGGTTTGTCTACAGCACAAACACAAGAGTAATGCACTGAGCTCTGACATTAAAATGACTACAATATCACTAAGTGATAGGAATTTTTCAGATTGATTATAATCTTATGGGACCACTGTCATGTGTTGTCCAATGTTGACTGAAATATTATGCAGCAGATGAATGTATATGCATTTTAAAATATTTGGGAAAATGTTGAAGTTGAACAGCTTTTTAAAATTCCTAACTTATTCAAGATCATATTTAGGGGGTTTATAACAAATTTTTAAGTATCTTTTTTAAACTCCAAAGATGAAGCATGATTTATACTCTTTGCATGTGCTCCTGGTGTCTAACATCAATTGAAATTTTGTGACTTTTTTAAAAGATTTATTTATTTATTTGAAAGGCAGAGACTCTGAGAAAGGGAGGGGCAAAGAGAGTGAAAGATCTTCCATCTGCTGGTTCACTCCCCAAATGGTTGCAACAGCCAGAGCTGCACCAAGCTGAAACCAGGAGCCAGGAGCTCCTTTGGGATCTCCTACATGGATGGCAGGGGCCCAAGCACTTGGGCCATCTGCTGGTTTCCCAGATGCATTAACAGAGATGGATAAGAAGTGCAGCAACCAAGATATAAACTGGTGCCCATATGGTATGGCAGTGTCGCAGGTGGTGGCTTAATCCACTATGCCACAAAACTGGCCTTGATTTTTGTAACTATTTTAGATGTAAATATAAACTAACCTGAGATAGCTGAAAATGAGCCTTTGAAATTTCTCTTTTGTGCATTAAATGCATCTATCAGACCAAAAATTATAGTTGTGCAAATATGAAGAGAGTGAACAGAATCTGAAGTATTATCTTGTGGAGGAGAACACATTAAACTACAAAATTCCCCCATTAAGAAAGCTTGAAGAAAATAAATTTGCTAGACAAAATTTAACATAGCAAATAAATTCCCAAAATGAAAATTGTAAGAATTACTAACAACAGGAATGGGTGTTCTGCCAAATCTGGGACTGCTCCCATATTTCAGCACAAATGCTGATTGGAACCTGGCAAATCTTCAATGTGACTCCCATTTCTGTCATCAAGAAAGTCAAAGAAGAAAACGACACAGTCTCCCTGCTCCATCAGGTGGGCAGAGTCTTCTGGAGGTGAGGGTGACTCCTGTCACTTCTCTTGAATTATGTGTATGAGACAAAATGAGAAAAATTACTGTGATGGTCCAACAACTATCAGCTCACTGGTGGTCTGAAGGGACCCATGTGGCTTCCTCTTCACGAACGAACAGGTAGGAAAACCTGCACAGGCTTTCCTGGCTCCTTCCCAAATAAACACGGAGGCGTGGGGGCTGGAAAGCAGCTTGCTCTACTAAGGGTCTTGTTTTCCCCACCATAGCCAAGCAAGGGGGGTCTCCTTTTTCATACTCTTTTATTTCTAAAAACACAAACTGCTCTTTCAGTTCCCAAAATGAAACTGTTTATTTGGAATGTTTCTGCATTTCTGTAACATGTATTTTGCCCTTGATTTGACTGATTGCCTATCCTTGCAGAGCACTGTGATTGGCAGGGCACATTAGGCAGAAGGTGGAGACAGACGGGCAATACCTAGTGTCTCTCCTCAGGTAGCTTTAAGTAATAAGAAAGGATGCTGGAAGCTTTCTGCTAATAGAAAGCATCCTACAGAAAACACTGCCTGAATATCTAGTTGAGTTTCAGCTCAGCCTTGAAAGTAAATACAAAGAGATATTACACAGCTTTCTTTGTCCAAATAAACAAAGGATGTTCTTGGGTTTGGCATGGGAGAGATTTATGTTCTAGGCTTATTGTGACTTTATCTCTTTCTTAGGAAAAGAAGCTTAAAAGAACTATAATCTCTCCAATTTTAAGGCATTTCAACCAGATCCATTGAGTTAATATGTCCTTCCAAGGTTAAAGTATTTTAATTTGCTTTTTAATCACCAGATAGCACTCTGGGGTCATCCAGAAGACAGAAATCAGCAATTCTGGGCTGACTGGAATTTGAAACCCTCTGCTTCCCTATCTCCCTCATGTTGCTATCCTCAAGACACTCTTCAGTTTCCTGGTCAGAGGGGATAGATTCTTCATATTCTGATATTCCTCTTGCACAGTCCACATATTTGCAAAGTGCCTTCTGTCAAATGCAGGCATTATTGAAATGACTTGTGAAAAAGGGGAGATGCCATCCCAACTCCTGCACTGGCTGATGGGAGTGTGGACATCACCTCCACATGATGCCTTAATTTTAGCAGATTTAGTGATGCCCACTCCCCCCACGCACCACACCCAATGCTCTCCATCTTGAGTTCACTGCTTCAGGAGGAAAATCTCTTTGTCTTTCACCCACGAATCCTTCCTACTCTTCAAATATCTTGCCTTCTTTACATAATGTGTTTGTGATAATACATCCTCAGACTTTCCTCGATTCTAATACACTTTAAAAAACAAGTGCCATAGAGTGAATGCATGGGTATTTATTACTAATCCATACAACTTTAGGCATTCTAAATATTCTACAAAATTAAATGTAAATGTCATTCAGTGTAATAAAGATTTAACTTGCATCTTATCTGGGAATTCACTGCTTAATTGACTGGGACTGGTTTTCATGCTCCAGATGTCTCCATATCCATTGCTTACAACTTATTATAAATGTCCATCAGTATGACTTCCAGAGGAATAATAATCAAGCCATCTCTGCTTCTGCTGCTAAAATTAAATAAATGCAAATCATTCTCTTTCTCCTGGGAGATTAAAGAACGAACGGAATGCTTCAGTTCCATACATTTTTCAGCACTAAATTCATGTTAAAGAAAAGTATGTGCTATAAATAAATCTTTTGTGATCATAGGACTCTATCATAATAATTACACTAGCTTTTTATAGTTATTCTATCAAGAGAAATAGATTAGGTGAGAACCCATTTTTTAGTTGTGGATTTGATAGTAAAATTGCATCTGGTGCTTTTAGTTATTGTCTTTTTTTTGGGGTGGGGGGCGGTGCATAGGAAAACAAAAAAGAAAAAACTCTTCCTGAAGACAACATACATTTAACAGCCTATCAGATATTATGAAGTTTTTATTGTATATTACAGAAATTATATTTAATATGGATGAGGGTACTTAAAAATTCCTGGGAAAATAAAACTGAAAGATACATTTATTTTGCTGCAAAAACATTCTGAAATCCATGCATTTTTTTCATTATATTTTCCATGAAATTTTTGAAAAGCCATTTTACCCATGGAATTCAAATATTTTTTTCACCAAAATAAACTTATTATGTAACTTCATTTTATAAACTTCTTGAAGTACTCACATATACATTGCATGATATATATTTTATTTATATCAGTCTTAATCTTTATAAGAAGCGTAAGAGCACTTGATGCACCTTTTTTCAATAGCAAACTAAAGTTTTATAAGCTTAAGTAATTTATGTACAGTCACACACCAAGTGTGGCAGACCTGTGCTTTCTGACTCTGGCCCATGTATTACGAAGCCAGCACACTTTCCACTGTATCAGGGAAGAATTTAGAATTCCACGTAAAATGTATCTATGGAGATCAGTAAAATGTCTGCTTTGCCAAAGTCATTTGATTATATGTCAGCCAAAACCTGAGGTGACTCAGACTTTGTGAATGTTTAAAGACCAGCACTTGGCCAAATATGGCTGTTAGAAGCAAGTAAAATAACCACAAACAAAGGAGGAAAAATATTCAAGTATGTGGAGTGAATTAGCATCTAACAGCTCTAAGAATGGTTTCTCATAACCAAACAACAGGCTGCATCTAACAAAATGAAATATTTACAAAAAGAAGTAGCCTAATCTGCAAATAAAAGGAAACACATCACCATTACAAGATGTACTTAGATATGACCCGAGACAGGGTTATTTCTTGCAAACAAGAAGCTTAGCAGTACCCTGATTATTTATTTGCAAAATGTCAGGAAATGGATGAGTTTAACAAAATATAAAGATCTATGCATCAGCTGTACCCAAATGACAAGTGGAAAAGCTCATTCAGTATACTTTTCTGCCAAAATACAATATCAAGTATTACAGAAAAACTCCAAAAGGAATACATCATTAAACATAGCTACAACTGAAGCCATAAAGTAAGCAGCCACAATCAATACAGAGATAATTAACGCATTTTTTAAGTCATCATTAATGACCACAACACAGTCTAGCCTCATTAGTAAAGTGTTAAGATGCAGTCCAACTAATGGCACTCACTGGCAGTCTCAAGAATGTTCCATTTCTGAGAGCTTTTGTGGAGAAAGGAGCTTTGGGGGGAAGGGAAGAGGGAGACATGCTTCATCAATTTCCTTTAAGTACCCCTGCTGCTTATAAAATTATAAATTAGTCTTTCATATGTTTCTCAAGAGTCTGAGACAATGGAAGCAAAAATGATTGGGAAAGATTTTTCGAAGACACACTACTATTTTGACTAAAACAATAGACCATTAACGCAATCTGAACCAAAGCAGTTTTTCCTAAATGCATGAAAACATCAGAGCTAATCAACTGTCAGATTGTGAAGCTCAATCATAAAATCCTATCCTCACTACTTTAACAATTTTCTTTCTCTTCTTTATTTCAAACATTTACTTTGAAGTTTAAAAAGGGATAAAATCATCTTGAAGGGTGCAAAATGTATGTGCCTTTTGAAGGAAGGACATTTGAAAATGGGGGAGGGGATCTGGTATGACAAAGGTGACAAAAGTGACTCAATCGTTCCTCAAGATAGCAATAAAATAAAGCAAGAGTGTGCCCATCCAAGCTGATCATCATCCACATCAGATAATGCACAATGAGAGTCACAAATATGGGCCTACACATACATGTTTGGGAAAAATAAATATTTTAAATTAAAGTCATTGTAACATAGTTTAGATTAAAAGAGCATCTATTACATTTGCAGTATCTTTCCCTTATGAATCATCTAAAAAGATTTTAACCTAGTAAAAATCCATCATCTGTCACAGAATTCTTCTAGGAAAGACATATATAAACTAAGATTGGAACTTACATTTAAAAATATGACAACTCCATTGTCTCATGAAATACTAAGAATGAACAATGAGCAGCCAATGCAAAACAAAAAGCTTCTAAGACAAAAAGTCTACAGAAGGGCAGGAATTCATCTTCTTACATGGTAAGGCATTAGTTAGTTTTAATGATTTCAGTGCCTCTTTGAAAATGTCTATTATCCAGGTTATTCAACCATCAAGAAGAGATGTATATCTTAGTCTCTTTAGCCTTCCACTGATCCTGATTAGCAAAAGTTTAATGAATAAAAGCTGTTACATAAAGACCTTTTTGAACATATAAAATATTTTGAAAAGCACAGTATCTAGTAGACCTACACAATACAGAAAATATGCTTTCTCTGATACTTAGAAAACATCACACACATGATCCAAAAAAGTAACTTAAATAAATTATTATAAAATAACTCTTAGTGAGTCAGAAATTTATGGAAAATAACCCAAATGTAATATAACGAGTTTGAGCCGGTATAGAATAACCTCTCATTAAATCTCTCAGTCCTGATTATAGCTGACGAAACCTAAAGACATTAATCCTGGGATTTCAGTTTCAAATTGGATTCAAAAATCATTAGATCTAAAATTCAGGGTAAAAATTTGTCTTTAAAGTTTATTAGTTTTCTCTTGTTATATCACAAATTTAACGACTCATGGCAACCATTGACCATTATCTCACAGTTTCAGAAGACTGGGAAGAGTCATATCCAGTTCTTTGCTCAGCGGCTTGCAAGACTGAAATCCTGGTGTTGACTGGAACTACATCCTCACTTGAAGCTCAGAGTCCTCTTCCAAACTCATTCAGGATGTTGCCAGAATGCAGAGTCTATTAAAGGACTGTCAGTATTGGCTGCCACATAGGCCTCTCCACAACACAGCAGATAGTTCCTTCAAGGCCCAAAAAAGAACCTTCCTTGCTTTAAACCTCTTGACCTCTGTTAAGGACCCACCTGATTAGGCCAAACCCATGCCAGTAATCTCCCTTCTGCTTAAC
The DNA here is from genome assembly GCA_949820135.1 of Sylvilagus floridanus. Classification (NCBI taxonomy): domain Eukaryota; kingdom Metazoa; phylum Chordata; class Mammalia; order Lagomorpha; family Leporidae; genus Sylvilagus; species Sylvilagus floridanus. The sequence goes on from OX463241.1 coordinate 107,076,647, forward strand.
TCAAAGTCAAGTGATTAAGGACCTTGTGATCATGCAAAGTGTGTACACAAGGAATAGGAATATTAGAATTCACTTACATCAGATACTTGTAAAAATAGCACTCTCATAAAATGCCATGGTATTTCATGAAACATTAGAGTCTCTTTTGCTCTTGAAACAAAATAGCTATTTCAACAGAATTTATTTATACACAAAATTGGTATAAAACATTACAGTCTGTAACCATAAGCTTTGGGTATCATACAATTTGGTCATGTTCTGAAAATGTATCTTTCCCTCCCAAATGTAAAGTACACTATGCAACCAGAAAAAAAGAAAATAGCTTTGATTAAGTTAGTCCCTCCCTTCAAGTCTAACTCAGCCACAGGATCTGAAAGTGTGTATTCAAATATCTGGATCATGTGTCAGCCTGGAACAGATCAGGGAAACCATTAAGGCGCTCAATCTGCAATGGGATGGAAATGAATTCATCTGATAGATGTAGTTCCTGGAGTGCCAGTGACTGTATCCTGTTGCATCCAGAGCATTGTGGTGGCTGCTCTCTTCCACAATTTCTCCACTTAGGCCTGGTCCCTATAAGTGCATTTCTGACACATTCCTGTAATTTGGTCTACACCTTACATTTGAACAAGCCATTGGCATGAGTCTCTGACTGCCTGCCTCAGATTCTGCAGGACCCTCCTAGCAGTAGCTGGGCAGTCTCCTCTGTGTACTTGACTCCTGGTCATGTTTTATTCCCTGCAGGAGGAATAACTAGAACCTTATTTGAAATATCACCTTTTGCCTGGATTTTTATTATCTCATCCTCAATTCTCCTTGAATGAAAATATCAATTGGAGTAACAAAAGTAGCTGCAGTTTATTTAGGGTCCTTCATATGTGGGGTACTCACCTACTTATCTTACATTCATATCTTACCATGTAAGGCTTTCAACAACTCTTGAAGGAATTATTTTCCCCATTTTGCTTAAAAAAAGACTGCAGCTCATAGAGATTATGTAACCAGCACTAGGTCATCTACTTGGTGAACATCAAAGCTGGAATTAAAACCTAGGTTGAACTAATCCCAAACCCCACATTTTTTCATATTTAATTAAGGCAATATCATTTGTTACCCAAACTAGGTCATCTTTGAGACTAAAATAGGGTCTTGCTAATAATTATAATTGATCAAAAATAATAATAAGAGAAATAAGTCAGGCCTGTGTCAAGCATACAGAAAAAATATAATTTCTTAATTACAACTATAAAACCCTATACATCTTAGGCCCTGGTTATACAGTAAGAGGTCTTGGTGGCCAGTGCAACAATTGACCCCAAGTTTCACTCATTCCTCATGATGCAGGGGTCACAGTGTACTTCAAGGCTAAGACCAGTTAGTTCCTAGGAGTCTAACAAAAGGACATTTTGATTATAAACCCTGGTAAGTATATACCATGTTTTGCAATTTGATTATGTGTAGCTCCCTTTTCCCCAGTCATTGGCAAGATCTCTTAGTGGCATTTTAGAGATGAAATAGCTTCACGGTGGTTGAGATATTCTCAACCAACTCTGTATACATAATTCCTAGCACAGTGAAAATCACAAAAGAGCTTTTCAGAGTGTTGACTGTTTATGATAAGTACACATCCAAAATCGTGGTATCTTTGTATAAGCAGAAGAAGACACATACATATATATAGCTTTTACACAGGCTTTCTCATACCTGGAGCTATTAATAGCATAAATCTGTCTATATTTTATTTTAAGAATCCTGTTATTAAATAAAAGTTTAATGGGTGGAGGCTATAGTACAAGTAATCTTGTACAAAACTCTGTTTGCAATAAAGCAGAATAAAAAAGTACAAGTAAACTGATATCCACTAACATGGCATTCCTGAGGACTCGATTTCCTGGAAGTCTGTAACAATATCCACAATTCATTTCAGTTTACTTTTCCATGAAGAAATTTTCTGAAGGTGTCTTCTGGATTCCCCAGTCCCTTCAGATTCTCTTTCAGAAGGAAGTATGCTGATTTCTGTTTTTGTTTTTTTTGTTTGTTTGTTTTTGTTTGTTTTTTTTTTGACAGGCAGAGTGGACAGTGAGAGAGAGAGACAGAGAGAAAGGTCTTCCTTTGCCATTGGTTCACCCTCCAATGGCCGCCGCGGCTGGCACGCTGCGGCCGGCGCACCACGCTGATCCGAAGGCAGGAGCCAGGTGCTTCTTCTGGTCTCCCATGGGGTTCAGGGCCCAAGCACTTGGGCCATCCTCCACTGCACTCCCTGGCCACAGCAGAGAGCTGGCCTGGAAGAGGGGCAACCAGGACAGAATCTGGCATCCCGACCAGGACTAGAACCCGGGGTGCCAGCGCCACAGGAGGAGGATTAGCCTATTGAGCCGCGGCGCTGGCCAAGTATGCTGATTTCTTAAGCGGAGAATGCCACTTTAAGAGATAATCCTTTGTCTATGCTTCATAGAAATTTCACATCCCTAAAAGATCCTGCTTTCACAAGGACTTTCATTCAATTCTTTTACTTTTCAAACTCCTGAAAGGATAAATATAAATGACTTTGGGATATTTTTCATTGATCTAGTTTTACCTTCCATTGAGAACAAGAACAAAGTGATTGAATTTTCTTTATAAACTCCAGCACAGAAATATAATTTTTAATGTAATTTCTCATCTTATTAGGGTTAAGTAATGGTAAAAATTCTCCCTTGGGGAAAAAATCGATATTCAAATAAGTTTGTGAAACACCATAGTGAAGGAGGAATTTCACATCAACTAAAAATGGAACTGATGAAGAAAATAGTTTGGTGAAGAACAAATTGGCCCAACCAGAGCTTCTATGTGTTCATTAGCATATATACCTGCAGAAACCCAGAAAATCTCAGCCAACAAACCCAGCAACCAAAAGTTGAGAATTTCTAGGGCAAAGCAGAAATGAGAAGCCATCAGAGATAAATAAGCTTCTAGGTTTAATCATGATTTTTCATTTGGGAAAAACATATGTCCATGGTACTGAATCTATTTTCAAGAAAAGGAAATCAATATTCTCCTCTGTTTTTTCTAGAATCCACTCAAAAGTAATTGTCAAACAATCTCATGTCTGACAATTGTGGTGGCTCCTTTCTAGGATTTGAAGAGGCTTTCAATGGTACTCCCATTGCTCTATAAAAGGGGAGAGTCTTGAGCAGGATTCTAAATCTCAGCATCATTAATATTTTTAGTTGAATTATTATTTGCTTTGGATGGCTATTCTGTGCATTGTGGGATATTGGTAATATCCCTGGTCTCTATCTACTAGATGTTCCACTTTCAAATGTGACAACCAAAAATATCTGTGGACTTTTCCATATGTCCTTTAGGGAACCTTTGGTTGAGACTAGAGGAAGGACTTAAGACAAAATTTTCAACAACTTAAATAATAATTTTAAATGGACTGTGTTTATAGCAGAAAGTATTAGCAGGAGTGCTAATGCTGAAATAAATGAAGTGGAAGTGATATTTTGAAATTCTCTTTCACATTCACCAACCTCACCCAAAAAGTTGCTTATATTTGGAGTGTAGCAATATTTACTGTGTTTGATATTATTTATTTTGTATTTTTCTTTGCCAACTCCATTTCTCTAGGCTGCTTTTTTCCAAGACTGACAAATTTAAATTCTGTGTGAGTGGTGCTACTTACATACGTTTTTCTACCATAGACTGAATGAAACTGAACCATATTAGTTCAATAGGAACTAAGACATAAGTGATGATGATAATGATGATGAAGAAGAGGATGATAGAGGATAGATAGATAAACAGACAGACAGACTTTGTTAGCCTTCAGTAGTGGTTATGGTTGGGGGATATACATTGTTTATGATCATCTGTTCTGGAGAATAAAGCAATGGTGACAGATGTAAATCAACCATAGTAGAAGAATTTAAAAGTTTGTCATCATTATTTCACTAAATGTATAGAGAGGGAAGACTCTGGAAGCTATTTTTCACATGAAATAAATGGATGCAAATTTATTTAAATTGGAGGAAGAGTTTGCTATCTACCACTACAAAGAATGTAGATTATAGCAGGTTCAAATGAGAAGCCAAGAACTAACACATGACTGAAATTCAAGAAAAGCTGACTGGTAGCCCAAGATGTAGGTTGCATACGTGAAATCTCAGTTCTTTTTTTTAAGATTTATTTATTTATTTGAAAGAGTTGCACAGAGAGAGAAGGAAAGGCAGAGAGAGAGAGGTCTTCCATCCAGTGGTTCACTCCCCAATTTACCGCAAGAGTCGGAGTTGCGGCAATCCGAAGCCTGAAGCCAGTAGCTTCTTCCAGGTCTCCCACACAGGTGCAGGGGCCCAAGGACTTGGGCCAACCTCTACTGCTTTCCCAAGGTATAGCAGAGAGCTGGATTAAAAGTGGAGCAGCCGGGTTTCGAACCAGTGCCCATATGGGATGCCAGTGCTTCAGGCCAGGGCTTTAACCTGCTGTGCCACAGCATTGGCCCCTAAATCTCAGTTCTAATTTAACTTTTTTCTGGTTATTCTGCTATGAGTGTGTGTATGTGTGTGTGTGTCCCAACATTATATGCAGAACCAATATATATTTTATCTGTCTGCCAATATATCCTGACTCATGGTAATGACAAAATGATCTGAGACTTATAGCCTTTTTACTTTGAAAATTCTACAATATGAATATCAAAAATCACTGTAAATAAATGATTGAAATATATGGGTTAATTGTATTCATTCATCAATTTTTTTCATTAGTTTAAGCTTTCACTGATACACTTTTTTAAAATTTGATTAACACTATTTTTATAGAACAAGGTATTCTGTTTGGGTAATATCTATTATAGTGTTTGGGTAGAAATGGACACATTTCTTGTAATATCAAAATAAAATTCCCAGCAGGATCTTTTAAAAGCAATAAAAAGTTTTTATGACATTAAAAACACCTAGTTATTCAAATCATATTTTAGATCATAGTTAGGAATTTTCTAAAGAGATTGTACTTGCATGCAATACATTAGGGACTTGAGCCCTTTCATTTCATTAAAATGCAAAGTAACTATGCCATCTTGCTCTTTATGAAAATTCAATTACATTAAAAATCAGCTAGAGAATATTGTCCCTGAGTTTAAGGTGATTCAGCAATTCACAAATGTATGCAGATTATCAGGGAAGACATTAGATAAAATAATAATGGCAACTAGAATTTGCTCATCACTTTAGGGTTTACAAATCATTTCCATATATACAATCTTATTTTTTCAATCCAGTGTTCCACCTCCTCAACCCCTGGCTTTCCAGTTTTCCAAATAACATTTCAGTGGCCTACAACTAGAATCAGGAGAAACTATTTAAATGTGTTATGATAAAACACATCTGTTGGTTTAAAAATGTTTTCCCTAGTCAATATAAATCAAATTCTTCATGCATATATGAGATATATATTTCCTTACAGTCAAACGCTATCCCACCACGCAAAGCATCAAGTAATGGTCAAAACCAAAATACTGGTGCTTGAGGGTAAAGGAGCAGCCATTTTACCTTAGCTTTCTCTCACTTGGGACCCAAATTTCTTTTTTTCTAAGATTTATTTTAATTTCATTAATTTGAAAGGCAGAGTTACCAAGTGGAGGAGGGTGGTGAGAGAGAGAGAGAAAGAGAGAGAGAGAGAGAGAGAGAGATCTTCCATCCACTGGTTCACTCCCAGAATGGCCGCAATAGGCCAGGCCAAAGCCATGAGTCTGGAGCTGCTTCTGCATCTCCCACATGAGTGCAGGGGCCTAAGTACTTGCACCATTTTCCACCGCTTTCCCATGCTGATTAGCAGGGAGCTGGATTGGAAGTGAAGCAGCCAAGTCTTGTACCTGTGCCCATATGGGATGTCAGCATTGCAGCTTAATCTGCTACCTCACAACATTGATCCCCCAGATTTCTTAACCATAGGATGACACAGAATACAGTAAACAAATTGACACTCTACACATTTCCAGACTTTGGTCTAGCTTCTTGCCTTGAAAAGGCACTTGAAGGAGCGATCATGAGTCAACTTGCGATGAGCACACATGGATCTGCAGGTGGCGAATTTCATATGTCACACACATTCCTATCTCCTCACGTTCACGTGAAGACCCACTTTTGGTACCTTTGATGCTCTCTAGTGCTGCTTCTTGGTCTGGAAGTTGTAATGAATTATGAGACATTTCAACGCTGCAACAAATGAAAAAATCTCATGTGCTCCACTGACTGACTAAATCTGCTAAATGATACATCGCCAGATTAATTTTGAGAGGTAACCTACTTATTGGTACACACACAAAAAAAACTGTCTCCACTGTTATACTTAATTATTGACTAAATTAAATTCTACATGCTCAAGAATGAGGGATAGATTAACAAATATTGGACTCCTCTCCACACAATTAAAATTATACTTAATGACACCATAAAAAGAGCTCTATAAGCCAACTGACCACAAGCACTAGATGAAATTCTAGATGTTCTAGAAACAACTGACTATACAGGTGAGATACAACTCCAAAAACTTAGTAAAGATAATGAACATAATTTAAAAATCAGCGAAAAGTTAAAAATGAATCCAGTTCACCTTCAGAAAAAAGCCAGAGTAGCAAGTTAATTTAATACAGCTCATAAGGAAGCATCAATTGATAAAGAAGATTAATTGCAAGAAGGATCCAGATTCAAATAATAGACTGATCTCATTCTACTTGCAGGATAACAAATTGATGAGGACTTGTCAGTTGAATTTGCAATATCCAAGCAATGCCACACGTAATTATATATGATATACTTAACAGATATGGCTTCCTGTTCAAAAAAAAAAAAAAACAACAAAGAAGGAGCTGGTTTGAAGGTACACAGGATGATATGCTAAAATAATTTTGAAGAGAGTGGACATTTGGCTTAGTAGTTAGGACTCCGGTATCTCACATCTAAGTACCTGATTCAATTCCCAGCTCTGGCCCCTGACTCCACATTCATGCTAAAGCAAGCACTGGGAAGCAGCTCTCATGGCCCCAAGAATTGGGACCTGCCACTCACATGGGAAACCTGAATTGTTGTCCCAGCTCATGGCTTCAGCCCCAGCAACTGCAGGCATTTGGGCGGTGAACCAGCAAATGGAATTTCTCTCTCTCTCTCTCTCTCCTTCCTTCCCTCCCTCTCAGGAAAAAAAAAAAAAAAAAAAAAAAAAAAAAAAAAAAAAAAAAAACAGAAAAAACTGGAAGTCTTGAAAATAGGCCCACATACCCAGATAAAGATTCTATACTAGTGAAATTCTAACACTTGCAAAAATAGTATTTTACTTCTCTAATTTTATCCCCTAATATATTTTAGGATGTTTGAAATACTCATTTATGAGTATCACAAAAGGATATGTAGAAGGATGCAGAAGAATATAACTTGTGATTTATTCAGGTTTCAGCTCCTTTAAAACAACAAGCAATTAAAGCATTTGGACTTGTGGAATCACATTGGCCCATAGAAGGCTTGAAGTCTTTGAGAAAGAATTTCATGAGATGAGAGTGGAGAAAAGGCTTCTATATACTACAATGTACAAGAATCTTTTTCTTTATCCTGAAAAGCAATGACTCCATGCAGGCCAGTAGCCTCTCTTGGGAACTGAAGCTTATGGAAGAGGCTTCTCCATCTCTCTGGAGTGGTTCGCAGGTCAGCGTCCTCTGTCTGGTAACCCAAAATTAGCTGAAAGCAATGAGGGGCCCCTGACCAGGGGCCCAGGCTTGCTTTCCACTTCCCAATCACACCATGCTTCTCTTTCACATTCAGATGAACCTTGGGCTCCAACAGAGGTTTTTAAACTCTTACAGAAATACCAAATATACATCCTAACACTATAAAATGGGACCAGAAGATATAGCCTTAGTTAATAACTTCAATCCTTAGAACCACACAAAGGCATCAGAAAATACAGGTTCTCCATCCAGCTGTTGGGGGAAGTCTCCACATGGAAAGTCCTTTGCTCCCCCTAACCCTATCTGCCCAGCCAGCTCCACTGTCCCTGCAGAGTGCATCTAACGAAGACCCTATCTTCCCCAAATCTCACCTTTCCCCAGGTCTGCTCTCTACTTCCAGAAAATTCCTACCTCCCCACGTGAGAAAGAGGCCTTTTGATATGTTCCTCTCTTCTTTCACCTTGCACACCCTGCCATCTCAGACCTTAGCAAAATGCTCATGGAAGTTTTTCTTTGTGCAAGCTTCTGCTGGATCTGAGAAGGAGCCACAGGCAGTGCCCTCACCAGCAGAAGAATCCAGCTGAGTGTTTTACAAGCAGCGACTGCAGTCATGTTCCTTAAATCACCTAGGGGAAAGGAAAGACTCTCACAAGAAAACAGTTCTTTCCATCACAGAGCCTTTCCTCTACTCTTTGAGAAATAAGACCTTGGCATTGATGTGCTTGGGGATTGCCACTTCCTTCTCACTCTGCCTGCATTGCAAATCCCTCTCCCATCACATAAAGAAATAATGGCTCTGCCTGAGCCATCCCTTCATAAACTAAGCAATCATACAATGGATTCTCTGCCCCCAAATGCTCTTCCAGGGGTGGGAAGACAGTGCTGGATACAGAGTCTCCCTTCATACTTCCCTTTTCTGGGGCCTGAGATTGTGTTTCACAGAATTACCCAGCCTCTAGCCATTTCTATGGACAGGTTCATGTCTGATTATCATGGATGCGTTATTAGAAAAAAAAGTTAGACAATGTGATCATAAAAACAAGTCTCCCAGTAACAAAAGTAGGCAAGAATGTCATTGTTGCCAACAATTTGATTATCAAAACAGCAATTCCAATTAACCATTTCATGTCAAAATATTAATTCATTCAACAAAGTGTTAATGAAACCAATTGAAGCATGGGAAACGGAAACAGAACAAAAGAGGCAGAGCAGCCCCTCCCTAGACCACACAGTGTTTCCTCTTCTCTTCTACCCCAGCCTGAGCTCTCTGCTCCTGCTTTGTGCATTTTATTGTTCCCTAAAGAGAAAAAATAATTACAGGAGCTTGAGTCAGTGCAGCATAGATAGGTGCTGAGTTGGCTTCTTCACACAGACAAATGCTGCAGCCAGAGACTTGGCGGAACACACACCTCCCTCCCCTTCCCACGGTCTCCCCAGGGTTTGCCATCGACCACTCTAAATGGTTCTAAGTAGTGCTGTGGTGTTGGACTCTAGACAAGCATCTGCCGTAGACACAAACAAGCCATGGGAGGCTTCTCCTGTGAACGTGAGCAATGGGGAGCACTGTTCCCGGGTCTGCAGGGTCACAGGTGTGGCCAGACCAAACAAAATCCTCCATCAACTCTACTGCAATAGTAGCAGCCAGTTCCCCTGCTGAATGCACACAGCAAACTTCCTTGGAGGGGTTAAAGAGTTTCCCACCAAGGACTTTTTTTCAACAGCAAAATGACAACTCCTAGGAGCAGGGAGGGTCAGGGGATCTCATGATGACAAGATGTTTCTCACTGTCGTCAAAATAATTACTTCTATTGCTCTGCGGACAGTAATGGTGACCTAGTGCTGCTCTCTCACTGGCTTCTGACAGAGGGTGGCTAAGCAGCCAGCCACACAGGAGCAGAGCAGGAAGGGCAGGGACTCTAGGGGACAGAATCTATCTTGACAACAGAAAAAGCTTTAAAAACAGAAAATATAATGCTCAGCTCCCAGAGAGTTAGAAGCCCCCAGATGTTCCCATGTCCACAGCAATGAGTCTATGTTTGGCATGTGTGTATATAATCTGCATACAACAAAATACATTCTCAGACATTGTGGCATCACAAGTTTAACTGGCACTTGGGAAGCCAGCATCTCATATATAAGTGCCCGGGACTAAGTCCTGCCAATGGTCACCCAAGGAGGCAACTGATGATGGTTCCAGGATGTGAATCCCTGCCACCCATATGGGGCACCTGAATGGAGTCCGGGACTCCTGGCTTCAGCATGGCCCAGCCCTTGTTGTTGTAGATATTTTGGTAGTGAATCAGCCGATGGAAGCTCACTGGCTCGCTTGCTCTCTCACACACACACACTGCATTTCAAATAAATAAAAATAGTTAAATAAATAAATAAATATCAATTAGTTCTGTTGTATATAAATGAGTATAGAAATGGGAACCCGGTGCTGCTGTGTCCCTGGCGTATGACAGAGAGTGGCTGAGCAGCCAGCAACACAGGAGCACAGCAGTAAGTGAGGGTTCCAGGTGACAGCATCTATCCTATTCTCCCTGGGAGGGGAAATGATTGTTTGGCAAACTGAAACATGCTTTTCAATAAGGAAATCAAACTTTCAGTGCTGGCATTGTGGCATAACAGGTTAATCATTACCTACAATGTTAGCATCCTATATAAGCACATGTTCAAGTCCCGGCAGCTCCTCTTCCAATCCAGCTCCCTGCTACAGCTCCTGGGAAAGCAGCAGGAGATGGTCCAAGTATTTAAGACCCTGCCACCCACGTGGGAGATCTGGATGAAGCTCCTGGCTCCTGGCTTCAGCCTGGCTCAACCCTGGCTGTTGCAGTTACTTGGGGAATGAACCAGCCGACTTCTCTACCTCTCTCTCACTCTATAACTCTGCCTTCAAAAAAATAAATATTTTTTTAAAAAAAGAAAATCACATTTATACTTTCTCCCTTCTCTCTAGCTGAATTTTATTATTTGCTCATTTTTTATTTATTTGGAAAGGCAGAGTGACAGAGAAAGAGATCTTCCATCTCCTTGGTTCTCTGTCCAAATGTCCACAAGAGCTGGGGCTAGGCCAAACCAAAGCCAGGAGCCAAGAACTCCATGTAGGTCTCCCATGTTAGTGGCAGAAACTCAGGTACTTAGGAAATCATTCAGTGCCTCCCAGCTGTATTAGCAGGAAGCTGGGTCAGAAGCATGGTGTAGTCAGCACTCATTCGACATTTTAATATAAGATCCTCAAATCCCAAGCACAGTTTACCCTGCTGCCCCACAATACCCACCTCCAGCTGAATTCTTAAATCTTTTCCAGCTTTGTGGATATTTTCTCCATCCATTTTCTTCCCTATTCACATTTTCCATTTCTTCACAAAGTCCCAAAGATTTTGCTCCCATACCTCCAGAATAACTTGGGCCTCAAAAATGAAAAGTAAGTGGGTATTAGAGCCAATAGGGCCTCAGACACCTGCAGAAACCTGAGAAAGGTGCTGTCTTCATCATTTCTGATTTCGGTGGTAAGCCACGGAGGGAAAAATAGATGAGGATGAGTAGGCCTGGGACAGATGGCAAAGGAACAGAAAATCTCCTGTGGTAAACAAATAACTCAATGGCCTAAAGTTAGAAGGAGACAGAAGGATATCCCCTTGGTATACTTCATCCCTAAGCACCAGTACAACCCAATACAGAGAGCACTACTAAGAGGAACACAAACTTCAAGCCAAAACTTCATTGTGAAGAAATATATCTTTATTGTTCTATAACTCAACCCCACTTGTACAATAATACAAATTAAATTTTAATGAGTTTAGGTCTTTCCCCAGCTTGGGATGACATATAAATTCTGGAGGGTTTCCATGGTGTTATCCTCAGATGGATGGGCTCAGCATCGGATGAGAGCTTTGATTCCTGTCAGATGGCTGGCCTGCAGTCCACCGGAGTTATGTGCACGGGCGGTAGATCCCTCAAGCCCAGCTCATCTGCAGGCTCCTTCCGCACTTCCACACCAGGTTGGGCCGTAGAGAATTAAGCACCTTTAACTTTAAACTGCAGTTCCCTGGAGAACCGAAACTGCTCCTGTGGGACTAAAGCCTCCCTGACGAAACCCACCCCACAGGCACTCCCTCTCTGGGATGCTTCTACCAGCCCAACTCAGCCTAAGGAGAAAGAGACGTCTCTGCTCTCAGTTCACCAAACTTAATGGGGCCTTTATTTATTCTCCAAGGATTTAAATTGTAGGGAAAAAAAAAACAGAAAAGAGCTTCCCTCCTTGTCAAGTGCTCAAGCCTCTTCTCATTTCCCTTTGGATCACCCTCCTGCAGATCAGAAGATGCTTATCTGATCACCAGGCAAGTTACTGTGTTCTTTTAATGAGGTTTCCCAAGCATCATGGCCTTGCCTTCTGAACACTAAACTAAACATGTGAAATTCAATACCCAGAGGAAAACTTTGTTATCTCTTTCTGATGCTGTATCCTTTCTTCAAAGAGGAAATAAATGTAGCATGGAGAAGGAAACTTCAGGTAACAGAAAGTACCAGAACACACACATACGCATACACACACATACACATTATATACACATGAATACATATGTGTATTACATATATCATACGGAACTTACAAAAAAATTACCTGGTGTGTCCTCATTTCTTCAAATAAAATTAGTTTGAGAATCCCCCGAAAGATCCTCGAGAAAGATGTCACACGTGGAGGAAAAGTATTCAACCTAAAAGCTCAAAAACTAAATCTTAAGACACCTGGATCATATTTGAATCAAGATTTCCAAATGCCAGTTTACAGATAGCCTGATGCCTTTCTGAAATTTTATGCCTACCCAAATACAGTAAAGAATACTTTTTTTTAGAAATTTGATGTATCTGGTCATCTTATTTAAAGCAAATGCCCCAAGTATTATTGTCCCACTTCTCTTTCCATTTGTGTGTGCTAAGAATTCCATATATTCTGTGAAAATCAGATGTTTCTTCTCTCTCTAACCTCTCAAATGTTAACACCTGGTATCTGGCGTGCAGACTCAGAGTGGCCTCTGGTATCTGTTTTCACTCTCCCTGCACTGTCTCTGTATCTATCTACCCATCCATCCACGTCTGTATCTACCTAGCATCTGTCTTCTTAAGATTCATGTCTCTCTTAGAAAAGTCCTCAGCCAGTAATAGTAAACGTCTGCCTCCACTGAGAAAGTCCAATTTCCAGGAGGGAAGGACTGACACTGTGGTGCTCATCGCTGTCCCCTGAGGTCTAGCAGAGCAGGTGGCATGTGTGAGAGAGGAGCAGACATGTCAATGAGTGGCTGCTCTCTCAGAGCAGATACTCATTATCATCGTGCTGTCTGTTCCCTGGGGAAGGCAGCTCTCCTGTCACCTCACTCTTATTCCACAACAAGCGCAAAACTCATGGTTCCCCAAGGCCCCACCAGCATCCTAACAGAACCTGAATTCTGTCTCCTCTCAACTCCTATTCTCACACTCAGGAAAAACACAGAAACCTAAGTCATGGTGCAGTGTGTGAAATACTTCAAATTTGCTCTTTTCTAAGTCATTCAAAAAAGTTTTTTATTGTACTTATTAATGAAAGTAATATGTTTATGACTCACCTCACAGCTATTTTTAATTTAATTACTTATTTGAAATTCAGAGTTAAACAGAGAGAGGGGAGGTGGGAGGGTGAGGTCTTCCATCCACTGGTTTACTTCCCAATTGACTGCAATGACTGGAGCTGTGCCAATCCGAAGCCAGGAGCCAGGAGCTTCTTCCAGGTCTTCCACATGGATGCAGGGACCCAAGGACTTGGACCATTTTCCACTGCTTTCCCAGGCCATCAGTAGGGAGCTGGATCACAAGTGGAGCAGCCATATGAGATGCCAGCACTGCAGGTGGAAGCTTTACCTGCTACGCCACAGTGCTGGCCCACCCCACCTCACAGCTTTTAATCATCCCTCAGCCCATTGAATTGAGGGCAGCTGCTCCAAATCTGTGCCACCACATGTTTATATGCATTAAAATCATCTGTCCATTTTGCTAAAGTGTAAGTTCTAATTTAGTAATAAGATCCTGAAATTTAGCTATTTTTTAAAGATTTTTTTATTTATTTGAAAGGCATACTTACAGAGAGGGAGAGGGAGAGGCAGAAAGAGAGAAAGAGGTCTTCCATCTGCTGGATCACTCCCCAGTTGGCCACAGCAGCTGGAGCTGGCAGACCCAAAGCTGGGAGCCAGGAGCTTCTTCCAAGTCTCCTACATGGTTGCAGGGGCCCATGGACTTAAGCCATCTTCTTCTGCTTTCCCAGGCCATAGCAGAGAGCTGGATCAGAAGTGGAGCAGCTGGATCTCGAACCAGCTCTCAAATGGGATGCCAGCATAGCAATCAGTGGCTTTACCCACTGTGGCACAGCGCCTGCCCCAAATTCAGCATTTTAAATACAGTGCAGTATGCATTCTTGCTCTGATCCATGGACCACACTTTGAGTCAAAAGCTAAAATTACTGCTTACCAAACCAACCAGGGTAAATCCTAGAAAATGCATAGCTTAACAAAATGTTCACATGAGCCTGAAAGATTTTTTTTTTCTTTTCTGTACTGTCCTTTTTAAGATTTTTCTTGATTTCCATTTCACATAAATCTCACAAGGGAGAGTAGCTATAGCATAAAATAATGTGTATAACTAAGATGATTTTTTACTTCTGATAATGCAGCAATGAACTCTGTATATTTTCTCTGTGCACATTAAGATTATGCCTGGAAGTGGAGCCCCTCCTTCATGAGAAAGCTACATCTCCAGCTTTTTGCACTCTACTGAAGTTGGCCAGTTTGCAAGCCTGATGAAGCTGTGTGTAGGATTCTCCTTGCTCTTAGAATTCCTGCATGAGAATTAGAAGATAAAATCCAGTGAGAGTTGGCTTTATCTTTGGGAAGGGAGAGATTGGGATCACAGATGGGTGACAAGGTAGCTTAAGTGTCTCTGTAATTCTATTAAAAGACAGCAATACAAAATATTAATATTTGAAAAATTCTGAGTGATAACTAAGTGCGAATTTGTAACAGTATCATTCTCTGGACTTTTTATGTTTCAGATATTCAATAATTTTGAAAGACACCAAGACCATTATCACACTGTAAGAGAACCCTTTTGTTTTTGTGACTTTCCATTTCTCCTATTTAACAACTTCAGTGGATGTGAGAAAGAAACAAAGGAAGAGGTAATAGAAAACCAAGAAATTCTATAAGCAAAGCCAATCTATTATCTTTCAAATGTTACATTTTCCTTCTCTACCTCTTGGAGGAATTATCTCATATAAATTAGATTTTCTTTTCCTCCAGAATTCATACATTCTCTGCTCCAGTCAAGAGAGTGGATCCTTTTACAAAGTGCCTTAGTCTAGCTTCTTTTTTTATGGAAGGAAATTAGACTGAACACAAGGGAAAATGGTGTCTTCTGGCAAACACCAAATTTAGAGCCCATTCTTACTGCTAAGCTCTTATTATGTTGTCACTGCCTTGCCCTGGGAACTTCAGGGAGAACTGATTTAATTCTAGGAGCCTCCCTGAAGTTCGCTCTCAACTGACTCACCTTTCGTTATTCCTCAGGCATGTTTCTCCCTTTTTCATCTCCTATCCCTATATTTAGAAAATTCTTAGTTTTACTCACTTTCAGTACACTAAAACACAAAATCTATTCTATAATAAATTGTTACAAAAAAAGGAACAGCAGAAGGTCACACTACACCTTCTTGCACTGTACAAAAGATAGACACATGAAAGGGAACTGATAGAGTTCCCATCCAGAGGTAATGTGTCTTTTCAGGGCTCCATGCTTCATGCACTACTGAGACACCCTTTCTTCTCTGACATCTGCTATTTTCCAGTAATCTGTTGACAGAGTTTTCTTAGCAGAGTCGTAGCTGAGTAATACACAAGGAATTCTTCTGCTAAATCCACGTAATTTCACTTCATCTTTTTTTTTTACTTTAGGGAAGTTTATTCATTTATTTTTTTAAACTTTTATTTAGAATATAAATTTTCAAAGTACAGCTTATGGATTACAATGGCTTCCCCCCCCATAACTTCCCTCCCACCCACAAACCTCCTGATTTCCTGCTCACTCTCCACTTTCATTCACATAAAGATTCATTATCAATTCTCTTTATATTCAAAAGATCAGTTTAGTACATATTACGTAAAGATTTCAATCGTACGCCCTCACATAGCAACACAAAGTAAAAAATACTGTTGGAGTACTAGTATAGCATTAAATCACAATGTACAGCACATTAAGGACAGAGATCATACATGATTTTTTTAAAAAATATTATTAATTTTCTATGCAATTTCCAATTAAACACCAAGTTTCTTATTTCATTTTCAATTATCTTTATATACAGAAGATCGATTCAGTATATACTAAGTAAAGATTTCATCAGTTTGCACCCACACAGAAACACAAAATGTAAAAATACTGTTTCAGTACTAGTTATAGCATTACTTCACATTGGACAAATATTAAGGACAGATTCCACATAAGACGTAGGTACACAGTGACTACTGTTGTTGATTTAACAATTTGACACTTTGTTTATGGCATCAAAAAAACAATCAAATACCTTGGAATAAACTTAATCAAGGGCATTAAAGATCTCTACAATGAAAATTACAAAGAAATAGAAGAGTATACCAAAAAAAAAAATGGAAAAATCTTCCATGCTCATGGATTGGAAGAATCAATATCATCAAAATGTCCATTCTCCCAAAAGCAATTTATAAGTTCAATGCAATACCAATCAAAATACCAAAGACCTTCTTCTCAGATCTGGAAAAAATGATGCTGAAATTCATACAGAAACACAGGAGACCTCGAATAACTAAACAATCTTGTACAACAAAAACAAAGCTGGAGACATCACAATACCAGATTACAGGACATTCTACAGGGCAGTAGTTATCAAAACAGCATGGTACTGGTACAGAAACAAATGGATAGACCAATGGAACAGAATAGAAACACCAGTAGTCAATCCAAACATCTACAGACAACTTATATTTGATCAAGGATCCAAAACCAATCCCTGGAGTAAGGACAGTCTATTAAATAAATGGTGCTGGAAAAACTGGATTTCCACATGCAGAATCATGAAGCAAGATCCCTACATTACACCTTACACAAAATTCACTCAATATGGATTAAAGACTTAAATCTATGACCTGACACCATCAAATTATTAGAGAGCATTGGAGAAAAATGCAAGATATAGGTACTGGCAAAGACTTCTTGGAAAAAACCCCAGGAGCACAGGCACTCAAAGCCAAAATTAACTATTGGGATTGCATCAAATTGAGAAGATTCTGTACGTCAAAAGAAACAGGAAAGTGAAGAGGCATCCAACAGAATGGGAAAAAATATTTGCAAACTATGCAACAGATAAAGGGTTGATAACCAGAATCTACAAAGAAATCAAGAAAAACCACAACATCAAAACAAACAACCCACTTAAGAGATGGGCCAAGGACCTCAATAGACATTTTTCCAAAGAGGAAATCCAATCAGGGAAATGCAAATAAAAACCACAATGAGGTTTCACCTCACCACGGTTAGAATGGCTCACATTCAGAAAAATACCAACAATAGATGCTGGAGAGGATGTGGGGAAAAAGGGACATTAACCCACTGTTGGTGGGAATATAAACTGGTTAAGCCACTATGGAAGTCAGTCTGGAGATTCCTCAGAAACATGAATATAAACCTACCATACAACCCAGCCATCCCACTCCTTGGAATTTACCTAAAGGAAATTAAATTGGCAAACGAAAAAGCCATATGCACATTAATGTTTATTGCAGCTCAATTCACCATAGCTAAGACCTGGAACCAACCCAAATGCCCATCAACAGTAGACTGTATAAAGAAATTATGGGACATGTACTCTATAGAATACTATACAGCAGTCAAAAACAATGAAACCCGGTCATTTGCAACAAAATGGAGGAATCTGGAAACCATCATGCTGAGTGAATTAAGCCAGCCCCAAAGAGACAAATATCATTTGTTTTCCCTGATCGGTGACGACTGAGCACCAAAGGGGAAACCTGTTGAAGTGAAATGGACACTATGAGAAACAGTGACTTGATCAGCCCTTCTACTGACTGTTGATGTATAATGTAAATCTTTATCCATTTTAGTATTTTTTTTGTTCTAGTACTGTGGTTGAACTCTGTAATTAACACACAATTATTCTTGGGTGTTTAAATTTTAACTGAAAAGTGATCCCTGTGAAATATAAGAGTGGGAATAAGAGAGAGAGGAGATGTACAATTTGGGACATGCTCAATCGGACTTGCCTAAAATGGTGGAGTTAGAAAAGTGCCAGGAAAATCCAATACAATCCCATCAAGGTGGCATGCACCAATGCCATCTCACTAGTCCAAGTGATCAATTTCTTTTTTTTTATTTTTATTTTTTTTCTTATTTAGAATATAAATTTCCAAAGTACAACTTATGGATTGCAATGGCTTCCCCACCCATACCTCCCCTCCCCCCCGCTACCCTTCCCCCTTACCCACTCCCTCTCCCCTTTCATTCCCATTCAGATTCATTTTCAATTCTCTTTGTATACAGGAGTTCAGTTTAGTATGTGTTAAGAAAAGATTTTAAACCATTTGCCCTCACATAGCATCCTAGAGTAAAGTATACTCTTTGAGTACTAGTTGTAGCTTTAAATCACGTTGTACAGCACATTAGGGACAGAGATCCTACATGATATTATTTTTTTAATTGATTGATTTTTATGTAACTTTCAATTTTTTTAATAATTTCCAATTGTCTTTCTATATGGAAGATCGATTCAGTATATATTAAGCAAAGATTTTGTCAGTTTGCATACGCATAGAGACACAAAATGCAGAAATACTGTTTCAGTCCTAGTTATTGCATTACTTCACCTTGGACAACACATTAAGCACAGATCATACATGGGCCGTAAATACACAGTGACTACTGTTGTTGATTTAACAATTTGCCACTCTTGTTTATGGCGTCAGTAATCTCCCTAGGCTGTAGTCATGAGTTGCTGAGGCTATGGAAGCCTTTAGTGCTCGACGACTTGGATCTTGTTCTGACAGGGTCATAGTCAAAGTGGAGGTTCTCTCCTCCCTTCGGAGAAAGGTACCTCCTTCTCTGGTGGCCCTGTTCCTTCCGTTGGGATCTTACTCGCAGAGATCTTTCATTTATGTCTTCTTCTTCTTTTTTTTTTTTTCCCAGAGTGTCTTGGCTTTCCATGCCAAAAATACTCTCATGGGTTCATGAGCCAGATCCGAATGCCTTAAGGGCTGATTCTGAGGCCAGAGTGATTTATTAGGATATCTGCCATTCTATGAGTCTGCTGTGTATCCTACTTCCCATGTTGGATCAGTCTCTCCCTTTTTTAGTTCTATCTGTTAGTATTAGCAGTCACTAGTCTTGCTTGTGTGATCCCTTTGACTCCTAGTCCTATCAGTGTGATCAATTGTGAACTGAAATTGATCACTTGGGCCAGTGAGATGGCTTGGTACATGCCACCTTGCTGGGGTTGTATTAGGTTCCCCTGGCACATTTCTAACTCCATCGTTTGGGGCAAGTCCGATTGAGTTTGCCCAAATTGTACATATCCTCCCTTTCTTTTTCCCTCTCTCCTAAATTAACAGGGATTACTTTTCAGTTGAAATTTAAACATCAAGGAATAATTGTGTGTTAATTGCAGAGTTCAACCAATAGTACTAGATCAATAACAAACAACGTCAAGAAATACTAAAATGGGAAAAGATTTACATTGTATATCAACCGTCCAGAAAAGATTGGATTCAGTCATAGTTTCTCATAGAGTTCATTTCACTTCAACAGGTTTCCAGTTTGGTGTTCAGTTAGTCATCGCCAATCAGGGAAAACAAATGGTATTTGTCTTTTTGGGACTGGCTTAGTTCACTCAGCATGATGTTTTCCAGATTCCCCCATCTTGTTGCAAATGACTGGATTTCATTGTTTTTAACTGCTGTATAGTATTCTGTAGAGTACATGTCCCATAATTTCTTTATCCAGTCTACTGTTGATGGGCATTTGGGTTGGTTCCAGGTCTTAGCTATGGTGAATTGAGCTGCAATAAACATTAATGTGCAGACAGCTTTTTGGTTTGTAAATTTGACTTCCTTTGGGTAAATTCCAAGGAGTGGTATGCTGGGTTGTATGGTAGGGTTATATTCATGTTTCTGAGGAATCTCCAGACTGACTTCCATAGTGGCTTAACCAGTTTATATTCCCACCAACAGTGGGTTAGTGTCCCTTTTTCCCCACATCCTCTCCAGCATCTATTGTTGGTATTTTTCTGAATGTGAGCCATTCTAACCGTGGTGAGGTGAAACCTCATTGTGGTTTTGATTTGCATTTCCCTGATTGCTAGCGATCTTGAACATTTTTTCATGTGCCTGTTGGCCATTTGGATTTCCTCTTTGGAAAAGTGTCTATTGAGGTCCTTGGCTCATCTCTTAAGTGGGTTGTTTGTTTTGATGTTGTAGTTTTTCTTGATTTCTTTGTAGATTCTGGTTATCAACCCTTTATCTGTTGCATAGTTTGCAAATATTTTTTCCCATTCTTTCGGTTGCCTATTCACTTTCTTGACTGTTTCTTTTGACGTACAGAAACTTCTCAATTTGATGCAATCCCAGTAGTTAATTTTGGCTTTGAGTGCCTGTGCTTCTGGGGTCTTTTCCAAGAAGTCTTTGCCAGTACCTATATCTTGCATGGTTTTTCCAATGCTCTCTAATAACTTGATGGTGTCGGGTCGTAGGTATAGGTTTTTAATCCATGTTGAATGGATTTTTGTGCAGGGTGAAAGGTGTGGGTCTTCCTTCATGATTCTGCATGTGGAAATCCAGTTTTCCCAGCACCATTTATTAAACAGACTGTCTTTATTCCAGGGATTGGTTTTGGATATTTGATCGAATATAAGTTGACTGTAGATATTTGGATTGATTTCTGGTGTTTCTATTCTGTTCCATTGGTCTATTTATCTGTTTCTGTACCAGTACCATGCTGTTTTGATAACTACTGCCCTGTAATATGTCCTAAAATCTGGTATTGTGATGCCTCCGGCTTTGTTTTTGTTGTACAAGATTGCTTTAGCTATTCGAGGTCTCCTGTGTCTCCATATGAATTTCAGCATCATTTTTTCCAGATCTGAGAAGAATGTCCTCAGTATCTTGATTGGTATTGCGTTGAATCTGTAAATTGCTTTTGGCAGAATGGACATTTTGATGATATTGATTCTTCCAATCCATGAGCATGGAAGATTTTTCCATTTTTTGGTATCCTCTTCTATTTCTTTCTTTAAGGTTTTGTAATTTTCATTGTAGAGATCTTTAACGTCCTTGCTTAAGTTTATTCCAAGGTATTTGATTGTTTTTGTAGCTATTGTGATTGGGATTGATCTTAGAAGTTCTTTCTCTGCTGTGGGATTGCTTGTGTATATGAAGGCTGTTGATTTTTGTGCATTGATTTTATATCCTGCTACTTTGCCAAACTCTTCTATGAGTTCCAATAGTCTCTTAGTAGAGTTCTTTGGGTCCCCTAAATAAAGAATCATATCATCTGCAAAAAGGGATAGTTTGAGTTCTTCCTTCCCAATTTGTATCCCTTTGATTTCTTTTTCTTGCCTAATGGCTCTGGCTAAGACTTCCAGCACTATATTGAATAGCAGTGGTGATAGTGGGCATCCCTGTCTGGTACCTGATCTCACTGGAAATTCTTCCAGTTTTTCTCCATTCAGTAGGATGTTGGCCGTGGGTTTTTCATAAATTGCTTTGATTATATTGAGGAATGTGCCTTCTATACCCAGTTTGCTTAGGGTTTTCATCATGAAAGTGTGTTGTATTTTGTCAAATGCCTTCTCCGCGTCAATTGAGATAATCATATGGTTCTTCTTCTACAGTCTGTTAATGTGGTGTATCACGTTGATTGTTTTGCGAGTATTGAACCATCCCTGCATTCCAGGGATGAATCCCACTTGGTCTGGGTGGATGATCTTTCTGATGTGTTGTTGTAGTCTATTGGCCAGAATTTTATTGAGGATTTTTACATCTATGTTTATGAGGGATATTGGTCTGTAATTCTCTTCCAATGTTGCATCTTTTTCTGGCTTGGGAATTAAAGTGATGCTGGCTTCATAGAAAGAATTTGGGAGGTTTCCCTCTTTTTCGATTGTGCTGAATAGTTTGAGAAGAATTTGGGTTAGTTCTTCTTTAAATGTCTGGTAGAATTAAGCAGTGAAACCATCTGGTCCTGGGCTTTTCTTTGTTGGGAGGGCCTTTATTACTGTTTCAATTTCTGTCTCTGTTATGGGTCTACTTAGGTTTTCTATTTCTTCCTGGTCCAATTTAGGCAGGTTGTATGTGTCCAGGAATCTGTCCATTTCTGTTAGATTCCCATGTTTTCTGGCATACAAGTCCTTGTAGTAGTTTCTGATGATTCTTTTTATTTCTGTGGTGTCTGTTGTTACGTTTCCTTTTTCATCTCTGATTTTATTGATTTGGGTCTTTTCCCTTCTTTTTTTTGTTAGTTGGGCCAATGGGGTGTCGATCTTGTTTATTTTTTCAAAAAACCAGCTCCTCGTTTGGCTGATTTTTTGTAATGTTTTTTGGATTCAATCCTGTTGATTTCTTCTCTGGTTTTAATTATTTCTCTTCTCCTTCTAGCTTTGGGTTTGGTTTGCTGTTGATTTTCTAGATCCTTGAGCTGAGCTGAAAGCTCTTCTATTTGGTGCCTTTCTAATTTCTTGACGTAGGCACTTATTGATATAAACTTTCCTCTTAATACTGCTTTTGCTGTATCCCATAGATTTTGGTATGATGTGCTGTTATCCTCATTTACTTCCAGGAAATTTTTGATTTCTCTCTTTATTTGTTCTATGACCCGTTGTTCATTCAGGAGCATGTTGTTCAGTCTCTATGTGTTTGCATATGCTCTAGGGATTCCTGAGTTGCTAATTTCCACCTTCATTGCTTCATGGTCTGAGAAGTTGCATTGTATGATTCTAATTCTTTTGAATTTGCTGAGACTTGCTTTATGGCCTAGTATGTGGTCTATCCTGGAGAAGGTTCCATGTACTGCTGAGAAGAATGTAAATTGTTTCTCTGTAGGATGAACAGTTCTGTAGATATCTGTTAGGTCCATTTGGGCTATGGTGTCATTTAAATTTTCTGTCTCCTTGTTGATCCTCTGTCTTGGTGATCTGTCTATCTCTGAGAGTGGGGTGTTGAAGTCCCCTAGTACTAATGTATTGGGGTCTAAGTCTCCTTTTAAGTCCCTTAACAAGTCTTTTAAGTAAGCCAGTGCCTTGTAATTAGGTGCATACACATTGATAATCGTTATATCTTCTTGTTGGATGGATCCCTTTATCATTATATTGTGTCCCTCTTTGTCTCTTCTAATAGTTTTTGTGGTAAAATTTATATTATCCGATATTAGGATGGCTACGCCCGCTTTTTTTTCATTTCTGTTGGCATGGTATACTTTTTTCCAACCTTTTATTTTCAGTCTGTATGGATCTTTGTTAGAAAGGTGTGTTTCTTGTAAGCAGCAAATGGATGCGTTTTGTTCCCTAATCCAGGTTTCCAATCTGTTTCGTTTGACTGGGCAATTCAAACCGTTCACGTTCAATGTGACTATTGATAAATAGTAGCTTTGCCCTGCCATTTGCCAAAAATAGTTTCTTATATATGCTTTGAGTTTCGTATGGTCTTTTGTTGCGAGGTTTCCTTCCTTTAGCTTCTTTCCAGTTGACGACCGTGTTTCTGTGTTTCTGTGTATAGCACATCTTTAAGTATCTTTTGTAGGGCTGGACGTGTGGTGACAAATTCTCTCAGTTTCTGCTTGTTGTGAAAGATCCTAATTTCACCTTCATTCACAAATGAGAGCTTTGCGGGATATAGTATTCTGGGTTGACAGTTTTTCTCTCTTAGTACTTGGGCTATGTCTTGCCATTCCCTCCTAGCTTGCAGGGTTTCTGATGAGAAGTCAGCTGTGAGTCTAATTGGAGATCCTCTGAGAGTAATCTGCCGCTTCTCTCTTGCACATTTTAGGATCTTTTCTTTTTGTTTCACTGTGGTGAGTTTAATTACAACATGTCGTGCAGAGGATCTCTTTTGGTCACATTTATTAGGGGTTCTATGAGCTTCCTGGATTAGGATTTCTCTGTCTTTCTCCAAGCTTGGAAAATTTTCTGCTAGTATCTCCCTAAAAAGGCCTTCTAATCCTTTCTCCCTCTCCATACCTTCAGGAACTCCTAGAACCGAATGTTGGGTTTTTTAATAGTATCCTGTAAATTCCCGACGATATCTTTTAGTTTTCTAATTTCCTCTTCTTGTCTTTGGTTTGACTGTTTCCTCTCCTGTTCTCTGTCTTCTAGGTCCGATATCCTCTCTTCTGCTTCACCTATTCTGGTTTTAAGGCCCTCAAGATTGCTTGTCACTTGATCTATTGAATTCTTCAATTCATTAAGATTTTTTGTCACTATCATAGCTTCTTGTTCTACTAGTTGTTTCGTTTCGTTTTGATTCCTCCATAGTATTTCATTCTCACGAGAGAAATTTTCTATCTTATCCATTAAAAATTTCTGTAGTTCAAGAATTTGTTTTTGAGAACTTCTTAATGTTCTTATCAATTTTTTGAGATCTGCTTCTTGCATTTCTTCTATCTCATTATCTTCATAATCCTGACTTGGGGTGTCTTTTCCATTTGGGGTCATCATAGCGTCTTCCTTGATCTTGCTCCCTCGGAATCTGTTTTTGTTTGGCATTTTTTTTTCCACACTCTTTCTCTGGGTTGTCAAGGTAACGGAGTTTGTGTGCGTGGTGTGTTCCCAGTTTTTGGGTCCCCTTCAGGTTTCTACAGCCTCGGGTTTTTGGTTCCGTCTGCCTCAGTTACAGGCAGGTGGGCGGGCACGCGCGCTGTGCCACTGCATTCAATCTAGTTCAAATTGGCAAGGTGGGCGATGGGAGAGGCTAGTGTCCGTGCGGGCTCACCTCAATTGTGCTGTTTCCCCCGTGGGGTCTGCTTCCCCCCGCCAGTGTCTCGGGATCCCTGTATCGACTCCCGTTCAAGCGCGCAGATCCTGCGGCGACTGTGTTCCGCTCGGCTCCCATCGCAGCCGGCGGGTGCGCGCCGTGCCAGTGCGTTCAATCTTGCTCAAATTCACAGGGTGGGCGATAAGAGAGGCTAGTGTCCATGCGGGCTCGCCTCAATTGTGCTGTTTCCCCCATGGGGTCTGCTTCCCCCCGCCAGTGTCTCGGGATCCCTGTATTGGCTCCTGTTCAAGCGCTCAGTTCCAATGGCGACTGTGTTCCGTCCGGTTCCCATCCCTCCCAGCAGCTCCCGTGCCACTATGGCACGATTTGCCGTTCGCAAACTTACTTTCCCCTAGGTCCTCTGTGTCTCATTCACTGGGTCCGGAAGAATTTCCACTGCATTTTTTTCCCTGAGAGTTTTCCTGAGGCTACAGTAACTCTGTTTTTATTAAACTATCTTTTCGCGGACTGCTAGTGCACATCCTCACTATTTCGCCATCTTGGCTCCCCCAAGTGATCAATTTCAGTTCACAACTGATCACACTGATAGGTCTAAGAGTCAAAGGGATCACACAAACAAGACTAGTGTCTGCTAATACTAACTGATAGAACCAAAAAGGGAGAGAACGATTTAACATGGGAAGTGGGAGACATTGCAGACTCATAGAAGGGCAGATGTCCTAAATGGCACTCTGGCCTCAGAATCAGCCCTTAAGGCATTCGGATCTGGCTCAAGAGCCCACGTGAGTATTTTAGGCATGGAAAGCCAAGACACTCTGGGAAAAAAAAAAAAAAGAGAAAGAAGACCTAAATGAAATATCTCTGCAAGTGAGATCCCTGTGGAAAGAATGGGGCCATCAAAGAAGGAGGTACCTTTCTCTGAAGGGAGGAGAACTTCCACTTTGACTATGACCCTTTCGGAATAAGATCGAAGTCAGCGAACCCTAAAGGCTTCCAGAGTCTCAGCAACTCATGACTAGAGCCTAGGGAGATTACTGACGTCATAAACAAGAGTGTCAAATTGTTAATTCAATTCATCTTTGCCACACTTGTATTTCATTTAAAATGTTGAATCTAAGTTTCGAGGTATTATAAATCCAGTGATGCCTCAGTTTAAGCTTTGGAAAATTGCCACATTGTAATTTTGTACTTTGAAATAATCTGAAGAGCCAAAGAAGTCATTGGTATGTATAATCAGAACTCACTGAACCATAAATACATAAAAATAATTCCAGTAATAATTTATGACAATCAAACTAAATGTTTACTTTCTCCTGAATCCCAAATTTCCAATGTCATTTCCCTTTGGAGTCACACCTTTTATACTAAAAGTTAAATCTCCTTGAAGTATGAATTATCTTTGTTTTTCATGTAATTTAATATTCATGTATATCCTTCTTTTCCTATCTGCTCATTTATCTGTGTTAAAAAAGTATGTTGACAAAATATTTTATTACAGAAGAAAAATCTTTACATGGTTTATTATTCTTTAGCAGCTGTGAAAAGCAAGTGTTCTATTGTTATATTACATTCATCTTATTTCCAGTATTGCCTAGGAAACCCTCAAATTATGTTTCATAATTCTAGAGTATCAGAGCCTTTATTTCCATGAAAAATTCATAAACGTGGGCTGAATTATAGCCTTAATATAGTAGACTTGAGAAAATTGATAAATTAAATCTTATCAACTCATAAGTTTCCCTTAAAAAAAAAAAAAAGGAAGAAGCAGCTTAAACGTGGCCACTCCCTTTCAACTTGTTTTGGCGGCTGTTTAATTCCCTCTTGTCTCTGTGCACTTGTGCCTCCTTTTCCAATATGAGCAACACCTCTCATGCTCGGTGTCTCTGTCATTGTCTTCCATATGACACTGTTCATTCTTAAATAAATTCTACAGCGTTTCTTTTCATATTCTTGGTCCCTTAACACAATATCCAAAAATATGCTGTGCATCAAGCATGAACAACAAGAAAACATTACAAATTCTGCATCCTCCAAGTAGACATAATTTTAGGTTCAGTTTTTCAAGCACAGTTTTGTAGAATTTCTGAAAGAGGAAAACAGTCTCGCACTGAGAGTGTGAGTGGTAGACTAAGAAAGACCTGAGTTCAAGTCCAGAACCTCATTGCATCACTTTGAGCAAATTATTTACTTCTGAGTCTCATCTGTGCACTGAGGATGAATAAATAAGACAGCACAGGAAAAACACCCAGCATGTTCTAGATACATGGCCCACACCCTAGTCTCCTGATGTCTTTGCATTGACTTTTTATAATGTTTAATGGGGTTTAATCCCTTTTTTTTTAGTCAGTTACCACTTCCCTAAAGGACTTTCCTTTAGTTCAAGCACATTTTAAATCCTCTGATACGCCCTTACATGTACAGCCTTCTGCCCTAAATTTACCATTGGCAAGAACATGTGTCCAAAATAAATGAGCTGTAAAAGAAAAGCAGACAGCAAAGCAGACAGGGAAAAATGAAAGGAGATCAGGTGTGAGAGGTTAAAGGTGAACATTTCAAAAACGAGAAAGGATTAAAGCCACTTTTGATGGAGAAACACATTTCAGTCCTGAAATCTTTTTTTAGCAGGGTGAAAGCATTAAGTATTTTTAATGACTCTCTCGTCAGTGAAGTCACACAACTTTATCCAGACCAATTCCTTGTCTGAGTATCTTGGATAAATATAGGGATCATAGCAACATCATTACTTCTCCTAGTCACATGGCTAGGAGGCAGGACCATTCACAATTCTCTCCATGTTAGAACTGCATCAGACTAAAAAACACAAACTTTACCTTTTCTCTGGTCATGGCCCAGAGCTGTGAATCCTGGGCCATCATAAAACCAGGTCCTTCTTCCTAGAGCTCAAAATCACTAAAACAAATAGTTTCAATTTAATGAGTTAAGCAAATAGCATAATCTAGCTATGTAGATAGTACATTAGTAATAAATAGATTTGTAAATGTTGATCTAAGTCTTTGCGGCCCAGTAGGGTAGTCACTAATGAATACATGTGGCCACTGAACATATGAAATGTGGCAAATCTGAATTGAGATGTGCTGTTGAATAGGAAGTACTAGGTTCCAAAGTTTTGGTAAGAAAAAGAAAGTTAAATACTAGTATTAATTTGTTACTGTTAATGATATTAAAAATATATTAACTATTAAATTCATCATTGAAAGTTACTGGATGTAATGTAAACATAATTTATTAAAGAGTATTCCATGCCATGCCGGATTCAGAGCAGCAGGAGCGCCGGAGGCACAACCCCCAGAAGATGGACTTCTACGTCTCTCTTTTTTTTTTTTTTTTTTGACGTTTACCATAGCTCTGACAGCGTCCTAGGAGATCAATCCTCTCATAGAAGAACTGGGGTGCGATAAGTTTATCAACAGGGAGTAGCCGGCAGGGGAAGCCACTGTGTTCCCACCTGCAACCTGGAGTGCTTAAAAAAAAAAAAAAAAAAAAAAGTGGTGTATGGGGAGAAGCCTGGGCCCTTGGAGAGTGAGGAAGCCTGCAGGAAAGCACCAGGAAAGAAAAAGAGAGAAAGCAGCGTCGCCAGCCTGGCGCCGTCTCCTCCCCGCTGCAGGGTGCAAGGTGCTTCTCAGCTCAGAAGCTGCACCGTTGGGACTTGCTGATGGGTTTTAAGGGCTGGAAAGCGCTGGAAGGAACTTGGAGGCGGCAGAGGTGCTCCCTCTCCGGGTCATAGTCTGCAGAAACGTTTGTGTGAGAGGGGTTTCGTGGCTCGCATTTCAGATGGCGAGCAAAGGAAGTAGTGCATATATATATATATATATATATATAAAACATATATATATATAACATGATAAACTGTGTTTTGGAAACTAAAAAAGAAGAGTATTCCATTAATTGCATATTGAAATATTTTTATATTTCAGTAAATTGAATATATTATTACATGTTTCTTTTGTCAGTATGACTATTAAAAATTGTTGCTCATATATGAGGTAGTTCAAACATTTTTCACAGAAAAATGAAATTAAAGGGGCCACAAATGTGGCACAGTGGGTTAATGCCCTGGCCTAAAGCACCGGCATCCCATATGGATGCTGGTTTAAGACCTGGCTGCTCCACTTCCAATCTGGCTCTCTGCTACAGCCTGGGAAAGCAGTAGAAGATGGTCCAAGTCTTTGGGCCCCTGCACCACATGGGAGACCCGGGAGAAGCTCCTGGCTCCTGGCTTCGGATCAGAACAGCTCCGGCAGTTGCAGCCAATTTGGGAGTGAACCAGCAGATGAAAGATCTCTCTCTCTCTCTCTCTCTCTCTCTCTCTCTCTCTCTCCCTGCCTCTCCTCTCTCTGTGTAACTCTTTCAAATAAAATAAATAAATTTAGAAAAAAAAAAGAAAAATGAAATTAAAGATAAGTTTAGGGGGCTGACACTGTGATGTAGCTGCTTAAGCCACTGATCACAGTGCAGGCCCAGCTGCTCCACTTCCAATCCAACTTCCTTCTAATGGCCTGGGAAAGCAGCAGAAAATGAACCAAGTGCTTGGGCCCGGCTCCCAAATGGGAGACCTTGAAGAAGCTCCTGGCTCCTGGCTTTGGCCTGGCCCAGCCTCAGCCATTGCAGTCATTTGGGGAGTGAGCCAGCACATGGAAGAACCCTTGTTCTCTGTCTCTCCTTCCCTCTCTGTAACTCTGCCTTTCAAACAAAATAAATATAGCTTTCTCTTTTAAAAAAGTATTTGGAAACTCATGCATGGTTTTTTCATAATATTCATTCTCCATGAACTTTTTTAATATCCCTATATGTGACTTGTATTTGTGACTTTAATTATGTTTCTACCAGAGAGTGATGATCCAGTGTCCATCCTTCAAGTGCCCTTTTCATCACTAAGTAAAGCCCCAAAAAGATATCTAAAGGCTCTGGTCACCCTCAAAGCATCTGATCCTCATCCCACCTTTTCATTTCCACACCTGGTCCAATGGAAAGCCTCTGTTGTATCCAACAGGAATAAGGCAGTAACTCCCAAAGGAACTTTCACTGTCTACGTAATCCATGCCTTCCACTGTTTCCTGAGCAGGCTTCCTCACACAGCAAAACTTTGGTCATAGCTCCTATTTTAGAACCCTTGATTTGCCATACAATGTCCAAACTCCTTTTTTTGCTGGAACAAGCTCCAAATGCCCAGTGACCTGCAGCCACCCAAACTTAGCCAGCTACTTTTCACCTTCAGAAACTCTTTTCTGCAATGTGTGTACTTTTTCTGTCCATGGAAAGCCTTCCTGACAAAATTTATGAGCCTCTTGCAAGACTACAATAGAAATTTGAGTTCCAGTATCTCCTTCATGAGCTCCAAGTCAGAATTGACTCTCTCACCTCTGAGTCCCTATAGGTCTTGGCTAGCATGTTGTTGATGGCATTTCCCACATAATACCTTGTGATACAGCTCATTGTATATATTTTCTTTCTCCTATACCTCTTGGGCTGCATCCATTTATATATACCCCAGAACAAAGCCATATGGCCAGTAAATGTTTCAGTTAAGTGTACTGTAATTTAAGGTCTGCAGGTTATCCAAGAGTAAAGTTTTCTTCTCTGACATTTGTAGAGTTCAACCCAGTGCCATAACAATCTGAAAAGATTTCCAGGCAACTGTCATTTCTGTAGCCAAGCTATTTGTAAATGATATATGGTAACAGAGTTAGGTGAGTTCACACAGCAGTCATTTTTCATCTTGAATTTTCAGTTAAAAGAATGTACAAGTTGACAATGAATGACAGAGAAGCCAGCGCAGAGATGATGACTGGCAAGGCCTTCCCAACATCTCTCAATACTTTCTTGCTTGCTTAAAACAGCTTGAAAATCAAACTTCCATGGTTCAATAATGACTTCCCTGAAACCAAGGCGAAATTTCTCATCTGCCTACCACCCATATGAGACTTGTGATGCAATGCCTTCACCATAAAGTATATTCCCTAGCAGGTAAGGGAGACTATAATTTGGAAT
The DNA here is from genome assembly GCA_949820135.1 of Sylvilagus floridanus. NCBI lineage: Eukaryota > Metazoa > Chordata > Mammalia > Lagomorpha > Leporidae > Sylvilagus > Sylvilagus floridanus. Next base: position 107,107,406 of record OX463241.1, read on the forward strand.
GGTATGTTCTCTCACTGTCTCCCCCTTTCTTCCCTCTCTCTACCTAAATCTCTCTCTTTCCCTCTCTTTTTCTCACTAGATATAAAGATGTCTTGATTCTTGCATATTTTCTACTCCATATTTTGCCTTTGATGTCTAATCTTTTCTCACTTCAATTAGCAGCAAAGGGAAAGAATATCTTGAGGCTTTATCTATTTTTTTGAGATTGTTAGGGTTATGGTAATTCATTCTCTATACCCTAATGAGGAAAATACTTAAAAAGTTTGAAGCAATTGCTTAGCCCCATTCACCCCCTGAACATGAAATTTTTTAAGCATGTCAAATGTCCAAAAATTAAATAAAAATAAGATTTCCTTATTCAAAAATATTATTTGCCTTAATACCTACCTGTCAGTCAGATGGATACTTAGACCAAGAAACATATAAGACATGGGTTTGGTCCTTTGGTAGTGAAGATTCTGATTAAGAATACAACACAGAGGCCAGTGTAATGTGCTAAGCTTCCACCTGTAGCACAGGAATCCCATATGGGATCCAGTTCATGTCCAACTGCCCCTCTTCCAATCCAGCTCTCTGCTATCACCTGGAGAAGCAGTATAAGTTGGCCTAAGTCCTTGGGCCCCCGCACCCACATGGGAGACCCTGAAGAAGCTCCTGGATTCAGAATGGCCCAGCTCCAACACTGCAGCCATTTGGGCAGTGAACCAGCAGATGGAAGACCTCTCTCTGTCTCTCTCCCTCTCTCTGTCTGTAACTCTACCTCTCAAATAAATAAGTAAAATCTTTTAAAAAAAAGAATACAACACAAAAAGATGTTCAATTTCATTCTATCTCTCCAATAAAGGTATTTGTGAATGCATGACCTCAAGATGCCTTCTTTAAAAATTTTCACCTGTGATGCCAGCATCCCATGTGGACACTGGTTCAGGTCCTGCCTGCTCCACTTTCAATCCAGCTCCCTGCTGGTGGCATGGAAAAGGCTGAAGAAGCAGGCCCAAGTGTTTGGGACCCTGCCACCCATGTGGGAGAACCAGATGAAGCTCCTGGCTCCTGACTTTGGGCTGACCCAGCCCTGGTTGTTGTGACCATCTCGGGGAGTGGACAAGCAGATGGTGGATCTCACTCTCTCCTCTCTCTCTCTCTCTCTCTCTCTCTCTCTCTCTCTGTCTTTCAAATAAATAAGTAAATCTTTTGTGTTTGGCTTTATTCTAGATTGTTTATTCTGGGTAAATTTTCAAATAGTTTTGTTTGTTTTTGTATTGTTTTGTTTTGCTCTGGTTTCCTTTCTGTACAAAATGAATCACTTTTTCAAGGACATGGTCATATGCTCAAGGGATCTCATATTCAGGGAGTAGAAGGAGCTACTACAATTGCTTCAAAGTTTTTAAGCACTTTCCTCTACAGAGTGTGAAGAATGAGCTGAATTGCCATAAACCTGCAATCTCAAAATAGGCCAAGATTTCTTTCCCTTGTTGCTCATACAATAGGATATGATGAGACATCAAAGGCGAACTATTATGCACAAAACTTACGAGTATAAAGATATCTTAATATCTAAGTATACTGGTCCAAACTGCAGTCTCTTGGCTGATATCATAGCATATCTCTCCGAGCGTTCCAATATTGTGGTGGAGGCATTGTGTCACAAGTCTGATGGGGATGCTAGGAAGATTAGAACTCTGATCCAGGCTTCAGGGAAGTCACATTGACCTAGAGAAGCGTGTTTTCAATTTTTTTTAAATCACAAAACACAGAAACAATAAATCTGCAGTTTTCACTATAGACAAGTTTCATGAAACATTATGAAATATGAGATGTACTTTGAAGTTTTTTGTTTTTTCTTTTCAACTTCATGTTTTTAAATTGCATGGTTTAGCCCACTAACTTAATTTCATAACCCACTAATGGATCAAGAGCCACTCTTCAGAAGCAATCAATAACCTGTTCTAGGGAAGACTGCAGTTGTGAGTAAAAAGCTCCTATTCCATCCCCATCCCTAGTATTTGCTTCTGTTGTCAGATTCTGCCTAAAGGTCATTCCAAGGCCCTTTATTTACTGATTTTCTTTTAGTGTTTCTGCTTAGAAAAGGCCACTCAGCCATGCTACCTCCCGCTTTTAATTCTTCTGCTTAGAAAAGAAATAAGCCCTCATATATTCTATTACTTCTAGTAGCAGGTGCCCTGTTTGCAAGGGCCATTGAAGAAAGAGGCCTTGACTAGACTTCAAGCTGTGTAGTCAGAACAAAAGGAAAAAAGCAGGCGATATCCTCAAAAATACACAAAAAGCATTCTATACAACAAAAAGAAATTCCAACATCTCACTTATTTGAATATCACACAGTGTGCAAAATAGTTGATTAATGCTCTCATCTAAACATTATTTGACCTCAAGTTCACATTAACAGTAACTCCATTTGCATTCCCATCTCATAGTTAGGAGCTACAGCTTCCATTTCCTATAATATATGTGCCTTTCTAAGCATCCTCAGTACACAGAATTGTCCTCCAAAAAGTCAACACAAATTTAAACTCTGATGACATTACAATGCCATAATGGAGGCATTGTGGCCTGGGAGTCTCAGGTATCTTGATTCAGCCCCAGGATAAGACAATGCCTACCTGTAAAATCTGCAAGAGAAACATCTGGCAAAGAAAATCACTGTAACAACAAATTTCAACTGCTATTTTCCCCCAAAATCCAAGACAAGAGAATTGGTGAACTGAGCTGCAGAGCAAGGACCAGCCATTTCCGTTTCACATCAGTGCTTCCATCTCATATCAAGAATAATTCAAGCAATTTCCTAGAGCATGACAATCAAATCAATATTTCTCCTTCTTGGAAAAGACCAGAAGAATTTTGATAGTATTTCCTTACTCAAGATTCTACAAAATTTTATACTTTGATTTTTTTAAAAAAAGGAAAATAACCACTTCAGAAAAATTAATCTGTATTATGGATTGAATTATAGCTCTTTACTCGCTGTTCATCAATTATAGCTAATATTAGTTCATCAATAAATCTTAGCTTCTTTGCGGTCTAGTTCATTTTCATAATTCTTTTCCTGAGTCATTGTTTTTATCTGCTTCCTCACTCCATGCTGATCTATGTCCCAAGCTGACCCACACTGAACTACTTCACTGAATCAGGAAAGTGGTTCTTATTGCAAAAGGCTTGTTTCCTTTTTAAATTGCTCATTGTGCAATGCTAAATGTTCATGTCTTGACCTTCACTATTCTAGCAGTATTCGCCCTGATCTATGCAATGCTGTGCTAATGGAGGTGGGGGACATATCTCCATCATTGCCTGTATCCCTACTGGGGTTTAAACATGTCCCCCTATTTCATGTGTTGGGAGATTTATCCCCAAAGTTCGTGATATTTGAGAGGTGGGACCTGTGAGAGGTTACTGGGTCAGGAGGGCTCTGTCCCACAAATAGATTGATTCATGAAAGTGGCTTTGTGATAAAAGTGAGATCCCGGTGGCTCACTTGTGCTGTCTTGCTATGTGGTGCCCTCTGCTGTGTTATGTTGCAACAAAAAGGCCCTCACCAGAAGCCACACAGCTGCTGGCGCCCTGCTCTTGGACTTTCCAGTCTCCAGAAACATGAGCCAAAGTAAACTCTTCTTTGTGTAAATCACTCACTCTTGAGGGCTTTGTTGTAGCAACACAAAATGTAACAAGGCATCCTAGCTGGTAATGTATACTACAAAATGTTATATGTATGTCCAGAGAGGGAAGTAAGGGATTGTTACAGGTCCCTAGAGCTGGGAAAAGGAAACATCCCCACTTAGGTGCTACTTAGAAAACTCTCCCTGGTGGTCAGTTTGCCCTTTATAATTGCTTGCTTGTCACACTATTAAACCCCTCTTCGGTTCCAGCAGCTGTGATTAACTATTGTCCACTGCCAACTTACAAAGGCTTTGCTATTCAACACTTCCATGTGGATTCATCCCGGAAGATGGCTTTCTAACTGTTCATTATTTGTATTGATGTATGCCCCCAGTGAACACTTATCTTACACAAGGTTGGAGGGACTTTGGAATCACTATTACATTGAACCTATAAAATTTCAGTAACACACATGGAACTCTTTCAGAAAAAAAGAAAAGAAACTGAGGGCAAAAATAGGCTAAGCAATCTCTTTGAGCTGGTGGGGGATAGGAAATCTTGGGCACAGATAGATTAGGTAAGTTATCAAAACAAACCAGACGGTAGGCACTGTGGCACAGTGGGTTAAAGCCCTGGCCTGAAGCACCAGCATCCCATATGGGTGCTGGTTCTAGTCCCAACTGCTCCAGTTCTGTTATAGCCTGGGAAAGCAGTAGATATGGCCCAAGTCCTTGGGCCCCTGCACCTACGTGGGAGACCCAGAAGAAGCTCCTGGCTCCTGGCTTCGAATTGGCACAGCTACAGCCATTGCTGTCATTTGGGGAGTGAACTAGCAGATGGAAGACCTTTCTCTCTGTCTCTACCTCTCTCTGTAACTCTTTCAAATAAATAAAATAAATCTTTAAAAAAAAAGCAGAATTTTAATCCTGATCTATTTGCTACCAAGTCCATATTTTAGCTCTCAGACTAGGGTGCCTGTGATAATCAGTTTGATATGAGGAATGATTTATCTTTGACTTTCTTAAATGACAAAACACGGCTGCAAAGAACCCTCACGCTATAGCACAAACAACAATTGGCTCTAAATGTTTCGTTGTAGATGTTGCCAAAGTAATGAATTTCAAAACCTTTGGAAGCCATTCCTTCCTTTCAGCCAACTCATTCCCTGCATTGAGGTAGGGGGAAAATAGAACCGAGACAAGACTCTCTTGTTCCAGGGACTGGCTCTCTTTCTCCTTGTTCAAACTCCAAAAACAATGGAGAAATATGTACTACTCTCTCCAGCATCAGATAACTCTGCACATCCTCTAATTACTCTTGCCCTTGTGGTCAGCTTGCAGTATTTCCAAAGGAAAGCTATTGGGAGAAAATGTGATACTGAATCTAACCAGGAATAGAGGTCAAATGAAAGGCAAACAAACCCTACATATGAGTCAGAGATGGATGACAGCAATGGTCTTAATCAGAGTTCCAGAAAGATTTTGTGTGACTCCTGACTCAGACAGTCAAGAGAGAGCAATTTACGTTTCATGTCGGAGACAGAACAATCTGTCACTTAGAAACATTCGGGTCGGTAATATTAGCTCAGAATAAAATCATGATGAGAACGTGAGAGTGATCCTAAATAAACTAAATCACCAGAAAGATCCTGAGAGCAGAAGCATTCCTTCCTTTCCCTTCAAGCTGACATGCAATGTCCTACCACTGTGGTACTGGCGGAGGCTGTGTGGTTTATAGATTTCATCTGGGTTAGAAACTAATTACATTCTCTACATCACTTATAAGATGACACATTTTACTCTCAAACACTTACAGCTGTTAGCAGGAAACAAAAGTGGTCTCTAAGAAAGCGGCATAATACAAAGAAAAGACAGTTTTGGAATATACAGGAGTGAATAAAAAAGAGTAAATAAAAATATTTACTTTCGGGCAAAATGACCAAAGACATGTGTCTCAAATCATTTTCCACTTAAACTTACTTTATAATGGTATACTTTTTCAATGTTTGAGCTCAAAAAGAAAGATTTTTTTTAGGTCTGAATATTGTGTCAGAAAAAGTTGAAATCACTTGCATAGAAATATCTGTCTAAGGCTGAAGCTGTTGGTGACAAAGATGTCTCTGTTTGTCGTAGATCTTATAACTAACTTCCTCCAGATTTGTTTGTGCTATAAAGAATGTATTTCAGGGGAAAGCATTGTGGTGCAGTGGGTAAGCCACTACTTGGAAACCCACATCCTGTATAGGAGTGCCAAGGTTTGAGTGCCATCTATGCCTCCAATTCCAGCTTCCTGCTAATGAACTTGAGAGGCAGGAGGTGCTGTCTCAAGCACTGTGATCCTGCCACATGTGAGAAACACTAATGGAGTTCCAGGCTTTTGGCTTCAGCCTGACCCAGCCTTGGCTGTCACAGACATTTGGGGAATGAAACAGCAGGTAGAAGATTTTCTCTCTCTCCCTCTCTCTCTCTCTCTCTCTCTCTCTCTCTGTGTGTGTGTGTGTGTGTGTGTGTGTGTGTGTGTGATTCTCTCTCTGTTTCTCTGTCATTCTGCCTTTTAAATAAATCAAGTCAAATAAATAAATTTTAAAAAGAATGCTGCACTTCAGTTTATTGTCTACTCAATATGGCTAACGGAGATTTTTCTGACCACACCCAAATTCTGCCGCATTGTCTAAGCAACGTTTTTCTGTATCCTAAAGCATTCCTTCTGCAGAAGAGGCAGAGCTGCCTTGTCACGCTCCTCTTGGAACGGCTCAACTCTGCAGTCCTGCAGCTTTTCATTTGCACTCCATGGCCAGGACTGTTGCTAAGCAGCGAGCACTGCTTCCCCGCTCAGAGACCTGCTATGTTCCCAGAGCTCCTTGCTCTGGGTTGTCTGTTCAATGTTAAAGAGATTTGATAAAGCAATATTGGTCAAGCTTTTACTTTCATTCTGTTCAGTGTCCCTGATACAGCAAGCTTTTTGTTAACAGCACTTCATTTGCATTAGGATCACAACACGTTAGATTTCCAGTGTTATTCAAAGATCATCTGGTCCAGTGCCTCTGGTTTACAGATGAAGTAACTGGGCTCACAGAACTGAAGCGAAATGTCTGATCTCTGGGAACACAGTGTTTTCTTCTTCCTCAGAACCCAAACTCCAAATACAAAACCACTTCAGAAAAAATGAGTGGGGAGAATAAATCATTGACAAAGGGTCACAATTGGATAAAGCACTCCCTCAAGTATGAAAGCCCTTTTAAAAACAGTGATTCTTTCATTTTTTCTTTTCACTCTCTCAGAACTGTTTAAGGAATGGATGAACATCAGGAATCCAGATAAATGTACATAACACATATTCACTCAAACTAACCTAAGTTTAGAGAGCACTTAGATTCCCTGAAGCCATCTATAAATTTTCTAGGTTGAAAATTCCTGTTCTTGGGCAGGCATTTGGTATAATGGTCAAGAAACAACTTCAGAATTGTTTCCCATATTGCATATGGAAGTGCATGATTTGAGTCCTTTCTCCATATCCAATTCGAGTTGCTATTAATATTTACCCAGGAGGCATCAGGTGATAATTCAAGTGATTGAGTCACTGTCCTTCACATGAGAGACCCAAATCAAGTTCCTGGCTCATGGCTTCACTCTGGCTGTTGTGGGCATTTGAGGGAGTTAATCAGTAGATGGATGCTCACTCGCTCTCTCTCTCTCTCTCTCTCCTTTACTCTCCTTTTCAAACAGTTTTCTAAAAAAAAAGTTTCCCTTTTCTGAATAGTTTAGATGTCAAGAACATCCGATTTCATTCTAAAATAGGCATTGCTTATTTCTTGTTCATGTCCATTGACTACTTCCTATGTTCCAGTCACTGATCTAGAAGCTTTATGTGTGTTTGGAAATCCAATCCCCCTAAAAATCTTTATGTCATAGCTACTACAGTCATTTCAAAAGTGAGGAAACTAGGCAGAAATTGCAGACCCAGTAAGAGGCAGCAACAAGACATCAAGATTATAATTTGCACAGTCTGGTTCAGGGCTAGAACATGCTTTTAACCGCAGATAAGGTGGCTTATGCAGTGCCCAAAATATGTCAATCTCTTTTGTTAACTAATTTGTTTTCCACAACCTTCTGAGGTTATTATTATTAATTGCCATTTTAGATGTGGAAATTGAGATTTATATATATGAAATTCAATGTTAACAAATCTAGTAAGTTATAGAACTGAGATCTGGGTACATATCCTCTATACATAGCACAAAACTATTTATTTTCTCATCAGCAGCACTGTCCATTAGAACTTCTACATGGATGGAGCTGTTTAAGTTGAGAGTTATAACCCACATGTGGCTGTTGAGCGTGTGCATTGTAGCTAGTGTGACTAAGAAATTCATTCTTAATTTTACTTCATTTTAATTGAGTTCAGTTAAGTAATGTATACACTAGAAGCTACCATTTTAGACAGCAGGATTCCAGGTGCTTACTTTTAAAAACATTGTCCATGAGCCAGTATCATCAGCTCTGCCTGAGGGTTGTTAGAAATGAAGGCTTGTGGTGCCTAACTACATGTCTGTTTTACTGGCCATGGGGAGCCCATATGAAACTTGATTTCTGTTTCAGGATGAGAAGTATATTGGAATGAGTGGACTGAGACAGGTAGATTGCCTGCCCCACTGTGGGTGGGTCCTACCTGATGTATTCAGGACCTGAATAGAACAAATGACATACCCCCCCTTCTTCTTTATCTTTCTTTTTTTTTTCCTTTTTTACATCACTGCCTAAGCAGAAACACATCACTTCATCTTCCTCTAAGCTGGGACTAGAATTTACGCCATTGCGTACCCTGATTCTCATGCCTTCAGATTTCGATCGAATTGTACTGTTTGCTTGCTTGGGTTTCCTGCTTACAGATGGCAAATCCTGGGACTTCTTATCTTTCATAGTTGTGTGATCCATGATTCATCAATCTATCTGCCTATATCTACATAGAAATAGACATAGGTACATTGAAAAATAAAAAAAAAATCTGAAAAATCCTAACACAAGACACTAGGCCTCGTTACAGACCAGAGACTTCCAAGTACTATATACATACGTTAAAATTTAAGAAATGTAATTCTATTTCACTCTATCCTGATATTCATATTATTTGTCAGGATCAAGGAATAAGTCATGTACTCACAGGAGGTTTTACTCTCTGATTCCTTTCCAAATTAAGGATTTGCCATTACTACCACTGTCATCCGAGGGATCTTAGTGCATCTGACCACAGAATGGCAAATCTAAGATTCCAGAAATGGTCCTCAGGGCATAAATTTTGTTAATTCAGGATGTGAAATAGGAAGAACGGGAAAAAGCGACAATAAAATGCTGTAACTTCAAATTTGTCCACAAATGAGTACTGAGTAGTATGTGCCCTCATTGCTAAAGTTTCATGATCAGAAATCTAGAACTTTTATACTTATCTGCAGTGATAATACAGATCTATCTAAATAAACATTAAGAGACAATATGAAACGAATGGATGTCTATTTCCTTAAACACTTCTCCTAAAACAAATTTCAGAATTAACAACTTTAAATTGGCAAAAGGAACACAGAGAAAATAAAGGAGATAGGGAGGAAATGGGAAGAGAAAGCAAAGAAGGAAGTGTGGAAGGATGGATAGAAAGAAAGGAGGAAGGGAGGGAGAAAGGGCTCTATAATGCAATTGCTCATACCAGTAATAAAACTGAAGATATATGGCTGGTAAAAGTTGCCATAGGTTTTATGAAAAGTTAATGAATTCTAATCATGAAAATAGTGTCAGCTGGAGAAGGCATTATGGCACAGTGGGTTAAGCATCTCTCTGGATGCTCACATCCCATATCTTAGTGAGGGAGCTCGAGCCCTGCCCCTGCTTCAGATTCAGCTTCCTGGTAATGCTCACCCTGGGAGTCAGCAGGTGATGACTCAAGCACTTGGGTCCCTGCCATCCACATTGGAGATCCAGATGGTGTTTCTGGATCCTGGGTTCTGCCTGGCTCAGCCCTGCCTTTTGTGGGCATTTGAGGAGTGAATCAGCAGATGGGAAATCTCTCTATATATATATATATATTTCTCTCTCTCTCTCAAATAAATAAAAATCAATCAACCGAACCATTAACATAAACATCTGTCAAAATAAAAGAAATAACATAATTTAATTGTCTAGGTTAAGAAAGAGGTCAGACCTACTGCTGCGTTTTCTAAACCATAAAATAAAATGGATTTTATGTACTCTATTTTCTATTGGAACCTTTTATTTTTCCCATTAGCCCCTGAAATGTTCTAGATATTTCTTTAATTGCTTTGTTTAGCTCTACTTCCTTAAAACAAGTCTGATGATTTCATCCTCTTATTATAAACCTACTGCATATTAAAGAACTTGAAGTGACCTATCTGGTTGACTGGTACAATAAATACAATATAGAATAAATGTGATGAAATTTTTGAGCCAGTGCCATTCATTAAAGACATGCCTTTCCACATCCACAGCTACAAAGTACTAAAAAGCCAGTGCAATCACAGTTAACATGAACTGGAGTAGAATATAACTTCATAAGTACCATGAAATCCAAAGTATAGCTTCTCTCCTACCCAGGTTGCATCAGTCATTGTAAGTTCATGTCCTAGCACATTCCGTGCCCAGGACCTGACCTAACGCTAATGTAGGCTCCAGTTCTTTCTCTGGGCAGCATTCATAGGTCAGTTACCATGGCAGCTCACCCTAGTGATTCTCATTCTACAGACCTAAGAAAACTGGTTTTCATGGGCTGGATGTTTGTGTTTCCAACAAAATTCGTGTGTTGAAGCCTTAACTCTCAATGTACCATGTTACAAGATAGGGCTGATAAGGAGGTAAATAAGGTTAAATGAAGCCATAGAATAGGGCCAGATTCAACAGGATTAGTGCCCTTACAAGAAGGGACATCAAATCTCTCTCTCTCTCTCTCTCTCTCTCTCTCTCTCTCTCCCCCCCCTCCCACTCACTCCATCCCTCAAAAAAGATCATCTGAGGACAAAGAATACATCTGCAAGCCAGGAAGAGAGGCCTTAGCAGAAAATAAACTCTGCTGGAACCTGCCGGAACCTGGATCTTTAAAGTTTCAGCCTCCGAACAGTGAGGAAACAAACTTTTGCTGTATAATCCCCAGTCTGGGGTATTCTGTTATAGATACCTGGGCATGAAGTGGTTAGCATGGAGTCTCAAGGAGCAAGATCAGGGACCAGTGTTTCTCACAAATTTGATAAAAGTGGGGAAAATGCCCTATTAAACAGGCCATAGTGTATCTCTCAGCCATAACTCTGGAGTCTGGCAGCAAATGATCAGAAGTGGGCAGAGCCTTGCTACAGGTGATGCTAACAACCATTCCATTCACTGCAAAGGCTCATGAGGACTAGGGCCTGATTAGGATCAGGAGGCTCTGAGAAAGGCAGGTCACTGGGGCAGACACAGCACACCTCAAGTGGAAGAGGCTTATGTCCATGTGTTGGATTTGAACTTCATTTTAGCCACATACAGGTCATCAATATACCCAAGACAGATTAAGGAGAATAAACTATGTTAATTCAAGTCAACATACACTTATTCATACCCTTTACCAGGATATCTGAGGACTTCTGCAATAATGCTTATGCACAGAGTATTATCGTATTATGGAAGAGAAACAATTGTGATAGTCTCAAGGGAAGATGAGTAAGGAGGTTTTTTTGAAGGATGTCAGCACAGTACGAGCATATGCAAATAGATGCAGGACATATCCAGAAACTTAAAGGGAAAAGGCCAGGCAGAAGTGACAACACAAATACAGTCTTGGAAAGGAGAAAAAATGAATTGAAAGACTTCAGGCAAGTCCATATCAGTAAAAGTAAATCATAACAAAAAGAGTGGTGATATTTGAGGATTTAGGGACACAAGTGAAAATCGGTCATAATGAGATGTACAAATCATGCTATGAAAATGGGACACCATCCTATTAGTGATGAATATTTGAAAAGTACTAGCAGAAGAGGTTTATATCACATGTAGGTGATCTTGAAGGCACTAGGAAGAACAGAAAGATTTAGCATTGGATGAACTGGTTCATCCATTGAGAATCTGTCAGCAAAGCCAGGCAGGAAATGATAAGTGATAAGACTGACAAGAGACAAGACAACAGTTGAAGGAACAGAGGCTAGGGAACAAATTTAAGAAATATTTAGGAGTAAAAATCATATACATGATCACTGGAAAGATGACAAGAGGAAGATTAAAAACGATGTTTCAAGCTTGGGTGACCACCAGGATCACTGCTTCTAGATGAACAGAGAATGTAGGAGGTGGCCAAAGATACGAGCTCAGTTCTGGAAATAATGACTTTTTAGTGCCTTTTGGACAACTGAGAGATTACAGGCAGCAATTGGATATACACTAGACATATATGGGACTACCAATGTAAATTTGGGGATCCATAAAAATAAGGAAGAATCTGAAACTATTAGAATAGATAGGATTAAGGAATAACACACAGTGGGAAGAGGTTCTACAATATTTTAGAGGGATGGTGGAGGAAGAAGGAAACCCTGGCAAGGAAATTACAACATTAAAGAACATGTGGGTCTTACAGACTAAGAGAATAGTTTATAGTGATTGACAGTGTCAACCAAAACAAAGATTCAGATAAATAACTAGTGAAAATATCACTTTAATTTGATAATTACTTGGTTGCTGGTGTGGCTGAGATGAGAGCCAGAGTTTGTAGAATAAAAAGTAAATGGAGATAGGGCCAGCGCCGTGGCTCACTTGGTTAATCCTCCGCCTGTGGAGCCGGCATCCCATATGGGTGCCAGGTTCTAGTCTTGGTTGCTCCTCTTCCAGTCCAGCTCTCTGCTGTGGCCTGGGAGGGCAGTGGAGGATGGCTCAGGTGTTTGGGCTCCTGCATCCACATGGGAGCCCAAGAAGTAGCACCTGACTCCTGGCTTTTGATCGGCATAGTTCCAACCGTAGCCGCCATTTTGGAGGTGAACCAATGGAAGGTAGACCTTTCTCTCTTTCTTTCTCTCTCTCCCACTGTCTATGATTTTACCTGTCATATAAAAAAAGTAAATGTAGATAAGGGAATTGGGGCAGTGAATACAGACTCTTCTTTAGAAAAGTTTATATAATTGTACACGATGTATTAAAAGAGACTGGGGGAGAAATGCAAATAGCCCAATTAACCAAATTCTATCATCTCCAAAGGGAAATCATCCCTGTGAATGTCCCTTGTACTAGCACTGCACAGAAAGGTAGAGCAAAAAGAAACAACTCAAAGCAGCTTGTTTTGAACAATGAAAACCAAACAACACTCCTGAGTAGTGGATGCCGATATACTGATACACAAGATTCAGCTGTAATCCCTTTGATGCATCATAACATACAGGGAGAACAAGACCCAGAATAATTTTTAAGTAAGTTATCAGAAAGAAACTGGGAGTTATTTTTAAGGTGAATTGAGCAGTGAATATTTATTCACATAAAACCACGACAAGACCCGCCCCCAATAGCATCCAGCCACACTCAAGTTCAATTCTTAAACTGATGGGTAGAGTCAACACCAAAACTTCTTACTCCAAGGTTCTCCCAGCCATAAGCACTCATACCCAAAGGACCAGTTCATTACAACTATTGATAATGATAAAAACCCTTAACAATAGGAGACCAAGATTGTCATGAATGCTAACATGCCTGGATTTCATGATCACATAGACTATCTTGCCTCTGTCCTGAACCCAAGTTTTGCTTGCTTAATCAAAGATCAAGAGTTCAGACTGTTTTCCAGAGGATGTTACTTGAATCTTCCTATTAGTACTTCCAGGAGCCTGTTTACTCTGAGTCTAGTCTCCTGCCTTTTGTCCTCCAAATGATTAGACTCCTGCCCTAAGGTTAGATTCATTCCGTGATATCTGACTCACAGAGTGCTGGACAGACCTGAGTCCACTGCCTTCAGAGTCCCTCACATCCTCTACCTCCCATACCAATACTTTATCACCATCACTTTCCACTCATTAGCCTGGAGACATCAGTCTCCAGGACTTGAGATTCTACCTCTCCAAGGTTAACCCATCCTAGAACACACCCCCACCCTGCATCTTCATGAGGAATTTCATTGATCCCTACAACCTTTCTCCAAGAAGGAGACTCATCAACTATGGTGGCTATTACCCACCCATTTAATGGATAATTAGTAAATCATAAAATATATGTTCTTGTATATTGTCAGGATTGTATGTTAGAACTGACTAGCATGTTGGTGGAAATTTAAATAAAAATCAAATAACCATAAAATTTAATTAAAATATGAAGAAAAGAATTTATCAAGCTATCAGGTATTTTCTAATAGATATTGTAGACAATGACAACACACTTTCATTTATATAATATATATATATAATTTTTATAACACACTTCCTTTAAACTTTCCCATGTATATTTCCAAAATGCACATTTAACTAATGGAGAAATCAAAGTTGAAAGGGACAAAGTAACTCACCAAAGATCACATGACCAGTAAATTGGCAAAGTTGGGATTTGAACCCAAAACTTCTCTCTAAAGTCTGTGCTTTTTGACCAAGCTCTACTCTCAATCTCATCTCCTCCATGACTCCCTCAATGCTGTACTGTCCGGCCTCATCCTACACATGTCTCATTCCTTACTGGATCTATTTTCTCCATCCCTTCTGCTTAGTATGTACTTTTCCACAATTTCTCTGCCAAGTAAACTCTTCACCCTTCTAAAACTCCAGGTCACTTTATCTGTAGACCATTACCTGACTCACAAAGGCATTGTTACCCATTCTACTCTGCCCAAGTATGCCTTCCATGATTCTTACTGTTTTTCACATGTAAGACTCCATTAGATTACTCTCATCACTAAAAATAAACTTTTATCACTCAAGTATTAGCTATGGATGGTGGAAAGTTAAAGATGCAGTTAGCATAGTAAGAATATTAAATGAATATTTTCCTACAATCCAGAGATAATCACTAATGTCAGGATCTCCCCCTTTGGAAACTAGCTGGATTACTGCAAAGGAAGAGTCGAGGAGGCTGAGGAAGGTCAAGCTAAACACAAATTATTGATACTCTAGTTGACTAGGAGGAGAGATCACTCAAGCCTACTCCTGCAGGCACTAGGCATTACAGACAAGGAGCTTCTCCCCCGCGGGCACTAGGCACTACGGACCGGGGAGAGAGGCTGAGCAACCTCTGGTTTACAGCGTCTGAGGGTCCCCTTATATACAGTTTCTAGAGGCTAGCCCCACCCACATTCCGACCCCCGAGGATCCCATAGACAGTTTGTGGTTAGGCCGTCTAGTTAGGCCATCTGTTTTCAAATCTTACCAGCTAGGATGGTTACCTTTCTACTTTTCTTTCAAGCTGCACACTCTTTCGCAGTTACTTTGTTTCAAAGGGTGCTACAATTACTTTCTCCATGAATGGTTCCCTAACAACTAATACTTTATTATAAATTCTTCTACAGTTTTTCTGCTCATAAATATATAGAAATTTTTATGGAAACAAGATAAAAATGCAATCTTATTTTTCCTACAGGCTGTTAACTCTTTTAGAGCACATGTAGACTTTTGTAACATCTTTCGTCACAATGGTGTCTGGCCTGGGATCTGTACCAGAATAAGATATGATCAACATTTTCACATATGCATAGAACACACAAGTAAAAGAAACTTTAAGCTCATTTCCTTGATGTTCACTGAGAAAGTATGTACTTGAAGAGTCATGTATACGATCCATAGCCTTTGGGGCCGGCGTTGTGACAGTGGGTAAAGCCGCCGCCTGCAGTGCCGGCATCCCATGTGGGCACCAGTTCAAGTCCCATCTGCTCCACTTCCAATGCAGCTCTCTGCTACAGCCTGGGAAAGCAGTGGAAGATGGCCCAAGTCTTTGGATCCCTGCACCACATGGGAGACTCGGAAGAAGCTCCCAGCTCCTGGCTCCTGGCTTCGGATTGGTGCAGCTCCAGCCGTTATGGCCAATTGGGGAATGAACCAGCGGATGGAAGACCTCTCTCTCTCTCTCTCTCTCTCTCTCTCTCTGACTCTCCTTCTCTGTTTAACTATGACTTTCAAATAAATAAATCTTAAAAAAAAAAACCATAGCCTTTGAGTTCATCTTGACTGAAGAATTAAGGGTCATAATGAAGATATGCTGAAGAAAATGTTCATTGGGTTTTAAGGGTAAAGAGAGATAAATGAAGCCAAGATTTGGTCCAGAAGTTGGAAAAGACAAGAGAGTGCACTTGGATTGCTTCCTGTAGAGAAATTAACTAAAGCAATAGTGCCCACAGGCATGAGTGCTATGGTTTTAGCTGACACAAATACTTGCACTTGACAAAAATGTAAATTTTCTTTTGCTTCATTAAAATATATGCATTGTGGCTGATGCTGTGGCATAGTATGCTCAGCCTCTGCCTGTGGTGCCAGCATCCCATATGGGGGTTGGTTTGTGTCCTGGCTGCTCCTCTTCCAATCCAGCTCTCTGCTTATGACCTGGGAAAGTAAAGTGGAAGATGGTGCAAGTATTTAGGCCCCTGCATCCATAAGGGAGACCCAGAAGAAGCTCCTGGTTCCTGGCTTCGGACCGGCCTTACTCTAGCTGGTGTGACCATTTGGGGAGTGAACCAGCAGATGGAAGACTTTTCTCTCTGTCTCTCCTCTCTTCTCTCTGTAGCTCTGCCTCAAAAGAAGGAAGGAAGGAAGGAAGGAAGGAAGGAAGGAAGGAAGGAAGGAAGGAAGGAAGGAAGGAAGGAAGGAAGGAAGGAAGGAAGGAAGGGAGGGATATCTCTTGCTCTCACTCAAGATATCCCCAGTGTGCATCCTTACATTACGTTCAGTGATTCTCGTCATTGCTGACGAGACACCTGCTCCAGAAAGCGCTTCAGAAGAATCTTTAAACTGTAAGCAAGGAGGGAAGCACAGAACGTTTCAGACTCCTCTGCAGACCCACCACATATCGTGGAGGGAAGATCCGTGCTTTGGTTGTCAATCAAGTCACGTAAGGACTCATCAGCTTGGTTTCTTCTACAATTAATTGTAGCAGCAAATCTACCATAAATAATTATTGCCATAGCGTTTTCTATAAACTTGAAAGAAAACAACTTCTTAACTACTCTGTGCTTCAATTTCCATACCTAAAAAAATAAGAATAATATTCCTATCTACCTCAAAGTGGTATAATATAATGTATTATGTATATAAAATACTGAAAACTGTGTCAAAACAATTGCTGAATGTATTAATTGGTAGCCTGATTATGTCTATTATCATTTCATAAGGCAAAACAAATTGTCATTATTTTTTCTCTTAAAATGAGAAGACTAGTGATACGTTTTGTTGGCATCTCTTTACTAAATACTAATTTGAATCAATGATGGAACTGCTGTTCAGAGTAATTAAAATCGGGAAAAACAAGCTCTGTAGCAGTGATTGACATTCGATTATGTCTAAACCCCCAGGGTATAAACTGAGAATAGGCAAAGAGAAAGAGTTTTTAAAAAATGCTTCTTGCTGGAAAGCAGATTTGAATAAATTTGAGGCTAAAGCTGAAGCATGTAATATGTTACTGTATATTTTCTGGAGACCCCTGCTTCTGGCACACTCCTGGCATCAGTTCTCATGATGGTGAATGGAGGATTAATAGTTGCTGGGGACCCTTTGTGCACCTGTCTGGCAGCCTGAACCTCCTGGAGAAGAGAAGGATGTCACCCAGTGCACTGGGGTCCGCAGCTTGACCAGGACATGCAGTCAGCACTGGCACTAATTCCTCCAGAGCAGCAGACCCACTGAAAATAAGTTTGTCTTTGTACTTCCTCATTATCTTCTTTTAAAGATTTATTTTTTGAAAGGCAGAGCGACAGAGAGAGAGGGAGACACAGAGCAAGAAAAGAGATCTCTCATACTCTGGTTCACTCCTCAGATGAACACAACAGCCGGGGCTGGGCCAGGCAGAAGTCAGGAACCAAAGCAAGGAGACCCATCCAGGTCTCCCACATGAGTTGCAGGGTCCCAAATACTAGGACCACCTTCCACTGCTTTCCCAAGCACATGAACCAACAGTTAGATTGGAAACAGAGTAGCAAAGACCAGAACCAGTGCTCTCATATGTGATGCTAGCATCCCCACACTGTGCCACACACTGGTCCCTGCTTGCTGATAATCTTAAGTTATATCATGAACATGTGCTATGTCTAACTTGATGAACTCATGATATATGTTTAGAATACTAAGTGTTTTTTTTCTTCTTACTATTTGTTGAACTCTTTACAAGAATAGAGTTAATCTTATGAGTATAAAATAAACTGAAAGTAGATCATTGTAAAAGATTAAGAGAAAGAATAAGAAAGGAAGAAAGAAAAGGGGTGAGAAGGTGGGTGGGAGGGAGGGTTGGGTGGCAATTATTACTATACGCTTAAATCTGT
The DNA here is from genome assembly GCA_949820135.1 of Sylvilagus floridanus. NCBI lineage: Eukaryota > Metazoa > Chordata > Mammalia > Lagomorpha > Leporidae > Sylvilagus > Sylvilagus floridanus. The sequence goes on from OX463241.1 coordinate 107,125,469, forward strand.
ATATTTGAAGTACATAAAATGTGTTCACCTTGAAATTTTTAAAAAACAAATAAATGCATTTTCACTTGACAAGAACTCCATTCTGAATTGTCTGATGGAAGTTCACTTGTCTTTCAGCTCACAAGAGTGAATATTAAGCTGGTGCTTAGTTAGAACAACTAAGTTGACCCTTGGGTTCAAGCAATATGCAAAGAGTAGGACAACTACAAGCAAGAGGAAATCCCACCAACATCCTTGCCAGGGTCAAAAATATTCAAAAGTTTCATTTTAAGATAAGGAGCTGCATGGGAAAGGTAGAAAACTCCAGTGATTGACTATTCTTTTCCTCTAAAAAAACTTTGTCTAACCGTCCTAGTTTCTGAACTGTGGTTGTCAGCAGTTCTTCAATTCTTCATTTTTATTATCTTATATTTCGAAAAACTTCTGTTTGCCTGTACCGACAAGCGCCCCTTCTATAACACATTTGAGTTTCCTTCTTGAATTATAAAGCGATTCTGAATGTAGGTCACTGCAATCGCAGACTGTAGAAGCTAGAGTGATCTGAAGCAGGAGTGCTCAGTGGCTGAGTCACTCAGACCTGACCTTCTTGGTGCAGGAAGATCTCCCAGAAATTCCACTCCTTGTTTCTAAACCACAAGAGCTGCCTTCTTTGCAATCTAGTTAAGGAGGTATCAAGAGGCAAAACTATATTAATCCATTCCCCCAAATGCTAAGTTCCTCTTAGAATCAGGCACTCAAGTAAAGCACAAATTCTTGCCCTAAAGCTACCTGAAGTCTGCTCAGAGAGACAGATAAGAAAGTCAGTTATTAAACCCAATGGGATAAGCACAGGTAAGGATGCGAAATATAGTGAATGTCTCAATAAAAGAACTCATCTATAGAAAATAAACAAGAGTCCTCCAGGCTGAAGGAGTGGGGGCAGGCAGGAAGAACCCACAGAAGTAAAACGGTATATTATATTATATTATATTATATTATATTATATTATATTATACTTGGAAGACAGTAGCTTGCTCCTACCATTTGTACTCCGGGGGTGTTTGCTATAGGTAGAAAAAGGAGTCAAGGCAGAGATGTCACTGAAGATAAGAGGCAAGCAAAAATGAGGCAGAGAAACTGCTTCTGTTTTTCTGATAAATATGAACTTTCTCCTGCAGATGATGTGAAGCGGAGTGATATAAAGGGGCTGGCTCTTCAGAAAGACAGAATGCAGGAGGGTTAGAAAGAATGAGATAGGGATAGGGAGACCAGGTACACAGCAACTGTTACTCTTCAGGAGAGATGTTATTAAAGTCTGATCCAGGGGAGAAGTGGTACAAAGGAAGATGGTAGAAACGATTCGGATGCCCTTTATTGTGGAAATGGGAAAAGACAGCATTTAAGATTATACACTCTGAAGTTTCACTGCCTGGAAACTGGGAAAGTATAATCACTTTTTGTAATTTCTTACTATAATGCTTAGGTAATTATTATTATTTTAAATATGAAAGAGGAGTGGAAAGCCTGTCTATAATCCTATCATTCAAAGACAATGCACTACAAACCTATCACTGTGTATTTTCTATATTTCATATGTATTTTTTACAAAGCCAAGATCATGTTCTATTCATTTATTCTGCACTCTACTTAAGAAAAGCTAATTATACCTTTTTATCTTATGAAATTTTAAATCTACAGCTAATTTATGGGAAAATTAAATAAACACCATGTACAATGGATAATTACTTCATCATGAAGATCCAGACTCTATTTTTACAGAACAAAACAAAAAATGTAAAGTCTCATTTATTCCATCTTCCTAACACCACTTCTCCTTCCTTAGCAACGACCATTTTAAATTTAACATATATACGGATATATATATGTATTCCATGTTTCATACTTCCAGAATTGTATCTTAACTAGCAATAATATATAGCTTGCTTTGTGTATTCAGCTTTAATTGTATAAATTTTATCACAATGTGTGAACTCTGAGTTGTCAGCAGAGCATATTGGCTAACACGTGAACTCAGAAGTCAGACTGGCTGCATTAAAATTCTTAAACTTTGTTACTAGGTCTGTAATCCTGGGTGAATTTGTCTCCTTGTTGTCTGTGCCTTCTTATTTGTAAAGAGTGTTGCTGATTTAGTGTGATGAATAAGTGAGGTAATACATACAAAAAGATTATAACAGAGTCTGACACACTTAAGCCTTTCAAAAATAATAAATTCCAGGCCGGTGCCGAGGCTCGCTAGACTAATCCTCCACCTGCGGCATCAGCACTCCAGGTTCTAGTCCTGGTTTGGGCGCCAGATTCTGTCCCGGTTGCCCCTCTTCCAGGCCAGCTCTCTGCTGTGGCCCAGGAGTGCACTGGAGGATGGCCCAAGTGCTTGGGCCCTGCCCACGCATGGGAGACCAGGAGGAAGCACCTGGCTCCTGGCTTCAGATCAGTGCAGCACGCCAGCCATAGCGGCCATTTGGGGGGTGAAGCAATGGAAGGAAGACCTTTCTCTCTGTCTCTCTCTCACTGTCTAACTATGCCTGTCAATAAAAAAATAATAATAATAAATTCCAGTGCTGGCATTGTAGCACAGTGAACAAAGCGACTGCTTGCAACACCAGCATCCCATATCAGTGCACCAGTTCAAGTCCCAGCTGCTCTGCTTCACTTACCATCAATGGGGCTGAGCATTTCTAGAATAGACCATTTAGCTTTCCTCCTATGATATGCTTGCTCATGTTCTTTGTTCACTTTTCTCCTGTCTTCTTCTTCATTATTTGAAGGATTTCTTTATATATTCAGGATTCTAATTTTTTTTTAATTTTTTTTTTGACAGGCAGAGTGGACAGTGAGAGAGAGAGACAGAGAGGAAGGTCTTCCTTTGCTGTTGGTTCACCCTCCAATGGCCACTGCGGCTGGTGCGCTGCGGCTGGTGCGCTGCGGCTGGCGCGCTGCGCTCATCCGATGGCAGGAGCCAGGTGCTAGGTGCTTTTTCCTGGTCTCCCATGGGGTGCAGGGCCCAAGCACTTGGGCCATCCTCCACTGCACTCCTGGGCCACAGCAGAGGGCTGGCCTGGAAGAGGGGCAACCGGGACAGAATCCGGCGCCCCGACCGGGACTAGAACCCGGTGTGCCGGCGCCGCAAGGCGGAGGATTAGCCTGTTGAGCCACGGCGCCAGCTATATATTCAGGATTCTACCTCTTCAATTTATGTAAGTAGTAAATATGTTCCCAGACCTCATTGTTCAAATTTTAAATTTATCTTTGAATATTTGTTTTTTTGTACAGAGGATTTTAATGTTTATGCAAATCAATCATTTTTTCTCTTTACACTTAAGAATTTTTCCTTCTCCCAGGTTATAATCTTCTCTGTTTTAATCTTGTGGGTATTAAGTGTTTTGTTAATGCATTTGGGATTTTGATCCACCAGAATTTGCTTGGAAATTTTGGTTAAGTTAGAGAATGCAATGCCCTTACATTATTAATTTGTAAAGCCACCTCTGTCATAGAAGAAGTTCCCATATTTGTCTGACTCTTTCTCATTTTATTTCACTGACCTAATCATTTATTTTAGCAGTCTTTTAATCACAATTTCATCATCTAAGAGAAAAATTTGTTATCATTTTAGAAATTAATTTCCTTGGTCAATCTCTTACCTTACAAATGAACAATAGGAATAACTAGCAGAGAAGGAATGAACAATGAGCAATCTATAGTCAACCTGGGAAAGATTAAAAGGGGTAAAAAGTGTTTAGGGATTTAACTTGGTGGGATGTAGCTGTGTATAGCAAAGAATGAGGAATGAAAATAAGGAGGTAGGAATGTCTCATCAACAAACTTGTAACACAGATGACTATGTGGTTGTGATGTTATAAAACCTGCCAGGGGATTCCAATACAATCCCATTAAGGTGGCATGTACCAAGGTCATCTCACTAGTCCAAGTGATCAATTTCAGCTCACAATTGATCACACTGATAGGTCTAAGAGTCAAAGGGATGACACAAACAAGACTAGTGTCTGCTAATACTAACTGATAGAATCAAAAAGGGAGAGAATGATCCAACATGGAAAGTGAGATACACAGCAGACTCATAGAAGGGCAGATGTCCTAAATAGCACTCTGGCCTCAGAATCAGCCCTTAAGGCATTCAGATCTGGCTCAAGAGCCCATGAGAATATTTTAGGCATGGAAAGCCAAGACACTCTGGAAAAAACAGAAGACCTAAATGAAATTTCTCTGCGAGTGAGATCCCAGTGGAAAGAATGGGGCCATCAAAGAAGGAGGTACCTTTCTCTGAAGGGAGGAGGAGAGAACTTCCACTTTGACTATGACCCTGTCGGAATAAGATCGAAGTCAACAAAACCTAAAGGCTTCCATAGCCTCGGCAACTTATGACTAGAGCCTAGGGAGATTACTGACGCCATAAACAAGAGTGTCAAATTGTTCAATCAACTTCAGGAGTCACTGTGTACTTACGTCTCATGAGGGATCTGTCCTTAATGTGTTATCCAATGTGAAGTAATGCTATAACTAGTACTGAAACAGTATTTTTATACTTTGTGTTTCTGTGTGGATGCAAACTGATGAAATCTTTACTTAGTATATACTGAATTGATCTTCTGTATATAAAGATAATTGCAAATGATTAAAAAATCTTGGTGTTAAATTGGAAATTGCATAGATACTTAATCAATTTTTTAAAAAAATATCATGTATGATCTCTGTCCTTAATGTGCTGTACATTGTGAATTAATACTATAACCAGTACTCCAACAGTGTTTTTCACTTTGTGTCCCTATATGAGAGCAAACTGTTGAAATCTTTACATAATATGTACTAAACTGATCTTCTGGATATAAAGAGAATGGAAAATGAATCTTGATGTGAATGCAAGGGGAGAGGGAGCGGGAAAGGGGAGGGTTGCGGGTGGGAGGGAAGTTATGGGGAGAAGCCATTGTAATCCATATGCTGTATTTTAGAAATTTATATTCTTTAAATAAAAGCTTTATTTTAAAAAAGGTGGTAAAACATTATAGGAAAATTATCAACTTCAGAGAGGAAAATGCTGAGCTTGCTTGTAATTATTGCATTATAGGCCAAGCAGGAAACTGGGTACACAATTCTAAAGCTCTTTAGAATCTCTGAACATAAGAGATAGATTTGGAAAATATCAGTAAGTAAATGATAGTTATGTCTCTAGGACTAGAGGTATCACCCAGGGGAAAAAATATGTAGTCATAAGAGCCTTCTCAATATGCTAGGAGAACCATAAAGAAATCAAAATTACAGAAGTTGGAGGAAGATACAAGGAGGGTATGAAAGTGGCCATGTCAACTGAAGCAGAATGCTTAGGAAAAAAACGCCTCTTGGCTTTGACACTTTGGGTTCATAGAAGCCAATTATGGTGAATTACCAAGTTAGCATGAGGCAACTGGGACAATGAGTGGAGATACTCCAACTGAGAAAATAATATTTAGATGCCACTTCATAATTACAAAGAGACAAAGGATGATAGGAGAACGGGTACAGAATGGGGAAGACAAAATGAGCAGTCTCTTGTCGAGGTTGAAACCTATGACTCACGTAAGCTTGATTCAATTAGCCTCATGGTCTCACGTGATGCGTTTTGCAAACTGAAATCTAGCACCATGGATGACCAAAAATTCCTACAATCTCTCCATCTTCTGACCACCACTGAGTGATTGCCAGGGACTGCTTACTGACTCAGCTCCCTCTAGGCCTCACAACCAAGGTCCCTCAGCACCCCCAGGAGGCATGATTCTGCTTCCAGATCTGTGATGCATTCTGTTATTTATCAAGAGACACATCAGTGAGCCTACAGCAGTGTTCTAACCTCATGATCCTTCAAGCAACTGGACCTCTTCCATGTTCCTAGTAAAAATCCTTTTCCAAGAGGCAGACCCAGCCTTTTTCTCTGTTGCTTCAGCTCACAGTTTCTTGTCAGCAACTTTCCCAGGACAGGAACTCATGCTCACCATGCTCCCTGGTGCTCGTTCCCAGGCCCTCATACAGCTCCTAGGTGAGTTGGGACTTTAAAACTTGCCTTCTGGTCTCTCTCAACTGAATGCAGCTTGGACCTCTATTTTCTGCCTGCATCTTATCTCCCTAAAGCGGCCAAGAAAGTCATGGTAATTCCCCCATTTCTACCTTATAGTCTCTCAGGGGTCCTGTGGCATGCCCTGATAGACTAATGAAGACTTTAAAGGCTCTCTATTTTGGCTCAAGTTCATGACATGTCCATTCACTTCCTAATATCAAGGTAACCTCTTAATTAGCTCACTTTTTTTTGTTTGTTTTGATTTGTTTTCTTACTGACTGTCAAGTACCACGGACCATGTCTACATATCTACATAATGGTATGCCCAGTGCCAATTATTTTAACAAGTAATTAACAAATCAAGATGTGTGTTAATACATACCATGTGTTTGTGTCATGCTGTACGTGAATGGAAGTTACTTAAGACATGAGGGAGAAAAGATATGAGAGCATACCACAACAAGTAATCTGTAGGATAAACCATTTGAGAGGTTCAAATTAGCTTTATAGTAAATGTAGTCACTACTTTCCCCATAATGAATGAGAGATACAGACTTCGTGTGTGTGTATATACACATTTACTTCTGGATTATTACCCACGATTACACTGTTGCACCTGTTTGTCTGCAGTGCTGTTAATATTTTGGGTGGTGAAATAGGAGTTTCCTAACTGTAAACCAGATTACTCACCCATGCATATAGTGATGACTAATGAATTAATCAAAATATTTCTTCAATTTTTAAAATATTTTATATTGCTTGCACTGTGGCATTCATATGAGAAATTTAGCTAAAATGTTTTTGTGTTGTTAAATATATTGGGGAAATGTGAGCTTTATTTTAAATTTATTGTCTAACGAAAATAAAAATGTCAGTTTAACCCTTGTGCATAGAAACTACAGCCCATATGAAATATGTGCACACCAGTCTTATTGCTATACTCCTCTGCAAGTATTACTCATGAAGATTTAGTTCTTCATGCCCCCACCCCAATTTTTAATAATGCTCCTATTAGGAAAACAAAATCCACATCTTTTCACAAACTTGTGAGGTTTCATATTTTAAGTTATGATAAAGTAAATATTCAGGTTTTACAATGTGCAATTTACCTAATAGATCAAACTCATGGTGTAATTTATGTACCAACTTCTCAATGAGTGTTAATACAGGTTAAATATCCCTAATCAAAAAGTCCAAAATACAAAATGATCCAAAATCTGAAATTAGAAGCATTAATATGATGCCTCAAGTGGAAAATTTCATATATGTTCTTCAGTGATGGATTACAGTCACAATACACACCAAATATATTGTATAAAATTAACTTTTCAGCTATGAATATAACATGTATATGAAATATAAAGGAATTTTATGTTATGATTTGAGTCCCTTTTCCAAAATAGCTCATTATGGATATGAAAAACTCCAAATATTTGGAGCACTTTTAATCACAAGATTTAAGGTAAGGGACACTCAATCTGCATGTCATAAAATGTATCATTACACCTTATTTAAACCAGGTAGAGTTGACCATAATCAAAATACATTTTGATAGAATGGATGAATTAGTTTCTTCAGAGTCACTTATGAACAGCTGAATGCTTTAAAATGTTATTCTATAGGTAGTATGTCTAAAAATATATGTGTTTATTTAAAATCTAAAAAGTGAAAATTTCTTCATTTACAAAGAAAATCTGTTTTAAACTGTATTATTAGCAAACAAGTACCAGTTATATACTTCCATTTTTTGTTATTCTAAACCAACAAACCAGTATTTTTCCTTCATGTTTTAATCTCATAATACAGAAATCGTGTAAATGAAAAAAAAAAAAAAAGAAAACCTACTACATTAAAAACCAATCAAAGATGAAAGGATTAATGATGCTGGGAGACAAAGGCTTTCCTAGGTAGCAGATTTCCAGTGACTGGTACAAACAATAAAATTTCTTGTCTACAAAGAGTTGCAAGATATGCAGGAGAATTTCACACCATTTTGAGCTTCACAATGACATTGCCAAATGAAAGTCAGAAATTATCATCAAGGGAATTGTACACATCAGGAAACTTAAGTATACAAAATTCAACTGAATTGCAAAACTGCACGTGAACCCTGATGTTCTGTTTCTAGAGCCTAGGTATAATTGCAGACTTCTATAGCATGATTAAATCTAGGCTGCTACCTTAACTTCAAGGCCCCAAGTGCTTCAGGCATCCCACTGACTTGCTCTGCTTTTTCATTCCTTCAACGCTTGGAAACATTATTCATTTATCTGCAGTGTCCTTCCTCTCCCAAGTAAATATAATAAAATGAGCCATCCTCAGATTCATTTGTCAAAACTATTTACACCTTCCAAAGCAGGCTGTATTTCTTTCCTGATTCCTGCATTAAACCATAAATTTTTCATATGACTTTTTGGTTGGGGTTTTTTTTGTTTGGTTTTTCTTTTGGCTTGGAAAATGCCCATGTGTGACCTGTTTCTCCTCCAAAGAGTTTAGTACAGGACTCAACAAAGTAAAGAACTCCCAGCAATATTTGCTGAATGTATTCATGAATAAAGCAAAGTCCTCAATGGAACTTTGTTCAGCTACTGGATATTTTCTTGAGAAGCCTTTTACTTCAAAAGCAATCCATGTAGTCTATGGGCTGATCTTGGGTCTAGTATTCATGGTGAATGAAGAAGTAGTGATTAAGAAGAAATATTTTATGTGCATTTGTGCCTGAAACTCTGAGGCAAAGAGAGGTGGAGTATAGGCAATATATCTACACATGGCAATCCTCCAAACAGGCTATGTCCCTTTCTTAGTTGTCTAGACTGAAACAACCCTCAGGGTGACACTGGGAGCCATTGTCTTGGATGGTGGTGCCGTGAAACGGGAGGAGTCCTGGATCCTTGGGTGGAGCAGTCACCCTATAAGCAATACCTCCTCTATGCTGTTCTGTGAATAAGAAATCCTACTGTGTTCAGTCATTAAAACTTAAGGATCATTTATTATTTCAGCTAATATGATCCTAACATAATAATAAAATATGACTTCCATATATTGTATTGCAAGAACAAAACAGTGCAATTTTATAGAACACACACAAATAAAAAAAAATGCATAGAATGGTTATTGGGAAGAGGGGTTAGAGGATGAAAACAAGACACCTGCTGGAGGACAATGGAGCATTACTCCGATCCTTAGGCCCAGGAGGAAAACAATCATGAGGAAAACAAAACCAGAAAGCATTTGAAATTTGTATGACTGAGCATCCACCCAAGGAATGTAAGGGAGAAAGCCCTGGAGCTCAACCTTAGACGAGGTAACAAGGAGTCACTGAGGAAATACCCTCTCCTCAGAGGACATAACAGTAAGAAATTGTGGGACCCTCTGAAGCTGAGGTTCAGTGGGTGTTAAAGAGCCAGGAGACCCAAATCACAGTGAGGAATACTACTGGAAAAAGTGGTGATTTTACTGCCAGGGAACTGACTCTTAATCTTAGTCTTCATGGATTTGCAATGCACTGTTGGAAATCCACTGTATGATCAACACTTTAATTATCTAATCTATAACATGATGACAGTTTATATCATATCTATTTTATTGGCATGCATGAGCAAGTATACATGAGATGAAAGCAATTCTTGTCTTAGGGTATTTGGCAAAGGGCTTTCAGATGCCACTTGGGATGCCCACACCCTGTATCAGATGCCTGAATTTGAGACCTGGCTCCACTCTGGACTCCAGTTTCCTGCTGATAAGCATCCTGTAAGACAGAAGATATGGCTCAAATAGTTAGATCACTGCCACCGATATGGGAGACCTGGATTGAATTCTCAGCTCCTGGCTTCAGTCTGGCCCAGCTCAAGTGATTACAGGCCTTTGGGGCAATGAATCAATACTTGGAAAATCTCTCGGGGTCACTGTCTCTAACGTTCTCTGTCTCTCAGTCTTTCAAATGAAAGAAAATGCATTAATTAATTTTTAAAAGAAAGAAAAAAAGGAAGAAGAAACATGACCACAAACACGGAGATCTGACTGATACCACCACAAGTCCAGGAATGTCAACAACCACAAAAGCTGGAATGGGCAAAGAAGGATTCTCCCCTGGAGTTTCCAGAGGCAATACACCCTACTGACGCCTTGACTTCTTTTCAATGAAGTTTATCTTAGACTTCTGGCCTCTGGAACTGAGAATAAATTTCTCCTGTTTTGAGCCACCAAGTTTGTGATGTAAGTCATAGAAATCTTATATACTTTGTTTATTAATTGTCCTCCAATTTCCCTGATTATACTGAGAAGATATTATCCTATACTGTTCGGTGCAAAGTTCTCATCAAGAAGGTTTGTAAAAGAACAAAGTGGAAGAAACATCTGTGTTTACAGCAATACTACTGGCAATAGCCAAGAAAGGGAAACAACCTAAGTGTCCATTCACTGATGAATGCCTAAAAAAATACAATACATGTACACAATGGAATATTACATGAAATGTAATGAAATGTACAACACAGATAGAACTGGTATCACATATGATCTCACTAATATATGGAGTCTAAAAAATAGATGATCTCATAGAAGCTAAAAATATAGTGGTGGTCATCTGGGGTAGGGAAGCAGGGAGAGAGGTTTGGGGAAAATGTAAATGATAGTTATATCTATTCATAGCTAGACAGGAATAAGAAGTTCTGGGGTTCTATTGCATAGTAGGTGTCAATGCATTGTACATTTCTCTAGAAAACAGGAGTATCAAAGTTTTGAAAGGATGACTGTATTTACCTTATTGACAATGCACACATGTAAGAAAACATCAAACAGTATCCAAAAATATGTGCAATTTTGATATGTATGTTAAATTCTTTTAATTTAACAAACATTTTAAAATTAAATGAAATATAAAGTTAAGAAGTTAATAGAGTGAATTGCCTGAAATTACATATAAAACTATGGGCATACCCAAGTAAATCCTTTCTTAAGAAGAAACTCCAGGCCGGCGCCGCGGCTCACTAGGCTAATCCTCCGCCTTGCGGCGCCGGCACAACGGGTTCTAGTCCCGGTCGGGTCGCCGGATTCTGTCCCGGTTGCCCCTCTTCCAGGCCAGCTCTCTGCTGTGGCCAGGGAGTGCAGTGGAGGATGGCCCAAGTGCTTGGGGCCTGCACCCTATGGGATACCAGAAGAAGCACCTGGCTCCTGCCATCGGATGAGCGTGGTGCACCGGCTGCAGCGCGCCAGCCGCAGCGCACCAGCCGCAGTGGCCATTGGAGGGTGAACCAACGGCAAAGGAAGACCTTTATCTGTCTCTCTCTCTCTCACTATCCACTCTACTTGAACTGATTGATGGACTACTCGCCCTAGCCCTGGGGGACTGGGAATGGATAAAAGACCATGTTAGGGGCAGGAACTCGGAGCAGCCTCTTCAGTCTTTCTCTTTTTCTTTCTCTCGGCTGCTTCTCTTCTCTTTCTTCTCTTTCTTTCTCTCCTTTCCTTCTTCTATCACTAAAAATAAAAGTTCCTTGAGAAGCGATCAACAGCGGTCGTGTCGTGCGTGAATCCGTGGGTCGGACCCTTGCTGGCGAGGGTTCCCGATAAGAAACATGTTGCTTCACTCCCCGAAATGGTCACAATGAACAGGGCTGAGACAGATCAAAACCAGAAGTCTGGAACTCCATCCAGGTCTTCTATGTGGGTACTTGGGACTTCTTCCATTGCTTTTTACATGGCAACTTCAAGCCAACAACATGTGAAAGATGCCAGTTACATGCCAACATCATGCCAATGACTTGTGAATGAGCCAACTTCATGTCAGCCACATGTGAACACTGCCAATATGTGCTAACTATATTCTAACTAAATGTAAATTTCATGTGGAAGATGGTAACATATTGCCAACTTCATGACAGCTGTATGCCAACTGTATGTCAACTACATGTGAACTATGTCAGCTTGATGCCAATTACATGTGAGTGATGACATCTTGATGTCAACTACACATGAACCATGTCAAATTCATGTGAACAATGACAACTACATGCCAATATGTGTGAACAATGAAAACTACATGCAACTTCTGTCAAATTCATGTCTACTATATGTGAACAGTGGAAATTTGCTGCCACATACATGCCACCTTCACACCTACTGCATGTGAATAATGCCAACTTGATGCCAAGTACACACCAATACATTATAATTATACCAACTTGATGCCAAGTTTATAATAACTACATGCTAACTAATGCCAATTACATGTGAAATATGCCAACATAATGTCAGCTCAATGCCAGTAACATGTTATCTACATACCAAGTACATGAGAGTGGTGCCAATATGATGCCAAATACATGCCAATGTAATGTCAATTACATACCAATCACATATGAATAATGCCAACAAATTGCCAACTTGATGCCAATTACATGTGAACAATGCCAACTTAGTGCCAACCTGATCCCAGCTACAAGCCAACATCACACCAACTACATGCAAATGATGCCACCCTGATGTTTGCTACATGCTGACTCCATACCAATAACATGCAAATGATGCCTACTACATGATAACTTCATAGAAACTTCAAATCAACTACATGTGAGCTATGTCAAATACATGAGGATGATGGCAGATATATGCCAATTACATAGCAATGTCGTGTGGATGGTACCAACTACATGGCAAATTCATGACACCTGCATATTACCAATGCCAACTACATGCTAATAGTATGTAAATTACATGTGAATGATGGCATTTGATGCCTTGTACATGTCAGTGTCACGCCAATTACATGTGACTGATGTCAACTACATGCCAAGTTCAGCCAGGTGAATGTGAATGGCATCAAGTTGATGACAACTAAATGGCAGCTTCATCCCAATTACATATGATTGATGCCAACCTGATGAAAGCATGACAACTTGATGCAAGTTACATGTGAATAGTCCCAACTTGATGCCAACTACATCTGAACAATGCCACCTTCATGCCAAGTACATGTGAATGATGTCAGTTACATTATGACAGTTAAATGTGAGAGATGCCACTTTGAAACCAACAGATGAGAATGAAGCCAACTTCACGTCAATTACATGTGAAAAATGCCTACTACCTTTGAACATTGCAAACTACATGCACAACTAATGGGAACATTATCAAATTCATGTCTACTACATGTAAGCTGTGCCAACTTGATGTCAACTACATGCCATCTGCATGGGAATAATGCCAAGTTGATGTCAACTACATGTAAAATATGGTAACTTTGTACCAATTACATGTGAATGATAGCAACTACACACCACCTACATTTGAGTCATGCCAACTACATGTGAATAAGAACACTCCATCTATGAGAGAACAATGCAGAATACATGCAAATTATGTCAACTTTATGCCAACCACATGACAATGATATTTGATGCAACTACATGCCAACATCATATTAACTACATGCCAACTTCATGTCAACTAAATTAAATGTTACCACCAATGTACCAACTACATGTGATGATGCCAAATCCATGACAATTTTCTATCAACTACATGTCAACCTCATGTCAACTGCATGCTAACTGTTTAAAGATTTATTTATTTATTTTGAAAGGCAGAGTCACAGAGAGGCAGAATAAGAGAGAGAGAAAGTGGTCTTCCATCTCCTGGTTCACTCCCAAATGGGCACACAATGACCCAAGTTGGGCTAATCTGAAGCCAGCAGCCAGGAGCTTCTTCCAGGTTTCCCACATGGATGCAGGGGCCCAAGCACTTGGGCTATTTTCTACTGCTTTCCCAGGCCATAGCAGAGAGCTGGATCAGAAAAGGAGCAACTGCGACTCAAATCAGTACCCATATGGGATGCCAGTACTGCAGGCAATGGCTTTACCTGCTACACACAGCACCGGCCCCAAATGGGATCACATGTGTCAAAGCCAACATATGCAAACTACATGCCAGCTTCATGTAACAGATGGCAGCTTCATGCAACCTAACTATAAACCATGCCAACTACATATGGGTAACTCCGACTTCATGCCCACTATAAGACCATTTTTTTCTAATTGAGGAATAACAGTGCAGACTAACAGATAATTTTAAGCTGCGTGTCTTCATAGAAATGTGGTTTGTTCATATTCATTCATTGATTTAATTTAAACAACAAATATCTGTTGAGTATCTGGTATATGCTAGGCATGGTCTGAGCCACATCTTTGACCACATTAAATTTACATGCCAGTGGGGAAATCAGAACACAAATTCATAGTTGTTACATACTGACACAAACTAAAGGAAAAGCTAAGGCAAGAGAAAAAAATGAAGAAATTTTTGAAATTTTATAAGGAATGACCAAGGAAGTCTTCACTAGAATGGTAGCATTAAAACAAAATGTAGGTAAAAGAGTGAATCATATGACTATAGCATGAAAAACATTCCAAACAGAAGAAGTGTAAGTGCAAACATTCCAAGGTAAGCAAAGACCCTTTCAGGGAAAATTCAGAAATGTCTCATGATCAAAAATAAGTATTTTGTAAAAATAATAATCTCAGTTACACACTCATTCACACACATACATACAGAGAGAAAGAGAGGGAGAGAGAGACTATGTGTAGTATATTTGTGGGGCTGAATAGTCTTAATAGAATCACATATACATATATGTGATCAACACGCACAAATATTCATCTGTAAATTGTAGAAATGTGTTTGAGCTTCATCCTGTAGACCGTGAAGAGATCTGTACCTACACAATGGTGAAATTCTGAGTAAAGCAAGGACAAAGGACAATATAAGGCACATGCAGCTGGTCTCATTCTTCTTGCATTTTGCAATTCAAAACAGTGTTAGCTAAGATAGATCCTCTGAGGCCTGGTGAGTTTTCATTCAAACCTATATAGACATCCCAGTGGGAATTCCATTTTCAGAAATATGTACTAGATGTAGAGAGTAACCACAGGACAGAACACCAAAAAAGAATGCTGCATAACAGGCATTTTAAAATCTTTAAAACACAGTTGAGCTGGCAGTCGAGAAAAACAATTTGAGTCCAGAAATGAGACAGCAATTCTACAGGGATAAGCCAGCCCTGGAGATTGCATTTGCCATGAGAATATCTTATAATTCTTGCTCACCAGAGTCTGAGTTTTAACAGCAACTTGAGGAGAGCAGACAGTAGTAATAACTTGGAGGCAGATATGAGACCCCCACATAAAGGAAAAAATGCTGAAAGGAAACATGTCAGTGAGTTAGACAGAAATGATCCAGATCCTGTGATATGTTGGGAGGCTGGGAGTACCTCACAGTCTTAGGTGCCCAGCCAACACCAAGTACAAGAAACACATAAAACTCCTAATAAACATAACAAGAAAAGATCTTCACTATGACACATTGTAGTCAAACTTTCAACAGTAAAACATAAAGCAAAGATTCTAAATGTGCATGATAAATGTCTTTCAGATAATCTCCAATTATACTCACAGCTATTTCTCATCAGAAACTCTTCAGCCTAGGAGAGAATGGAAAAACATAGCCCAAGTCTTAAAAGAAAAAAAGCTGGAGCCCTAATGGGGAGAAGGCATCTGTGGACCCAGTATATAAAGGGGGCATGTTTCTTTTACCCCATCCCCCCAACAACAGCTCCTGGGAACTGGCTGAGAGCAGAATCTGTGGAAGCCCTTGTGCCTAACAAACCGAAGAACAAAATCCATATGATTCTCTCAACAGATGCAGAGGAAATGTTTCATAAAATTCAACACCATTTCATGATGAAAACTCTAAGCAAATTGGGTATGGAAGGAATATTCCTCAACATAGTCAAAGCAATTTATGACAAACCTACAGCTAGCATCTTATTGAAAGGAGAAAAGTTGGAATCATTTCCACTGAGATCCAGAACCAGACAAGGATGCCCACTCTTGCCATTGCTATTCAATATAATCCTGAAAGTTTTAGCCAGAGTGATTAGGAAAGAAAAAGAAATCAAGGGGATACAAATTGGGAAGGAGGAAGTCAAGCTATCCCTATTTGCAGACGACATGATTCTATATGTAGGGGATTCAAAGTCTCTACTGAGAAACTATTGGAACTCATATCTCAAATATAGAAAAAAATTCATATGGAAACACATGAGACCCCAAATAGCTAAAGCAATCTGACACAACAGAAACAAATCCAGAGGCATCACAATACCAGATTTCAAGACACACTATGGGGCAGTAATAATCAAAACAACCTGGTTCTGGCACAAAAACAGATGTGTAGACCAATGGAATAGAGTAGAAATTCAAGAAGTTAATCCATGCACATACAACCAATTTATCTTTGAAAAAGGAGCTAAAATCAATCCCTGGAGCAAGGAAGTGGTTCAGGAAAAACTAGATCTCCACATACAGAAATATGAAATGAGATTCATACCTTACAGTTTACATAAAATTCCACACAAAATGGATCAAAGACCTAAATCTAAGGCCTGACATCATCAAATTATTAGAGAACATTTTGGAAAACTCTGCAATACAATGCCATAGGCAAAGACTTCTTGGAAAAGACTACAGAAGCATAGGCAATCAAAGCCAGTTTTAGCAAATGGAATTACATCAAATTGAGAAGCTTCTACACTGAAAAAAAAAAAAAAACAGAGTGAAGAGGCACCAGACAGAATAGGAGAAAATGTTTTCAAACTATGCAATTGATAAATGGTTAATATTCAGGATCTATGAAGAGCTCAAGGGGCCAGCATTGTGCCATAAAGATACCACCTGCAATGCCAGCATTCCATATGGGTGCCACTTTGAGTCCTGGCTGCTCCACTTCTGATCCAGCTCTCTGATATGGCCTGGGAAAGCAGTAGAAGATGTCCCAAGTATTTGGGCCCCTGCACCTTCAAGGAAGACCTGGATGAAGCTCCTGGCTTCTGGCTTTGGATCAGCCCAGCCCGGCCACTGGGGCCATTTGGAGAGTGAACCAGTGGATGGAAGACCTCTTGCTATCTCTCTGCCTCTGCCTTTCTATAACTCTGCCTTTCAAATAAAATAAATCTTTTTAAAAATAAAAAGCTCAATAAATTCAATAACAACAAAGCAAACAAATCAATTAAGAAATGGGCAAAAGACAAGCATTTTTCAAGAGAGGAAATTCAAAGGGCCAACAGACAGCTGAAAAAAATGCTCAAGTTCACTAGCCATCAGGGAAATGCAAATCAAAACTACAATGAGGTTTCACCTCACCCCAGTTAGATGGGTTCTCATACAGAAATCAACAAAACAAATGCTAGCAAGGATGTGTGGAAAAAGGTACCCTAATACACTGTTGGTAGGAATATAAACTAGTGTAGCCACTGTGAAAGACAGTATGGAGATACCTCAGAAATTTGAATATAGACTTACCATATGATCCAGTAATCTGACTCCTGAGAATTCACCCAAACCAAAATAAATCAGTATATGAAATAGTTATCTGTATCCCCACGTTCATTGTAGCTCATTTCACAATAGCTAAGGTATGGAATCTTCCCAAATGTCTCTTAACCATTGACTGGATAAATAAATTACGGTATATATGCACTATGGAGTACTACTTAGCTGTAAAACAAAAAATGGAATCTTGTCTTTTACAAAAACCAATGGATGCAACTGGAAACCATTATATTTAGTCAAATAACATAGTTGCAAAAAGACAGATACCATCTTTTTTCCCTGATCTATGGTAACTACTAGAGTGCCTAAATGTAATGTATTGGAGTAAAATTGACATTATGAGAGTCTATGATTGTTTACAGCCCTTGTCTCTACTGTTGAGAAACCTTATTTTTTTTTCCTTCATACTATCTGTTGAACTCTTTACTTAGTGTAGGGCTAACCTTATGAATATAAAATAAACTAAAATTAGATGTTTATAAAAATTAAGAGTGAGGGTAGGAGAGGGAAGAGAAAGAATGGTTGGAACATGTGCAGGATGAGGGTAGGGTGAGAAGTATCTCTGTGTTCTTAAATCTGTATATATGAAATACATGGTCTTTGTATAGCTTAAAAATTTTTGAAAAATGAGTTGGGAGAGGGAGTAGGAGATGGGATGGTTTGCAGGTGGGAGGGTGGTTATGGGGGGAGAAACCACTCTAATCCAAAAGCTGTACTTTCAAAATTTATATTTATTAAATAAAAGTTTTTAAAAAAAAGAAAGAAAGAACTGTCCCTGTGCACATGCCTCTTCATACCTACTTGAAAACTGATTAACTCAGGAAGTTAAAGTCAGGCAGTGCACTTGAACTGTGTTATTAATTATTTCTCTTTGACTGGATTTTAATAAAAGATTTTTATGACTTAAAAAATTAAGTGTGATAAAAAATCTAAATATTACTTATCTTTAGTAATTACTTAGTTTGGTGTTACATGGGAGACCTGGATGGGTCTCTTGGCTTCTGGCTTCAACCTAGTGTAGCCCTGACAACAGTTGTGGCCATTTGGAAAGTGAACTAGCAAATGGAAAAATCTCTCTCTCTCTCTTTCTCTCTCTCTCTCTCTCTCTCTCTCTCTCTCTCTCTCTCTCTCTCTCTTTCGGATTGGCCTTTCATGAAGGAACTGGGAAAAGGCCTTGAGATGACTGAAGGACTCTGGCTAGGGTACTCCCCAGTGTTCTGAACATCTCTTAGCCAGACCCCAGTCCCTGACAAGCCCACACAGGCTCTGGGCTGAGAAACATCTCTCCTCCCCATGTGTGGATTAGCCCTTTGCATGGGACTGGGGAAAAACCTTGAGACAACTGACAGATCCTGGGTGGTGCTACACTCCAGTGCTTCCAGAAGGTCTCTGGGCTGGACACCAGACCCTGACAACCAGAATGCTGTTGGACCAGAAAACACACTTTACTCCAGGGGGCAAGTCCCCTGTTCTTTCAGAGTCCTCACGAGCTGTAAAGCCAGAGGCTCCACTCTTCGTACTTTTCATCTCGACTCTGGGAATGTCAATTTGGTCTGACTGGGCTCCCTTTCACGGGGACCAGCATGAAACTCAGGACTGGGAAATGTGCTTGGAGTCACCTTGAAATTCATGCCAGGGCTCCCTGACTGGACACTAGACTCTGACAACCTGTTAGGGTGCTGGCTGAAAACTGCATTCCATTCTTCCTCCCTCAGATTAATTTGTCAGCAAAACTGGGCACAGCTTGAAGATAGGCCATGGCCTCTGGGCTCCATGCCTCAGTGAGTTTTTCCTTTACCCAAGAACCTGACAAGATCTGTATCTCTATCTGCTCCTTCAAATGTGTTCTGTACCTCGCCAAGTCTCCTCAATCCTATTTGAAGATATTTCCTACATAGTTCATTCATTAGTTGCAGACAGTTAGTTTTGTGATCTAGACTCCCATTAGATGTAAGTCCCCACATGATCTGAATTTGTGTAGGCAAATCTCAGCAGGTCTCTGGTATCTCCTACCTTCCTTCTATTGGGACACTCTATTGGGACCCTCTGTCAGGTCTTTCCTATGTGGCTCATACCTCGGAGGAGGTTTACTGGGGAGAATTTCTATTCCCCCATTTTGCTTCTTTATCTCTGAATCTGCCTAATTCAGGTTTACTGGGGAGCATTATATTCCCTGACTATGTTTCTTTATTCCTTCACCTGCCTAGTCACCAACCTATATGGTAACCAGGACTGGTACCCTCTTTCCAAACTCTAGCTCGAAACACTTTTGTTTGCTAAGGCTCTCTCCACGAAGGCTCATGGTCAAAATCAGGACTATTAGATAAGACTCATGTTAAAAGGCATAAAACAACTATTTTTTTAATGTAGGGGACCAAAGCGACAGTATGTATTTGACCAGACAGAGGTCCAGTCTAGCATACCGCTAGTAATAGGAATTGATCACTCCCTGCGTGTGCTATTCTGTCAAATGTATACCCAAGGTTACAGGAATAGAAGGTTGAGCAAGAGTGGGTAATAGATGCTAATCCCACCCTCACCTTCCTCCATTCCCTGTGGGCTTCAGTGCATGTCTGGACACCACAGGCAGTGGGTTCTGAGAGATGTCTCAAACTCAGGAGAGATAAGAACTGAGGAGCACTTCCATTTTTAATTCTCATTGGTGTAAGCGTTCCCTGAGGATGCATCATTAGACTTTAGGACTCTTTTGTCTCCTAAGTTTATAGTAAAATGACTCATCTTTTTCTGCATGACGATCTGGAGTGCTCACAAGCTAGAGGGTGGAGAAGTTAGCCTAAGTAGAGTCACCAGGCCCTCTACTCTGACTCTGACTCAGAACTCTGCCTCCTAACTGGCCATTTGCCTTTATTCACCCTGCACATGCTCTAATATGCATTAAACTATTTTCTAGAGTGTCACTGGATCCTTGGGTCTATTTAGTGAGTGGAGGAGAGTTTATCAGGCGACCATTGTCCCCATTGTTGTAATTTTGCCTGGAAGTTTCTAGGCAAGAATCTAGGCCCAGTGACTTCAGATGCTATATGGATTAATCCATATGATGAAGTCTTGGACTTGTTGAGACACCTCCTGAACTGACATCTTATCACTGAGTCTGGTTTGACTACTTGTCTCTTTGCAAGGCCTCCAGTTTTTCTGCCTCTAACCTGCCTCTTTGTGGGCTCTTACAGGAGCCTCCTTGTAGGTCACTGCCCTTTATTCTCAGATTATTAGATTCTCCTTAGGAATCTCTGGAGAGGTACCCATCTGCTCTGATGGATGCCCTCACCCATTCAACCTAACATAATGCTGAACAATCTCCAGTGGAAAATAGACTCAAATTTAATTAGAGTCTAAAAAGATGTCTTGGGTAAATAACAATCTCGTGCATGAGAATTTGGCTCAACTATAATGGGACATTGGGTTTAAGAAAACTGCCTAAAAATTTTTGCATTGTAGTTTGCCAAACTTGTTTTGCAACCTGGTTTAACAGGCAATGGTTGTATATACTTATTCTAAAGCATTTAGGTGACTGCTTTGTAATAATGATCAAATATGGTCTATATTATGTCATGATGTTAAGGGATCAGATATTTTAAAGTGTTTCTACCAGATATTTTAAACTTTCTTTACATCTTTGGCAGGAATTAAAAAAAAAATCAAAGTTCCAAATTCTTTGGACTTTGATATTGTTGGTTGGGCCCCTGGAAATATCAAAGGATGTAAGTCTCATCTTGCAGTGACACCAACTAATAAGGCTATTTGGATTATGTTAAAGAAACTGTCAAGATGTGAAGTGCTAAATATTAAGTTATGATCATGTAAAATCCTTCTGATAAAAATGTCCAAAAGGGCCTGCGCCGTGGCTCAACAGGCTAATCCTCCGCCTTGCAGCGCCGGCACACCGGGTTCTAGTCCCGGTCGGGGTACCGGATTCTGTCCCAGTTGCCCCTCTTCCAGGCCAGCTCTCTGCTGTGGCCCGAGAGTGCAGTGGAGGACGGCCCAAGTGCTTGGGCCCTGCATCCCATGGGAGACCAGGAAAAGCACCTAGCACCTGGCTCCTGCCATCGGATGAGCGCGGTGCGCCGGCCGCAGCGCGCCGGCCGTGGCAGCCATTGGAGGGTGAACCAACGGCAAAAGGAAGACCTTTCTCTCTGTCTCTCTCTCTCACTGTCCACTCTGCCTGTCACAAAAAAAAAAAAGAAGAAGAAAAATATGTCCAAAAGTTACAAAATCTAATGATCTTATATTTTTAGACATGATATTATATTATAGTTGTTATTGCTGTTGAAATTGTGATTATGCATGTATATGCTTTATATTTGACCAAGACATTTAAAAACACATATAAACACACACAGGGGCTAATAAGAAAATGCCAGAAAAGGAAAAATCAACTTGCTGGGATCTACACTGTGTGCTTGTAGTCAAGTGTCACATCCAAATCACTTGTTTTCCTGCCCGTACACAAATCAGTTTCATCCTACACAAAATCCAGGAGAGGCTCATTCCAGATCAGCAGAAATTCAGAAGGGAGCTTGTGAGGTGTCCAAAAAACTGGCTAGGTTCTGGTTTTTGGAATAGGTAATCACAGCCCAAATGTTCACTCTGCTGCTTTTTATTATAGTTACTATTGCTGTTGATGACACTAATGATATTAAAGTTACATAAAATGTAGTCTTTTTTTATCAGCGCCTAATGATTTTAGGAGTGCGCATTCACTCAGCAGGTTAAGTCAGTACTTGGGCTATGCACATTTCATATCAGAGTTCATGGTACAAGTTCCACCTACACTGCTTTTAGCCCAGGTTCCTGTTGATGTGCATCCTGCGAGGAGCAGAGGAAGACTCAGGTACTTGGTCCCCTGCCGCTTATCAGTTCCAGGCTCCTGGCTTCCTCCTTGCCTAGCTCTGGCCATCGTCGGCAATTGCCAGTTCACAGATTTTCTGTGAGTGTGCATACCCCTGCATGTTTTTCAAATAAGATAAAAATAAGTAAATCAAAATATTACAAAAAGAATCATGATTTTGAATGATCCTAAAATGTTTTCCAACCCTGGGACCAGACAAATTTGATGAATTTTACAAGCAGTTCTGCCAATAAGCCATACATTGCTGTTGCACAGCCACGTGCAGCTAGACAGTGAAAACACAAAAGGAAATTTCTATGGAAATCCAGGTGCCTTAATTAGCTTTGTATTACTATAATGAATTCCTGAGGTGGGCTGACTTTAAAAGGAAAGAGGTTGATTTTGACTCCTGATTCTGGGGGCCCAAAGCCCAAAGAGCATGACACAGGCTCTGGTGAAGGCTTCCCCTGGCTCCGCATCGTATCACAGTGGGATCACGCAAGTCTCTTGCTCACTCTCCCTCTCTGCCCCTCACCTTCTAATACCACCAAGATTCAGTCATCCAATCTAATCGCTTCCCTAAGGCCTCACCTCTGAACACCGTAATTGTCTGAAGTCTCTACCCTCTAAGAACCATTATTCAAAGGTTTTGGAGAAAAAATTCCTAAGTTTGGGAGTCAAACCACCAAACCATATTCAAACCATAATACCAGATGAATGCAAATACAGGTGGCTTCAGGGTTCTAGGAAAGACTTCCTGGAAACAAGCTAAGCTGGGAGATGTTTGAAAAGCATTAGAACTAAGACTGATTTAGGTGACTGAGGCTGAAACCCATTAATATACTTCAAGTACAAGCAGGAGCTGGCAAGGGCAGGAGGTGGGAAAGGAAGAAGGCAATGATTATTAAAATGTGTCAGGATGTTCCAGCTTAAAAAACTGGAACTTTGATCCTCATGTCTCTGTAAAAATTTATCTATATTCAGTTTTATTTTATGGAAGGCAAGTTTTAAAAAGAAAAATTTTAATGCTATTCAATCAAATAGTACCCTTCAAGATTTGTTAGCCTTAACTTAACTAAGAATCACTGAACCGCAGAAGACTGAGATTCAAGTATTAACATCACATATCCTATTTTCCTTCATGTACTTTTGCCCTAATTTCTAAGTAAAGATGATAAATTTAATTATCTCTGTTCTCCTGTCTCTCACTCTCAGACCCACACTACTCAGTAGTATGAAATCAGTAATGAAAAGAAAGCTGACAAAACATGTGGAAGCAGAGGCTGAAATCAAACTCAAGACATTGAACTAGCTGTGTAAACTGAAGACTAAAATTTCTGGAACATTTTCGATGTGTTTCACTTTTTAGATGTTTCCAAATGAGTTTCTCCTCATGCTAGCACCATATCAAGAGAGCAGAGTCAAAGCTGAACCTCCACATGTTGCGGTTCTAGAAAAGTCCAGGAATAAGCCTTGCTGCCCCTGCCTGGGACACCATGTTTTATTGTACTTGGAAAGATGTGCTCTGTTACACAGATTTAAAATAAAGTTGTCTAGACTACTTCACCCAGAAATAAACACCATTTCTATACCAAGCTTGCAGCTCCTCATTGGACACTGCATTTTTCAGTCTCAGATCTTAGGAACTGGTGAAGCTGATATATTCAATTCTACCCCTTAAGACACATGATAAAAAATAAAAATAAATAACTCTCTTACTTAGAGAAGAATGGGTTAAAGTGGGTTTATTCTCATGCCTCCAAAATCTGCCATGGTAAATAATCCCAAACGCAAGCATGATAGGGTCATTGTTTTAAAGCTACCACATTCTCCTTGGTATGTTCCCATTTGACCTTCAAACCCCTCACATTCCATTCATTTCCAAGCAGCTACACTATTTCCTCATGACTGCCTGAAAAGGAATCTATTTCAAGGTGAAAAGCCTTGCTGAATTTACTTGGCTTTGACTTCCAAAAGAAAAAAATAGAAACAATGTGGGGCTTAGGCCAAAATTTTAAAAATAATTGAGTTTATGCAGAAAGTGGGACTTACTTTTAAGTCTCCAAAATATTCACTCAGACTGGTGAGAGATTGGGGGGAAATGATCAGAAGAATTAGAAGATAAGTAATGGAAATAAAGATACTACAGAAGTTAGAGGATGAAAGAACTATTATTCAAGTGAAGGGTTACTTGGAAGAGCATATTCGAATGATCAGAAGTTGTGCAAGCTTCGATCTGCGCTTGCTGCCTCTACTAGAAGTAGTGTGGTTATGACAAATAATGCACCTTCTCACCGGCCTTCAGCTGGGACTTCCTGCTGGTAATAGCCCACGTTCTTCAGAACATCGCCCTCAGAAGGTACAGTCTCCATGTTCAGGCATTAGTGCAGGTCCTCTGTAACTTCTTCCATTTGAACTCAGTGCTTTTGTTACAGGCCAGACCATAGGAAGTCAAAAAGAAAGAAGGAAGCCAATATCTGATGAGGGGAAAGTACCATTCCTGCAGTGGCTGGGAGGACCACAGTCAGAAGGAACAGAACCAGCATCCCTCCTGATGAAATAAGGGCATGAGCCTCAGCCATCTTGGAGTCTTGTTACCCCCGCCTTCTCTCAAGAGACCAGTTCGGTCTCACACCTTATTGTTCCCCACCCCACCCCCTGCACTCTCCCTCGGGTTTGGAAGCCATTTGTGACCCAAATTTGAAAAACCTATATGGAGACCCTCACCTCTGCCTACTGCCCCTACCTACTGCCCCTACAGTGGTCTGTGTGCACACAGGCAGTTGGTCTACCTCTGCAAGTTTATTTTCTTTGAATAAATTGAGCCTGGCTGCGAGTTTGTATTCTGTCTGCTCTCTGTTCTGCACACTTTTTTTTACATTTTGTGCCCCACGTGAGGAGGCAGCAATCTGCATCCCGTTCCCTTACACTTACCACCTCAATCCTCCTCTCAGCTCATATATGCCAAGGAAAATAAATGCATGTAGCAGCACTTGCCATGATTATAGTGTACAAAAGGCTTTCTCATATGTCACCTCATTCATCTTTATAAACTCTGTGAGATGGGCAGGTCAAGGTCCGTTGTAATCCCCAGTTTACAGATGAGGCTCTAAGGTTTGTAATTTGCCCAAGAGCACACAGGCCCCAGGAGGTGGTGAACCAGAACTCACAGGGTCCTACTGTTTCTATCCTCTGTGGGTCTATTACTTCTTCACCATTGCTTTGCTATAGAAGGAGATAAACCAGGCAGTCACTTAGAGTTTAAGAGGCATTGATATTCCTGCTGTCCCAAAATGCTTCTCCCCCAACTTTCCTAGGTTCCCAAATATGCTGCCTTACAGATGTTTCTCTAAGTTTAGGCAAGGACTGCAAGAATTTCTGTGGGTAAATGATTCCATCCATCAACATATTCCTTCAGCTTAGGCTCCATTCACTAAGACTTCCATGGGGAGCTCCACCACTTAAGAAGTTTAAATGGGGCCAGCGTGTGACATAGTGGATAAAGGCACTGCCTACAAGACCAGAATCCCATATGGCTGACAGTTCATGTCCCAGCTGTTCCACTTCCAATCTATCTTCCCACTAGCAGCCTGGGGAAAGCAGCAGAAGATGGTCCAAGTGTTTGGACCCTTGCCAACCACGTGGGAGACCCAGATGGAGCTCCTGGCTCCTGTTTATGGCCTGGCCCAGCCTTGGCAGCTGCAGTCATCTGAGGAGTGAACCAGCTGATGGAAGATCTCTCTCTTTCTGTCTCCTCCCCCGCCCCGTAACGCTAACTTTCAAACAAAAAAGAATAATTAATGTTTAAGCTTTATTTTTTAAAAGATTAGAGGCTCAATAAATATTTCAAGTTTTTAATTTAAAAAATCAGAATTTTTGATCCTATAATTTAATCACTTTGCTTTCCCAATAATTATATAACACTACCACAAATAATATAATTTCTTATAACTCCAATGGTAAAGCAAAATCTCACAAAAACTGTGTAAATCTCAACAAATCTGAATTTTTCTGAAGATAATGAACATCTGAAGTCAGTGCCATAAAGGAAAACACTTTGGTAAGATCAATTTGCTATTTGTAGTAAAATATTAAAATTTTTTCTCATGGAAATTAATGAATTTATCAGATCTCCTAAGTCCATGGCATTTAAGCATAAAGAATAATAACTCTGGGAGTATATATAAGCCTAGATTAATTCTGAGTGAACAGGAAAGGATAAACAGGGCTTGCTGCTCTGTTCTCCCTGAAGACACACAAACAGTAAACCAAGAAGTAGACATGAATCAAACCCACGGATGCACACATTGGTTACTGCAATGCCGACAGGGCTTTTAAAATGCCAAAAGAAAAGTATACTTTAATAAAAATACATAAAAACTGTGCTGAAAAATTAATGCAGTATACTGTCTGCAAATAAACCCTACATGAATAGAAAGTTGGGATTAGCTTCATGCATCAGTAAATCCAGGAAACAAATCATGGTGACAATTTCTATCCTCCTTTCAAATGCGATTAGAGGTATTTGTAGGGTAGTAGGGTCATAATAGGAGTCAAAGATTTTAACTCACACACCTGGGATATGCAGAGAAAATGTTCTGTTGTTGTTGTTTAGAGTTTTCTCCATGAGCACCCACCTTCTTATTAGAGGGGAAATTTTGTAATGAATGTCTACCACATTCTGACTTGATAATTTATAGAGTCTCTTCAGGCAATATTCAGTCTCTCTAGCAGAAGAAGAACTCAGTCTCTGGTTCTTCTTCCTCTCTCTACTCACCTATCTCTAAAAGAAAGCCTGTGGATGTACGGATGGTGCTAGGAAAAGAGTGGGAAATGTGTAGAGACAGTGATCTTTAACAGGTGTTCTAGTCCCTACATGATGCTGCCCTGCTTAGCTTGCTGCGTTTGCTGTGTCAATCTGTAGCTTCTGTCTCTTACTCATTTTCTCTCGCTTTTTCTCTTCCTCTCTCTCCTGTCTTTCTTTCTCTCTCCCTCTCCCCCAAATCAGTCACAACTCAGTCCATTCATTGGCCAAAGTGGTCTCACTGTGACACCTGCTTGTTCCAAAACCTTGTGTTCCTTGCTAGCTTTTGCCCTTAAGAGTTGTCCATGCCTTGGCAGACCCCTACATAGATTCAAAGGTTCAGCACCCAATCCCCTTGGGAACTGAACTGTGGCTCAGGAAAACTAATCCCCGAAGTCTCTGGTTCCTTAACCATGAAGGGAATGAGATGTTTTTGGTGCACTAAATGCTGGTAAACATTGGGGGAGTTTCCTTTGCAGCCCCCAAATGGGATCATGGTCCAGAGTCTTCTCCGTTTACCACCATCACAGCCAGTATCCTATATCCACCCTGCTCAGCTCAGATAGGGGAAGTGGAGGCTTACATCCTTTCTTCTCTTTCTCTCTGTCCCCTTTGCACCATAATCTCCCAGATTTCAGAAAAAGAAAGGTAAGCTTTGCTTTTCCTCCAATATTCTATCCCTGTTAGGCACATGGCTTTGTTGCCATGGTTGGAAGGGTAATTTCTCTACTACGGGATCCTCCAGGTTTAGTATCTGACTTGTTAGATGAGAAAAACAATGGGGTTTGTAAAATGATCTCCCAAGATCATGTTATTCACAAGACTTACTTTGCTTTAGTTTTGTTTTTCATGTCAAAAGCTATTTTCACTGTTCATCAATACTCAATAAATTTCTTTCTCCCTTGAACAGATGGCTATCTCAAGTTAACTAAAGTAAAGATCATGGACTCTCTTTTTCTAGCAAACTAAACTTTTTAATATATGTATGAACATAGAATCACACAATTTATTTTTTTTCTTTTTTTTTTTTTTTTTTACAGGCAGAGTGGACAGTGAGAGAGAGAGACAGAGAGAAAGGTCTTCCTTTTGCCGTTGGTTCACCCTCCAATGGCCGCCGCGGATGGCGCACTGCGGCCGGCGCACCGCGCTCGTCCGATGGCAGGAGCCAGGAGCCAGGTGCTTTTCCTGGTCTCCCATGGGGTGCAGGGCCCAAGCACTTGGGCCATCCTCCACTGCACTCCTGGGCCACAGCAGAGGGCTGGCCTGGAAGAGGGGCAACCGGGACAGAATCCGGTGCCCCGACCGGGACTAGAACCCGGTGTGCCGGCGCCGCAAGGCGGAGGATTAGCCTGTTGAGCCACGGCGCCGGCCAGAATCACACAATTTAAAAACAATTATTTACATTAAAACCTTTAGTTATACTTAGGAATGAAACATGAACTGAGATAAATTCTTTATACTAAACTAGGAATATTTAATGTCAATTGTCTTTTTATGACTTATGATTTTATTACTTTTAACATTATTTCAGAGTAGTTTTAAATTTACAAAACAAAACTTGTGGGCCAGCACCGTGGCTCACTTGGCTAATCCTCCACCTGTGGCTCCAGCATCCCATATGGGCATCTGGTTCTCGTCCCGGTTCCTCCTCTTCCAGTCCAGTTCTCTGCTGTGGCCCCGGAGGGCAGTGGAGGATGGCCCAAGTGCTTGGGCCCCTGCATCCGCATGGGAGACCAGGAAGAAGCACCTGACTCCTGGCTTCAGATCGGCGCAGCGCAGGCTGTAGCGGCCATTTGGGGAGTAAACCAATGGAAGACCTTTCTCTCTGACTCTCTCTCACTGTCTAATGTTACCTGTCAAATAAAAGAAAAGAAAAAAGAAAAAGAAAACAAAACTTGTGAGGTACTAGTGTAGGGTTCCCATAAACATCTCACTCCATTTGCCCAATTAACTTCTATGTTAAATTTTTAATAATATGAAAAGAACAGATTTCACGTATTTCATGGATAAAATTCTAAGTCTTCTAAAAGTAAAGGCACTTAAGTTATTTCAAAAATCATACCACTCATCTTCACAACAATGTGAATGCTTGGCTAAACACACTGTTAACACTCCTTATGTAAATCAACATAGATGGGCATGCATCTATCTCATGGGATTACTTATAGCACAAATTTTTTATGCTGCTGTTTTTTTTCTTAATAGTATAACTATTTTGATGACCATTATTTCTCTGGAATTACCAAGATTAACAAGTTCCTAACTTTATGGCAAATGTGGTATAATTATGTGTTTACAAAAACTAGGTTTTAAGATGACTAGGGTAAATATAAATATTTATAAATAAAATGCTGGAGATGGGAAAAGTCTGTTGGGAGATACAACACATCTGCCTTTGAAAAGTATAAATGGCTTAGAAGTAGAAACCAAGTTTGTTTCATGTTCCCAAAGGGTAAAATTAGTGAAGAGTTAATGGGAAAGATAAATTTCTAGCAATCAAAGCTCAGGAGCAGGTTGATGGCTCAAGACAATGTTTATAGTGAACTGGGGTTGCTCAAGCTGTGCCAGGTGATAACACAGTAGGGATGTCACGTCAATTATTTAAGGATGTTAAGCTTCCTTCCAACAGTCTGAGCAATGATTTTTAGAGTCCTCAAAGCTGAGAGCCACCCAAGATAAAATACCTAATACAAGAAAGAGGGCCAAAAATATAAAGGGCCTAAATGATGCTCACAGAAAAGTTAGTCATAGACAATCTTTGAAGATATTCACTGAACCATTGCATAAGGAAAAGTCAAAATTATCTATGACAAAACCAGATTCTAAATAGTGGTACATGACAAAAAGTGGTGACAGTAAGGCATAGAAGAGAAACTGTGAGGTATCAGAAAGGGGTCCTGCCAGGAACTGAAAAAACTGGAATAGAAATGAAAAGCATCAATAAGAGGGACAACAGGAAAGAAAATCTGACAGATATAAAGCTACATGATATTGCAGGAATGGCTCTCCAACTCCTGAAAATTCAGTGGGATTTGCCACTGCAGAAAGAAATAGGAGCACCTCTGAATGAATGGCATCCGGGAGACACAAAGGAAGGTAAGGGGCATTGAATGGGTACAGATGCCCATCACTGCAGTGGGAGCACTGTTAACTCATCAGTCCCCACTTCTACTCTACCTGGGATGCGAAAATCCTTTCTTCCTAGTAATGAAAATGAAACTGAGGCCAGGACAGGTGATCCCAGGCCACATTGCCAGTAATTGGTTTCTGGGACTTTAAGTCCCACAGCTCTTTGTCTTCCCATTTCATCACACTAGCAAAATGTGCTCAAGCATGAGCGATAAAGAAAAGTGACAAGTGATGCGGGAGCCAGGACTCAGGTGGCAAAAGGAAGAACAATGAGGCAGATGTGGAGGGTTGTTCAGGAGAGGCTGCGGGTGTCTCAGAGCCTCAACCTGTCAGCCCACTGGAACTGAGCCAGAAACCCAGGAACCAGAAACACCTCCAACACAAAAGCAGGTGAGGGATTCAAAAAGCAAGGTTTTTCTCATAAAAAAGAAGCCCAGACAGAATTTTCCCAAAATCTGAGTTCTACAGTCTTGTCTTTAATGCTCCCTTCTTCCTCACTAGAACTTTCCATTCCTCTCCCTGCACCACAGCATTCAGCCTGCTGTTAACAGCCACCAAAGGTCTAGCTGCATCAGGAGGTAGAAGCCAAATTGAAGAGACTCGGAGATTTGAAATAGAAGTCACCATCTTGCTTCTTGCCTTCAAATAACTCAAGCTTCAGTGTCTCACAGAAGCCAGGAACTTCCCCACGGTGAGTGAAGAAGGAAAGGCAAAGTGAGCCAAACAGGACTGCCACCTGCCTCGGGCAGGGTTCTCTGGAGGGGCAAAACCAACAGGATATTTAGAAACAGAGATGAGAAAAGAGATTTAGCGTGGAATCTGACTCGATGACTACGGAGGCTGACAAGTCCCACAGTGGTCCGTCTGCAAACTGGAGACCCAGAAAAGCCAGCAGTCTGACTCAGTCCAAGTCAAAGGACCTAGAAACAAGGAAGCTGATGGCGGAATATCAGTCTGAGGCCAAAAGCCTAAAAACCTGGAAGTTGTGATGTCCAAAAGCATGAGAGCAGGAGTGCCCCATTTCCTGGGGAAGCAGCAGAGGAATTTTCTTTCCTGGTGTCTTTTTGCTGCGTCTGGGCCCCCAGCTCCTTGGACACTATGTGCCTACACTGCAGGTCAATCTTCTCCATGTAGTTCTCTGATCAGGCACCAATTTCCTCTGGAAACACCTTCAGAGGCATGGCTGGGGTAGGCCAGCCTTCCAATCAAAAGTTTCCCTTTCAGTAGAAAAGAAATGGGCTCAGTGCCAACAGAAGCACTGGGAATAAACAATGACTTAGCAGCATCTGAGTGTCCACTCATATTAACACCCACATCACCAGGGCTGGCGCTATGGGCAGTGGGTTAAGCTGCCACCTGCAGCACCAGAATCCCATATGGGTGATGGCTTTGGTGTCCTGGCAGCTCCGTTTCCAATCCAGATCCTTGCTAGTGCTCCTGGAAAAGCAGCAGAAGATGGCTGAAGTCCTTGGGTCCCTGTACTTATGTGGCAAACCCCATGAGGCTCCTGGCTCCTGGCTTCAGATTGTTACAGCTCTGACCCTTCAGACCATTTGGGGAGTGAACCAGCAAAAGGAGGATCTCTCTCTCTATCTCTCTCCCTCCCTCTCTTTCTCTCTTTTCCTTTCCCTCTCCCTCTCCCCCCCTCTTTCTGTGTGTGTGTCTGTGTGTGTATGTGTCTATCTGTCCGTCTGTCTGTCTCTCTCTCTCTCTCTAACTCTGCCTTTCAAATAAATAAAATAAATCTTAAAAAAATAAAAACACCCACATCAGCCATCACACTGTCTCACAGGTCACACCCCAGTATGGTCAGTTTTAGACTTGTCTATCAGCTGGCAGCCCTGTTTCTGGAAGCTCTTTTTTTTTTAACAGGCAGAGTGGACAGTGAGAGAGAGAGAGACAGAGAGAAAGGCCTTCCTTTTGCCATTGGTTCACCTTCAAATGGCCTCCACGGGCGCGCTGTGGCCAGTGCACGGCGCTGATCAGATGGCAGGAGCCAGGTGCTTCTCCTGGTCTCCCATGGGGTGCAGGGCCCAAGCACTTGGGCCATCCTCCACTGCACTCCCTGGCCACAGCAGAGAGCTGGCCTGGAAGAGGGACAATCGGGATAGAATCCGGCACCCCGACCGGGACTAGAACCCAGTGTGCCAGCGCCGCAAGGCGGAGAATTAGCCTATTGAGCCTCAGCCCTGGCCTGGAAGACCTTTTTACATTTGGACAAAAGCCTAGTTTAACTGTTTTCCAAGTGAAAGCGTAAGAATGATGTCTTAAAGCTAAATAATTTGCAAGAATATGCTATGTAAGATACTGTGGAAGAACATGATAATTACCACAAATACACTATAATTATGTTCTCAGAAATAGATCTATTCACAGAAGTCATTCATATATGTGATTATGCATGATAGCAAAATGAAATAGGCATTAGCAAGGTTTTCAATATGCAAATGCTATTTTTTACCAGGCCAAATACTTTATCAAATGGAATTAAATGTCTCAAAGGAAGCAGACTTCTCTTATCTCTCTATCTGGTAGCAAACATAACTGTTTCCATATGTGTGAAACAGTCTCTTCATTTATTGCACTACACTACTGATAATAAATAGACTAATTTTCTTTGGATTTTGTTTTTAAGGATGAAATTTCTCATATTCTATATTTAGATACAGATTAAAACTCATTTAAAGTATTTGTGTTACAGTACAAAAAGGGGAGAGAAGGAAAAAAAGGAAAAGGGAAAGAGGTAGACAGGGAAGAAGGATAGTATCAGACATTAGATTCTGTGTTGTTTTCCAGAGAGTCAAAATATGATTTATTCTCAACATGCAATGAACATGATCCTTTCATATTCTTGACACCAGTCTGCAGGGCCAACATTGTGGAGCCTCAGGTTAAGCTGCCACTTGCAAGGCCGACATTGCAGGTGGGAGCATTAGTTCAGCTCTCAGCTGCTTTGTTTCAGATCCAGCTCCCTGCTAATGCATTTGGAAAGGCAGTAAAAGGTTGGCCAAGTGCTTGGGCCCCTGCCACTCAGATGGAGTTCCAGGCTCCTGGCTTCAGCTTGGACCAGCCCCAGCTGTTGGGATCATTTGGGGAAAGAACCAGCAGATGGAAGATGTCTCTCTGCCTCTCCCTCTCTCTCTCTCCCTGTCACTCTGCCTATCAAATAAATAAAATAATCTTTTCTATAACAAAATGTTTTTCATGATATTTTAATCATGAACCAATAACACATTTAAACTAAATACTTTTTTAAAAACTACAGTCAAAGAATTCATAGGTCATACATATTTAATAGCAAAATATCTAGTTGTTTAATAAAATGGTTTTATTTTTATTTATTTGAAAGGCAGAGTTAACAGAGAGAGAGAGGGAGAAATGGAGAAAGAAATCTTCTATCCACTGACTCACTCCCCAAATGGCCACAACAGCCAGGGCTGGGCCAGGCCAAAGCCAGAAACCCAAAGTTTCTTCCATGTCTCCTATGTGGGTGTAGGAACCCATGCACTTGAGCCATCTTCCTCTGTTTCCAATGTGCACAGCAGGGAGCTGGATCAGAAGTGGAGCAGCCGAAACTTGAACTGGTACCCATATGAGATACTGGAGTCTCAGGCAGCAGCTTAACCAGCTACGCCACAACAATGGCCCCAATAATATATAATTTCAAAAAACAAAGAATAAATCATTAGCTAAGTCATTTGATAGCACAGGACACTATATACTTATTTATGCAACACAGCAAGCAGATTTTTATGCTACAAACACACCGAAAAAATATTCAAATCAAACCTAAAATTCAGGGAATGTGTATCCATAAAGTTTTAGTTAATTGAGGCTTAATTTTATAAGAAAAAAGGGTCTTCATGCATCAAATGTTGCTTATAAAATTATATTAATATTTCTAGTATTTTTTTTTTACTTCAGCAAAGGTTTTCTTTGGTAATTCAGAATTCTACTGCTCATTTGTCAAGTTTATGAACAAGATCCGGTAATTTTCTAATCTTAACTATGGATGCCACCCTTCATATGCAATTCATTTGCATTTTATTATATATTTGTTCCAATGAACCAATCTGAGACTTTCTTTATAAATAATTTTAAGCAATTGTTTATTGAAAACCTACCACATTCCCAGCTCCAGAAACGACCAAGGACACCATTGCTGTCTCCAGGGAGTTCACCATTTAGTTTACAGCACTGTGCATCCTCCTTTCATCTTTCAAGGTTTGTGTAGATATTGAATTCATCTGGAAGGGAAACTAAAGCCCTTTGCTTGTGTGTCATTCTCTGGATTCTCCTAAGGGATATCTTGTGATCTGTACATTGACAAGAGTTGTACTTTTCTTTTTCTTACTGCCTTTGCTATGAGTCAAATATTTTGTTTTCTCTTTCAGTCCTTCCAACAAACCTCCTGCAGTGTGATCTATTCAATTGGCTTTCTCTGTGAAATTTTGTGACAGCTTTCTGTCCCTTTCCATTGTTGTTCTTTGTTTGTTTCCTCCCTGCCAGAGGACTTCCCACTTTCCTGGTTCCTTATTCATTTGGGTGACCAATCTTAGCACTTTATTAAAAATTAGATCCTCAACAAGTATAACTCATTAGCTTTCCCTTGAACTTTGTTGTAAACTTCCTATCTTCTCTGCAACATTGTTATTTAGAAATATTATCCTCAAAAAAGACACTGCTTTCCCCAGGAATTGTGTTTACAATGGTGTATTTCAAAGAGATTGACAAAGGAATGCAACATTCAGCAAAGGCTGCTTCTGTAACGTTGATTCCCACAATGACAGCTAATGGATTCTACAAGATCACCATTAACATCAATTCACACATGTGAGGGTTAAATCCAAAGTTTAATTTCTGGTTCCTTTGTATCAAACTGAAATTTCTAAGACACATGAAGTTTTGAAATTTAAAAACAACCTAATTAATAGGAAGGTAAAATAGCTAACTATTCATTGATATGTCTATCATCTTCATCATAAATTATATTCTTACTTAAAACTCAAGTAATTTGCTTCTGCATGTCAGGTGCTATCAAGAAAACTATGATTTATGATCCATAATCTTTTTACATTTTTGGCTAAAAGACTAATATGTATGATTCAGTAAAATTTAATTTTCCAAATGTTCTCAGAAGAACTTATCAGAAACATCCTCTAAATGGATCACCTACTTGTGTTGTGAGGCAGCAATCAAAGCTTATGATCATTTTTGGTGCTCATACCCTCAATTAATAAGCATTCCCTTTTGACAACAGTGTGTGTCTAAAGGGAGAAAAGAGGGAACCACATTGTGGCGTAGTTGATTAAGCCTCCAGCTGCAGTGCCGGCATCCCATATGGGCGCCAGTTCGAGTCCTGGCTGCTCCACGTCTGATCCAGCTCTTGGCTGATAGCCTGGGAAAGCAGTGGAAGATGGCGCAAGTTCTTGGACCCATGCACCCATGTGGGAGACCCAAAAGAAGCTCCTGGCTTCTGGCTTCAGATTGGTCCAGCTCCAGTTGTTGCAGACCCTTGGGGAGTGAACCAGCAGGTGGAAGACCTCCTCTCTATCTGTCCCTCTCTCTTTCAATGACTCTGCCTTTCAAATAAATAAATAAAGGGAGAAAAAAGTCACCTTTCAGCACTTCATTGACTTGGTGTTTTCAGTCTGTTAAATGATTTCAACTTTACAGAGAAAAAACATCAACATTTATTGTGAAAGGTAATCATATGCATTTGATAACAGATACTAACAGCTTCCAACACAATCTCCAGGAATAACTCACCACTCTGAACCATGATTTGGAAAAACATTTCCTGCAGTCTATACAGGGCTTTTTCCTATTACACGACTGGCAATAACTGCACGAGTTGCTGCAGGAATTTAAATTCTTCTGCCACAAACGTTAAGACTGCTGTGAAAAACATACTTTCAGGAACACTGAGTACATTCTATGGCAGCTGCGGGTCCAATGCCAGCATGATCTTAAAGGAAGTCTTCGACATGGTGGAGTGGGCCTGCACCACCATCCCACGCCAACTCCACCCATAAGCCCCACTTCCTCTGTCATCTGAAATAAACATTTTTTAAAAAAGAAGCAGATTGGCTCTTTCAAGGCCACACTAAGTTCTATACAAACATCTTGATGTGCTTATATGCACAACACATATACATTCACACACACACACACATATGCTCATGCACATTTTCTCTTGCTCATTCTCAGAGGAAATTCAGCACACCCTTCTCTAGCTATCCATTATATTTTAATGGTATGTGATTGAAACATAAAATTACCGTTGTATAAAGTCTCTAACAGACATTGTAAGCTTCAGGAGAATGGCCTTGTGATCTATTCGTGCAGATTTACCTCTGCTGACTCTGTCAAAGCATAACATGTGACTTCCAGAATGGAATGTTATTTATAGCAGAATGAAAAGGACTGTGTAATCATCACAGTGCTTGAAGCTATGAATTTTGCACTAAGGAGTAAAGAATTCTTCTCGGTTTCCGGGCATACTGTTTCTTGGTTTACCCTGCACTGGGTCAGCAATTAGCAGAGCCATGGAGTGGTCAGTGAGCCTGAGCCATTCAGTGCTCAACAGCAAGGGGAAGAACCACACTGGAGCCTTCACCTTAGGAGTATCAGCTTCCCAGTCCTATGGTGAGGCTGTAAGCCCACAGGAAGTGCTGGCCCTGTGAGAGCCTTGAGGCACAAATGTAGGAATCACTATGTGGCTCCAGGAATGAGAATTCTCTTCAGAGTAGTATGGCCTGATCCAGTGACTGTTTCCAAATGTACACAAAAGAAGATTCCATGCCAAGGCCAGAAATTGCTCCCTCTCTCTTTTCCATGTTCAACTGGAAGAGCACACAGGTACACACAAGAGGAAGGCTGATGTTTTTAAAAAGGGCCCAGCACTTTCTAGTGGGAACCCAGAACATGAGGTGTGAATCAAAGACAGGTACAGCAGCTTCTAAGTATCCATAATATTCATTGAAAATCCAAAACCTTGTTGAAGCAACCTCCCTTACATTATCCATCACATAGTATCCCTTACATATCATCCATATGCCTCCCTCTGTCTGCCTGTCAGTTTCATTCAGTAGATGTTGGTGAAACACCTATTTACTAGATGGTGCAACAACACCCCAGATGAATAAAATCTATTCTCTGGCTTTGAAAACAGGATACCTCGTTAAGAAATAAAAAGGTGTGAAGAGTCAGCATAATCTAGCATAGCAATGGAAAGATGCATTCATGCTTTGTTTTGTTTTGTTTTTTATGTACTCATGTTTTTACCACCTCTTATAGTACAATGAAGTGAAACTTGACTGCATGGGAAAGACAATAGACTTGCAATAAATTGCAATAAATAAAGACTCCAGTTCTCAGATCCATCACCACTCAATTTTTGATGCATTACTTAGGGGAAATCACCAACGTCTCTTGATTCTGATTCTTTTTTCTCTAAAATGGGAGTGATCACAGCCACCCTTACTCTTCCCAGTGACATCCATGGGATCAAATGAAATGTGTCAACAGAGTCTTTATAAACTGAATGGCTGTGATTGTTCACCTTACAAGTTTACTTGTCTAGGCCACGCAATGCCAACATGAATATTATTTCTGGGTGTATCTGTGAGGATGTTTCCAGAGGAGATGAAGGTTTGAATCTGTGGGCTCAATAAAGCAAGTTCCCATGCCCAGTACCAGTGGACATCATATCTTGTGAGCCTCATTAGATCAAAAAGCAGAGAAAGAAAGAATCGACCTGTTTTTGTTCTGCCTCACTGCTTGGGTTGGACATTGCATCTCATCTTCTACCCTCGGGCTATACCATCAGCCCCAGGGGTTCTCAGGTTTTTCACTGGTGTGTATTACAACACTTGCTTTCCAGAGCACCCAGCTTGCAGATGGCGGATTGAGGGCTTTTCAGCTTACATAATCTGTGACAAAATTCCTCATAATAAATATAGTTAGATAGAGGCCGGCGCCGTGGCTCAACAG
Source organism: Sylvilagus floridanus (assembly GCA_949820135.1). NCBI lineage: Eukaryota > Metazoa > Chordata > Mammalia > Lagomorpha > Leporidae > Sylvilagus > Sylvilagus floridanus. The sequence continues at coordinate 107,163,670 of OX463241.1, forward strand.
GCTAATCCTCCGCCTTGCGGCGCCGGCACACCGGGTTCTAGTCCCAGTCGGGGCACCGGATTCTGTCCCAGTTGCCCCTCTTCCAGGCCAGCCCTCTGCTGTGGCACGGGGTTGCAGTGGAGGATGGCCCAGGTGCTTGGGCCCTGCACCCCATGGGAGACCAGGAAAAGCACCTGGCTCCTGGCTCCTGCCATCAGACGAGCGCGGTGCGCCGGCCAAAGCGCGCCGGCCGCGGCGGCCATTGGAGGGTGACCCAACGGCAAAAGGAAGACCTTTCTCTCTGTCTCTCTCTCTCACTGTCCACTCTGCCTGTAAAAAAAAATAAAAAATAAAAAAATAAATATAGTTAGATAGAAAAATAATTGATAGGCAGATAGATAATAAAGATGAGCTATATGGACATAGACATAGACATAAACATAGACAGACACAGATATTTCCTCTTCATTCTGTTTCTCTGGAGAACCCTGACTGCAACAATAATGATTCACAGATCTAATAGCTGATAAGAGTTAGCATTAAATAGTCTGTGTCAGGTGTTAAATGATTTAAATGTTTTCTTTTTTCATTCTCATGCTATTAATATCTTTTTTTTGTCAAGATAAGGAAATCGCAGCATGAAAGAGCTTAGGCAACATACCTATGATCAAATTCTGACTCCTAAGCCTCGTTCATACTGCTAATGCTCTACCATTCACTAGCTCAACTAGCTCAGTGACTTTAGACATGTCTTTTAACCCCTTGAGCCCCCAGTTTCCTCAATGACTAAATTAAAAGGGTCTCAAGGTGATTTCTTAGATCGAGCAATACTAAATGCTATAATGAATGTAAAAGCTACTTTAAGAGAAAGAAGTCATTAATCACTGTTAGTCATGAATTTATTAAAATGACATGAGCCCCAACTCTTTGCTCAACTTTAAGAATCCCTGCTTTGTCAAGCCATCTTTCACGTTTTTGATAACACATTCAGACACACTGGCAACTGTGCCTTATTCCTGTTTAACATCTTCCTGGGAGCTTTATAATGGTTCTTGAGAAGAATGGATGGAAGAGTGGATCTTCTGTGATAAGCTAGGCCAATTCTAGCCAGAAATATCTCTCTTCTTCTGCTCACTTCTTTACCTTCCTAAACTTTGGGTACAGTAAGTCCTTTTGCCCTTCCTGCAATTATTACAATTGCCCATGGGTTTTCCCTTCACCACAAAATTTTAAGTGCACTGAAATGAACACTGTCGGTCTTGTTTACCATGGGGTCTGCACTCCCTAGCTCATAGCAAGTGATCATTAAATATTTAAGTAACAATGAATGACTGACTGAATAAATTTTCTAAAGCTGGTCTCTTCCAATGACCCAGTGTTGGATCAACCATAAATAGATTTTGCTCCTAAAAATCTTCCTGACTTTGTGTGGCTACTCTGTTTAAAATAAAACACTCAGTGTATTTGAACACAGTATTTCTAAATACCGAAAGACTAGATGTGTATTCATCTTTTAAGATATATTTTTTAATATAAGGAAACAGGCATACACAAACACAAAGTAAATTAAAGATGGTTTCTAAAACACTAATTCAAAGTTGTATTCTAAAGATAAATCCCATTTGGTCCAATCCTATTGAATTATTAGATATCCTAAGAAATATTAAATGAATCTGAAGCAGCAAGGAGAATTAAAAAATTCGGTCTCATTCACTAATTCAGGAAAGCAGAAATAGATGTTCCAGAATATATTCAAAGATTTTAGCTTTTCTGGTTACCCTTGAGAGAAGACTGACTCTGAGTGTACTTCATGTATAAGTATTTTCCAAGCTCTACGCTTTCACAAGAGAAAGCAAAATACCATTAAATGCAGAGATCACTCACCATACAATGGGGTTACTTCATGATAAACCAATTATAAGTTGAAAATATTATAAATAGTAAATGGTCTTATACTTGTGTATCCAAACTAAACCAAACATTCTAGCATTATACTGCATTATCCCTTGATTGGTTACTCTCATGACGGCATGACTAAAAGCTATAGTTCACTGCTTCTGCCCAGCATCATGAGAGGGAATCATATGGTATATCAATAGCCCAGGAAAAAATCAAATTTCAAAGTTTCAGGCTGGGCATTACAGTGCAGTGGGTTAAGTCATTGCACAGGATGCCTGCATCCCATATCGGAGTGCCTGGAATTCAGTCCCCCACTCTGCTTCTGACTTAGCTTCCTGCTGATGTGTCTCTAGCAGCCAGTGATAATCCAAGAACTTGGGTCACCACATCCATTTAGGAGACCAAGATGGAGTTCCATGCTTTTGGCCTTGACCTGCCCCAGCCCCACACAGCTGTTGCAGGCATTGTGGGAGTGAGCTAGAGACTCGAAACACCCTCTCCCTCTCTCTCCACCTTTCACTCTGCCTTTCCATTAAATAAATAAAACTTTTTAAAACAAATCCAAATTTTGGCTTCTACTGGGGACTATTTCTATTTGATTGATACAACCAACTCCTTTGTCTCATTCTCTGTCTACTATATCATTAAGGTCCAACAAAGAAAAAAGAAAGAACGACAAAGTATTCAAAACACAAGGGAATCAGTGCATCTGGTTAGAATTGCTGAGAAGCCCAGCAAGAGTAAGAGGCAAATCCAGAGATTAGAAACAGCAAGAAGTCACAAATACCCCTAGGTTAGAACAAAGAGAAGACAGCATACTGCCAGAGTCTTGGCGTTAGGGTGCTTGATGGAGGCTGGAATCAGTCAGGAGACTCAATCACCACCAAAAAAGACAAGTAGGGTCAGCTCCTTTGTGATGCAGAGGCACAGAGAAAGCCAAGGGACCAACATTCTAGCAAGCAGGCCCAACACTTGACAGTACTCGGTCAGCAGCCTACCTATAGCCTACATCCCCGTACACTTCCCGGGTCACTGAAGCAGTATGTGACCACTTTGAAACCTGATTTCATTGGAGATTAATAAATTGGCAATCAGCTTTAAAATATTTGATTAGCCTCGGCAACTCATGACTAGAGCCTAGGGAGATTACTGACGCCATAAACAAGAGTGTCAAATTGTTAAATCAACTTCAGGAGTCACTGTGTACTTATGTCTCATGTGGGATCTGTCCTTAATGTGTTGTCCAATGTGAAGTAATGCTATAACTAGTACTGAAACAGTATTTTACACTTTGTGTTTCTGTGTGGGTGCAAACTGATGAAATCTTTACTTAGTATATACTGAATCAATCTTCTGTATATAGATAATTAAAAATGAAAAAAATCTTGGTGTTAAATTGGAAATTGCATAGAAAATTAATCAATTTAAAAAATATATATCATGTAGGATCTCTATCCTTAATGTGCTATACATTGTGAATTAATACTATAACTAGTACTCCAACAGTATTTTTCACTTTGTGTCTCTATGTGAGGGCAAACTGTTGAAATCTTTACTTAATATATACTAAACTGATCTTCTGTATATAAAGAGAATTGAAAATGAATCTTGATGTGAATGCAAGGGGAGAGGGAGTGGGAAAGGGGAGGGTTGTGGGTGGGAGGGAAATTATGGGGGGGGAAGCCATTGTAATTTATAAGCTGTATTTTGGAAATTTATATTCTTTAAATAAAAGCGTTATAAAAAAAATTTGATTAGGGCTAGTTTTGTGGAGCAGTGGATTGTGCTGTAGACTGCAATGCCAGCATCCTATTTGAATGCCAGTTGGAATCCTGGCTGCTCCACCTCTGATCCAGCTCCCTGCTAATGTGCCTGGAAGTGTGGTGGAGGTTGGCCTAAGTCCCTGGGACCCTACACCCACACAGGAGACCCAATAGAAGCTCCTGGCTCCTGGCTCCTGGCTCCTGGCTCCTGGCTCCTGGCTCCTAGCTCCTGTCATCAGCTTGGCCCAGCCCTGGGTGTTGTGGCCACCTGGGGAGTGAACCAGCAAATGGAAGACCTCATTTTCTGTTTCTCCTTCTCTCTCTGTAGCTCTTTTATAATAAAAAAAAAATTAAGGGCCGGCGCCGTGGCTCAACAGGCTAATCCTCCGCCTTGCGGCGCCGGCACACTGGTTTCTAGTCCTGGTCGGGGCGCCGGATTCTGTTCCGGTTGCCCCTCTTCCAGGCCAGCCCTCTGCTGTGGCCCGGGGTTGCAGTGGAGGATGGCCCAGGTGCTTGGGCCCTGCACCCCATGGGGAGACCAGGAAAAGCACCTGGCTCCTGGCTCCTGCCATCGGATCAGCGCGGTGCGCCAGCCGCGGCGGCCATTGGAGGGTGAACCAACGGCAAAAGGAAGACCTTTCTCTCTGTCTCTCTCTCTCACTGTCCACTCTGCCTGTAAAAAAAAAAAAAAAAAATTAAAAGATAAAACATTTGATTGTTACTAAGAAACCTTTTCTAAAGCTATTAAATTCTATTACAATCATTTCACATTTAAAGTTTCTATTTCTAAGAGTCACGTTAACCTATGCATTATTGTAACAGACATGTCATTTGAAAAATGAATTCAGTTTTAAGAATTATTCAGAATAATAGGTAAGCGCTAAGGAATGTGGCATTGCCATTTTGCTTCTTTGGAGTAGAAAGCTAAGATCTAAGAAAAGATAAACAACAGATATGCAAAATAAAATTCAAAGGGCTAGGATGCTGCTAAATTTCCTGACAAATTTCTGACATCCAGTAATAATCATTTTGGAAAGCAAAAATGTTTTTCTAAAGCTTGCCTAAAGTCACTGCTGTCAAAAAAATTCTTACGGGAATTGAAATCACTCAATTCTTTAGAAAACACATCTTAGAATATACAATATGCACAAGACCTGCCCAGCTCACATTAAATATTTATTTTGATCGACTGACTCAATCACTCCACCATAAAGCTCTGGTTGCTCATGCCTATATTTCTTTGCCCCATGACCTCATGAGATTGTTCAAGCAAAATCACTGCCAACTGTGGTCATCACTGTTTGGATGGAGTCTTCTCTGCCTATGGCAAATCACAGTACAGAAAACTACTTCTAGAGGGCATGTGAGGCAACCAGAAGTGATTTTAACACTTTGTCCTTTCCCACTATAACCAATACCTCCAACTTCGGGAGCCATTTTCTTTTCAAAACCAGGAAGCTGGCTTAGCCATGCCTAGTCCCAACTCTGCAAACACAGGCTCAGTCTCACAAGGTGTGTGAAATTAGGAGCTCTACACCACTATCTTCCATTAAGGATCATCTGGCAATTCTCAACATTGAGTATCGCCAAGCTACAACTGAGAAAATCAGATTCGTTCTCTTTCTGCCACCCCTGCAGTATTAAATGCATGAATTCTTTTCTGCTTTTTCCACCTTAAGTAAATTAAGTAGTACAGTTGTACCCTACTAACCACAGTTGTGCACTACTGTATTTCTTCCTATGAGGGCACAGTTGAAGAAAAAGAGTCTCATAAATTCAGGACAATCCTTCAACAATACTTGTTTTTCATTCAACAAACTAAGAGGCAGCATTTGCCTCCTTATGCATATTTAACTCATTTCCCTCAAAAAGTTTGGATACTTACATGAGGTCAGGGACAAATTAATTTTGTTCTAAAATGCCTCAAGAATGCAATCTCATTATTTACCATACTTTTATTATTATTTTTTTGACAGGCAGAGTGGACAGTGAAAGAGAGAGAGAGACAGAGAGAAAGGTCTTCCTTTTGCCGTTGGTTCACCCTCCAATGGCCGCCGCAGCCAGTGCTCTGTGGCCGACACACCGCGCTGATCCGATGGCAGGAGCCAGGTGCTTCTCCTGGTATCCCATAGGGTGCAGGGCCCAAGCACTTGGGTCATCCTCCACTGCACTCCCTGGCCACAGCAGAGAGCTGGCCTGAAAGAGGGGCAACTGGGACAGAATCCAGCGCCCTGATGGGGACTAGAACCCAGTGTGCCGGTGCCGCAAGGTGGAGGATTAGCCTATTGAGCCGCGGCACCGGCCTATTTACCATACTTTTAAACAGAATCAAAGATGAGAAATGGACACCCCTGAATGAGAAAGTCATCAATATAATGAATTGTCAGCCTAGAGACATGTTTGAAAATGCCTATCAGTCAAGATGAGGAAAATAAAATGGATTTGGGAAGAAGAATGAAATCTTTTTATGCTACAGATAAATATAGATGTGGCAATCAAAATCTCTATTTCTATTTGATTTGAGAGTAATAACTAAAATTTCAGTAAAACTGCTTCCATTTTCCTACTTTAAAAAAAAGTGAGCTTATTTCATAGTTGCTGCTTGATATCTTAATTGCAATATAAACAATATTAAATTGCTTGAACTAAGTAGTTAGGAAAGTCAAAAATCAGGGTATGAAACAGAAAATCTCAGATCTCATGCTTTTTTATTTTTTATGTTACCTGAAATATCATTGACTGACAATATTTTGCCCCAACCTCTCAGTCAGAAGAGTTTTAAATTACATTGTCATGCATTTTTCTGATTTTAAATGCCAGTTCTTTCTAATAGTTCCTGACTTGGCTAAATATACCATATGTATGACTATGTTTCTATACATATGCAAAACATGTATCTCATATCTGTGCCCAACCTATATAAAGGAAACCTACAAAACAATAATCAATGAACAGTCCAATTTTCAAGTGTGTAAAAGAGTTTAAAGATATTTTATCATAAAAGAGAGATAGAAAAGAAACACATGAAAATATAATTGCTATCATTAGTCATTAAAGAAGTGTCCAAGTGCCAAAATAAATGTGTAAAATTTAAAACTGAAAATAAGAAGTACTGAGCAGGATGTGGAACACCAATAATTTTCAAATTTTGCTAGTTGGAATTCCAACGAATATAGCCTCTTTGGAATTCATTTTCTCAATTGCTTGTAAAGCCAAAATATATAATACGATGTGACACAGAAAGCCCACTTCTGGATATAATAAATGAAATATATGCTCACGTAAAAACATGTATGTGAATATTGACAGAGACTTTATAATAGCAAAAAAGTGGAAGCAATCCAAATGTCAAAATTTTGAATGAATAAATAAATTGTGGTACATCACTGTGGCAGAATACTACTAAGCATTTCCTTAAAAGGGTGAATCTTACTACAAGTAAATTATACTTTAACTTTAACAACAACAACAACAAAAATGGCCATAGGTTTGACCTAACCCATTAGAATAGCTAAAATTAAAAAAACAGTATCAAGTGTTGGTAATGATGTGAAGTATTTGGAACTCTTGCACATTGTGAATGCAGTGTAAAAATTTATTCACAATGCTATGTTTTGAATAAGATTTGGCTTGCAAATCCATTTGGATGTTTAAGCCTCAAAGGTCATAAGTAAATGGTACTAAGACGTTGCATTCAGAAGTAAAGTACCTATCTTTGGAGCAGAAACAAAAGGAAATTCAGCTTTTGCATCGTCATGGTCTTTATGAAATTCAAAATCCTAATAGGAAACTAACTCAGTAGTTATTCAACTATTTATATGCATACTGTCACAAAACCTCTAGATATTTTCTTAATATATAAATTTCTATTGTCCTAGGAGAGGAAAATATTTTTAAATTAGTTTTCACTTGTCAAACAGTCTTGGGATATCATAGATACAGCCTTGTAGTAGTAGCACATCTTAGCAAAATGATCTGCTTTTTGAGTGTCTGCCTGCAGGAACTGCTGGTAGCTGTGCTTTGTTTCTCTCACAGCCCTGTTTGTTGCAATAATAACTCTCCCCTCCACTGCTTCTGCAAGTGATCACCTATACGGCTGAAATAACAATGTTTGAAAAGGCCTGATGGAGGGGAGAGCCCACTTTGAAAATTCAGCAGTATATCTAAGTTTTGGTTTAAATAAAAAGCATTTAACCATCAAAATGATTCTTTTCTTCTTATTGAAGTTTCCAACGACACATCGTAGTCTTAAAATGAAATGATTCATAAACAAAATGCCGAAGGAAAGGAGAAAGATGAAGAGGTTCAACTATAAACACTCACAAAATCCAGGAAGGATGAAAAGTAATGGCCAATGACTTTGCATTCTTGGTTCAGGCTTTGCAAACACATAGTTGTAAAACGAAAAATTCTGACTTGGCAATTCAATATTCACCTAAGGAAACATAAAACAATATCTGCACCATTCCCCAAAAATAGGGGAAAAGCAACTTTAAATGAAAATGACTTGACAGATCAAGATCAAGAAACGATGCTTTTGCAATTCTAGAATATTTGAATTATTCATCTTCTCCTTGAAAAGGTGTCAGCTGTAATTAAGATCGCCAGAACTCTTCATGCTAAAATCATAAACGGAGCATTATACCGAGAATAAATACGAAGATACCCTTCAAACAAAAGTCCTTTTTTGTCTTTGCTATTTTTTAAAGCCAGAAAATTCTTTTCCTAAATTAGTCATTCTAATATATTTAACTGTTTAGCTTTGTAATGCAAACTTGGAAGTAATCATAAATAACAAAACAACAGGAAGATAACTGGTAAAGAATAAACTCGATTGCAAACTAATAGCATAAATCTCAAAAACGTCCCTCTTGTAAAATTCAGAAACTGGGCGGTACATCTGTTTGGCTGTGATCAGGCATGACATTTTTTTCCTGGAAAAACAATTATGCAACACATCCAGCAATTTCTTACAGTTCCCCCAAGAACTGAAAACGCCAACGACTCGGAAGTTCACTATGAACAAATTTTAACCCAGGGCCTTGGATAGCCAAAGCGCTCAGGATCAAAAACAATGCAGAGATGCGGGCTTGGCAGGGAGTGGCGGCTCCGCCTCTGGCGCTCCTGCGCAGTGAACCGCAGCTCCAGCCCTGGATGTTGGGAAACCGGTGCTGCGAGGGTGGCAGCGTCTTTGCGGCTTTGCTTTCTCAGGATGCTTCCTGTCTTGCAAAGGGATCTGATAGAAAGCGGAGACCTAAGTGGGCCAGTCCTGACGCTGCGAGACCCAATTTGATTTAATTAATAAATCAACGAATGAAAAAATAAATGAAAATAGATCCTGGGGGCTGAAGAAATGACTTTCCTTAGATCATCCTTATCCATAAGACAAGACACACCGACATAGCTCAAGTTTCTGAGTAAGAAAGGAGAGGAAGGTCACCAATTCTATGATGCAGCGTCAAGTTTTTAAAAGAATAAATAAGTACTCTGTATATGGTATGTGCTATACAGTAGGGGCATTGCTCCATTAATGCATGATACAAAAAAGCATTAAACCTATTAAAAGGATTTATTCTACATGATCATTTAATTATCAACATGTCTCTATATTCAATTATAGTGATATCGTTTCATTAGACACATGCACTGCAATTTTCTAATTAAACCCTCCCAGGTAACCTGATGCTCAGATTTGATTAGCATTTTTAATCTTTCTTTTCCTCCTTGAAAGTAAAACAACCTTGGGATCTTACTTTGTGTTTAACACAAAAATAGTAATCTCCTCCCTATCGCTCCTCTGCATAGACCTTACTCACCACAATTTATGCTGCCTCCGGAGAGCCTTTCACCTTGCACAATTCCACTAAAGAATGCTACAGCGTGGGACTGAACAGAATACTGATTCTCCCTGCATTAGCACAGTTCAGGAATTAGATTTGGGAATCTAACCAGTTTGGAATGTTGTTCGGCAACACAAGCACCTTAATTTTAGACTAGTAATAATATTACTACAATAAACTATATCAAAAGCATCTTGCTGCCTATGTTGTCACCCATCCATAAATATTGAAGCTTACGCAAATTATTTGTGCTGGTTGTCCTATGATTGCCCAGATCACTCCATTCTCTGCCCTTCCTGGTTCTATTTTGTGCCCTAAAAGACTTACAAGGGCTTCATTGCCTGAGCTGTTCTGTCCTTTGGCTTCTGAGGACATCCAGCCAATGGGAGGCACCGACCTGAAATCTTATGTCCAGAATGTCTTCCTTCTCACCGCACTTTCTTTGTGGCCATTACTTGGGCCCCTCCACAGCTTTAGCTTTCGCTGGACTCTGATAACAACTACAGTTCCTTCCTTTGCCCATTCAGGCTTTTGAGTGTTATTAGCTTCTTTAGCCTCTCCCTGAGACTTGGCCACTCCTCATTGATTTGCTCATCCATGCTTTGTAAAGAGTCCCTCTTTGGACTTTTTTCTCAGTATGCCTCTGTTTTGCATTGCAATTGTGAATGGTGAGCCTCATCTGGTGTGCCCCAATAGTCAACAAGATTAATGTTCACAAAAAAGTTTCTTGAGCCTTTTTGTGTCTGAAGCACTAGGCTAAGGGTATAAAGTACAAGGGAAACATAATAGATCTGTGTCTTTAAATATGTGTGTCTGTATGCATACATGCGTGTCTTTCCAAGGAGATAGAACTGTAAACCATAATGCAGTGCAATGAATGTGGTATGTGTGTATGCAGAGCACAATAGATACAGCCAGTTTGTATAGTCTACTTTATTGCTGGAAGTAGAAGGCAGGCAAAAGGGGAATGGAGAACAATCAGGAAATGTTCTTTCTTTGTTCTCAGATAAGAAAAGGAATTTAAGAGGCATGATGATGAGAGACTTGCATCTCAGACATGGAAGATAATGTTTAAAAGTCATGATGACCTGGAGCTACACATCATGTTTCGTGAACAGCTAAGGTAGATAGGACAGCTAAGGTTGGAAATGCTGTGGAGTGGGTAGAGACCATCAGGAAGTATGGTTAAGTGGCTGGAGATCAGCAAGTTTTGAAGCACATTACTGCAACCTATGCAAAAGGGTTCCAGCTATGTGGTTATTTGATTACCTCTAAAAGGTTGACAACAGCAATAGGGTGACCAGCTCAATGAATGTAATAATACAGATAAAAGACCAGAGTCTAGACCACAGCAATGGGCACTGGAGTTGAAAAGCAGGAAGCACACTGAACAAACATTTGAGAGAGAATTAGCAAGATTTTAAGACCTCTAAATATAGGACTAACTATGGTTCCAATGTGAAGTGCCTACTTTAGACCAGTTCATAGACAGTGACATAGTTCATCAATATAGGAAATATTTCGGAAAGAAGGGAGCAGGTTGGGCAAGGATAGATGAGTTTTTTTTGGGAGACAAAGTCTTAGCAGCTGAGGTTACAACATTGGTTTTAAAAACCTAGATGACAAACACTTTGAGAAAAAAGGAAGCAATTGAATTAAAACAATTGAATTAAAAAGTCACACTGGGACAATACGAGGTTATTGAAGTTCATGATGTCTTTTAAATACAAGAAATTTAGAGGCAGGCTTTTGGTGCAATGGTTAAGAAGCCATTTGAGATGCCTGCATGGCTTATTGGAGGGCTAGGGTTCGAGTCCTGGCTCAGCTGTCTGGTCCAGCTTCCTATTAATGCACACTCTGGGTGGAACTCAAGTACTTGAGTCCCTGCCACCCAAGTGGGAGACCTGGATTGAGTTCCAGGCTCCTCACTTGGGCAGGAAACCAATCACTTGAACAATCACCACTGCCTCCCAGGGTATGCATTGGCAAGAAGCTAGAATCAAGAGCCAGAAACCGAACCCAGGCACTCCGATGTGAGATGTTCGTGTCTTAACCACCAAATATCTGCCCTCAACATTATGCTCTTGTTTGTGACATGTCTGTTTCCCCAAATTACTTTGACATATATCCAGAATAACCTACACAGAGTTTGGCACATGGTATGGGTACTTACTAATCTGTTTTTAGTATCATCATAAAGACTTTGGTAAAATACCAAAACTATGACACCACTGCTGTGCTTCAACATTAAATCCCAAAATAATGGGAAATGTGTTATTTTTCTCATAAAATGTATGATCTCAACATTTTAATTATTGTTTTCTCTCCTCCAATTATCATATTAAGAAATATAACTGAATTTGGGGACTAACAACATGCACATTGAACCACACTATATTCTAGTGAAGAATGGTGTGTAGTATACGAACACACACAGTCATATATTCCAATATAATACAACAGATAACTCTGCCTTGAATCTTACATAAAAATATTGAGAACACTACTTCCTAGTTGTTGAAAAGGTGTTATCATTAATGAATTTTAATCTTTCAAGTGATTTCAAACACAAGCTATTCTTTTGTATTCTGTAAGTCAGTTAAGTAGGTCCACATAATGGAATTTTGGTTGCTAAATCAGGCTAATCCTTTATTTCTCTAAGGGGCTCTGCAATGGGAAAATAAGGCTAACCAGGCTAAAAATACCATTGTCTTCTTATCTTTTTCATTAAAACAAAATAAAAACAAAATTATTTTTAACCCTGTTTACTATCAAACTCTCACAATTTTACTTTCCTCTTTCCTTTTTAAAAGAATTTGGACATTCTGTTTTCATGCCCTCCAGAGAGAAGTAAAATCTAGTGAAAAGACATCAGATGTAGTGTTTAAAGATCTAGATTCACCTGAAAAGAGAGAGTAGGAGTAGAAATAGTGGGTACTACCTCATATAAAGCATGATAAGGCCTCTGTAGCAAAACAGGGTGGTGCTGGCCATGATCAGTAGAAAACAGATCCAGAAATATATACACTTGTGCATAGATATTTGAAGATACAGACACAGGGCCTGCACTGTGGTATAGTGGGCTAAGCCTCTTCCTGAAGCACTAATTTCCTCTATGGGCACTAGTTCATGTCCAGGCTGCTCATTTTTGGATCCAGCTTTCAGCCTATGGCCTGCTAAAGCAGTGCAGGATGGATCAAGTGCTTGGGCCCCTGGGCCCGAATGAGAGATCCAGAGAAGGCTCCTGGCTTCTCGCTTCTGATCTGCCTGGCACAAGTCATGGCTGCTTGGGGAGTGAACCAGCAGACCAGCAGATGGAAGACCTTTCTCTCTCTCTCTCTCTCTCTCTCTCTCTCTCTCTCTCTATCTCTCTCTCTTTCTCTCTGTGGCTTTATCTCTCAAACAAAAAAAATAAATAAAATCTATGAAGATAGTCACAGGCAGAGTGGACAGGCAGAGTGGACAGTGAGAGAGAGAGACAGAAAGGTCTTCCTTTTGCCGTTGGTTCACCCTCCAATGGCCACCACAGTCAGCGCACTGCGGCCTGCGCACCACACTGATTGATGGCAGGAGCCAGGTGCTTCTCCTGGTCTCCCATGGGGTGCAGGGCCCAAGCACTTGGGCCATCCTCCACTACACTCCCTGGCCACAGCAGAGAGCTGGCCTGGAAGAGGGGCAACCGGACAGAATCCGGCACCCCGACGGGGACTAGAACTTGGTGTGCTGGCGCCGCAAGGCGGAGGATTAGCCTGTTGAGCCACGGCGCTGGCCACATATAGGAATTTTAATAAATGGTGCTAGGATAACATAATGGCAATATACATTGCCATTAAATAAAAATAAATAAAAATTAAATGCATTTCTGATATCAAAAATCAAGAAAAATTTCAAAGGAATAAGAAATTTTAATTAAAAGAATTATATTGCACAAGTACAGACATCTGTGAATGTCTATAAGGCCTAGAAATGAAAAAAAATTCTTCGATTCAAATTCTAGAAGCAATAATAAAATAATGAATAAATTTTTATATAAAATTTAAATATTAATGTTAATCTCTGTCTTTAATGTGCTGTACATTGCGAATTAATACTATAACTAGTACTCAAACAGTATTTTCACTTTGTGTCTGTATGTGAGGGCAAACTGTTGAAATCTTTATGTAATATGTACTAAACTGATCTTCTGTGTATAAAGAGAATTGAAAATGAATCTTGATGTGAATGAAAGGGGAGAGGGAGCGGGAAAGGGGAGGGTTGCGGGTGGGAGGGAAGTTATGGGGGGGAAGCCATTGTAATCCATAAGCTGTACTTTGGGAATTTATATTCTTTAAATAAAAGCTTTATTTAAAAAATTTAAATATTAATGTTAAATATAACTTCATAAGCAAACTAAAAAAACTAATAACTCTGTTTTTTAAATGAGCTAAAGATGTGACGAGATAGTTTTCAGAAAAGGCACTACAGGAGAAATAAGTAAACATGTATTACTAAAGAGAATGCAAATATTTCAAACCCTTTGGAGGGCAATTAGGCACTAGTTAGCAAAATTACGTAAGTATGTATTTTTCCCTTCCTCTAGGAATCAGTTCCAAAGATAAAATGGTAAATATTAAAAAGTATAAACATGTGACTACTTATTACATAACTTGTAGTGGCAAAAGGCCAAAATAATCTAAATGTCCGTTTTTAATGGATGAATGGAATTAATTCTAAGATTATTGACAGGAAACTCATATAGGAGACAGTCAAAAAGATCAGAAGCAGGAAACTTATAAGATAAATCTTAATATTTCATCATCACAGAGAACAAGGAAGTTATTAAAATCTATTGGGAAAGGATTCATGGACCAATTTGAAATGGTTCCCCTGTACAAAGATGGGTCATCTGGAACACCATTAAGAACAATAGCATCAGTGGATTGAAATGAGTCAAATATCCTAAAAATTCAGGAATTCACAATGATCATTAAAAACCTGAACACCTTTGGAGGATGTTGGAAAACAACTCATTCTGAAAATTGGTAAAAGAAAAGAAAGATTCATCCATATAATTTGTCTTTCCAGTAAAAAAAGTATCTCAAGATATTCAAAAATTGATAAAAATTAATTTCTGTGTAAGTATTCCTGCTAGTAAGTAAAAAGATAATGGAAAAACTGTAATTTTATAATTTTGTCTACCCCTAAGTAGGCCTTGTGTCTAAAATAAAGATCCCCAACAGCAGCTAACCCACAGAATCTCACAATTGGGCTTTAAGCAAGCCATGCTGAAGGTATAGAATACTATCTATGAAATAGTCTTATAAAAAAATGCAACATATCAATGATTATACTTCTTGGTCTAGCTACCAATATAGAAAAAAACTCAGAGAACAGAGGAAAACAATCAAAACTCAAAAATAACTGGAGAGGAAAGTTCATGAGACAATTACTCAGTAGTTTCAACAAGTCAATTCCAAGTAAAATAAACAAATAAAATTGAGACTAATCTATGAAATAAAGACTTACCAATGAAATGTAATGTGAGTTCCCTGTTGGGATCCTGATTCAAATAAGTCATCAAAATAAAACCTAAAAATAAACAAAACACATATGAGAAAAATGGATATTTGATGGTGTTAAGGAATTACCGATTTGTTGTTTTGTTTGTTTTGTTTTGTTTTGTTTTAGGGTGAATACAACACTGTAGCTACCTTAACAAGAGTTCATTACTCTCAGACACATGGACTTTGTATAGACAAAAGTCAAACATTCCATGTATGTTTGTCTGGGATTTGCTTCAAAACAATTCTTGGGGCAGGGGTAGTGAATAAGGAGGTGTAAATGCATGTGAGCTGTTAGCAAGTGCTGAGGTTGAATAATGGGCATATAGGTGCACTGTACCTTTTTCTCTACAAAGTGTGTTTAAAATTATTCATATATATGAGTTTTCTATATACAGACAATGCCAAGGCGGAGACTAAGCTTGTAAGATCAATCCCATACACAATAGCTACAAAAAAAAAAATCAAATACCTTAGAAAAATTTAACCAAGGATGTTAAAGATCTCAAAAATGAGAATTACAAAACATTAAAGAGAGAAACAGAAAAAAACCAAATAATGGAAAAGTCTTCCATGTTCATAGATTGGAAGAATCAATATCACTAAAATCAATATTTTTCCAAAAGCAATTTACAGATTCAAAGTGATACCAATCAAAATACCAAAGACACTATTCTCAAATATATAAAAAATGATGCTGAAATTCATATGGAAATGCAGGAGATCTTGAATAGCTAAAGTAATCTTATACAACAAAAACAAAGCTGGAAGCATCACAATACCAGATTTCAAGACATACTACAGGGCAGTTATAATCAAAACAGCCTGGTACTGGTACAAAAATAGGGGGATAGACTAATGGAACAGAATAGAAATGCCAGAAATCAATCCAAGCATCTACAACCAACTTACATTTGACCAAGGAGCTAAAACCAACTCCTGGAGCAAGGACAGTCTCTTCAACAAACGTACTGGGAAAACTGGATTTCCACATGCAGAAGTACCAAGCAAGACCCCTACCTTACATCTTACACAAAAATCCACTCAAAATGGATTAAAGATCTAAATCTATGACCCAACACCATCAAATTATTAGAGAACATTAGGGAAATCCTGCAAGACATTGGCACAGGCAAAGAATTCTTAGAAAAGACACCAGAAGCACAGACAATCAAAGCCAAAATTAACAAAAGTGATTACATCAAATTAAGAAGTTTCTGTACCGCAAAAGAAACACTAAGGAAAATGAAGAGGCAACTGACAGAATGGGAGAAATCATTTGCAAACTACACAACTGATAAAGGATTAATAACCAGAATATATAAAGAGATCATGAAACTCCTCAACAACAAAATAAACAACCCTGTTAATAGATGGTCAAAGGACTTAAACATTTTTCAAAAGAAGAAATCCAAATGGCCAACAGACACATGAAAAATGGTCAGGATCACTAGCCATCAGGGAAATGCAAATCAAAACCACAATGAGGTTTCACCTCACCCCAGTTAGAATGCCTTTCATCCGGAAATCAACAAACAATGAATGCTGGTGAGGATGTGGGGGAAAAGGTAGCTTAATCCACTGTTGGTGGGAATGTAAACTGGTAAAGCCGCTGTGGAAGACAGTTTGGAGATTCCTCAAAAATCTGATTATAGACCTACAATATGACCCAGACATCCCACTACTGGGAATTTACCCAAGGGAAATGAAATCAGTATACAAAAGAGTTATCTGCACCTCCATGTTTATTGCAGCTCAATTTTCACCATAGCTAAGACATGGAAATAATCTAAATGCCTGTCAACCAAAGACTAGATAAAGAAATTATGGGATATGTACACTATGGAATACTACACAGTGGTAAGAAAATGAAATCCAATCATTTGTAACAAAATGGGTGACCATGAAAACCATCATACTTAATGAAATAAGCCAGTCCCAAAGAGACAAATATCATATGTTCTCCCTGAGCTGTGAGAACTAATAGAGCACCAAAAACAAATCTGTAGAAGTGAAATTGACACTTCAAGAAGGGAGACTTGAGCTGCCCTTGTGTTGAATGTCTAGGAACAGTTTCAGGTTTTTTTTGTTTTTCATTTTTTTTTCATACTATTTATTAAACTCTTAACTAACATAGGATTAATTATATGTATTTAAAGTCAATTGGGGATGGATCTCAGTAAAAAATAAAAATGGGAATAAGAGCAGGTAGAAGTTTGTAACTGTAAAGCTGTATAGTTCTGCATACATTCCTATGGACTTACTTCTTTTTTTTTTTCATTTGACAGGTAGTTATAGACAGTGAGAAAGGTTTTCCTTCCGTTGGTACACCCTCCAAATGGCCGCCATGGCTGGTGCTGTGCTGATCTGAAGCCAGGAGCCAGGTGCTTCTCCCTGGTCTCCCATGCGGGTGCAGTGGCCCAAGCACTTGGGCCATCCTCCACTGCCTTCCTAGGCCACAGCAGAGAGCTGGACTGAAAGAGAAGCAACTGGGACTAGAACTCAGTGCCCATATGGGATGCCGGTGCCGCAGGCAGAGGATTAAGCAAGTGAGCCATGGTGCCGGCCCCAGACTTACTTCTAAGGGTACAGTTTAAAAACTAGTCATGGGACCCCAAATCCCATTAAGCTGGGTGGTGAAAATGCCATCTTAAGTGTTAAAGTGAAAATATAGATAGGATTAAGTATTAAAATGATCATATAAATAGAATCAACTGTCTGGTAATAATAATAGATAGAATTAAAAAGAAGAGGATGTCCCAACATAGAAAATAGTACACACAGCAGAATCATAGAATGATAATCACTTTAACTAACAATCTGGCCTCAGAATCAGCCCTTAAGTCTTCCTGGTCTGGCTGAAAAGTCTGTGAGAGCATTTCAGGCATGGGAAGCCAAAGCACTGTAGCAAAAAGATGTTCTACATGAAGGATCTCTGTGAATGAGACCCCAGTGGAAAGAAGTGGCCACCAAAGAAGGTTGTACTTTTCTCTAAAGGGAGGAGAGAACTTCCACTTTGCTTATGGCCTTGTCTAGATACTGACAGTTTGTGGATTCAAAAGGCTTCCATAGCCTGGACAGCTCATGTCAAGAGCCTCGGTTGTGTGGTGGAATAAGAAGGCCATGCCAAGATGGCTGCTGGCAACGGAAACTGCCTGGCAACAGGCTGTGATTGGATGGCTTCGGAAACTGCATGACAATGGAGCCTGACTGGCAACAGGCTATGATTGGTTAAGACATAGACTGCCCCTTAACCAGATTGGCTACCTTGGCTATTTAAGCTGCTGTGGCAACTGAAATAAACACGTCTGCAGGCTGCTCGCCTCTGGCCTGCTTTCACCCAACTCCGGGGATCTTTGTAGCAACTCTGCACCTCTTGCCCCCACCATGCTCCTCCTCTCAGAATGAATCCACAGCAACAAGGGTAGTCACTTTGTCATGCATAACAGTGTTCATTGTTAAATTAACAACAGGAGTCACAGTGTGCTAACTCCCCATGTAGGATCTCTGTCTTCAATTAGTTGTATTATGAGAGTTAACTGTTAAACTAGTTTTCAAACAGTTTGTGTGTGTGTGTATTGACAATTATTGAAATATTTACTAATTATAGAGTTGGTCTTATCTGTACAAAGGTAATTGAAAATGAATCTTAATGGATAGTGGGACTGGGAAGGTGAGAGGAAGGAGGAGGAGGAGTGGGAGTGTGAGTAGGAGGGCAGATATGGTGGGAAGAATAACTATATTCCTATAGTTGTACTTATAAAATGTGTATTCCTTCAAAAATAAATAAATATTTAAAAAAACGAATTTTAAAACACATGTAAAACCTTGGAACCACTACTTGTTAACAGTTTAATACTAAGCAAGTCACTTACATATTTTAAGCCTTCACATTCTTATATGTAAAGAGAGATACAATTAAAAATTATTTTGTTTGGTTTGTCAACTCTATTTTTGGACCTTGATAATAGTTAACCAAATAGAGGAAAGTGTTTAGAAACAGACAAGATCCTCTTTTAAATATCTGTCATTAGTCTGTAACATCAGGCAAGTACTCAACTTCTCTGAGCCTAATATTATTTCATGTAAAATAGAATAATAATATCAACATTATACCATTTATTGTTATGAGTACTATATAAAGACAGCACTGTACAAATATCACTCTCTGCTTTAAAGCCATTTTGGTTCTAAGTTGGAAATAATTACTCTCATGATAAGTTTACTTTGATTATTAGTATAATAAAAAATCTTATGTGATTATCATTATAATATGAAATAATCTTCCTTGAGGCATTTAAATATTTTTAACAAGATTCTGACCCCCTTGAGAATGGATCATTCATATCCTCCACCTCATGGAAAGTATATAGCACATAGTCCAGATCAATAAATTTGGATAAATTAAATGTCTTAAATAGACTAGATGCTACATCCACAAACTGATTATTCCCTGGAAACTACTGACATTGAATTCTGTTACTCTGATTACGTAAATACTAAAAAATGCACAACAGCTTTCCAGGAAATTCTCAGATTGTTTCCTAATCAAACCATATACATGATAAGTGAGAAGCAGAGCAGGATTTGCAGCCTGAGTTGATAAGCAGAGTTCATTGGATGATTTAATGGCATGAGATAAGCTATGTGATAATGGTTAGCTAGAGGCTTGTCAATTCCAGATGCAATAGCAAGAATATGTCCTACTTTCTTCAGAAGAAAATTGTTTTAAGAAGACACTACTTGAGGCAATAAACAAACAAGTCTCAACTGTGGTTAAAAATGTTCCTACTTGGGCCGGCGCCGTGGCTCAACAGGCTAATCCTCCGCCTTGCGGCGCCGGCACACCGGGTTCTAGTCCCGGCCGGGGTGCCAGATTCTGTCCCGGTTGCCCCTCTTCCAGGCCAGCCCTCTGCTGTGGCCCGGGAGTGCAGTGGAGGATGGCCCAAGTGCTTGGGCCCTGCACCCCATGGGAGACCAGGAAAAAGCACCTAGCACCTGGCTCCTGCCATCGGATGAGCGCGGTACGCCTGCCGCAGCGCGCCGACCGCGGCAGCCATTGGAGGGTGAACCAACGGCAAAGGAAGACCTTTCTGTCTGTCTCTCTCTCTCTCTGTCCACTCTGCCTGTCAAAAATTAAAAAAAAAAAAAAAATGTTCCTACTTGGAAGTAGGAACTCAACTCCAGCATTCTGGCAATTTAGTGACAGCACAGTTTGTACTTCTGAGAATTGTATGGCCCTTTTCTCATATAACCAGGGCAGGGGAAAGCCAAAACCAGTTCAATTAAGGTGGCTAAATGTGACCATCTATTATCTGAAGTTCAGTGGGACAGCTTAGCTGTGGCCTGTAGCATTTAGCTGTATACTCTTCCCAAAATATTCCCTAATGCTACCCTAATACTATTAAATGAACAAGTCACTGTATTAAAACTTACTGCTTAGTGCTCTCTCTTAACATTAACAAATACTAGAGTGTAGTGCAGAGTAAAGGAAGATTTTTCTAAGAAGTTCATGATCTGTAATTGCAAAGTCAAACAAACGTGGGTCTTTGAAATACATGAGTTATGCATGAGGTTATAGAATCTATATTTTTTAAAATATTTTATTTATTCATTTGAAAGTCAGAGTTACACAGAGAGAGAAGGAGAAGCAGAGAGAGAGAGAGAGAGAGAGAGAGAGAGAGGTCTTCCATCAGCTGGTTCACTCCCCAATCGGCCACAACAGCAGGAGCTGCACCGATCCAAAGCCAGGAGCCAGGAGTCAGGAGCCTCTTCTGGATCTCCCACATGGGTGCAGGGGCCCAATTGGGCCATCTTCTACTGCCTTCCCAGGCCATAGAAGAGAGCTGTATCAGAAGTAGAGCAGCCAGGACTCGAACTGGTGCCCATATGGGATGCCGGCACTGTAGACGGCAGCTTTTACTCACTACACCACAGCACCGGCCCCAGAACCTATATTCTTAAGACAATAAAATTAAATCAAACTTAGTTTATACCTTTACAAGGAAGACATTTGAAAGATCGTTACAACGTCATTATTTCACCATAGATGGAGGTCTTCATATTTTACAACACTAGAACCACACTGAAACTCTACAGTGTCTGCTGGATTTTGTATTTAAAACACATTTGATGCCATTACTCATAATTTCACCAACACTTTAAATTTATATCAAATATTTTATACATTTAATTATGGGGATTTTATTTTACCTCCTAGAAAAGTTTATTCTAAAAGATAAAGCTATAGAGAAATTGCAATACATTCCATAGAATTTTCTTCAATTTACATTATTGCAATATGAAGTAAGTCAAAATATGCTGACATTATATAACTGAATTTAAATTAATTTTATAGCCTTAAATGGAAAAAAAAGAGTGGAGACTAAATCTGTAAGAGAATAAAACAAAACCCTGTTGTGGTCCTAATGTTGCCATAATCGGGAGAGCTCCCTGGAAGTTGTTTAAGAAAGAATCTGAGCAGGTGGCCACATATGCTTAGAAGGGCTGCATTCGCTACAACACACTAGAATTTAACTCTACTTTAAAAAATCTTTTAAAGTCATAAAAAGTTTCTTGATCCATGAAATAAAATCATAATTCCCACTACACATAATACAGAACTTCTTTGTGACCATCTACCTAATAGTTAAGACATCTGCATCCACTGTCAGAGTATCTGGGTTGGTTTCCCTCTCTGGCTCCTGAATCCATCTTTCTGCTAATTCTGATCCTCAGAGTAGCAGTGAAGGCTCAAGTTATTGGGCTTCTGCCATCCATGTGGGAAACCTAAATTGAGTGCCAGGAATCCCAGGCATCGCAGGGATTTGTACAGTGAACCGGCAAATGGAAGTTATCTTTCCCTATGTGTGTGTGTGTCTCGGCCTCTGCCTCTCAGACAAATAAATAGATAAAATTTTAATGACCTAATGTATAGGGAAAGGGAAGGAGCTTAGAAAAAGCAAAGGAGCAAAAAAATTACAAAAATGGAAGTGGTAACCCAAATGACAATCATTACCTGCTCATAGCCACAGATATAAAAATAATTTCATACTCAGCATATTGCAGGGTATTTAGCACATAATAAGTGTTTACTATTTTTCAGTTGAAAGATTAAAAAGTATCAGACAGATATTTTGTCAAATATATTAGCTTTAACAAATTAAGCACAAAATGATCCTGGATCATCTTAAGCTGCAATATAAGGAAATACAGTACCCAAGGAAAAAAAGTAAACACAATGATGAGTGCATGTCAAAGGAATACAGGAGCCAACTTACGGAGCCGAAGTTGGAACAATCTGAGCAGCAATGTAAATGGAATATCATTGGATTATAACGCAAAGAGAAGACTCATTCCATAATGGAAAATGAATAACTAAATAGATAAATATTTAAATAAATGGAAGAGCATAAACAAATGTCTTGTGCAGAAGAATTCCAAGTAATATATATGGGTACTCCTTCCTTGAGGAGAAGGAGCATAATACCTCATTTCTCAAGTGTGGGCTGTGTGTATAGTGAGTTCTTTCCAAAGAATATAGAAAACATGTTTTTTAAAAACAAAATGAGTATGCTTGCAGGGGAGAAACCTGTCAAACACTCACTTAGATAAGTGATCAAAATAGACATCAACAATGATAGATCACACTGAGAGTATATACCTTCAGTATAATGTGACAAGTGTGACACTTCACGTCTTAGGTCTTCTTTCCAAAAGCCAACAATTCTAGTCTAATCATGAGAAAAATATAAGACATATTCTAAGCAAGTGACACTAGACAAAGTATCTAAATACTACTCATTGGAACTGTCAAGAACATCGAACACAAAGAAAATCTCAGTAACACAGTCAAGAGGAGCACAAACAACAAGATGACAAAATGTGATGTGGTACCAGGATGCAGTCCTGGAACAGAAAGACACAATGTGAAAACTAAGGACACTTGAATTACATAGGGACTGCAGTCAATAATAATTTATCAGTATTGTTTTCACAGTTGAAACAAATGCACCACACATAGGCAAGATGCTGATAAGAAGGAAAGCTGGATGTGAACGGGGATGTGTAGAAAATATACATACATACATATACACATATGAGATTTCTCTATACAATATTAACTTTTTGTGTACATTTAAAGCTTTAATTGAAAAAAGAACTTTTGAAATTCTACCAAACATGCTTCTTTTTCTCTTAGAAGATGATATAAGGAACAACATGTCCTCTCCTGGGAGAGACTATCCCAACATCCTCCTGCCCATTGAATCCCCCAGACACTTCACTAATAAAGTAACTTCCTGAAAAGTGGGATTCATCTCAAACCCTCAGGTTGACTATACCTTACTAAGGTATAAAACATGCTTTACCCCTTCCTGTTCAATATATATAATCAGCATAACTTCCTCAAAATAGTGGACTATGATAGGTTTTTCTGTCAGCATCCAGGACATGATGACTTCTGTGGATTGTGTTGTTAGAGAGCAAGACAGTTGACATAGTCCTGCAAAGTTGTGAAGGTGTAACATTGGCTCTACACTCTATTAGTCCTTACAAACACAATAAAGGAAAAAAAGCATTGACCAGGTCAATACTGTTTACAAAGTCGTGCTTAAGAGTGATGTTAATTTTCCCCCATACAGATACTCTATCTTGAGCAATAACTATAGACTTTACATCTGATAAAATTTATAATAATCCACATTGCCAACCAGATAAGTGAAAGAGGGAATTGTTGGTATCTCCAGCTCTCAATCAAGTATTCTGTGATGGCATTAATACCTGAAAATGCTCCATATAGATGCTGGCATTGCCCACAGTCACACTTGGGCACAGAAGGGTTTAACCAGATATTTTTATTTTAACTAAATCCAGAATCTTCAGTAACTGTACTCATACCAACATATTTGGCCTGACCCTTCTGGTATGGTTTCTATTCTCCTTAATATAACACACTTAGGATCCATTTCCAAATATATTCCCCAGGTTAGGGTTAATATACAAGTATATCATCAAAATTTGAAATTTTCTTTCTTGTAGTTCACACTCTGTACCTGACCCACTAAAGCCCAATGGCATGACAAGACCTATTCCAAGCTCCACCTTTGAAGGTGTTTTCCCCAGGACCAATCCATTGTCAATGCTATTTCTGCTGGCATCCAGTCAGGAAACAGAAACCATACAGCAAATAGAGCAGGGAAATCTTTAATGTAAGTAATTGCTAATTAATACTACAAAAAGATGGGGGAAAATTTTATCAGGGGTGTGGAAGTAGCAATGCAGATAGCCATAGGATCAAACAGCTGAAAAATGGCAGAGAAATTTGCCAGTGGTCAGATGCTTCAGCTGGTCTACAGAAATAGGACATTTAGTTCTGAAAAAACTTGCCTGAAAGTTCAGGGAAACCAGAGGACTGATAATCCTTTTAAGAATGTGAACTTTATAAACAGTAAGACAGAGATCTGGACCTAAACAAAGATTGGGCAGGTATTATGTTGTGCTGGTTGGGTTCTCTGGCATGCAGACACTAAGACTGGCTTACATGTGCACAGTTTTAGGAGGAAAATCTATACACAAGGGAAAAAATGGGGTGCTGGCATTATGCTACAGTATATTAAACTTCTGCTTGCAACACTGGCATCCCATAGCAGAGTGCCAGTTCAAGTGCCAGCTGCTCCATTTCCACTCCAGCTGCCTACCAATGCACCTGGGAGGGAAGTAGATGATAGCCCAAATACTTGGGCCTCTACCACCCTTGTGGAAGACCCACATGGAGTTTCAGGCTCCTCGTTTTGGCCTGGCCCAGTCCAGGCCAATGTGGGCGTTTGGGGAGTGAACCAGCAAATGGAAGTGCTCTCTCACTCTCTCTCTCTCTTTCTCTCTTTCTGTTCCAAATAACTGAACGAATAAATAAATCTTAAAAGAAAAGAAAAATGAAGCGGGTAGGCAGAGAAAGTCTTCAGGCCATGATGCACGTCTGTCACGTATGATATGAAAGGAGGTTTGGTAGGAAAATTCTCAGACACAGCTCTGTGAAAGTCCTAGCTGTCCCAATCTTCTTCTAGCTGGAAGGGGCCCTCGCAATCCTGATTTGGTGAGCCTTTTTATCATCACCACGCTCAGTCTTCAGCAGAGAGTTGCCTTGAAAGTGCACAATTCAATTCAAAAGCTGCGAAGGACTCTGAAAAACACTTGCAGCTGGGGATTTTTCAGCTCACTGCATTCTGCACAGTGGCTTCTCTGGTGACCAGCATCTGAGCAGAGATCTCCTCCACGGCCCAAGGAGGTGAGGCCAAGCTGCTCACAATGAGATAAGTATGATGAGACAATGGATAGATTGTTCACTGTCCTGAGACATGTAGAGAGGCAAGAGATGCATCCTGGGTACAAAATTTAAAGTGGTGCTTACTCTCAGGTGCTGATTTTGCATTTGTGTGTGCGTGAGGTGAACACGTACTTAAAGTTTCCACTCTTGGTACCTTGCTTGCCTTCCCCTAGTCTCAGCTCTTCCCATACATACTATTCAGATGCTACAATTAACTTTATTATATTTGCTTTTTCAGTCTTCTTTCCGTATGTCAGTCCATCATAATTTTTTTATGTATTTCAAGGCATGCCTCACCTGTGAACACTTCGGCTTTTATTTGATTAACTAGAGTTCAAAATTCTTATGCTTGCATTGTTGATATAAGATTATGTACAGTAGAAATGTATGAATCATGAGTGGATAGAACTGTATAACAAAAACTCCCATCAGAATACACAAGAATTCTCCAGAAAGTTCCCTCATGCCCCTTCCCAGTCAATTTTCAGCCCCTCTTCTAAGTTTCTTTTTACCAAAGATTCTTTTTGCCTCTTCTAGAAACTCAAATAATGGAATCACATAGCATAACTAAGATGTGTAGAGGAAATATGTTCATGTTCTGTACAGTGGGGGCTTTTTGAACGAAGTGTCTGAAACTTGGCACCTGACTTAAGAGTAAGTCATTCAGAGGGTTAAGAATTAGTCTTTGAGAGCTACTTTCTGCCTGTGTAGCTAGAAAGACTGGCACAATTCCAAATGTATGTGTCAGCATTTCAAGAGGGATGAAACAAAACCATGGAATCTCTGGATTCCATGCTGTTTTAGCAAACAATTTGGCTGAACTAAAATCCCAAACCTATTTTCCTTTTGATGAGTGGAACTTGACATCTCTATGGTTTTTTTCAATATCCATTGAGTTGCATGGAGTCCACCAGACTGCACAGCTCAAAGAGCAGCCAGAGAGTTGAAAAGCACTTATATGCACAACGTAGGGCTTCATTTCTCAGGCTCTCATCTTTGTGGGATTAAACTCCCCTTGACTTTCTACATGTTGTAGACCATCCAAACTTATCCACTGGTTTTTCAAGCCAGTAAAGTTGCACTTTTCAACATATTTCAACCATCCTGCATGATGTTTTCAGGGATCTACACTTGGGCAAGAGACAACAAGGATTGACCGTTTTTCAAATAGTTGTCATTACAGTCTTAAGAATTTGTAACTATCATCTGTAGAAAGTTTGGTACAATATGAATCCTTCTGCCATTCCTGGTTACAAATCCCCTCCAAACTGAGTTTCAAAACTACTCAGAAAAAATATGATACTTGCCAATATACTTTTAATATTACTTATTTGACAGACTGTATTTTCCTAAATGATTGTTATCAATATCTCCCTCATACCACTTATTTCCAAAGTGATTTTAGCACTCTTCTATGTAAATTATCATCAGTGTTCCCATAGAGTACATAGGGCAGAGAGAGTTTCTGCCTGAACCGAGTGGAAGTAATATCACATAGGACTTTAAGATTAGATCATTAAGAAGATACATATCCACATCTTTTCCTCTTCTTCAGATAGTAGATCTGGAAGATGGAGACAGCCCACACCAGCACCCATCACAGATAAGCAAGTAAATGAGCTTTTGAATGATATCAGGTTCCAGCCTTCAAGTCTTCCTCCTGACATGTCTGTAGTGCAGCAGTCAAGCTATCTTCATTGAGCCTGTCCAAATTACTGACCTATAGAATTCATGCTTGTTTTTTTTGCCCCTAAGTTCTGGAGTGATTTGTTACACAAAAATAAATGACATCAAACTCTCAGCTGTTACAGTGATCCAGGCGTGACATATGTTACAGCAATGATGTCCAGTTTTGTTTTGACTAAAACATATGGTTAAACAGATTTTCCCTTTCCTCTCACATAAGCCCCACTCGAAGTTCCAAGTTTAGAAAATTAAGTCAAATTTCCCACTCAAGACGACACTTCTTGAGTCAAAAGTACCCCTTCATTAAGAACTTCTATGCTTAGATATTTTAAGAGATTCTGCAGTGAGTTGAACTTGAAATTCTTTGTCTCCAGGAATCAATAATTTAATTTTTATCTGGAATGTCTTAAGAGATAATATATAGCTTCCTGGAATCTCATATGTGCAAAGTCAACCTTTCATTGTATGAGCCAGCATCACTTGAATTTCAAATAGTACAAATTCAGTGAAGGAAGAATTTATCAAATTCTATCTACCTTTTCCCAATGACAAAATATATATTAGCAAATAACATCTATTTTAAGTAATAATGATTCTTAGTAATGATGGCAAAATGTTTAGTTCTATATCCAGTGGCAAGAAAGCTAAGCTACAGTAACCAAACCTCTTTCCAGAGGAGACAGTTTGAAAATGAATTCAACATGAAGAAGAATTATGTAGATTATATTACATAAGATTCTGAAAAATAAGCCTTCCATGCTATATGTCTTTTGAGGTGTTTGTATTTTCTTCAAAAATCATTGATAAATACAAGCTTTTAAAAGACAAATGTGGTCAAAAACCTATCATAAACAATTGCAGAAGGAAACAGAGAGAGGGAGGTAAAGATAATGGGAATATTAATGTCGGTGTGGTTAAGATCAAAGTCATACATCACTGACAGTAATAGGAATTTGTATATGCATTTGGAGAACAATCTGGCAATGCCTCTCACCAAGAGTAAAAATGTCCATCGCCATGACTCAGTAATCCCACTGCTGGGAATGAATCCTAAGAAATTATATTAAAAGCATAAAAAGCTGTAACTATTAATGTTTTTATTTCATAGTCTTTTTTTAGACTCATAAAAAATGGTAACAATCCAAATGATCAACAATTAGAGTACAATTAAAAACAAACCCATAGGATCTTAAAAAGTTATTAAAAATAATAATTTTAAAGACTATTAACATCACAGAAAATATGCTAGTTTTGTGTTATAACATTGTTATAATAAAATAATACAAATATAAAATGCTGTTATGCCAAGCAAACAAATACGAGTGCAGAAAAAGGAAAAATACATGAAATATATATATGAAAATAAAAATGTGTTAATTTGTAGGTACTGTGAGACTCTTCAGTTAATTCTGCCTTTTTAAATTTTGATACCGTTTAATGTGAAATCTATGCTGATTTGTATAATAACTTACAGACCCTTACTCCTTAAAACATCATTGTTGTTGATTTCTATTTCTGTCATCTCTGAGAACACTAATAAAAAATTACACAAGAACTCAGACACAGCTGCTAAGAGAGCTGTCTAATAAGCAAGAAATGATTTGAACTAAAAGTTTGAGAAACACTTTCCTGCTGAACAGATAACTAGTAACATGACGTATTTTTCTCCTTCTCTTCACCTAAGGTTTGAGTAGACAATCAAAAAGAATGAAAATAATTTCTCCTACAAATCTCTTTCCAAATTTCCCTTGTTTTTTCAGATTTTCAGATTGCTAGTAATGACTAATTATAGTGTCAGCCTTTTATGAGAACATATAAAGAAAGATAAAGACAGAAGAGGCTTGGGTCTACAGTATATGGGACATACAAAGTTAAGCAAATAATTAATAAAAAGAAAACTAAGTAACACCAACTATATAATTTTGTTTGGAATAAGCCTACTGATGATCCTTAAAGCACAGTAGCTCTTAAATTGCAGTAGATTTAAGACCAACTTCAAGTCTAGGGATTTTAAATAAAACTTGCATATTCAAGCACATGTATAAAGATTATACTTGAGTATGTCTAGCTGTGGTCCAAGAAGATTCATTGGTATGAGGTTCCAACCTAATGTTGATGTGGGTGATTCCAAAACCACATCTAGCATTTTATAATTTGGTAAAAAATTTAAATGGATAAGCCTATTCTTCTGAGATAGGCCTATTGTGACTAAAAAAGTACACACACACACACACACACACACACACACACACAGAGCCCCCTATGGACTCCATGACAGTCTTGTTTAGTTTCATTCCTTCACCCCAAATGGAGGAGCTTATGGAAAAGAACCCGTTTTAATAGAAAGATGTCTGATTGGGTATTATGGTTTGCAAAATGTTTTATATGACAGGTTAAACACATGTCAAAATTATCTATAGAAAAAAGTGGTCATGAACTACCCTGATCTTCTGTTTACCCTCAGTTCTCGGATCTGGCTGGACCATAGTGAAGTCAGCAGCAGTGGTGGCAGCACCTGCTCTCTATATCACTTTCCTGTCCCCTCCCATCATGCTTTTCTAACCAAGGTTGAGTCACTTGCTGGCATTGCAAGCTTTTTGTGTTACGTATCTTCAGACAGAAAAAAAGAAAACCTGAGAGTTAAGAATTTAGCTAAAAAATCTAAGCTAAAGAAATCTGTAAGAAAACCTTGCTTATGAAGCACAACTAGCCAACTAACTAGTGGAAGCCTCATGAATTTATGTCTTTCCTGATCTTTTATTCTCTAAGAATCGGGTTTATTGAGTTCATTATATTTTTAATTGATACACAATGAAATAATGTACCAATTGTACATACTTACAGAGTACAATGTGATAGTACAATAATTGTATACAGTGTGTAATGATCAGATTGAGGTAACCAGTATGTCTATAACTTCAAACACTTCTCACTTCTTTGTACTGGAAACATTTAAAAATCCTCTCTATTACATATTCTGAAATATACAACTAAGTGCACTCAATAATACTTACCCCACAGTAGAAGTTTTTCTTCCTATGCAATTTCACCCTGTAACTATTAGTCACCTTTTTTGGCTCCTTCTCCTCTGCATTCTGCCAAACCTCTGGTAACCACTATTCTATTCTCTAATTCTATGAGATCAGCTATTTTAGCTTCTACATAAGGGTAAGAACATGCAATATTCATCTTTCTGTGCCTGATGTATTTTGCCAACATATGTACTCAACTTCATCCATGTCGCCATAACTGACAAGATTTCACTCTCATGGCTGAACAAAATATTCTGTTGTGTATATACACATTTGCTTTATACATTCATCCATTGGTGGCTATCTTGGTTGAGTTCATTTCTGGCTATTGTGAATGGTGCTGCAAGAAGCATAACAGTGCAGATGTCTCCTCAATATATTGATTTCCTTTCCTTTGGAAATACACCCTGTAATGGGATTACTGGATCACATGGCACTTTCATTTCTAGTTCCCTAAGGAAGCCCCATACTGTTTTCCCTGATGGCTATATTCATGGTTCTTTTATGTTGGGAATTTCAGAAATTCTGCCACTGAAAGAAAAATTTTAAAACCAGAAAATACATGAGAGGTTTAGCATTTCACTTTTTGGCCCCCTGGCTTTCTGTACCTGTCAATGTCTACAGCCATGGGACACCCAGTACATGAAGTCCCTGAACAAGAAAGTAGGAAAAATACTCAAGAATGACTGGCAGCAAAAGGATCACTGAAATTGTGATGTGTGTCATATTGACAAAAGAAATAGCCTACATTGGGCCAAAACCTGCCAAAATTAAAAAAAATTAAAAAGAGAAACAACAGTGCACAGAAAAAGGAAGAGTGCTGATTAACAACAGTGGAAGGGGGGAAGGTAGGAAGCATCAATGGAAACAGTGCAAAGTTCTACTACTGGTATAAAAATAATAGGGTGAGCTGGCTTTGTGGTGCAGTGGTCCCAGACACTACGCTTCTGATCCAGCTCCCTGCTAATGTGCCAGGGAAAGAAGCAGAAGATGGCCCAAGTACTTGGACCCCTGCACCTACATGGGAGTGCTAGAAGAAGCTCCTGGCTCCAGGCTTCACCATGGCCCCGCCCTGGCTATTGCAGCCATTTGGGAAATGAACCAGTGGATGGAAAATCTCTGTCTCTCAAATAAGTAAATTTTTATTTTTCTAAAAAAAGACTTATTTATTTATTGGCAAGGCAGAGCTCAGAGAAAGTCATCCACCACTGGTTCACTCTCCAGATGGTGGCAATGGCAAGAGACTGGCCAGGAGACAGGAGCTTCTTCCAGGTTTCCCACATGAGTGCAGAGGCCCAAACACTTGGGTCATCTTCCACTGCTTTTCCAGGCCATAAGCAGAGAGCTGGATCTGAAGAGGAGCAGCCAGGACATGAACTGGTGCCCATATGAGATGGCAGCACCACAGGCAGTAGCCATTAGCCTACTAAGCCACAACGCTGGTCCCATAAATCTTTATTTTTAAAAAGGGGAAAATATAAAACAGACACATATTACAAGAAAATGCTACTAACTAGCATGTCATTGGGAACAATCAGAGAAGAGCAAGGGATGTGAACTCACTCCAGCAGCTTGTTGGGACCTCTCATATTTCCACTGGCACTATTCAATATCCTGTAATAAATGCTGTACAAGAAGCATAACATTAGTTCTAGCAAAAGAAAAAGCTGTATTAAAAGGATATTCTAAATTTTCTGCAGCAAAATCTTGAACAAATGCAAAATTTGGTGTCACCTTATAAGACAATGGAAATCTGGGTGCATCTTAAGAAAACCTAAGAGGAAAACTTTGAGAGAAGAAAAACTTGTGACATTCTTTGCAGATTCTGAGTAAAATAAATTATTCAGAATAGTTGTATCATGCAACTAAGCCAGAGGATTTATATAGTGTTAAAGACATTATCTGCCTGTTTTACTAAAAAGATCAGTATGTCCGATTCTGTTCCAGAAGTGCTAAATATGTGTTGCAGATGATATTTATAATGGCAGTAGAATGTGACATACATTTCTGTAAAAAAAAAATCTTGACATTTAAATTATCATCTTCCACATCTTAAACTGTCACTTAGAGAATTAAAGCTATAGATTAAGGATCAAGAAGAGCAGAGAATTCAAGAGAAGCGCCTTTAAGAATAATTACTTTGGCTGACTGTCAGTGATAGAGTTTAAGGGTCTAATCTCTATGTCTGTGATTTCTGTTTTGGAAATATTTGGAAAGGTGAGACACAGCATGAAAATGGAGTCACCAACAAAGCACTTTCCATCCTGAATTCCTCACAAATATTTATGGCATTCATGTGAATCTCTGGTGTGCCACTGGAGCAAATTATAGATTCCAGTCAAGAAAAATGCTTGAAAAGGTAACTGAATTTTTAACATCAGGGTTTTATCAAACTGCCTCAATTTTTGTTTAATTTCCATAGACTGAGTGCTATGCAGATGTCTGTAATTAGCAAAGTTGTAAAATATTCTGCAAGCCAGTGGGAGGTTAAGTACATGAATGAAAATTCTATGTCCTTCTCCATTCACAAAAACATGGCTATCCTGAAAACACCCACTTGGACTATTGTACTTTCAAGGATATTTGAAACTACAGGTTTGACAACATAGATAAATAAGATCAATATTAGGATAGGCTCTCCTAATTCTAAATATGTTATGATATTTTCCAGGAATGTTTTCATCTTTGGGTTTTTTTTTTTTAACCTAATGGCATTAACTTCTCAAAGGACTAATTTGCTCAAAGCCACCATTTCATGATCAGTGTGACAGAACATTCGGTTAAAAAGAAAAACAGAACTGAGTATGTTCTAAATAAAGAACAAAATAATGATGCATGTCCACAGAGAGTTCAATTTAAAGAGCAGAACAAATGCACCTAAGTCCTACCTGCTGGCTAATGTATATCACATGATTTCAGGAAGGACAGGTGTTGCAGTCTGCAGAACTACATCTATCCTGGCCCAATATGCACTAACAGTGAGCTTGGTCAAGTTACTTCATTTTTTTCATGAGTTCTTCATGAGTAAACTGGGTGTGTATATATATATATATATATATATATATATATATGTGTGTGTGTGTGTGTGTGTGTGTGTGTGTGTGTGTCCCATATATATTTAGCTATAAAGATTGAATGAGCCATTACATATTTAACTCAGGGACTTCCATTTGGCAAACTGTCAATAAACATTAGATGCTAATTTCAACATTTCAGTTAAGTCAACCTAAGGTATTAGTATTTGCAACTCATGTGACCATGGTTTAACTGAGCTTTGGGGGCTGGCACTGTGACATAGTAGGGTAAGCTTCCACCTATGGCTCTGGCATCCCATATGGGTGCTGGTTTGTGTCCTAGTTGCTCCTCCTCCAATCTAGCTCTCTGCTATGGCCTGGGAAAGCAGTGGAAGATGACCCAAGTGTGTGGACCCCTACACTAATGTGGGAGACCCAAAAGAAGCTCCTGGCTCCTTGCTTTGGATTGGCTCAGCTCCGGCCATTGTGGTCATTTATGGAGTGAACCAGCAGATGAAGGAACTCTCTGTGTCTCCCTCTCTCTGTCTGTAACTCTGCCTCTCAAATAAATTAATAAAATTTTAAAAAATAATTGAACTTCAACTTTTAAGCAACAGAGGATTAAAATTGATTTGGGATTTGACTGAGTCAAATTACTAATGCAGCATACACTTTTGGATATATTATTTTAAAACCTAAATTTAGACCTGAGTTGTTCACCTAGTAAGGTCTAATATATCTTCATCCTTCAATAAACATCTTTAGAAGATTGAGTCCTAAAACGGCTTTGTCCCATGGATGTCTGACCCACGATTAACTGTTGACTTGAGAATACTGAGATCAAGTTCCATAATAAGTTAAGCTTGTGAGATTCCTATACTTACTATTCTCACTCATTCTTTTTTGTTTGTAGACATAATATAATATCTTACCTCTCTGATATAATTTTCTGATATCATCCAATGAACATGATGCTAACCTAAATTGGATTTATTAAAAGTAACTGTCTTTTAATATTTATATACCTGTTTAAACAATCGAAGACCATTACCATAAATACATCGACAATTTTAAGTGTTGAATCACCATACTCACCAGCTCAAAATATTGTGAGTTATGTTCATCACTTTTGATTCTCTATAATTTTTTTCTCTGCTTCCTCTGGTCTGTCTTTATTATTTACTCAAGAATAGTTTACAAATACTTTTCTCAGGTATGGAATCTAAATATTAAGAGAAGAGACATGTCCATGATCTTATTGTGAAAACTGAAGTGCCAAGCTACCATCATCATTTGTGGCACTGCTAGTCTTTCCTACACTAACTCTAGAATTTTACCCTGGCTTCCGTTTCATTTTCCAATCAAAAATCATATGCTTCCAGCAAAATACACACACATAGCAATGCAGAATAAAAAGTTTTCTGGGGCCAGCTTTTGGCCTACATGTTAAATCACAAGTTACCATGCCTGCATCCCACATCAAAGTACCAGGGTTTGGTGTCAGCTCCACCTCCTGATTCCAGCCTCCTATTAATACAGACCCTGGGAGGCAGAGGTGATGGTTCAGGTAGAAATGGCAGATGACTCAGACTCTGTCTGTCTCTCCCTTTCTCTCTCTCTCTCTCTCTCTCGTTGCCCCTTAAACAAATAAATATTTTTTTTAAAAAATCACTTATTTGATCCATCACTTGCAGTTAACAGAATTGTATGATTCTTTGTATGTCAGTGATTTATTAACTCTTTATACAATTTGCCCAGAAGATTTCCCTATTAATCAACACTCAGACATAAAAGTACAATCAGAGCACAGATGATAAATTAAGGTAAAAAGATACTTTATGTATGAAAAGATAAAATTTATTGAAGATAAAAGAGCAAAAAATTAAGTTTTCATTGTCTAAGTAGCTTTTATTATTTTTCATCAGGTAAGAAGACTGACTTATTGATTTCAGTTTGATTGGCAGCCAATTTTGCCTCTTGACTCTCAAATACCAAATTGAAATTTATATTTCAGTCTTAAATATTTGAATACTAGGTGTTTAATTCAAAAATTCAATCATTTCTCCTAATTTTCATATTTACTGATTGGTTTTACAAAGCATAGAAAGTGTTATCCAACAAGTTTATTGCAGTTCACAGTAAAGGCTCCTTAGATTCTGTGAAACATATTGCATGTTGCATACCTAGACATCTAGAGATAATATAGCACAAATTGAGAGCTGAGGGGAAAGAATGTTGAAGTTAGAATAAGGACACTATTTCCTCACCTGTGCAGCTACAATTCAAAAGATGCCAAAAGACATAAAGTCTTATCATTATAAAAGAAAGTACTAATAATAAAAAAACGTAGAGATTCAGAGAAAGGAAAGGAGATATATTCATAGAAGGCAAGCAAAATTCATTGGCTAAAGTATTAAAAAACTAGAAATTTATATCACACAATAATGATGAAGTTAGCCACTAGAACAAAAATGCAAACCCTCTTAATTATCACAAGAATTATACAGTAAAAATAAAGCAAACAATTTGGACTATACAAGATTCTTTAAATCAGTGAAAACTAAGTACAATTTCAAAGAACCAGACTGAAATAAAGTCATCTCTCTAATAAAGGAAGTAAAAAGATGGACAAAGGTGGGGTATGTGAGGCTAATGCAGAAGGAAGGCATTAACAGCGAAAGTAGGCTGGGAGAAGCAGAGAAGGAGTACAAGAAGCCAAAGGCAGGAGGAGGGTGGGGTGGAGAGGTTGTAACTTCAGTATCTGGCCTCATTGAAGCCATAATTTAAAACAAATTAGGTCACTATCTAACTTTAAAAAGAAATGCTCATAGTGAAGACTATTTTAAAATCTAAGATTCAACACACCAAGAAACATCAGTGTTCACAGAGCAAAATTTCAAGAGTTAAAACGAAAAACACAAAATCAATAGGAAAATCTTACCCATCTTCTTGGTTCTTGAGAGACCAAGAATAAAAAACATGAAGCAATGATATAGAACACCTAAATGACATAATAAAGTAAGAGTAATCAATGCAGATCAAACATTCTCTGATATAAAAACAACTTAGTTTTACATGGAACCACCTAAAAATGAACATATATTATGGCACTATGAAACTTCAATTAATATCAAAACATTAAAATAATACAGGCAATATTCTCTGCTCCTAATGCAGTAAAACTAGAAATAAAAATAAAAACTAAAATGTTCTTAGAATTGTATCTATTGACTACATTAAATCTGTTCTGCTTATATTAATATCACAATAAAATTTTAATTAAAAAACAGAATTTTAGACCATTTATTGCTAATGTAATTATCAATATTTTATTGATGTTAAATCTACCATTTGTTTCATCTGTTCTTTAATTTACCTCTTACCTCACATTCCTTGGTGATGATATTTAATGATATGAGGATACTTCTAAAAGCTCATGAAAATGCATATTATGAAAAGCTGTTCATGATTTCAAGTTTTTTGCCCTGAATTAGGTCTCTGTCTTATTACTGAATTATATTTTTCTTGTAGTATTTGGTTTATACTATAACTCTTTATTACAACCTACTTTTAAATAATGTATTATTTCATGTATAATGTAAAATCTTTGCAAAGATATTTTTGTTACCCTTTCTAGTTCTTTGTGGTATAGTTGTATGCATTTTGCTTTCAAAATATATTATTACTATCTTTTTAAACAATAAACCTTTTAAAGAAATTTGAAGATACATATTCTTTTTAAAATATTTTTCTAGTTATCTTTTTATTATGGAAAAGATCCTCATCAGGGCCAGCGCTGTGGCTCCCTTGGTTAATCCTCCACCTGCGGCACTGGCATCCCATATGGGCACCAGGTTCTAGTTCCAGTTGCTCCTCTTCCAGTCCAGCTCTCTGCTGTGGCCCAAGAAGGCAGTGAAGGATGGCCCAAGTGCTTGGGCCCTGCACCCGCATGGGAGACCATGAGGAAGAACGTGGCTCCTGGCTTCGGATCAGCATAGCTCCAGCCATAGCGGCCATTTGGGGGGTGAACCAACAGAAGGAAGACTTGTCTCTCTGTCTCTCTCTCTCTCATTGTCTAACTCTATCTGTCAAAGAAAAAAGATCCTCATCTTACCCAAATGTATAGACATTGTTTCTAGCAGCAGTAACAAGAGACAAACTATATTACATGTTCAAATCTTTTCCAATTTTAAAATAATAATGTTTTCTGGCCAGTGCTGTGGCTCAATAGGCTAATCCTCTGCCTGCAGCGCTGGCACCCTGGGTTCTAGTCCCGGTAGGGGCACCGGATTCTGTCCCGGTCGCTCCTTTTCCTGTCCAGCTCTCTGCTGTGGCCCAGGAGTGCAGTGGAGGATGGCCCAAGTCCTTGGGCCCTGCACCTGCATGGGAGACCAGGAGAAGCACCTGGTTCCTGCCATCGTATCAGCGCGGTGCGCCAGCCACAGCACGCTGGCCGAGTTGGCCATTGGGGGGTGAACCAACAGAAAAGGAAATGGAAGACCTTTCTCTCTGTCTCTCTCTCTCTCTCACTGTCCACTCTGCCTGTCAAAAAATAATAATAATGATAATAATAATAATAATAATGGTTTTTAATTCTGAAATACTAAAAAGGAACAGGTCCTGATTTTGCCATACAAGTCCAGAAGCAAAAGTTTTGCTAGCCAGCTTTAGAGGAAACTTAAAATTTAAAATATAATGTTTCTACAGGTTGTTGTCTGGAGCTGTTTCTCCAATCCCATAACTATGTGAAAAGTCAAACCACATTTTTTTTAATATACATGAGAAAAGTGCAATAGATTTCCATAGTCTACATCCTACTACTTATAATCCATTATACACTATGAAAGGGTATGGTCTTGTTAACAAGGTGGCTTTGCACAAGTCATCCTTCTTTCAGATACTTTATTACATCAATTGTAAAAAGAAAATACTTAAGTCATATAGTCATTTTTAAAGATTTATAAATGTTAAAACATTATACAAGCATAAAATCTTTTTAATATTTATTTATTTGAAATGCAGAATTACTAAGAGGCAAAAGCAGAGACAAAGAGAAATCTTCCATCCACTGGTTCACTCCCCATATGGCCACAACTATCAGGGCTGGGCCATACCAAAGCAAGGAGCTTCATCAGGGTCTCTGACATGGGTGTGGAGGCCCAAGGATCTAGGCCATCTTCTGCTGCTTTCCCAGGTGCGTGAACAGAGAGCTGGATCAGAAGTGGAGCAGCCAGGACACAAACTTTTTCCTATATGGAATGTTGGCACTGCATACAGTGACTTGCTACACCACAATGCCGGCCCCACAAGTGTAAAGTCTTATCCTACAATTCTCATTTTCACCACACTTGAGAAGTAACAATTTGACAGCTCCAAAGATTTGAGCAACTTGGTCTATAATGTCCATGTGTGGTTATTTAATTTATTTGAATTAAATCAAATTAAAAATTCAGTTTTTCAACACAAGTTTTATATAAAGTGGCCATTGGCCACATGATGCTATGATATCACACATGAGAATATCCCCATGATTACACACAGCTCTGTTACATTGTGCTGGCGTAGATTATACTGGGGAAATCAACAATTATTTAGAAGTTTATGAGAATTATTTAAGTTTTATTTCAGCAAATTAACAAGGTCTATCTAGTGAGAGTCTCAGATGATTTTTTTTCCCACTTCACTTCCTAATTATAATAAAAGATCATTCCCTCATATAATATAATCCAAATACATTAAGGTGCTAATTGAATATGATGAGTAAGCTGTGCATACTAATTGTCACTAATAAGTTTAATGTTGATTGCTTAAGCCTTTAACAGCTACTCACCTACACAGTGATCCAAGTCAACTTGATGTCCCTCATTCATTAGGAAAATGTGTTTTACTAAGTTGATTTCATTTATGTGAGCCAAGAGGATTTATACCAGGGGTAATCCTTTTAACATTCAAAAGTAGCCCCAATGTGCTCCCAGACAAATTGCTCCTGAACCTGAGGTGTGACTCAATCCCATGCCAGTTTCCAGTGGCTCTTCTTTTGAGAACTGTCTGTCAAAGTCCTTTGCCCATTTCTCAACTAGATTGGATGTTTTCTTGTTCTTGAGTTTGTTAAATTGTTAATATACTTGGGATATTAATCCTTTGTCAGATAGATGGTTTGCAAATTTTTTCCCATTCTGTTGGATGTCTCCTCATTCTATTGATTGTTTCCTTTGCTGTGTAAAAGCTTCTAGTTTGATATAGTTCCATTTGTTTAATTTGATTCTCTTGCATGTGCTTTGAGGGTCTTATCTAAGAAGTCATCCCTAAACAAATGCCTTGGAAAGTTTCCCCTACATTTTCTTCCAGCAACATCATAATCTCAGGCCTTAAATTTAAGTCTTTGATCCATTTTTTGTATATGGTGAGAGGTATGGGTCTAATTTCATTCTTCTACATATAAACATCCAGTTTTGCCTGCACCATTTGTTAAAGAGACTACCCTTATTCCACCTATAGTCTGAGCACTTTTGTCAAAAATCAGTTGGCTGTATGTATGTGGATTGAAAATTTTTAAAGTGCAGAGATAGTACCATTGGGCACAATGACAGTGTGGGAGCCACACACCTGCCTCCTGCTGTGATCCTAGGTAAACCCTGCAGACCCTGTGGCTGCCTAAGGCAGCTCAACCAACTGAGCATGAATGTTCCCACAAATAGAGGGCAACTGTGTCAAAGGCAGATCTAACAACATGGGGCTGACCCTGGCAGGGCAGCTATGCTAAAGAAGGACCTTCTTTGGTTAAGTCAATGAAGATAGAAAGAGACTGAGGCAATCTGATTGGCCTTGCTCCCTCACATCTGGAAAGCCCAGAAACAGCAGCCTCTAACTCCTGCCTCCATGCGGATATCCTAGGTTGTGTGACCCTTACAGGGGTGACTGATCAGCTGGCAAGGAAACATCTGTCTTACTGCTCACCTGCAAATCCACACCCACCCCCTCCTCTGGAGCAGAAGACCAGAGCCGATGAGACTAATGCGCAAGGGCCAGAAGACAGACCCACAATCCAAAGGAGGGAGGCTCCCAAGCCAGTCTGCACAGCTACTGCATACTAGGTCAACATTAGAGGAAAAAACAGATGAGACTGCCAAGGGAGCTGCAATAAGATCTATGACACAGAACAATGAGCACTTACAGGTGCAAATTTTTTTAAAAGCTAGCGTCTTAATTTTAAAATGTAATTAAAGAGTTAGCAAAGGGAAAACACACTGGCAAAGAAAGAGAGGGAAATAATTTTTGTTCTATGAAATCACATGGAGAAACTGTCTCATTAGACAATCAAATAATTTTAAAGAAAATCATGGTTTGAAAATACAGAAAAATAAAGAAAAAAATTTCTAGAAGGACATCATAGAGATGGCAATCAATTAAGCAAATAATAAAATATTTTTGCTGAATTGAAGAAAGAACTGAATTCAGAACACTTCACTATCTGCTTCACTTAGGAAAGTCTAAGGAGAAAAAAGGTCTACATCTAAATATAACCCTGTGAAGTGTCTAGGCTTTAATAATTAAGAGAAAACTATACAACCAGTCCAATATAAAATGTGCCTCTTGAAGTAAAAATCAACACTCTGGCATCAAACTTCTCCTGGCAACCTTAGATGGAAGACATAATCTACAAAAAGCAAAGAACAACTACCAAAAAAGTATGTGCCCGGTAACGCTTGCATATACAGCAAAACAAATGTGTGGCAAGAAATATACCAAAAACAAAAAGGGGAAATGGTTGAACATAAAAAGAATAGACAAAATACATTAAAGAAATTCAAAAGGAAAAAGGGTAGGGGTGTCATCTGGTACAGCAGTTAAGACACTGGGACACGAGCATCTCACATAGCAGTACCTGGATCCACATCTCAGCTCCACTTCCACTTCCAGCTTCCTGCTGACACACCTTCTGGGAGGCAGCACTCGTGGCTCAGTGCTCAGGTAGTTGAGTCCCAGAGTAAGTTCCTGTCTTCTGACTGGCCTGGCCTGGCACCAGTTGATGTAGGCATTTGGGGACTGAATCAGCAAATGGAAGATCAATTTCTCTCTCTCTCTCTCTCTCTCTCTCTCTCTCTCTCTCTCTCTCTCTGCCTTTCAACAAAATATGAAAATAAATAAACAATTTTTTTTTATTTATTGACAGGCAGAGTGGACAGTGAGAGAGAGACCGAGAGAAAGGTCTTCCTTTGCCATTGGTTCACCCTCCAATGGCTGCCGCGGCCAGCACGCTGTGGCCGGCACACCGCGCTGATCCAAAGGCAGGAGCCAGGTGCTTCTCCTGGTCTCCCATGGGTTGCAGGGTCCAAGCACTTGGGCCATCCTCCACTGCACTCCCTGGCCCCAGCAGAGAGCTGGCCTGGAAGAGGGGCAACCGGGACAGAATCCGGCGCTCCGACCAGAACTAGCACCCGGTGTGCCAGCGCCACAAGGTGGAGGATTAGCCTAGTGAACCGCGGCGCTGGCCTATAAACAAAAATTTTAAAACACAAAGGAAAAAATAGGTTGACTTAATAATAGATGCTAAAATGAATTTTAAGGGCAAAATGCTATTTTGCACTTTAAAAAAACACTTTCTGAAGAATACATAATAATATTTTATGCAGTAAAACTTAAAGGAAAATAGATAACTAA
This sequence comes from Sylvilagus floridanus, assembly GCA_949820135.1. Taxonomy (NCBI): domain Eukaryota; kingdom Metazoa; phylum Chordata; class Mammalia; order Lagomorpha; family Leporidae; genus Sylvilagus; species Sylvilagus floridanus. Next base: position 107,205,408 of record OX463241.1, read on the forward strand.
AACTACAAAGATATTTTGAAAAAGTATATGAGAGCTTTTATACATCTCTCTAGTTATCTGACAGGTCACACAGAGAAAACACCATGTACAAATATGCAGGATGGGGCCAGCACTGTGGTATAGCACATAAAGCCAACACCTGCAGTGCTGGCAACTCATATGGATGCCAGTTCTTGTCCCAGCTGCTCCACTTCCAATCCAGCTCCCTGCTAATGATCCTGGGAAAGCAGTGGAAGATGGCACAAGTGCTTGGACCCCTGCACCCATGAGGGAGACCCAGACGAAGCTCCCAGCTCTCAACTTTGGATCGGCCCTGCTCAAGCTGTTGTGACCATTTGAGTGAAACAGTGGGCAAAAGACATGTCTCTCTCTCTCTCTCTCTCTCTCTCTCTCTCTCTCTCTCACTTTCTCTCTGTAGCTCTGCCTTTCAAACAAATAAATATTTTAAAAATATGTGGAATTTGAGTAGCATTATTCCCAATGTTGAGCTAATTTTTTTAACTTTAATTTAATAAATATAAATTTCCAAAGTACAGTTTATGGATTACAATGGCTTTTCCCCCCCACAACTTCCCCCCGACCCGCACCCCTCCCATCTCCTGCTCCCTCTCCCATTCCATTCACATCAAGATTCATTTTCAATTTTCTTTATATACAGAAGATCAATTTAGTATAAATTAAGTAAATATTTCAACAGTTTGCACCCACACAGAACACAAAGTGTAAAAGTACTGTTTCAGTACTAGTTATAGAGTTAATTCACATTGTATAACACATTAAGGACAGAGATCCTATATGAGGAGTAAGTGCACAGTTACTCCTGTTGTTGACTTAGCAAATTCACACTCTTGTTTAAGGAATCAGTAATCACCCTAGGCTCTTGTCATGAGTTGCCAAGCCTATGTAAGCCTTTTGAGTTTGCCAACTCCAATCTTATTTAGACAGGATCATAGTCAGGTGGAAGTTCTCTCCTCCCTTCTGAGAAAGGTGCCTCCGTCTTTGATGGCCCATTCTTTCCACTGGGATCTCACTTGTAGAGATCTTTCATTTAGGTTACTTTTTTTTTTTTGCCAGAGTGTCTTGGCTTTCCATGTCTAAAATGCTCTCATGGGCTCTTCAGCCAGATCTGAATGCCTTAAGGGCTGATTCTCAGACCAGAATGCTGTTTAGGGTATTTGCCATTCTACGAGTCTGATGTGTATCCCACTTCCCGTTTTGGAGCGCTCTCTCCTTCTTAATTCTAGCAGATAGTATTAGCAGACACTAGTCTTGTTTATGTGATCTCTTTGACTCTTAGACCTATCATTATGATCAATTGTGAACCAAAATTGATCACTTGGACTAGTAACATGACATTAGTACATGCCACCTTGATGGGATTGGATTGGAATCCCCTGGCACATTTCAAACTCTACCGTTTGGGGCAAGTCAGATTGAGCATATCCCAAATTGTATATCTTCTCCCTCTCTTATTCCCACTCATATTTTATTCTCAATGAGATAATAAGATTTCTTCCTTAATAACAAGAAATATTGAAAAAAAAGCCTGATCATTTCCAAATCAGGTAGAAAAAATCTTCCATTACTTTAAAAGGAAAAAACAATAAAAAGTTCTATTCCTTGGACATTGTACAATTTTAAAAAATCATCAAAGGAAAAGGTAACCAAAAACAAATTAACCAATCAAAATTGAGACGTGGAATAGGCATTTGACGTACCCATTACAATTCCACCCTGGATACCCACATCCCAAATCAGAGTACCTGGCTTTGCTCCTGGTTCCAGCTTCCAGCTAATGAACACCCTGAGAGACAGCAGGTGATAGCTCACATGATAGTATTCCTGTCACCTTCATGGGAGACCTGGATTAAGTTCTTTGCTCCTAGCTTCAGTCTGGCTCAGCCCCAGCTATTGTGGGCATGTAGGAAGAAAACTAGCATATGGGAGCTCACTCTCTCACAAAAATTAAATTAAGAAAAATTTTATAACATTGAGACATATTCTACTAGATAAGCTGGGTCAGATGAATGAGTTTGAAATCACATACTATTTAGAAACTAACAAAAAAGAATTTCATATCAAAACCTGTGAGAAAATTCTACAATCATAATGATAAGAAAAACATATCATCTCATAAACCTTTATACTTATAGTTGAAAAGCTGAGTATAAACAATCTCAGTATAAAGCTTAAGAAAACAAAAAAGAAAAAGTAACGCAGAAACAATTTAAAACTGATAATATGTGACCCCAAAAGCAAGAAACAGTTTAGGAGTACAACATCTGGAATCTAACCCCAGTTCTGCCAGATATCTAGCTAAATCAGTTGGGCAATATTTTTAATCTCCCGTTTCTTCATTTTCCTCATCTATGAAGTATGAAAGATTTTACACCTAAAACTTAGGGTTATTAAGAGAATTGCTTTATGGCCTAGTATGTTGTCAGTCCTAGAGTAGGTTCCATGTACTGCTGAGAAGAAAGTAAAATCTTTATATGTAGTATGAAAAGTTCTGTAGATATCTGTTAGATCCATTTGGGCTATAATGTCATTTAAATCTACTGTATCCTTGTTGATCTTCTGTCCTGTTGATCTATTTCTGAGAGTGGAGTATTGAAGTCCACCAGAACTATTGTATTGGAGTCTAAGTCTCCCTTTAAGTACCTTAACAAATCTTTTAAATAAACCGGTGCCCTGTAATTAGGTGCATATATAATAATAATCATTATATCTTCTTGTTGAATTGATCCCTTAATTATTATATAGTGCCCCTCTTTGTCTCTCTTAACAGTTTTTATGTTAAAGTTTATTTTGTCTGATATTAAGTTGGCTACACCCTCTCTTTTTTCATTTCTGTTGGCATGGTTTATCTTGTTCCAGCCTTTCATTTTCAGTCTGTATGCATCATTATTGGAAAGATGTGTTTCTTGTAAACAGCAAATAAATGGGTTTTGTTCCTTAACCCAATCAGCCAATCTGTGTCTTTTAACTGGACAGTTCAGACCATTAATGTTCAATATGACTATTGATAAGTAGTTACTTTGCCCTGCCATTTCCCAAAGATATTTCTTTTTTTTTTTTTTTTTTTTTTTTTTTTTTTTTTTTTTTTTTTTTTTACAGGCAGAGTGGACAGTGAGAGAGAGAGAGACAGAGAGAAAGGTCTTCCTTTGCCGTTGGTTCACCCTCCAATGGCCGCCGCGGTCGGCGCGCTGCGGCCGGCGCACCACGCTCGTCCGATGGCAGGAGCCAGGAGCCAGGTGCTTTTCCTGGTCTCCCCATGGGGTGCAGGGCCCAAGCACCTGGGCCATCCTCCACTGCACTCTCGGGCCACAGCAGAGGGCTGGCCTGGGAGAGGGGCAACCGGGACAGAATCGGTGCCCCGACCGGGACTAGAACCCGGTGTGCCAGCGCCGCAAGGCGGAGGATTAGCCTGTTGAGCCACGGCGCCGGCCAAAGATATTTCTAATATATGCTTTGAACTTCCTGTGATCTTTTTCTGTGAGGTTTCCTTCCTTTACCTTCTTTCATATTAATGACCGTGTTTCTGTGTGTAACACATCATTCAGCATCCTTTGCAAGGCTGGACGAGTGGCAACAAATTCTTTCAATTTCTGTTTGCTATGAAAGGTCTTTATTTCCCCTTTATTAACAAATTAGAGTTTTGCAGGATATAATATTCTGGGCTGGCAGTTTTTATCTCTTAGTACCTGGCCTATGTCTCGCCATTCCCTTTTAGCCTGTAGGGTTTCTGATGAGAAGTCTGCTGTGAGTCTAATTGGAGATTTTCTGAAAGTAATCTGACTTTTCTCTCTTGCACATTTTAGAATCTTTTTGTTTCACTGTGGTGAGTTTAATTACAACATGTCATGGTGAAGATTTCTTTTGGTCATGTTTCCTAGGGGTTCTATGAGCTTCCTGTACTAGGATGTCTCTGTCGTTCTCCAAACCCAGGAAGTTCTCTGCTAATATCTCACTAAAAAGGCCTTCTAACCGTTTCTCCCTCTCCATGCCTTCAGGAACTCCTAGAACCCGAATGGTGGCTTTTCTAATAGTATCCTATAGATTCCCAACAATATTTTTTAGATTTCTAATTTCTTCTTCTTTTCTTTGGCTTGACTGTATACTGTGCTCTGTCTTCTAAGGCCAATATTCTCTCTTCTGCTTCACTGACTCTGTTTTTAAGGCTCTCTAATGTGTTTTTCATTTGACCTATTGAGTTCTTCATTTCATTTTGATTTCTCTTCACTATCACACTTTCTTGTTCTACTAGTTTCTGCATTTCATTTTGATTCCTCCTTAAGATTTCATTTTCACGAGAGAGATTTTCTATCCTGTCCAGGAAGGATTTGTAGCTCAAGCATTTGTTTTTGAAAACTTCTAAATGTTATTATAAATTTTTTTGAAATCTGTATCTTGCATTTCTTCCATCTCATCATCTTCATAATCTTGGCTTGGGATGTTTTGTTCATTTGGGGGCATTATAATGTCTTCCTTGTTCTTGTTTCCTCAGTTTCTGTGTTTGTTGCTTGGCATTATGGAGATATTCTTTGGATTCTTCTTCCCTTGCTGTGGTGTTTTTTTTTCTTGTTACACAATGAGTGTATTAAGTGGACTGTCTGCTTTTGATGGAGCCTTAGTGGCTTGAGATGGGTGTGGCCAGAGAGCTCTAGTTCCTCAGGGTTAATGGTATGCCAAAGGTGACACTCCCAGGTTAGGCATGGTAAATCTCTCTCTCTCTCTCTCTCTCTCTCTCAATTTGATTCAGAAGGGACGTAATTCTGCACAGCTGAGTGGAATTGAAGGTAGTCAGCTTCCAATCTCTGGCTCCTGTGGGTATAACATTCGCCTGCTCCTTTCCAAGGACCACATAGGGAATCTGTGCTGCCCTCAATGTGGGCTCAAATTCTCCTGCAGTCTCTCACTGGGTTGCCAAGGTTACTGAACTGTAGCATCTCTGGAGAGTACTCATGTGAACTCATGAGTTCTCTCCCCCACCGTCTCTTTTGTCACAGTCTCAGTTCATTGGCTCCACACATTCACTAGGTCCTAATCTCCTGTTATTTCACCCCTCCAGAGTCAGGTTTTTTTCTGCTTGGCTGTGGGCGGGCACAGCCCTGAGGTCGCACAGCTTTTACGTATGACCAAATTGGCACCTGCTCTTTGTTTTGCTCGCCTTTGAGAGGTGAGCAGGGAGAGAGAAACTCGTGTTCATACTGGTCCCTTTTTTTTTCCTCTCTCCTCTAGTTAGCTTGGTGAACTTTCCTCCACGGGGCTTCAAGCTTCGTTCCCTCTAGGCTCCTCCTTCTGCTTTCCTGCCAGTGTCTTGGGCTATTGAGGTTCAGCTCACCTCATGTTCCAGCGCTGGTGCATAGATTCTGCTGCTGGTGTCCCAAGCTGTGGGCTCCCATGACCTCCACACAGATCCACCGTGAATCACTAGTTCCAGAAGAGTTTCCTCAGCTGTTTCTTCCCAAACTCTTCCTTGAACCTACAGTATCTCCACTTTTATTAAACTGTCTCTTCCCGGACTATTAGTGTGCTCCCTTCCTATTCTGCCATCTGGCCGTTGATCAATTGGTGTTTGTGGAGACAATACAGTGCTTGGCAAATGTGTTGCATACATTGAAATAAATTAAAATAAAGGTAAAAAAATATATAAATTGAGCAAAATCTGGATACTTAAAATAATGTAATAAAATTGACAAATTTGTGACAAATTGTCTAGATCTTTTTATGGGACATAAGGCAGAATGGCATTTTAAGACTTAGGAGAAATAAGAGTACTTGACTGCAAACTATGAGCCTGAGAACCAGTAGCAGCACTGGAAAACCAGATGCCTAGATCTCAGGGACCCAGGAAGCCACAAAACCCCCAGTTCCTGTAAGGGCAGATTTGGGTGCAGCAACAGCCTATCCAGTCCTCCTAGCTGGCTTGTCCAGAGAAACTCCAAGACTCATTCATGGAACAATCTTCCTTCCCATTCGCCAACACCTACCCTACCTTCAGTGAGCAGGCTATTCTGTCTCTCAAGCTGTTCCTATACCTAGAGACAGATGGAAAACCTTGAGTAAATAACTAAGCATCACCTTGACATAAAAGCTTGATAAGGTTACATTAAAAAAAAATCCTTTAAGTCAATTTCATTTGGGAATATAAGCCATGAAATAAAATATTAACAAATTGAATCCAGCAGTATATTTTAAGAATTAGCACACAATGACCAAGCAGGGTTTGTCCAAGGACTAAAAGGATGAGTCAGCATTAGTTTATCCATCAAAATAATTTGACACATTAAAAAATAAAAGAACAAAATTATACCCTGAAAAGATGGTGAAAATAATGAAATTCAGCTGCCATTCCTCCAAAGAAAGAGTTAAGGTAAATGTGAGATAGAAAATTTACCATAAACTACCATGAAAATTATTTACACTATGAAATATTACTAATATATCTACTGGAAGAGGAATTAGATAGAGATGTCTTGTGTAATTTCCAGTATTCAATGTTTTTATTGTCTACTAATGAAAAAGAAAATAGAATTATCTTTACTTATAAATCATATGCTTATATGCATGGAAAATGCAAGAGACTCAATATCAAATCATTGTAACTAAGAGAAGGACAGTTAGTACAAAAATGAAGAGAGAAATCTTGTTTGCTAAAAAAATTATAATATACCTGAAGATAAGCATAATCAAAGTCATCTCCCAACATTTGGTCTAGTGGTTAAGATGATGATTGAGATGCCTGGACCCCGTATCAGAGAGTCTGGGTTTGATGCCCAACTACATTCCTGACTCCAGCTTCCTGTTTGTTAGTGGAAATGTTGGAGGGTAACAGTGATGGCTCAAGTTTATTGTGTTCCTGCCACCCATATTGGAGACCCTAATTGAATTCTTGGCCCTTGATTTCTGTCCCAGGTGGGGTCAGTGGTAGGTATCTGGGCTGTGAACCAGTAGATAGGAGCTCTCTCTGTCTGTCTCTCTCTCCCTCTCCTAGTCTCTCATGTAAACAAATAAATAAATGCATTTCTAAGAATTTAGTGAAAAATCCATAGTTTATAAAGCTATATATGGGATTCAAAAAGAATTTATCGTTTAATTTCATTTTTTACACATGCTTCTTGAAATTCTCTCATATTTCAATATATATTTTCACAATATCATTCCATTTATGTGAATTTTGATAGAATCAATAATTCAGGGAGGAAATACAAAATTCATCTGGATTCAGGCATACACAAGAGCAACCCAAATGTATTTTTAAATCACCAATACATTATTTTGAGCTACTAACCACTATGACAAAATTCCCTATGTACAATATACATTGCTCTATTGATGACTACGTATAGCACTGTTGTTACTGGAACACTTGGTTCTTTAAACATTTGCAGAGTACATCTTTGTCTGGAACTGCCAGACTTCACCAGGATGGGAGGCATTGATATACTTAAGGACTGGCCTGCCATATTGCACGTTGTTCTAACCTTGGATAGAGGCTCAAACCTCTTTTAAAAAATAGTTGCATGCTTTTTTGGCACAAGACAAATAGGTAGTTGAAACTACTAAGTTGAAGACACAGTTCCAAAGAAGGAGCAGAGAAAACTGGTCAAGATACAAAAGATTTTTATTGCAGAAAGGATAGCATAGTAGAGTAAAGTAGGATTTTACCCCACGTGGACAGCAGGCAGAGAGGTCTGAAGCAAGGTTTCAAGCCCGGGGGCCTTGGGCAGTTGTCCTTTTATGCTCCCTACCTGGGGATGGGCTGTGTATTCGCTCAGAGACCCACATTCACCGTGATGAAGTGCTAAAGTGGATGAGCAAAAAGCCCTTTGGCAGGTGTTTATCCGAGTCAACAGTGCACACAGTATGGTCTTATTGGAGCATCTCCTTGTCAGGAACTGTAGAAGTCAGAGTCGAAGCGGCAGACTCTCGGGTCACAGTGCTATCTACCCCCAGGGTCATTTTGTTTGTACCCAAATTTACCAGGTGTGGAGTTAGCCATTTGTGCTCCAATGACTTAGGCTGTCCTAGCAGAAACATGTCCCGTAATTATCTAAAACGTCCTGAAAACTCAAGCTTCATAAAAGAATTCTGAGCATGGTGAGCAAGCATTTACCAGAAAAATGTAAAATCAGCGAAATCCAGTGGAAGGTCATGCTTCTCCTCAGAGCATCACACACTGCCCATCAGGCTTGAGAGAGGCTCTTAGAGCTCCTGACAACCTTTGGCTCCTATCCCAGCACTGCAACAGAATTCTACAAAATGTGAACAGATAAACTCATCCAAGGGTTACTCAGCACAATAGGGTTAAGAAAAACGAATAGGAGAAATGCCTTCTCTTTAAGGCCAACGTGTTGCTTCATGTCAGCAAGATGAGCTAAAATTTCATTCCACTTCATATCAACTCAAGAATAAAGACTCGGAGCCTGATATTTTTAGGTCTGCATTCCTTTTATAGAGAAGATCCTTGGAGGAGCAGAAAACAATTCTTTGTGCAGCATGATAAAAGATGAAGAAAGAGATTGAATTGGTGAGCAAAGTGGGAGGAAAAGACAAAGGAAAGCATGTAGATTTTCTTTGTGTGCAGATCTCGAGAAATAGTTCAGCAGAAGCAAAACATGTTGATAACTCACTCGGAAATACTCAGCTGAACTGCCGGACCAGTGTTTGTTTTTTAAATTTCTATCAAAAGTTCTGATTTCTCATCATAAATAGACTTCATTCACATGATCCACACCCCTGTCTTCTGTAAATACAATTTTAGCAACTACACATAAAAGTGGCTTACTAAACTGCAAAAACCATCTGTTTTAGAAATCAAAGGGAAATAACAGTAAGGGAAAGAAATGAGGCAAAGAAGAAAGTGTAGGCCTTGTTTATAAGGAACAGTGTGGTTACTTGCAGGAAAAGAGTAAAATCACATGAAAATAAAGTAGAAAGAGATGCCAGCCATAGGACCAGCCATAAGGTGTCCAAGAAAAGCTGACCACCAAATTTTATAAGATTGGATTATAATGTAGGAAGCGGTTGCTCAGAATCCAACACAGAAGAATCCTTCAGCCAAAGGATTATCCACCATCCCTAAGCATCTTTTGCTTGTCTTCTTCCCTTGACAAAAGCCAACTGCTCTCTCTGCCTCGGTTCTTCCTATGCCTACAACTGTGCAGTCTGCTCTCTTTGGAGGGCTTCCACTCCTTACCATCAGATTTCTCATCTGATTCTCCACCAACAATATTCTTTGCAGACACCAAGTCCCACCAAAAAATGGCTACAAAATCACCAATCGTCTTTCTGCCTAAGTATTAAGCTTACAAAATTTCCATTGGCTCTGACAAGGCTATCAACTAACTACCCTTGTATCAAATGTCCCTTATTGGTCAAATCAATCTATAAGGGACAATGTTGCATGTTAGAAACAATTAGCCCCATGCACAAGCCACCTTTCAGAAGAGGATTTTGCATGAAGTTTGGTCTGTCCTGTGAGGCATATAAAATATTTATAAAATATCCTCTATCACAAAAGTTCATACCTTGATAATTTCTGTGATTCATAATTCAAACCTTTGCTTAACTTTTAAGGCATAATCTTAGGTTAGGCTTTTATTCTTTTAATATTTTAGTCCAGATCTAGTGAGTTTCTATGTTACAGAGAGTACTAAGTATTGGACAATAAGGGATTCATACACTCTAGCAATAGAAACATAACAAAAAGAAAACCAAAATATTGAAAGAGAAAGGAGGAGTAGAGAAAAAGTACAGGGTGACTGAGAAGACACCACAGGGAGAGTCAGACAGGCCAGGGTTCAGCTTCCCACTTTGGTATTTCCCAGCTGTGGACTTTGGAAAAGTTGCTAAACTTCAAAATCTCTCCTATATAACAAACTTAATAGGCCCTACTACAAAAATTCTCAGTACGTGTCTTTAAAGATCCCTTTTCTCTTTGGATGATCTTTTATTCATTGATATCTGTAGCTTACACCCACTTGTGATCCAACCAGTGAGCGAAGGCCACAACCAGCACCAACTCTTCTTTGCAGGAGGAAGTTCCAGCATTTGATAATTTCTCGTCTCTTCTTGTTGGTCAACAGTTGAAGGATCACTGACAACAAATGCTTAGAGCCAGTCAATAAATAATCAAAACCCATTTGGAGTTGTGACAGGAAAGACAACATTAAGTACTTCATTTTCTCTTCTATATTTCCTGCTCCCTTCAAAGTTACATAAAAAATCACACATTCTAGTTCTGTAGAATGAAATGTGAGCAAAAGTAACACACATCACATTTAAGTTACAGTAGAAAAATACTCAGGTACCTTTCCTTGCTTTGGTGACTAGCAATAACCAGTGGGAAAGGGGCCAGCATCATGGTGCAGCAGGTTAAGCCCCATCTGTGACACAAGCATCCCACATGAACACTGGGGAGTCGCAGCTGCTCTGCTTCCAATCCACCTCTCTGCTAATGTGCCTGGGAAAGCACTGGAAGAAGATCCAAGTCCTTGTGCCCCTGCACCCATGTGGGAAACCTGGATGGAATTCTGGGCTCCTGGCTTTGTCCTGGCCCAGCGCTGGCCATTGTGGCCATTTGGGGGGTGAAGATGGAAGCAGAAGGAAATCTCTCTCTCTCTCTCTCCCTCTTTTCCCCCTCCCTCTCCCTCTCTCCCCTCTCTTTCTCACTCTCTCTCTCTGTAACTCTGCCTTTCAATTAAATAATCTTCAAAATGCAATGTTACCCAAGAATAAGTGGACTTCTGATTAATATAGAGTGGCCTTCAGTACCATGGAAACTTTTTTTCTTTTTTTTTCTTTTATACTAATTTACTGACTTCACTTAAGACATGAGTGTTCAAAGGAATTTCAACACTTTGGTAGCGAAGACAGAGCCAATCATAGAAACACTAGTTAAGTGTGGAACTGCTACACAATCAGAAAAATCAAGAGTGGAGAGTGAAGAAGTTAAAAAGGGGTGAGTGCTGTTGTGTGGCAGGTAAAGCCACCATCTGCAGTGCCAGCATCCCATATGGGCACTGGTTCGGGGCCCACCATGGAAACTTATTGAGCTGATTGAAATAAAGATGCTTTCTGAATTCCAGGAGGCAGAGATTATGATGTTTGAGTCACCTCAACTAGGAATTCCAGTCTGAATTCCCTTTTTTGAGCTGCTGCAATTACAGGGGGTGTAGAGGCTAAACTGCTAATGGCAATGCATCAGTGGAAGGAGGAAGGTAGAAACAGAGAGCCATGGCTTCACCAACTGTCAACTTCACCAAAACCAGAACATTCTTATTCTTGCATCTTCTCTTTTCACCTGAAATAAATGTCTATTATTTAGGTTGCATTTCAGGTTCAGTGTTCCTGTAACAACCAACACGTGCTGAGCATTTCCCTTGTGCTAGTCACTTGCTAAGACACTTCCCACACAATATCTCACATACTACTAATATGTCCCTGTAGGAAGCTTTATTATTATCCATAACCACAACATCAAGAGGCTGAGATGTAGAGATCCCTCATGCTTTGAGGAGAGAGATCACTGAGTTGTGAAGTCAGAAGATAAAGATTTAGCGTCTGGTCCACAAACAGGTCCATCCGTGCAGTCAGGATGACTGAATAGTGTAAGATGTAAAGCACTTGGTACAGATTCATATCCGCAGTAAACACCCACACATTTGCTGTGATCTCGATTGTTTTGGTGAAAGTGGGAATGGAATCAGCCATGCTTGAATTTCCCTGAAGAAATCTATTTCTGCTGCCAGCTGGGCGCAGCAGTGTTTGCTCCACTGAGATGAACAGATACGGTTCCAACTACAGGAACTAAACCTCCAGTCAAGCTGAAACAAACAGCATCCAAGTAGGACTGGAAGTGCCCAGAAATTCTGGACCATCCAGACAGTTGTTGCTTCATGTACTTCTCATATTTCTGTCACTAAGATAAGTAATTTGTGCTGATGATCACTATAATGATGTTGTCATGATCTTAAATGACAGCTAACCATATGGATGTAAGAAGTGTTTCTTATGGAGGACTCCTGGTGTCCTGGGCAATACGTGTGTCGACATCACTTCCAAAGTGCTGACATGTAAAAAGTTAGGTTTTAATTATTTTACTTACTAACTGAAGCCTGCAACTTGTCAAACTTAAGCAATATAAACCCCCTGTCAATAAACAACATGGAAAATACAAACTGGAGAAGAGACGCCAGGCAGTAATCAAGCTAATCAGAATGATTTTTTAAATTTAGAAGTCTATTGCTGGGGCCAGCCCTGTGGTGCAGTGGGTTAGGTCATCATCTGCAGCACCAGCATCCCATGTGGGCACTGGTTCAAGTCCTGGTGCTCCATTTCCAATACAGCTCTCTGCTAATGTGCCTAGGTTAGCAGCAGAAAATGACCCAAGACATAAGCCCCTGCACCCATGTAGAAGACTCAGAAGAGTCTGGCACCTTTCTTCAGCTCAGCCCAGCCCTGGCCATTGTGGCCACTAGAGGAGTGAACCATTGGATGGAAGACTTCTCTCAATATCTCTCCCCTTCTCTCTATATATATCTCTGATTTTCAAATAAATAAATAAAATCTTTAAAAAGAAAAAAGAAGGCCGGCGCCGTGGCTCAACAGGCTAATCCTCCACCTTGCGGCGCCGGCACACTGGGTTCTAGTCCCGGTCGGGGCACCGGATTCTGTCCCGGTTGCCCCTCTTCCAGGCCAGCCCTCTGCTGTGGCCCAGGAGTGCAGTGGAGGATGGCCCAAGTGCTTGGGCCCTGCACCCCATGGGAGACCAGGAAAAAGCACCTAGCACCTGGCTCCTGCCATCGGATGAGCGCGGTGCGCTGGCCGCAGCGCGCCATCCGCGGCAGCCATTGGAGGGTGAACCAACGGCAACGGAAGACCTTTCTCTCTGTCTCTCTCTCTCACTGTCCACTCTGCCTGTCAAAAAAAATTAAAAAAAAAAAAAAGAAAGAAAAAAGAAGTCTATTCCTGCATCAAATGAATCCACAACTTCAATACTCGACAGGGAAATTATTTAAGTGCTCCTATTTCACTTTTTTCATGGACTATTCTGCAATATTTTGGAAGTATCTCATAGGCCAAGAACTTCTGACACTTTCCACTTACACAATTGATATGTCACACTCTACCCGAAGGTTTAACATGAGAAGCTGGTCAAACAGTCAGGAGAGGGCTGGCACTGTGGCATAGTGGGTAAGGCTACCACCTGCAATGCTAGTATCTCATATAGGCACTGGTTTGAGACCCAGCTGCTCCACTTCTGATCCAGTTCTGTGCTATGGCCTGGGAAAGTAGTAGAATATGGCCCAAGTCCTTGGGCCCCTGAACCCACATGGGAGACCCGGAAGAAGCTCCTGGCTCCTGGCTTTGGATCAGCACAGCTCCAGCCAATGCAGGCAATTAGGGAGTGAACCAGCGAATGGAAGACCTCTCTCTCTCTCTCTCTGTGTGTGTGTGTGTGTGTGTGTTTGTAACTCTGCCTTTCAAATAAATAAATAAATCTTTTTAAAAACAGTCAGGAGACTAACAAATGATGCTTGAGTGGCATCTGTCTGACCCTCCCACTATGATCTCTTAAGAAGCTGGTTGTCCTCTAACAAAGTCTTACCATATTACCTCTGAGGATTCATGCCATGCCAAATAAAATTGCCTTTTAAGGATTTATTTATTTGAAAGGCAAAGTTACAGATAGACAGAAGGAAAGACAGAGAGAAAGAAAGAGAGAAGTCTTCCATCCACTGGTTCACTCCCCAAATGGCTGAAATGACCAGGGCTGGCCAAAGCCAGGAGCCAGAGCATCATCTGGTTCTAACACACAGGTGCAAGAGCTCAAGTACTTGGACCATCTTCTGGTGCTTTCCCAGGCACATTAGCAGCAAGCTGGATCAGAAGTAGAGTAGCCAGTACTCAAACCGACACCAATATGAGATGCTGGTATTGCGGGCGGTGGCTTAACCCACTATACCACAATGCCGACTTAAAAATAGTATTTTCTTTTATTTTCCAGTGTAACTGGAAACAGACAACTCATTTTTGTCTAAGTGTTACTCTTTAGAAACAGCAGATAAAATAGCCTACAGGGACCTACAGAGGAGAAAGAATTGTGGTGCTTTAAGGTAAGTTGCCACTTTAAACACCAGCATTCCATAATGGAATGCCAGTTCGCATCTCTGCTACTTGGCTTTCAATCCAGCTTCCTGCTAATATGCTTGGGAAGGTAGCAGATGACAGCTCAAGTATTTGAATTCCTGCCACCCATATGGGATACCCTGATGGAGATCCAGGCTTCAGCCTGGGCCAGCCCTGCTTTTTTGGGCTTTCCAGGAGTGAATCAGTTAATGGAAGATCTCTCTCTCTCCCCTCCCCCAGCCCCTTCTCCCCATATGTGTATCTGTATGTGTGTGTATTTCACCCTGCCTTTCAAAGAAATAAATAACAACATTTTTTAAAGTAAGCCTACAGGGTCCCTGGGGACAATGTGGCACGAAGTAAGGCCAGCAGGTCCTCCTGCCAAACTTACGCTCTCGCTGCTGATGGACATCTTAAGGAAGCAGTCTGCATGTAGGCAGCTATTTTCTTCAGAGCCTCAGAATGGCCCACCAGTCTTGAAATTTAGTTCCTTGTATCAACTAGAAAAGGCAGGGGAAAAAGAAGGTCACAGCAGCATCTTTGGTAACACATTTTATTCTTGAGTATTTCATATGCCTTGTTTTATCTTAGTATATACACCTTTATTCATTTCTTTCCTGACATTATCTAAGAATCCTTTAAGAATGAGTGAGTTATGCCAGAGTTGACCAGGTGACTTAATTATCCTATTAAAAATAATCTCCTAGGGGCCGGCGTGGTGGCACAGCAGGTTAAAGCCCTGGCCTGAAACACTGGCATCCCATATGAGTGCTGGTTCTAGTCCTGGCTGCTCCACTTCCAATCCATCTCTCTGCTATGGCCTGGGAAAGCCGTGGAAACCAGCCCAAGTCCTTGGGCCCCTGCACCGGCATGGGAGACCTGGAAGAAGCTCCTGGCTCTGGCTTCAGATCTGCTCAGCTCCAACCGTTGTGGCCATCCGGGCAGTGAACCAGCAGGTGGAAGACTTCTCTCTCTGTGTCTACCTCTCTCTGTAACTCTGTCTTTCAAATAAATAAAATTTTTTTTAAAAAATATCTTATTTATAAAACAACTCACTGAACACACCTAGAGTATTTTAGGCAAACACATGATGAAAGTCATGTGAAAAGTGGTAAGTAAAGTGAAGCAAGCATTTATTCCTTCTTTCATACATGAACTGGGTATCTGGGTGGCAAATATACGAGATATGATTGTCTTTACATAAGTATTCCTGCTAACAAATGAAAAAAAAATGAATGATGGATTTTAAATATTTATCGTCAATGACTGCTACCACCAATAGCACTGAAAGAGGCACAACCAAGTATGTTGTGTGCACTGATGTAACTGCACAACATAACCTATGAGGTGTTTTGCTAAGAAAGTCAAACCTGAATCTCATCAAACCTTGAGATCCAACTACCAATTTATACAAAAGATAGGAGAAAGGCAAATGTTAATATCATTGGTATGTAATCAGCAAAACTCACACTACAGAAAATTGCAAAGAACTAAAGAACTCATTGCTTTCAGGAAAATGCATTGCAAGGGGCAAAACGAAGTGGGTGGAGATACAGATTGAAAGAGACTGAAGAGATATATCAAACAATTGCAATACAGGGAATTCATTTAGCACCTAACTCAAACAAGCTATAAAGTTACAATAACTTATGAGACAATCAGAGAAATCTAAACACAACAACAGCTTATTTTCCAAGGGTCTTGACTCTGGCAGGCACTCAGAACAACAGCAGCAATCCAAACAGCATTAGGACAGCTGCAAGGAGCAAAAGCGCTCAGCACCTCTGCCATTTTCATTTGAAGGACTAGTCTGCTGAGACAGAGCAGTGGCTGAACAAGTCAGGCAAAGCAACGTTATTACTCACAGAGAGGCAACGACACTCAACAGAAGCCTAGGATCCATGGCCAGCTGGTCCTCCATGGCTGGGGAAAGCGGCTCTGGGCAGATAGAGTTTTGTGTATGCGCGCCCTCATGTTGCACAGCCACAGAAGGACACTGAAAATGCTCTGCATGGGTTTTATGAACCAGCTGATGCTGGAATCTCTGAGTACAAGTGTTTCAGGACATGATATTCTAGGAGGGATGAGGATGCAGCCCCTGCTGTACCAAACAGTTCTCCCGTATCTCCGGGTGTTCATTTCATGCACATTCTATAGCTGTTCTGAGAACTATAAGTAGGAGAGGAAAGAGCAGGATTGTCCAGGTCCTCTAGGGATCTGTCTTCATCGAGTTTTGTTTTTTAAAATGTATTTATTTATTTGAAAGGCAGAGCTACAAAGAGGCAGTGGCAGAGAGAGAGAGAGAGACAGAGACAGAGAGACAGAGAGACAGAGAGAGAGAGAGAGTGAGAGATCTTCCATCCTCTGGTTAACTCCCCAAATGGCCCCGACAGCTGGAGCTGAACTGATCCAAAGCCAGGAGCCAGGAGCTTCTTCCAGGTCTCCCATGTGGGTGCAGGGGCCCAAGGACTTGGGCCATCTTCTACTGCTTTCCCAGACCATAGCAGAGAGCTGGATCGGAAGTGGAGCGGCCAGGACTCGAATCTGCACCTGTATGGAATGCTGGCACTGCACAAAGTGGCTTTACCTGCTACACCACAGCACTGGCCCCTTCACCAAACATTTTGAAACATTTTGTCCAAACAAAATATATATGTCAAGAAAAGCACCTACCTATACAAACAAATGAGGTATTTTTTGTATCAGATCACACTCATAACCAACATCCAAATTAGAAAGAAAGCATTTCTAGTACCCCAAGAGCCCTCATTATTCCTCACCTCACACAAATTTTAAATGTAATTTTTAAATGTTGTAATGGTATGTATTTTTTAAGTATCCATACATTTTGTAGATATAGGGGTCAGCACTATGGTACAGCAGCTTAAGCCAATGTCTGCAGTGCTAGCGTCCAATATGGGTAATGATTTGAATCACCGCTACTCCACTTCTGATCCAGCTCCCAGCTAATAGCCTAGAAAAGCAGCAGAAGATGGCCCACGTACTTTGGCCTCTGCACTCACTTGGGAGACCTAGAAGGAGCTCCCGGCTCCTGGCTTCAGCCTGGCCCAGCCCCAGCCATTGAGGCCATTTGGGGAATGAACCAGATGGTGGAAGATTCCTCTCCCTCCTCCTCTCTTTCTCCCTCCCCCTCCCCCTCTCCTCCTCCCTCTCTTTTTCTCCTTCCTCCCTCTCTCTCTCTCTCTCCTCTCTCTTTCCCTCTCTCTCCAGCTCTGACTTTCAGATAAGTAAAAAAAAAAAAAAACTTTAAAAAAACATTTTAGGGATACATACACAAATACTTTAAAATGCTATGATATCTAGTATTTGCTTCAAAATAACCCAGAACAGAAGAGGAATTTAAAAAGTAAATAAATGAAACAGGACTGGCTATGAGCTGATGATTATGGAAGTTGGGTGATCATTACATGAAAGCTCATTAGAGTCTCCTCTCCATGTCTGTGAGTCTCAAATTTTCCATAGCACTAGACTGAAAACATCTGTCCTTCCCTTTCCATGTTATAACTCAGCCTAAGCCAGTCCAACCACGATGGTGATCTTCAACCTCAGATCAGTTGTCTGAAAACATGATATTGAAACCTTGCCATTTTCCAATGTCAGTCATAAACAAAAGTTCTACCTTGTGTCTACTTCTGCTGTGGCTCTCAGTTAAGTGTTCCTGAGGAGGAATGTTTGCTGTCCAAATTCAATTGCAAAGGATACTTTTGAGACATTTCTTTGTAAAAATCAGGCATGAATTTGAAAATTAAAGAGATGCAGTGCAAAAGGAGGATAGAAGAAGTCTACAGAGATAATAATAATAGTCATTTTCTTTTACTAATGCAAAGGATATATACATTGTATTTGCCTACTCCTGATGAAAAAATAAATTTTCCTTGATGCAGGTAAAGGTGAAGTTCTGTTTTATGTACATGGATGGAAATTTAGATGAGATATGGTAGCAATAAAGAAACAGATTTTCACTAACAAAAATAAATTTAGTTAATAAAAACAACAATTCTCTTGCTTTAATGCTTACCTTACTACTCCTTTTCACACAATAATTTTCAGTATAAAGTTTCACTGGTAATGCTTGCCCTGTGATTCATTGGAGATAAAAATTATAAAGTTAGCATATTTTCCCTGATAATTAATAAATCTATAACTTTGTTATAATTCCATGTTTTAATATTGATAATTTTTATTATAAGTTGGCTATATTTCACCTGTGCCTAAAAGCCTTTCTTTTGGGGCCAATGTTGCAGCTTAGTAGATAAAGCTGCTGCCTACAACACCAGTATCCCATATGGGACCCAGTTTGAATCCTGCTGCTCTGCTTCCAAGCCAGCTCCCTGCTAATAGCCTGGGAAATGCAGTTGAAGGTGGCCCAAGTACTTAGGCCCTTGCACCCATGTGGGAGACCTGGATGAAGCTGCTGGCTCCTGGTTTCAGCCTGGCCCAACCCCGGCTATTGGGGCCACCTAGGGAGTGACCTAGTGGGTGGAAGACCTGTATTTCTCTCTCTCTCTCTTTCTCTCTCTCTCTCTCTCTCTGCCTCTTCCTCTCTCTCTCACTCTCTCTATAACTCTGACTTTCAAATAAATAAATAAAACCTTTTTAAAAAAGCATTTATTTTAAAATCACAAGCCATCAACTGGACACAATGTTAGATATATGTGGTATTTAATAAATGACCTATGCTTCACTGCGCTTGTAATGTATGTACAGAGACACAAAATTACCATGTAAAGAAAAAAATAAATGCACAATTTCATGGCAAGAGCTTTGAAAGAAATAATCAAGGTAAGTGGTAAATAAGTGGTGAATCCATTGACATTTATTCATTTTAAAATATGAATCTGAACTTCTTTTTCTAGTCAAGATGGAGTATCAGGGTCTAGATTTATCCTCCCACTTGGAAAAAAATTTTTTAAAAAACAAAAGATGAGAAACGATGGAATTCAAACACTGGACATCAAGCAATGTAGATCAGTGATTTTTGAGGTAAGGGAAATATGTGTGAGCCATGTTCTTTTCTCAGCTTACTACCCAGAGAGCTTCCAGGCAGTGGCAGAGGGATCAAGACACTCTCCTGCATTCCAATGCCCTCCTGGAGGTCAGTGTTCTTGAGTTGGGAGTTGGGGGAGGCCAGGCAATCGGACTTCACAGGGCAATTAACTTTACAGAGAAAGAGCTCCAAGCACCTGCAGGTGACTGAGTCTTCACCTAGTACCATATCTGAATGAGGCCTGTGGGCTGTACCCAAGGTTCAGGACAGGGGGAAATGTTTTTTAAAAGAGAATAGAAGAAAGAACCTCTTGGCATACCCACTGCTGGAGATGCTAGACATTCTCACCAGCAAGGGTAGAAAATCTAGCAGTACCTCACATATTAAGCACAGTAATCAAAGGCTGTTGTCTTGATTTGGAAGAAAATTAGAACATAAGTTGTATGGCCTCATCCTCCTAAAAAAAAAAAAAATTTAAAGGAAGCATTAGGAGTATCAAACTGTTTCCAGGGAACTTAATTGTGTCCCAGATTAGAACTCAATAGTATTTAAAGACTACAAAAATATCCAACATACAGGGAAAAAATTCACATTCAATAAAATGCATGTCGTGGCATCCAATAAAAATGTGTTATAGGGAGAATAAGAAGCAACACAATATGACCAATTTCAGAAAGCTCCAAAATAACATGAATGATACAATTAATAGTCAAAAACCTAGGGGCCGGTGCTGTGGCTCACTTGGTTAATACTTCACCTGCAGTGCCGGCATCCTATATGGGCGCCAGGTTCTAGTCCCAGTTGCTCCTTTTCCAGTCCAGCTCTCTGCTGTGCTCCAGGAAAGCAGTAGAAGATGGTCCAAGTGCTTGGGCCCCTGAACCCACAGGGAGAAGCACCTGGCTCCTGGCTTCAAATCGGCACAGCTCCAGCAGTAGCGGCCATTTGAGGAGTGAACCAATGGAAGGAAGATCTTTCTCTCTGTCTCTCTCTCTCACTGTCTAACTCTACCTGTCAAATTTAAAAAAAAAAAAAAACCTTAAAACAATTATCACTGTGTTCCATATATCCAAAAAGCTGGAGGAACGACTGATAACATTTAATAGCAACATAGAAGATCTAATGATTGTGCATATCAAATTTCTGAAGATTAAAAATATAATGTCTGAAATGAATGCTACAATAGACAGTATGATAATGTTAAGAAAATGTTGGGCTTCCAAGATGGCAGAATAGGGAGGGAGCTTACTGTTCTAGTATAGGAGAAGATAGTTTTTGAAAAGCGGAGAGAATGCAGTCTCAAGAAAGAATTAGGTAAAATTGGAAGAATGAATATCATCAAGACGTTTATTCTTCTGAAAGCAATTTACAGATTCTATGTGATACCAGTCAAAATACCAAACACACTCTTCTCAGATATAGAAAAAATCATACTGAAACCCATGTGGAAACAGAAGACCTTAAATAGCTAAAGCAAATTTATACAACAAAAACAAAGCTAGAAGCATCACAATACCAGATTTGAAAACATACTACAAAGTGTTATAATCAGAACAGCCTGGTACTGGTAAAAAAACAGATGGATAGACAATTGAACAGATTAGAAATGCCAGACATCAACCCAAGCATCTATAACCAACTTATATTTGACCAAGGAGCTAAAACCAATCTCTGGAGCAAGAACAGTCTCTTCAACAAATTATGCTAAGAAAACTGGATTTCCACATGCAGGAGTATAAAGCAGGACCCCTACCTTATACCTTATATGAAAATCCATTCAAAATGGATTAAGGCCTAAATCTATGACCTAATACCATCAAATTACTAAAGAACATTGGGAAAACCCTGCAAGACATTGGCACAGGCAAAGAATTCTTGGAAAAGACCCCAGAGATGCAGGTAATTAAAGCCCAAATTAACAAATGGGATTACATCAAATTGAGAAGCTTCTGTACTGCAAATGAAACACTCAGGAAAGTGAAGAGGCAAGCAACAGAATGTCAGAAATTATTTGCAAAGTAGCAACTGATAAAGGATCAATAACCAGAATATATAAATAGATCAAGAAACTCCTCAACAACAAAAAAAGCAATCCAGTTAATAGATGGGCAAAGGACTTAAACAGACATTTTTCAAAAGAAGAAATCCAAATGGCCAACAGACACATGAAAAAAATGTTCAGGATCACTACCTATCAAGGAAATGCAAAGAAAAACCACAACGAGGTTTCACCTCACCCCAGTTAGAATGTATTTCATACACAAATCAACAAACAACAAATGCTGGTGAGGATGTGGGGAAAACGGTACCCTAGTCCACTGTTGGTGGGAATGTAAACTGATAAAGCCACTGTGGAAGATAGTGTGGAGATACCTCAAAAATCTGATTATAGACCTACAATATGACCCAGCCATCCCACTCCTGGGAATTTACCCAAGGGAAATGAAATCAGTAAACAAAAGAGTTACCTGCACCCTCCATGTTTATTGCAGCTGAATTCACCATAGCTAAGACATGGAATCAACTTAACTGTCCACCATCCAAAGACTGCATAAAGAAATTATAGGATATGTACATGATGGAATACTGCACACTGGAAAAAAACGAAATCCAGTTGTTTGCAATGAAGTGGATGAATCTGGAAAACATCGTACGTAGTGAAATAAGCCAATCCCAGAGGGACAAATATCATCCATTCTCCCTGAGCTCTGGGAACTAACAGAGCACCTAAAATGAAATCTGTAGAAGTGAAATTGACACTTCAAGAAGGGATGACTTGAGCTGCCCTTGTGTGGACTGTCAAGGAGCACTTTTGGGTTTTTTTAATTTTTTATCTTTTTTCTTCTTACTATTTATTGAACTCTTTACTTAACTTAGGGCTAATTATATGTGTTTAATGTCAATTGAGGATGGATCTCAGTAAAAGATAAAAGTGGGAATAAGAGAGAAGGAAGTTTGTAACTGTAAAGCTGTATAGTTCTGCATACATTCCTATGGACTTACTTCTCATGGTACAGTTTAAAAACTAGTCAGTTTGTGTCCCTATGTGAGGGCAAACTGTTGAAATCTTTACATAATATGTTCTAAACTGATCTTCTGTGTATAAAGAGAATTGAAAATGAATCTTGATGTGAACAGAAGGGGAGAGGAGGCTGGAGAGGGGAGGGTAGCTGGAGGGAGGGAAGTTGTGAGGGGGGGAGCCATTGGAATCCATAAGCTATACTTTGGAAATTTATATTCTTTAAATAAAAGCTAAAAAAAAAAAAAAAACTAGTCATACGACCCCAAATCCCATTAAGCTAAGTGATAAAAATGCCATCTTAAGTGTTAAAGTGAGCATATTAAGTTTTAAAGTGAACATATAGATGGGATTAAGTGTTAAAGTCATCATATAAATAGGATCAAGTGTCAGGTAATAATAATCAACAGAATTAAAAAGGAGAGAATGTTCCATAATGGGAAGCAGTCCACACAACAGATTCATAGAATGACAATCACTTTATGTAATACTCTGACCTCAAAATCAGCACTTAAGCCTTCCTTTTCTGGCTGAAAAGCCTGTAATAGCACTTCAGGCATGGAAAGCAAAAACATTGTGGCAAAAAAAATGTTCTACATGAAGGATTTCTGTGAGTGAGACCCCAGTGGAAAGAAGGTAGCCATCAAAGAAGGATATACTTTTCTCTAAAGGGAGGAGAAATCTTGCACTTTGCTTATGGCATTGACTGGCTATTGATGGAGTTTGTGGATGCAAAAGGCTTCCATAGCCTGGACAGCTCATGTCAAAAGCCTCAGGTGACACTGATATCATACATAAGTGTGTTCATTGTTAAATTAACAACTGGGGGCCGGCGCTGTGGTGCAGTGGGTTAACGCTCTGGCCTGAAGTGCCAGTATCCCATATGGGTGCCAGTTCTAGTCCTGGCTGCTCCTCTTCCAGTCCAGCTCTCTGCTGTGGCCTGAGAAAGGAGTGGAGGATGGCCTAAGTCCTTGGGCCCCTGCATCCACATGGGAAATCCAGAAGAGGCTCCTGGCTTCTAGCTTTGGATCGACGCAGTTCCAGCCGTTGCTGCCATCTGGGGAGTGAACCATCAGATGGAAGACCTCTCTCTCTGCCTCTCCTCTCTCTGTGTAACTCTTTCAAATAAATAAATAAATCTTTAAAAAAAATAAAGATGGGACTCTGAAGGGGAGAGGGAGAAAAAGGAGGAGTGAGAGTGTGGGTGGGAAGGCAGGTATAGTGGGAAGAATAACTATATTACTAAAGTTGTACTTTTGAAGTGTCAATTGTTAAATCAACAATGGGAGTCACTGTGTACCTGTTCCCCATGTAGGACCTCTACCCTTAATGTGTTGTACAGTGAGAATTAATGGTAAAACTACTACTCAAACAGTACTCTATGCTTTGTGTGTCTTTGTGGGTGCAGTCTATTGAAATATTTACTTAGTGTATACTAAGTTGATCTTCTGTATATAAAGATAATTGAAAATAAAAAGCTGTACTTTTGAAATTTGTATTCCTTAAAAAATTAATTAATTTAAAAAAGAAATGTTGGGGCCGGCGCCGTGGCTCAACAGGCTAATCCTCCGCCTTGCAGCGCCGGCACACTGGGTTCTAGTCCCGGTCGGGGCACCGGATTCTGTCCCGGTTGCCCCTCTTCCAGGCCAGCTCTCTGCTGTGGTCCAGGAGTGCAGTGGAGGATGGCCCAAGTCCTTGGGCCCTGCACCCCATGGGAGACCAGGAAAAAAGCACCTGGCACCTGGCTCCTGCCACCGCGGCGGCCATTGGAAGGTGAACCAACGGCAAAGGAAGACCTTTCTCTCTGTCTCTCTCACTGTCCACTCTGCCTGTCAAAAAAAAAAAAATGTTGGTAAATCTGGAGATACAGCTACAGAAACAGTTCAAATTAAAGCACAGAGAGAAAAAAATATTGAAATCAAAAAATAGGGGGCCGGCGCCAAGGCTCACTTGGTTAATCCTCCACCTGTGGCTCTGGCATCCAATATGGGCACTGGGTTCTAGGCCTGGTTGCTCCTCTTCCAATCAAGCTCTCTGCTGTGGTCCAGGAGGGCAGTGGAGGATGGCCCAAATGCTTGGGCCCCTGCACCCGCATGGGAGACCAGGAGAAGCACCTGGCTCCTGGCTTCGGATCAGCCCAGCGCTGGCCGTAGCTGCTATTTGGGGGTGAACCAACAGAAGGAAGATCTGTTTCTCTGTCTCTCTCTCTCACTGTCTATAACTACCTGTCAAATAAATTTTTAAAAACATTTTAAAAAAGAAATCAAAAAATAAACAAAGCTCCAGCAAAATGTGGAAATTTTCATATGATCTAATACAGAAATATATATATATATATATAATGTATGTAGCATATACACAATAAAAAAAGAGAGAGGGAAAATTGGGGTAAAAAGTATAAGAAATAAAGGCTGATGATTTCTTATAATTTGAAGAAAAGCTCCAAGAAACTGAGGTAAAACTACAAAGGTCATCATAATCCAATTGCTTCGGCCGGCGCCGTGGCTAAACAGGCTAATCCTCCGCCTTGCGGCGCCGGCACACCGGGTTCTAGTCCCGGTCGGGGCACCAGATTCTGTCCCGGTTGCCCCTCTTCCAGGCCAGCCCTCTGCTGTGGCCCAGGAGTGCAGTGGAGGATGGCCTAAGTGCTTGGACCCTGCACCCCATGGGAGACCAGGATAAGCACCTAGCACCTGGCTCCTGCCATCGGATGAGCGCGGTGCACCGGCAGCAGCGCGCCGTCCGCGGCAGCCATTGGAGGGTGAACCAACGGCAAAAGAAGACCTTTCTCTCTGTCTCTCTCTCTCACTGTCCACTCTGCCTGTCAAAAAAAAAATAAATAATAATCCAATTGCTTAAAAGCATGATAGAAAAGTCTTAAAAAGCAACCAGCAGGGCAGGGTACAGGGAGGCGGGGGGGGGGGGGGGGGGGGTAGGAAGAAGACATAATTACATACAGGGGACCAGAGAATAAGAGCAGCCTTCTCATCAGAAATTATGCAAGCCAGCATTTTCTTAATTTTTTAAATTTATTTGACAGGTAGAGTAATAGACAGTGAGAGAGAGAGAGAGACAGAGAGAAAGGTCTTCCTTCTGTTGGTTTACCCCGCCAATGGCTGCTGCAGCCAGCGGTGCGCCCATCTGAAGCCAGGAACGAGGTGCTTCTCCCTGATCTCCCATGCAGGTGCAGGGGCCCAAGCACTTGGGCCATCCTCCACTGCCCTCCGGGGCCACAGCAGAGAGCTGGACTGGAAGAGAAACAACCAAGACTAGAACCCGGCGCCCACATGGGATGCCAGAGCCACAGGTGGAAGATTAACCAAGTGAGGCACAGCACCAGCCCCAATTTTTTTAATTTATTTGAAATAAAGAGTGAGAGAGTGAGAGAGAGAGAGAGAGAGATCATCCACCTGCTGCTTCAATTCCCAAGTGCCCACAATAGCTGGGGGCTGGGTCAAGTCAAAGTTAGGAGCCAGGAACTCCATTCAGGTCATCCACATTGCTGGCAAGGACCCAAGAAACTGAGCCATCATATGGTACTTCCTCAGGTGTACATGAGCAGGAAGCTTACTTGGAAGCAGAGGAGCCAGAACTCAAATCAAGCACTCCAATATGGGATGTGGGCATCCCAATTTGTGCCTTAGCCCTCTGGACCACTCTGTACAGCCCTGAATTCTTAAAATATATTTTTAAAATAAACCAAAAACTATGGAAACAGATAACAGATTCATCATTTTAGAGGGCTAGGGAGTGGAACCATTGTGGCTATAAAAGGATAACATGAGAGATCTGTGTCATTACATTTGATACACATGTGATAAATCTGTGTATATTCACACACACACACACACACACACACATAAACACAGGTGTGTGTAAAGGCCTGAAAACATAAATAAGATATATGGATTGTATCAATGTCATGGTCCTGGCTCTAATAACACACTACAGTTATGCAAGATGGGGGAAACTAGATAAATAGTGTAAGGAAACTCTTTTTACTAATTTTTATAATTTTATGTCACACATAGTTATTTTTAAATATAATTTTTAATCTAGATGACATACCAAAAAAAACCTGTAATAATTCAAAAGTAACAGGCCTGCATTGCAATAAAAGGAAACTTTTAACAGAAAGAAAATAATACCATATGGAAACTTGTACCTACACAAAGGCATAAAAACCCCAGAAATAGGATGTGTGGGTAAATATTACAGACTTTTATCTTCTATTATTATATTTGCATATCTTTAAAGGATAATATTTAAAGAATTATAGAAAGTATGTGAGGGGCAGGCATGGCCCAGAGGATTAAGCTTGGGATACCTTCTTCTCATTTTGGAATACTTGTTCAAATCCTGGCTATACTGCTTGTTATCCAGCTTCCTGATAATACATCCTGGAAGGCAACAGATGATGGCCCAGGTGCTTGGGCCCCTGACACAAATGGAGGAGATCCAAATGATGTTCTCAGCTCCAGGCTTCAGGCTAGCCCAGCCCTGCGTGGCTGTTGCAGACATTTGAGGAGTGATGAAAGATCCCTCTCTCATCGTTTTTTTTCTCTCTCTCTCCTCCCTCCCCCCCTTTCAAGTAGATAGAAATAAACAAACATTTATAAAAAGAAACACCAAACAGGATTCTGGCAGTTCCTTGGCCTGTGGCAGCAGAATCAGCCTTCACAGGGTGTTCTCTTTATGTGTCTATGCTGAGATTTCACCTTTGTATAAGGACACCAGTCATGTTGGATTAGAGGCCCACCCTGCTTCATTATGGCTTCATCTTAACTATTTACATCTGTAATAACCCTGTTTCCAAAAAATATCACATTCAGAGATACTAGGGTTTCAATATGTAAATGAGGCAGTGGGAGAACAGGGATCATGAACTCACGACAGCACTTTGTAGAATGACCAAAATCAAGTGCAGGAGTAGATGCAGAACAATCAGGATTCTCACACACAGCTGGGATTGTAAATTGTTAAACCACTTTGGAAAATAGTTTAGCATTTCCCAATGCCAATGTCTTGCAGAGTTTCCTCAATGTTCTCTAATAATTTGATGGTATTGGGTCATAGATTTAGGCCTTTGATCCATTTTGAGAGGATTTTGGGGTAAGGTGTAAGGTAGGGGTCTTGCTTCATACTCCTGCAGATGGAAATCCAGTTTTCCCAGCATCATTTGTTGAAGAGATTCTCCTTGATCCAGCTCCTTTGTCAAAAGCAAGGTGGTTGTGGATGTGTGCAATGATTTCTCAAGTTTCTATTCTGTTCCATTGGTCTGCATGTCTATTTTTTCCAGTATCAGTCTGTTTTGATTAAAACTGCCCTGTAATATATCTTGAAATCTGGTATTGTGATGCCTCCAGCTTTGTTTTTGTTATGTAAGATTGCTTTAGCTACTCAGAGCCTCTTGTGTTTCCCTATGAATTTTTGCATCATTTTTTTGAATTTTTGCATCATTTTTTCTAGATCTGAAAAGAATGTCATTAGTATTTTGATGCAATCTCATTGAATCTGTAAATTGCTTTCAGTAGTATGGACATTTTGATGATAGGGATTTTTCCAATCCATGAACATGAAAGATTTTTCCATTTTTTGTTGTCTTCTTCTGCATCTTTATTTAATGCTTTATAATTTTCATCATTGAGATCTTTGACATCCTTGGTTAAATTTATTCTATGGTATTTAAGTTTTTTGTAGCTATTGTGAATGGGACTGATCTTAGAAGTTATTTCTCAGCCATGACAGTGTCTGTGTATCCAAAGGCTATTAATTTTTGTGTGTTAATTTTATATCCTGCTACTTTACCAACCTCTGTTATGAGTTCCAATAGTCTCTTGGTGGAGTCTTTTGGTTCCCCTATATATAATATCATGTCATCTGCAAGCAGGGATAGTTTGACTTCCTCTTTTCCAATTTGCATCCCTTTGATCTCTTTTTATTGCCTAATGTCTCTGGCTAAAACTTCCAGGGTAACTCTTCCTTTCAAATAAGTAAATAAATCTTTTAAAAATACCCCAGTCTGTATTTTGTCAACTGTATCTCAATAAAGCTATAAAAGCAAATCTTGTGACTCCCTTGAAAGAATATTTCTCTTACATCTACAAAGCACCTGCTAAAAACACTGAAGCTGAAAATACTCACTATAAACTTATTGACTGGAAATAATGCTAATTAGAAATGTTAAAAATATTTAATTGCCTTCAGAATTATGCTGTTTTTAGATTTCTGATTTGTGCAAATCCATAGTATAAACAAAAGTATAAGAAATAATACCAGAGTTTCCAAAAGAACCATTTATACAAAAATTACCTGCTAAGGATAATTCATTGTTGCAAATTGAAATAGTTCCTCTGAAGGTTTCTACTACGTGACACTACCAGTATGATTTGATTTAACATTTTAAAATATATATTTCTGAGACCAGACTTGTGACACAGCAAGTTAAGCCTCCACTTGTGACACTGGTATCCCATACTGCTGCCTGGTTCCAGTCCTGGCTGCCCAGCTTGCTATCAGCTCTATGCTAATGCACCTGCAGAGACAACAGATGATGGCCCAAGTGCTTGATTCCCTGCCATCAGAGTGGAAGACCCAGATGGAGCTCCAGGCTTCTGGTTTTGGCCTGTGCCATCATGGTCTTTTGGGGAGTGAACAAGTAAATTGAAGATCTACTTCCCTCTCTGTCTCTCCTTCTCTGTCCCTCTGCCTTTCAAAATAAATAAATAAATATTTAAATATATATATTTCATTAATCTATAATGTGCATTATATCCTTATTTGTACTAATTTTATTTTAAATTTTTATTTATTTGTTTGTTTATGAGAAACATAGAGACAGAGAGAAAAATAAACCGAGAGAGCTCTCATTCACTGTTTTTTTCCTCAGATGCCTGGCAACAGCCAGAAGTAGATCACAGGATCGCAGCCACAGCCAGGAGTGCAATCCAGGTCGTCTCTGTGGGTAGCAGGAGCCCAGTTATTTTAGCCATTACCTCCTGGCGTCTGCGTTAGCAGGAAGCTGAAATCAAGAGCTGGAGCTGGGTAGCAAACCCAGGTACCCCGACGACACAAAGGAGTCCTGACTCATATCTTAACCACCAGACTAAACACTCATGACTATTATCATTATCCTTTTAAACTCGTTACACTTTCTTCCTATTCCCTATCTAAGAAAATGAGAACTAGTTGGGGCCGGCACTGTGGCATAGCAGGTAAAGTTGCCACCTGCAGTGCAGGCATCCCATACGGGTGCCTGTTCAAGTCCCAGCTTCTCCACTTCCAATCCAGTTCTCTGCTACTGCCTGGGAAGGCAGTGGAAGATGGCCCAAGTCATTGGGCCCCTGCACCCGTGTGGGAAGATCCAGAGGAAGCTCCTGGCTCCTGGCTTCAGTTAGGTGCAGCTCCGGCAGTTGCAGCTAATTGGAGAGTGAAATCAGTGGATTCAGTGGACTTCTCTCTCTGCCTCTCCTTCTCTCTCTGTGTAACTCTGACTTTCAAATGAATAAGTAAATCTTTAAAAAAAAAAAAAAAAGAAAATGAGAACTAGCATAGTTTTTTTTTTCTGTCAATTGGAATATCTAACAAATCAGTTTCTAAAATTTTTACTTCTTGCATGTAACTTACTGCACTAACCCAGAATGAAGATATCTTCCTCTTCTTCTACTTCCCTACCCTGAGGGCCTATTAATAAGCCAAAAGATTTCATATATCAATTAGTTTACTATACGAGCTGTCATCTTATTACATTTATTCTTATTCAACCATAGGTTCTTTATTAAAAAATAATTTTAGTAAGTTGTATCTTGGGTCTTCATATTTGATTTATATGATACATTTTACGATACCCTCTTTACAAAATCTCAATTTACAAAATCTCTGGAATGTGATAGAGTATAATAAAACTTTGACTTGGATATTAACTAGATGATAAAAATGCTACATAAGATTCTTTGTAATGTAAAAACTGCTAGCTCCAGCTTCATGCCTTGTAATTACAGGGAAATATGAAACCTACATCTAGGCCCTTTGAAGAAAACAAAAGACAGAACAAAGAAATTTGCCTTTCCATTATTCAAGAAGCCTAAAGATGAGAACACACAATGGTGATCTTCTTAGCACAAATGGACACAAAAATCCCTTCTCTCCCCGGGGATCAGAGCTAGACTCTCTGCCAGGGAGCAGCAGTTTCAGGCAAGGACAAAACAACCCTACAACTCTGCACTGGGTGTAGATCTGAGAATGTTGCTACAAATTCTCCATCTGTAGCTGTCCCTTTGCTTGCCAACTCATGTCCAGTATCCCTTTGCTGTCACTGAAGGGATTTTTGTTTATTTTCCCACTGACCCGATTTGTTCTCTTAAACACTAGTAGCAACTGCAGCTTGCTTTAAGAAACAGACTGCAGGCACATTGATGTGGCTCAAAGGGAAGTGGGAGGATGAGAGTTTGCACTCAGATTATTCCATTCTTTTACTGAACTAGGTGAAGCTGTCCTGGGAGAATATTCAATCTTATTGCTATACCATCAGACCTCGTTTGGGCTACTCACCAGGATGAATTCATGACCCCACTGGAAGCCCCTGCTCCCTTCTCAAACAAACTTGTAGTTCAATCAGTCTTTCCTTAACTAGCCTGGAAAATCTTCCATGCCTATTCCATCAACTGTGCCATAGAAATAATCCATGCAGTGAATATAAATATTTAAAAGTAAGAACTGTGATGCCAAATTCTATTTTTCCATGCGTAGCTTTATCCGTGAAATTAATCATTCACCAAGGTAATACCAAGTGTTTGATAACTTGAGTTTATTGAAAAATGTCAAGATGTTCCCTAGACAGCTGGACTGAATTTGTCATCAGTGCCTGATGAAATAGGTGAACAAAGTTCAGTAAGCTAAGTTCTAATGTTGTCCTTCACTGAAAACCCTCTGTTCAGTTTGAACATTTGGCCTAATGGTTAAGACACTGCTTGGGATGCCCACATGCCATATTGGAGAGCCTGGTCTGAGGCCTGCCTCTGCTACTAGTGCCAGCTCCCTGCTAATGTGCACCCGGGTAGGAAGCACAACAACAGTTGGGTCCCTGGCACCCATGTGGGAGACCTGGACTGAAAGCTCTTTACTTTGACCCAGCCCAGCCCCAGCCATCACGTGTAATTGGGGAGAACCCCCGGATGGATGTGATCTCTCTCTCTCTCTCTCTCTCTCTCTCTCCCTCTCTCTCTCCCTCCCTCCCCTTTCCCCTGTTCTTCCCTCCCTCGCAAGTAAATAAAAATAAATTTTAAAAATTGTCCACTTAAAGGAAAAACTGTACTTCTGAAGGGATGAGTTTCTTTGCTTCGATTTCATGTCTGCAAATGGACGCTGTATCCAGACCATTTGTTACAGGTACAAAAAAGAATAGCTGATGTCAAAGTAGGAATTAGGGGAGAAAAGCAGACAGATATCAATATGCATATAAGAACCAAAAAAAAATCTCTCTGTCTTAAAAACCAAATTCTGTAAGATCTCCTTTCGTTGGATCAGTCTAATGCAAAGTTTTCCACAGACCTATTTCATTAAATAGCATACTGATTTTAAAGGAGAGGGTGCATTTTAAAAATCATCATAAACAAAGTTGAAAGAGACTGATGAAAAACAAATACATAACATATGTCTGAGAAAGCTTTGGTAACAAAACTACAGGAGGAATACCTAGATATCATTAAGCAAAAGATAAATACTCCAATATTAATATAGGCAATATGCAAGAATAGAAAGACAAATTATGACGTGTGAAAAAGAAATTTGATCACAATAATGATAGAAGAATTGACAATTGAAATGCTTTCCTCACTTACTAAAGTAGAAAAATGTGCTTTAAATAATTTTTCAAAGATAATACCCAATTTTGACCAGGATCTAAGCAGCAGTTCATTCGTATATGTTGCTGGTAGCCACTCAAGTTAGTCTTCTTAAAAAGCAATGCATATTTTTTAATGATTTATTTATTTACTTTGAAAGAGTTAGAAGGAGAGGCAGAAAGAGAGACAGAGAGATATCTTCCATCTGCTGATTCACTGCCCAAATGGCCACAATAGCTGGGGCTGGGCCAGACCAAAGCCAGGAGCCAGGAGCTTCATCCGGGGCTCCCATGGGGATAGTAGGTGCCTAAGTACTTGGACCATCTTCCATTGCTTTTCTTAGACCATTTTCAGAAAACTGGACTGGAAGTAGAGCAACTGGGACATGAACTGGTGCTACCACAATGCTGGCCCCCATATAATAGTTATTAATTTAAATATTATCTATTTATCCGTAAAGGCACGTATTTTATATCATGACTATTAGTATCTTGTTTAATATTTAGATGTGTTATTTTATACATGTACACATTAAAGCATTTTTATACATGCTTTATAAATTACATAATATACAAATATATATTAGTTATTTCATAGTTATTTCTATAGTAAATAAACTATTATATAGCATATTGCTCTTTGCTTACCATTGCTGACAAACTGATTGAAGATGTGTTCATTCAAGTCTCCAGTTTCCTAGAGTGTATGACTTTCATGGCACACTTCTTTGGGACTCTGCTCTGACTCCTGGATGCCACGTACACTAGTGGAAAATACAAAGAACAGCACTCCACAAATTAACAAAGCCAAACCAGATGCATTACCAAACACTACAGGAGCTCCCTCTATAGGCAGAGTAGATGAGATTTTCTTCCAACTGAATTTTTTCCTAACAAAGTAACTTTTAAGTGTTTTGAAGACCTTCACTCTGAAATTTCCACAAGTCCCATAAAATGTGAATTGTTTTCTGTCACTAGCACAGCTTACTATGTGAAAATCCACAAATGAAGTCATTAAAACCTGTGCAGTTTCACCACATTTGCATTTCTGTACTAAATCCTTGATATACTCTATTATGCTTCTATACCCTACTTGGCTCTATTGATATATCTTTTCCTGCGTCATTACCACACTTTTTGGTTACAGGAATTAGTACTATTGTTTTGTAACTTGTTTAATGTGTATTATACCCTTTGTGTCCAATCAAATCCCACTCTCCTTGAAGTCAGAGACCTTACATTTGTACCTGCTGTGTCACTGCAAAAGCAATCCACACAATCTTGTACTCTCATGGAAACTCCATCTGTCTGAACCTGGTCTCAGATTTTCATAACAATCTATGTTTAAAAATATGCTTTCAAATCTTTACTCTCTCTTCTTCCTCTTTCCCTCCCTCTGTGTATGTGTTTATCTGGTTTTCAAATACAATGAAAAAAAATCTTTTTTAAATGACAAAAACTGTCTGATTCTACTTCTATGAAGTACTTAAAGCAGTCAATTTCATAGAGACATATGAGATTTATCTTTTGGGGACTTGCTTATTTCACTGAACATAATGGTGTCCAGTTGCATCCATTTTGTTGTAAAAGATAAAATTTCATTCTTTCTATGGCTGAGTAGTGCACCATGGTATTTATATACCACAATTTCTTTATCCTGTCATCAGTTGATAGACATCTTTCCCTGATTTGTGGTAACTACTATACAGAATACAAAAAAGTAATATATATATTAGTGAAATTGAGATTTTGAGACTTGATTACTGTTTATAGCCCTTGTCTATATTCCTGAGCAACAGTGGGTTTTTTTTTTATATCAATTTTTGAACTTTTATTTAGTGGAGTGTTAAGCTTGTGATCATAAAATAAATTTAAAGTATGTCATTGCAAAAAATAAAGAAAATAAGAAAGAAAGGAGGAAGACTAGCAGGAGCAAGGAAGGGAGAGAGGATAGGGTGGGAAGTAACATTATATTCTTAAAAATACATATGTATATTAAGTACATGAAATTTGTTTCCTTCATATAAATAAAAATTGGTTAAAAGTTCATAGGAACAAAACGTCAACTCATGACTATAGGTGATAAGGGAAGGGAAGATTGGGGAACTGTTTTTCAATGCTGTTTAATGAGTACAGTTTTGGTTTTACAACATGAAAAGAGAACTGGAGATGGTCGGTGGTAACTGGAGATGGTTGGTGGTACACAACAATATGAATTTTCTTAATAACACTGAGCTGTGTACTTAAAAATGGCTAAGATGGAAGTTTAATGTGCACTTTACTGCAGTTAAAAGTTTTTAAAGCAAAGAATCCTAATTTGCCTCATTATCCGAACAGATATGGTGGTGATGCACCATTAATTAAAAACATAAGTTAATGATGGAAATGTAGCTAAATTTAGGAAAAGCAGCTAAGTCCAGTTAAAACCATTGAATCTACTCTGCTGGATCTGTTGACCTGAATGGGAAGGGAAGATAAAACTGAGAGATGACAGTTCGGAAGAATAGCTTATGAGATAAACAAAAGAAGAAAGAAGGCATTAGCCAGTAGCAGTAACAGCCAAACTGAAAGTATTATTAATGTTTATTGGAATAAATCAATTCACAACTCAATGATTTTCCTCAGCAATGACACAGAAATAAAAATGGAGAAAATAAATGCTGGTGGGAGATCCTACACTGAGAAATAGTATCACAAGAGGCAACAAGGTGAAGAAATCCACATACCCAAGTTCTCTCCAAATAGTAAATCGTTTACTACTCCTGGAAGTTTGAAGAGTAGACCCTTGCAGGCTTGCACTGCTCAGACCTTCTAGAACTTGCTGCATGCCCACAAACTGGTCATCATTTTATGTTTCAAATATGACTGGGCAAGAGAGTATCCATTATGAAATTTGGTTAAAAAAAAACTTTCCTTTTGTTCTTGTAGCAGCAAACTATAACTTCAATAATATTATGTGAAATAATCTTTACCAAGATTTCAACTCAGTCCTTTAGGAGTTACTTCACCTTTTGAGATAGGTTTTATTTTGTCTCCATTGTACAAAAAAAGAAAAAAAGGAAGCTGAAGCCCAAAGAAGCTAGCAAAGGTCACTCAGCTGCCATGTGGCAGTGGGAGGTTGAGATTTAACACTTCTGATTCTAGTCCTTCCTACTGCCCAAAATAAGCACAGGAAGAGAAAAAAGATGACTGCTGATGAAGCAGAGAACAAGGCTTGGCAGATGTAAAGGAATCTCAGGTAAGTTCCAGACAAAAACAATTTAGCTATCTATGAGATGGAACTGGATTGTCAATGGCAAAATCAAAATACATAGGTGATAGTGGAGAGTACTGGGGAGTGGAAGTTAATGTTACTGACAAACTTTCATTCAGCATCTCATCCTCACCATGAATATTAATGTTGCTAGAATTTAGTGGGAGGTAAGAAGAAATTTGAAGAGTGTAATGCGAGCATAGACACGATGTCTAAGGAGAGCGATAGCAGGAAATGATTGAAAAACAACAAGCATTGAGATGCTGAGCCTTTGTGAGTTCACATGAATCTCAAAAGAAGTCAAGGATACACACAGCCCTGTTTCAACTTATCAAGACTATGTTCCACAAATGCATCATTAGGTAATTTCATTGATGAGTGGCCATAGACTTGACTTAAGTAAACTAATGGCTATGACATCGCTAGGTGATATAATCTTATGGGACCACTGCTGTAAATGACCACTATCTAAATGACATGCAGTATATGACTGTATAGTGTTGTCTGAGGAAGCCACATTTCTTTTGTAGGAGTAAAGAAAAATCTGAAGATGAAGTTTCTAGCAGTGAGCTGAAAGATTAATATAAAACTATGGGAGAGGTTGGCAAAAGGGAAGATGTGGGTAGCCTATGGAATTAATAAATAAGCTGAACAGGGATGAGTTTTGAGGTGTGGAAGAAGAAAGAGAGAAGAAGCAAGAAACCAAAAATGGATGATGTAAGGATTGGGAAGCATAAGAAAAGCAAGGAATTCGTTCTGTAATATTCTAATTCTAAACTGTCACAAGAGTAGATTCAGGCAGAGACTCCCATAAAATTTCGCATGAAGTATTTTCTGCCTGTAATGAGCTCTTTGGTCATGCACTTTGTACTTTAGAGCAAGATCAAGCATTTTCTCTGCCTGTTTTGTTCTTAAGTATTTCTTAAATTAGAAGAAAGGTATGTGCTTACCAGAAACATGGGATACATCAAACCCTAGCCTATGAATATTTTATATGCAGTGGAGAATTAAAAGATCAGATTAAATTCAGAGCAATAACTGAAACCCTGCTCAGAATTAATATACCTCA
The DNA here is from genome assembly GCA_949820135.1 of Sylvilagus floridanus. Lineage (NCBI taxonomy): Eukaryota > Metazoa > Chordata > Mammalia > Lagomorpha > Leporidae > Sylvilagus > Sylvilagus floridanus. Next base: position 107,241,731 of record OX463241.1, read on the forward strand.
TTACTTGAGTGAAGTTTTCTAGAGTAAATACTGTTCATTTCACAGTCAGACCACTGAACTGGTGACATGTTCCTAGCTAACTCAAGCAATCCACCCATATTTTAATATATTTAAAAATTTTGAAAGAATATTATAGGATGGAAGTCATGTTTGGCCATTTATACAAATTTTCATTTTGAACAAATTAATATAATTCATGGCCTGGTATGCCTCAGAGCTTAAACATTTAACTGTACTTAATATAATCTCCCGCAATGTAAAACTACTCAGGAAAAATAGGAAGAATTGAATATAACCATGTATAATACTAAGAAAATGTTTACTTAAATTTATAGTTGCTCAGTGATTAGAATAAATGAGTCAATTAATTTTAGGATCTTTTTCTGTGTTCCTCTATACTACTTTTTAATCTTAGCATATTTGTTATTTGAATTTCTATGTGCTTTAAATAACAGTACATCAATTTTTGCTAACTGTGCTAAGTCATTTTCCAGGATGACCTGAGTTATCTCATTCAGGGCCAGCACACACATTCCATTGCTCTCCTTCCAAGAGGAGGTGAAATCCTTCCTCCACCCTTTTGTCTTGGCCATTTGACTGGATTTGGTCAAGGGGGACATTGGTAGGAATGAAATAAGCAAAAATTTTAAAAATACTTGCACACTGGGGTTTGCTCTCTTTGACTCCAACTAGAACCTTGAGACCACAATGTGAATGAGCCTAAACTAGCCTACTAGTTAGGCCCTTTGGAGTAAAACAGAGTACATAAGCTTGCCTGCCTGCTAACCACCTCTCCTGAGGCTAATCAAATTGCTGTGAAGCCACATCAGGACTGTTACCAAGTGAATGACCTAGGAAAGACAATCTCAGAAGGACTCCCAACTGAATTCAGCCCAAATTCCTGACTCACAGAATCATAGGCAAATGAAATTTTTGTTGTCTTAAGTCAACATATTTTTATGTATTCACAGCAATAGGTGACTGACACCCTAATACACTTTCATCCTATAAAATAAGTAGCATCCATTTAAAGAGGGCTGGTAAAGAGGAACAAATTTTTAAATAAAGCAATGCCTTCACTGGGCAGAAAAAGATAAATTACATGTTAATTTACAGTCTCATTTAATCACAATTTATAATACCACTAACCCTAACAAACATGGAATCTTCAGATTAGATCAGTATTCTAATACTGCAGAATTAAATGACTTCCTTGTAATTTTGTGAATGCTGGGAGTCAATCCCAGTGTTGGATGAATACCTCATTCCATGCCTCAGTTGATCATAATGTAGCAACCACACTGTCATTCACATTATATTACATATGGGAAAGGCAGCTGGTGGAGATGGCCCAACCATGAGTTAGACCGAAGTTGTAACAAGATTGTTACTTGGGCCACAAATTGAGGCAAAAATTAATCACTGGTCAGATTTGTGCTAATGGCCTTAACCAGGACCAGGCATGATAACTACCTATTGACTTTTTCTTCACTTTTTCTCCACATCTTCTGGAAACATAGTCTGAGATGGGATGCCAGCATCTGTTTTATTTCAATATCACAGATGCTAGTTGCTAAATAAGAATAAGCAACTTATCCCATAGTGAAGTATCTGATTTGAGTCCCAGCTCCACTCCTGATTCCAGCTTCTTGCTAATTCTGACCCTGGAAAGCTTCAAGTGGTAGCTCAAGTGGCTAAATCCCTGCAACCCACATGGGAGACCTAGATTGATTTCCTGGCTCCTGGCTTCTGACTGGGCTGGTCTCAATTGTTATGGGCATTTGAGGAGTGAACCATTGGGTAGGATTGCCCTCTCTCTTTTGCCCTCTTTGTCTCTCTGTGGCTCTCTTTCTCAAATAAAGACAAAGTATGACAGTAACAATGTGATATAATTTGAGAGGTAACAAGATGATTTTCCAATAATATTACCCCTACTGGATGAATATAATGATTGAAATTAAAGTAGTTTTTTTCTTTGGTTGAAAATACCTAATCCATTGTCTGGGTAGTTGTAGTATAAGGAAAAGACCTAGTCAAAAGGTCAGGTTTCTCGCCTGTTCACTTAATCTTGGTAAGTCAATTAACCTGTCAGTTTCTTTATCTACAAAATAGGGAAAGAAGTATTTGCTTGCTAAATTTCTAGTGTACATGGTAAAATATTCTGCAAACTCTCAAATGTCAATTACTACCCTACAGTAGAAAAAAAAAAAAACTAACTTCTCAGAACGAACTTAATTACTTGAGTTGACAACTTATTACCCAATAAGATGCTGAAGAAACAAGACCAGACGCAGGTAACTGGATTGAAAGACAGGAAACCTCTGAAGTGGGTTAATATCTAGGATGGGAAAATCTGGTGTTTCAGTCCAAAGCCTCCATCTCCCGCCTGGAGCAAAGACAGAAGTTAATGGAATAGAATAACATGACTCAAAAAGGATACTCAATGCCAGCATTTCCTACTTCTCTATTTAACCTTGGATAATTTCAACAAATGGTCCCAAATCAAAATGGCTTAGAAAAGCAAATGGGCACATTTTATTCTCAAATTATGAAACATGTTAGGGGGAGAACAAGTAAAATAAGATGCACCTTGGAATAATTCACTTGATTAGAGATATTTGATTTTCATAGACAGCTCTCCTCTATCATTTTCCATTTGAAAATCAGGTTATTTATATTTTCCTTATTTGGAAGCACGGATGTATCATGGCAGGGCCAGAAGAAAAATTTTCAGATACATCAAAAATGAAAGTGAGTTTCTATTCTAATTGCCTTGCAGATTTAGCTTATATGAATATTCATAACTTACTTTGATTCTGCAGTATGATTTTTTTTTCCTTTTGGTGGCAATGAAATAGATTCATTTATTGAGACCACAATAATCAAACTTTGAAAAATAATGTATGCATGTATTAGAGGGAAAAGCTTGAATACATAAAATGTTAACAACAGAAATAAAGCTTCTCATGTAAAGCTTTCAAAAATGTTATATTATGATGGGGCTGGAGTTGTGGTACAGCAGGTTAAGCCCCCGCCTGCAATGCCACCATCCCATATGAGTACCAGTTCAAGCCCCAGCTGCCCCACTTCCCATCCAGCTCCCTGCTAATGTGCACAGGAAAGCAGCAGAGAATGGCCCAAGCTTGCACCCACATGGGAAATCTGGAAGAAGTTCCTGGCTCCTGGCTTCAGCTTAGGCCATTGTGGCCATTTGGGGAGTGAACCAACCAATAGAAGATATCTGTCTCTCCCTCTCTTTGTCTGTAACTCTGACTTCCAAAAAAATAAATTTAAAAAAAAAATATTAGATGGTGGCAAATCCTGTGCATTTGGGTCTAATAGAAATCATAGAGATGTTGATTTAGGGGAAATGTGGCAATTCTTTCCTATTTTCTAACACACAAAGCTAAAAATTACATGTCTTCTTTCTAAGTAAACTACATAGCAATGCTGAACGTTTCTCAAATAAGTCAAAAATTATTTATTGATCTTTTGAAACTGTATTTTCTCTCCACACATTTCTTTATCCTATAAACTACTAAAAATTTGCCTTTTTACCCATTCCTTCTGTTTCTCTACAATAGACACAGTAGTATATCCTCTGTTCTTGTAAGATGTACATAAAGGCAATGATAAAAGACACATGTTATGATAGCATTATTCAACTTTTCAGAGCTGAACAAAGATAGACTTTGAGATCTCTCCTGACCACATGGTTTTCTTGTCTTCTGGAGATGTTTTTGAAAAGATGCAGTGTTTTGCTTGTCTTGATTCTCATCTAGAGTTTTATAAATAACTTGAGATATGAAACTAGGCACAATAAACAGACAAGTGAACAATCAATAACAATACTGTATGATAAACACTGCAATAAAAGTGCTATAAGATTAAAACAATTTTATAGCACACCTTGAGGGCAGTCAAAGACTTGCTTGTATGATACACTCAATGAAGGATGAACAGATTAGTTTTCTATTGCTGTGTAACAAATTACCACAAATTCAGCAGTTAAAAACAATACTCATCTGTTATTGCACAGTTTCTATGAGTCATACATTTAGGCTTGAATTAACTGGATCCTCAACTCAGGGTCTTATAAGGCTAAAATCCGGACATTGACTGGGCTGTATATTCAACTAGAGCCTGAGGTTCTTTCCCAAGATCATTCAGGTACTGGCAGAACTCCATTTCTTGCAGCTGTGGGATTAAAGTCCCCATTTTCTTTTTTTTCTTTTTTTCCTTTTTTTTTAACAGGCAGAGTGGACAGTGAGAGAGAGACAGACAGAGAGAAAGGTCTTCCTTTGCCATTGGTTCACCCTCCAATGGCCACCGTGGCTGGCGCGCTGTGGCCAGCACACCGCGCTGATCCAATGGCAGGAGCCAGGTACTTAGGAAGGTCTCCCATGGGGTGCAGGGCCCAAGCACTTGGGCCATCCTCCACTGCACTCCCGGGCCACAGCAGAGAGCTGGCCTGGAAGAGGGGCAACCGGGACAGAATCCAGTGCCCCAACCGGGACTAGAACCCGGTGTGCCGGCGCCACAAGGTGGAGGATTAGCCTATTGAGCTACGATGGCGGCCAAGTCCCCTTTTACTTGATGGCTGTTAACGTGCACTACCATTAGTGAGTCAGGAGTGCCACTATTCTTTCACATGACCTTATTTATTTATTTACTTGCATGCATTTGATAAATACAACTTTAGAAACATAGCAATTCTTGCCACCATACCCACCCCCACTCCCCTCCTCTTCCCTCTCCTTTTCTCAGTCTATTTTCATTTAACTTTATACACAGAATATTAACTCTATTCTAGGTAAAGAATTGAACACTTTGTATGAGAAAGAAAAAGAAAAAAAAACTGTTCCTCAACAGTCAAGATAAGGTCTGTTCAAAGTCATTGCATCTCAAAGGTAATTTTGCGTTTTTGTTTCAGAAACTGAGTTATCTTTAAAGAAGAGCCCAAGAATGATACGTCTTTTGCAAGCACTTAGACAGAATTATCACTTATGAGACATAAGAATATTTTCCACTTAATACACTAAAACAAAGTAATTCTTTGAGAAAAAATTTTACTATTAAATCTCATAATACAACTCTTTGAGGACAGAGGTCCTGCATGGGAAGTTAGTGCACAGTGAGTACTGTTGTTTATTTAACAATTAACACACTTATGTATGATGTCAGTGAATATCTGAGGTTCTTGACATGAGCTTCTTAGGCTATGGAAGCCTTTTGGATACACAAACTCATTCAATATTTTGGCAAGGGCATAAGTGAAGTAGAAGTTCTCTCCTCCCTTCAGAAAAAGTAAATCATTCTTTGGTGGCACTTCTTTCCACTGGGGTCTCACCCACAGAGATCCTTCATGTAGAACATTTTATGCCACAGTACCTTGGCTTTCCGTATGGAAATGCAAAGGGATCACACAAACAAGACTAACATCTGCTAATACTAACTGATAGAATCAAAAAGGGAGAGAATGATCCATCATGGGAAGCAGGATACACAGAAGACTCGTAGAATGGCAGATGTCCTAAATAGCACTCTGGCCTCAGAATCAGCCCTTAAGGCATTCAGATCTGGCTCAAGAGCCCATGAGAGTATTTTAGGCATGAAAAGCCAAGACACTCTGGAGAAAAAAAAAAAAAGAAGACCTAAATGAAAGAACTCTGCAAGTGAGATCCCAGTGGAAAGAACGGGGCCATCAAAGAAGGAGGTACCTTTCTCTGAAGGGAGGAGAGAACCTCCACTTTGACTATGACCCTGTCAGAATAAGATCAAAGTCAGCAAACTCAAAAGGTTTCCATAGCCTTGGCAACTCATGACTAGAGCCTAGGGAGATTACTGACACCATAAACAAGAGTGTCAAATTGTTAAATCAACATCAGGAGTCACTGTGTACTTACTTCTCATGTAGAATCTCTGTCCTTAATGTGTTGTCCAATGTGAAGTAATGCTCTAACTAGTACTACTGAAATAGTATTTTACACTATGTGTTTCTGAGTGGGTGCAAACTGAAGAAATCTTTACTTAATATATACTAAATCGATCTTCTGTATATAAAGATAATTGAAAATGAATCTTGATGTGAATGAAATGGGAGAGGGAGCTGGAGATGGGAGGAGTGTGAGTGGGAGGGAAATTATTGGGGGGGGGAAGCCATTGTAATCCATAAACTGTACTTTGGAAATTTATATTTACTAAATAAAAAATAAATTAATTTAAAAAAAGAAATGCTCCTCTGGGCTTTTCAGCCAGACAAGAATGCCATAAGGGCTGATTCTGAGGTCAGAGTGTCACTTAGGGCAATTGTTGTTCTATGAGTCCGCTGTTCAGACTGTTTCCAAAGTTGAAGCATTCACTCCTTTTTAATTCTATCTATTATTATTAGCAGACACTTGATCCTACTCATATGATCATTTTAACACTTAATCTTATCCATATGATCTCTATAATAATTAAAATACTACTTTTACCACCCAGCTTAAGGGGATTTGGGATCCCATGGCAAGTTTTAAAACTGTACCAAGGCCATCTCATTAGTCCAAGTGATCAATTTCAGCTCACAATTGATCACACTGATAGGTCTAAGAGTCAAAGGGATCACACAAACAAGACTAGTGTCTGCTAATACTAACTGATATAACGAAAAAGGGAGAGAATGATCCAACATGGGAAGCGAGATACACAGCAGACTCATAGAAGGGCAGATGTCCTAAATAACACTCTGGCCTCAGAATCAGCCCTTAAGGCATTTGGATATGGCTTAAGAGCCCATGAGAATATTTTAGGCATGGAAAGCTAAGACACTCTGAAAAACAAAAAAAAGAAGACCTAAATGAAAGATCTCTGCGAGTGAGATCCCAGTGGAAAGAACGGGGCCATCAAAGAAGGAGGTACCTTTCTCTGAAGGGAGGAGGAGAGAACTTCCACTTTGACTATGACCCTGTCAGAATAAGATTGAAGTCGGCGAACCCTAAAGGCTTCCATAGCCTTGGCAACTCATGACTAGAGCCTAGGGAGATTACTGACGCCATAAACAAGAGTGTCAAATTGTTAAATCAACATCAGGAGTCACTGTGTACTTACATCTCATGAGGGATCTGTCCTTAATGTGTTATCCAATGTGAAATAATGCTATTACTAGTACTGAAACAGTATTTTTACACTTTGTGTTTCTGTGTGGGTGCAAACTGATGAAATCTTTACTTAGTATATACTGAATCGATCTTCTGTATATAAAGATAATTAAAAATGATTAAAAAATCTTGGTGTTAAATTGGAAATTACATAGATAATTAATCAATTTTTTAGAAAAATATCATGTAGGATCTCTGTCCTTAATGTGCTGTACATTGTGAATTAATACTATAACTAGTACTCCAACAGTATTTTCACTTGTGTCTCTATGTGAGGGCAAACTGTTGAAATCTTTACGTAATATGTACTAAACTGACCTTCTGTGTAAAAAGAGAATTGAAAATGAATCTTGATGTGAATGGAAAGGGAGAGGGAGCGGGAAAGGGGAGGGTAGCGTGAGGGAGGGAAGTTGTGTGTGGGGGAGCCATTGTAATCCATAAGCTGTACTTTGGAAATTTATATTCTTTAAATAAAAGCTTTATATTAAAAAAAACTGTACCATTAGAAGTAAGTCCATAGGAATGTAGGCAGAACTATACTGCTTTAAAGTTATAAACTTCATACATTTCACAATTACAAATTTAGGGTCATCACATGACCTCCTTATAAGCCATCTCTCATATGGTAGTTTAATTCCCAATCTGCTAAGGCAGAGTTTTATGTAACTTAGTATAACCAAAGGAGTAACTCTTCCATAACTTCTGCCATATTTCATTAGCTAGAAGAGAATTATGCAAGTGCATGACTCCTTTGGGGCTCCCTTTAAGGTGTGTCTTCCACAAAATTACACAAAAATTCCATATTCATAATGGGAAGTAAGCTTTCCAAGTTAGATTTGATTGGACAGCAGAGATAGAAGACAGTTGAAGGAAAGATGTTTGAAGCAAGATAGAGCAAGAGCAACAGAGCAGAGGAAATGTGCAAGATACATTCTAAAATAATAACTGGTCCACACACTGGCATGAAAACTTCCATTCTCTCCACTTTATGTAAATTCCAAGGAACAGCCAAAAATGAAACAGAGATGCTGGTAACCCCAGTGTCTCAGTCGATTTGGACTAATATGAAAAAATATAAACCAGAGAGTTTATAAAGCAATGGGAATTTGTTTTTCACAATCTGGGGTCTGAGAAATCTAAGAACAAGGTGCTCATAGACTAAGTGTCTGGTGGGGTACTCTCTGTTTCATGGATGGCTGTCTTCTTCCTGTATTCTCTCATGGCACAAGGTCAAGGGAGTTCTCTTTTATAACAGCACTAATCCCATTCATGAGGGTTCTCTGTTCACAACTCAATCACCATAACACTGGGGGCTAGGATTTCAACAAGTAATTTGGTGACATACAAACATTCTATTGATTGTACCAAGTAATGCCTTTGTGTGAATTGGATATAGATGTCCTTGACACCCATCCCACCACAGAGTACAGATCTGTGGATGACCTGCAGACTAGATTTACTCCCGGCTTCCTATTCTTCATGTGAATAGGCTGCACAGTTGTATGTAGCAACCTTGGAGAAGGAACTGAAGAGGAATTTCAGAAGGTGATAGCATGCTTCTAGGTCTCACTTGTTGAGTCTGCCCCAGCAGCTTGGCCCCAGATCCATCTTGAACTTTGATGCAGCTCCTTCCAAGATTTCTACTGTTACTCGCATATTAGCATTGTTCTGTCCTGGGCTGACACAGAGTGCATTTCAGAGCTGGCTGGTCTGAGTTTGGAGAGAGAAAGCAATGGAGAATAAACACAAAAACATGAAAAGTGCAATGAAAATCCAAGTACAAAAGATGATAATAGTGGTGTCAGGGAGAAATACAGATGCAAAGAGAAGAAATCCCTTTAAAAGATGGTATTTTATGGAAGAACAGGGTTTTGTAATGGAAGGATCCAAATAGAAAAAAGAATGTTAATCTACACATCAATAGAGTGGAAGATTTGTGTGAAGTAAACTTCTAAAGGCTTAGAGAAGAAGAAAAAAACAAGAACTGGAGGGGAGAAAAGATGTTTTATCCAAAGAATAATTTACATTTTTCATAAAGTGGAAAATTTCCCCAAGCCATCATAGCTGTAAACCCTGTGGTTTTATTTCGAAACCAAGTTAGGAATAATATATTTCAATATTAATTATTTAAAAGTGACTTTAGATCTAACATTATATATGGCATTAAACATTACACATTTATTTTCCCAAAGGAATAATGATAACTACCTATCATATGATAGGCATTGAGTTCTGTAAAGTTTGCCTCAGTTATTCCTTAGGGCCCTGAAAAGCAATCATGAATGTTTCTATTTTATTCTTTAGGAACTTGAGATGCCAGGATATGAGGCCAAACTCCAGGGGGTTCCATTTCCATTGCATTCTGGGGGAATTTTGGTAATTCAGTGGATATGACATGCCATATCCACTCCTCCAACGAGAATAGCCTCATATCATCTGGTTCCAAAGCCTTCCCACTCTGTACTGCACCAAAAAAAAAAGTGAATTGCATTGCTTCAAAATACCAGTTATCTAACATTTTTATGTGAGTTGCATTTTTATGGGGCTACATAATTATTAGTATGTATTTAGCTCTGACTTTGTGCCAAGCACAGTATTTGATGTTCTGTGTGTGTTTTTATTTAATCTACACAGTTTTCTGATGCAGTTACTATCATTACCTCCCATTTTACATACAAGAAAATTCATATCTAAGGTTACTAAAACTCCAAGTTACTCCAAGGCAGTAATTAGTATATTCAAGACTGAACCCAGGTGTCCTTGATATTGAACAAAACTAACCTAAGAGACTCCAGAGGACAGCACATTGTTCAGGTTGACTTGCCTACATCAGTGAATCTGAAATTGTCTTCACATTTATCACATTCCTATTAAAAACCATCATGCTATTCTATAATGATTTATCTTCATGTATCAGATTTTATAGTCACCTCCATACAAATTTGTGGTTGATTAATTAACTAAAATTGGAAGACATTCCAATGATGAAAAGTGCTAAGTATTCCTATGAATAATAATTAGCATTAGCGTGGTACTCCAACTAAATTATGAATGTCAGTTTTGGGAATCAGTCTGTTGAGGGAGGGTCAAATGTTTGATGACCGGAAACAGATAAGATGGATTAGTCGAGGCAGCACAAATGACTAGAGCAGATATTAGCTGCAACAAAAGGAAACAAAACACCTTATTGAACACCTTGTGTCTGCCAGATTTCATGCAGGATCCTAAAGACACATGCTGAGCAACACAAAAAAATGGTCTCTGATTTCATGGATCTTCCAGCCTCTAGCAACATCAGAGGCTGCCCCTGTATAACGATGGTCTTACAGTTGGCAAGCAGACCAGCAGGAAACAAATTTGTGACCTCAGTGACTGTGATTCAGGGTCTGGACTCCATTCCTTGGTAGAGTTGAGACAGGGCTAGGTAGGCTTGCAGTATTAGAGGAAAACCAGAACAAAGGCAAATAGGGAAATATAACAGGGTTCCAGCTATGGGAATAGGCCAGTGACTGCCTGCAGGAAGTAAGCAAGATCTGAATACTGGAAATAAACCAAAGCTTGACCACTAGAAATGGGAAGGTGAAGTTAGACCTGAGGTCTAGATTTGTTAAAGCTCCCTGCAGTCTACTAGAAACAGAAAGTACCCCAGAGGCTCAGGATGCACGAGCCTATATCTTGCAGTCCAGTAGCTGCCTCTGTGAGAACTAAAGGGATGAGCCAGTCTTCCCACTCTCCCAGGCCCCTTTTGCTCTAAGATAGCTCACTATGTTATGTAGCTACATTGAGAGATCATGCCATCAACCCATGTAGGTCCAATCCCAGAAGTTACTGAAACAATAGTCTCATACAGGGTCTACCTTCCCCATCTCTACCAAAAAGAGATTTTTTTTTAAAAAAGTGTTAGATTTGTATCTCACAAATTCTCTTGCTTATCAATGCCACTTGTTAGCAATTGTTGACTCCTTCTGAAAGCTGAAATCCCAATCTTAGCTCTAAGTCAAGAAATTACTTTGAAAAGTGAAGTGTTTCTGACCAAGTTGTACACCTAGCTGTGTGCTGCCTTGGAATTCAGGGGGCCTCAGATCTCAGGTCTCTAACTGGCATTCTTATCAGAAAGTCAATTTCTTCAAAGGTTCAAAATCATTTCCTCCTAATTCTATGATTAATCTCCTTTTATACCGCAGAAGGCAGTGGCTTTTTCTTGCTTTGACTTCCTCTCATTAGTTTTTCAGGACATAATCAGGGAGTCATTTTCCTTCAGTGATGCTGTGTGTATGCCTCTAGGCTATAATCCCCTACAGTGAAAGCCACAAATTGCATGCATTTGATCAAATAAATCAGAATGAATCTCCTTTGCGGAGAGATGCAATACTTTTCTAAAGGATAAAATTTTAAAACAGGATATTTCTTGTGTCATTTACCCCCATTTCTTTAAAGACATTTGTTTTCAAAATGATCATAAACTCATTTGTATCTAAGCTTGAACTTCTGTATTGTCAAAGGTGACAAATATTCCACAATAAGTAATTTATAAATATTTTCAATTAAGATACAAAAGAAAACCCCAAGGGATCTTTCTGTGAACATATGGTAAATACTCAAGAGGCAAAAAAGTCTGCACAACTCCTGATGACTTTCAGTTCTTTCATGTATTTCAGAGTATTTTATCCTCTCAGTAGAGGAGAATTATGATACCCATTTGGCAGTAGCATACTCATGTTTCTATGTAGGAGCCCAGACTTTAGCTCAAATCTTCTGACTCCAAATTCAGTTTTCTTCTTGCCAGTGCACTATGCTCGGAAGCTGTTATCTATTTTTTACTTTTCAGTGTGTTTCTTTCAAAAATAAAAGCTGACTTCCAGGGCAGCTTATCAGTTTTAATGATATGTTAACTGGTAGAGACACAGCCTATAGTTCTTCATAATCTTTTTCCTAGGCTCTTTAACATTTTAATATGGAACTCTTTAATACCATAAAATTCAGAGAAATCCAGACTTAGATATGGGTAAGAATGCAGATTAGAATGAGAAATCACCTACTAGACAATGGAAAGGGACCATGGTAATGTGGTAAATTGTTGTTACCTTTACAGTGGCTGAGAAAGTTCAGGAATCTTGAAACAAAATCCTGGCCCAACAGCTTCTAAGAATAGCAGGTTCTTTCAAAGAATATTGAGATGATTATCTCCGTCCTAAGTTAGAAATGCCTGAAGTAGTCTCCTCTTGTCTGCAGTTTTACTGTCCGTGAACAAGAGACTTCAGCAGGTCAGAATGACTTTCTACTTCTGATTCCAGCTCTGTGAGATGTGATTTCGCTTCTCTCATTGGGTCATTGTATCTTTTCAACATATTTTCACTTTTTCTTAAGTTATTTCAGTGGGGTTTGCTAGTGACAATCCAGTGATGGCTGATTAAGACACAAATACAGTCATGAGTCACTTACCAATAGAGATGCACTCTGAGCAATGTGTCATAAGTGATTTTTGTCTCTGGGTGAACATCATGAAGCATAGTTATACAAACCAAGACTTCTAGGATGTCACTAGGACATATAATTTTAGAGGACTACAATTGTACATTTAGTCTGTCACTGACTAAAACATCTTTATGCAGCACATAAATGTACTCATATATTCCAGAAGGAAGAAAATATTAATAAAATGTATGGCAAATTCAAAGAGCCATGTCACACTTCATTTACTTCACAAGAAACCCTGAGAGCAAGTGTAGATTGAAGTTGTTCTTCTCATACTCCAGGTAGGAAGGATTGCACTTCGGGAACCACTGAGTACACGTCAGTAGGCTGAGGTTTAGACATGTGCATTTCCTGAAAGGCTGTCTGAAACATTTTTCTGTAAGCAGTGCTGCCATTACATACAAAATTGTATCCTGGTAGACTGAAAGGATTAAAGAGCTTCTTTCTGCACCCCATGGGAGACCAGGGAAAAGCACCTGGCACCTGGCTCCTGCCATCGGATGAGCGCGGTGCGCCGGCCGCAGCGCGCCAGCCGCAGCAGCCATTGGAGGGTGAACCAACGGCAAAGGAAGACCTTTCTCTCTGTGTCTCTCTCTCACTGTCCACTCTGCCTGTCGAAAAAAAAAATAAAAAATAAAAAAAAGAGCTTCTTTCATTAGCAATCTTTCTACTACACCTCGGCTTGGATACAGGTCAAAGAGAGAATTCTAACAAAGACTACAATAGCTGGATAATGTTGCTATAGTCACAAGAAATATTACTACAAATTTCAGAGAGTTCAAGTCCTTCAAGAAAGCCTATGTGAACTGGGAGAATCTTTTTCCAGAGATTCTAATATATTTCGGATGTCAATACTAATAATGCAAACAGAAATGTGAGCTTTCCTCCAATCACTACCATTCACTTGCTCTGCTCCCTTGGACCTCTTTGCCTCACAAATCATTATTGTTTTATATGGAGTGCTTCCCAAGAAAAATGTGTGACTCAAAAATGAACTAAGAGCTATATTTTTTCTGTTTTGTGTTAAACACAATTGCCTGACTCACAGATCCTCAGTCTAGTGGAAATAAACTTCTTGTCTCTTTTAAGGATTGCTTCTAATGAATGCTTTGGGATGTGAAGTTTTCAGGCATATATTTGTGCTGTGGTTATAAAATAGTGAAACTAGTTTCTATTATTTACAATAACAGTTTTTCCCAAAACACACACACACACACACACACACAATAATGATTCACACAAAATGTGTATGTGATAAAGGCTTTCCCAGTCAGGCTACAGGAGCAATTCTTCACTCTATTTCACCATCAGTGAAGATGTCCCTTGCTCCCTTCCCTGCACCCACATATCTGTTCCACATTCCCATCACCACAACCCTGTGTCCCTCCATGGGCCTCTTCTTACAGGTTTCACTCTCAACCCTTGGGTTTCCTTCTCAGCCCTTCATCCCAGCACAATAATTCCAGGCCCTCTGGACACCTGTTTCCAAACTGTGGAAAACAAATGAGTGGCCTGCTGAAGGCACTCACTAATCACTTCAAGAATTGGAAATTGCATAGAAAATTAATCAATCAATTTTTTAAAAATATCATGTAGGATCTCTGTCCTTAATGTGCTGTACATTGTGATTTAATGCTATAACTAGTACTCCAACAGTATTTTCACTTTGTGTTGCTATGTGGGGGCAAACTGTTGAAATCTTTACTTAATATATACTAAACTGATCTGTATATAAAGAGAATTGCAAATGAATCTTGATGTGAATGGAAGGGGAGAGGGAGCGGGAAAGGGGAGGGTTGCGGGTGGGAGGGAAGTTGTGTGGGGGGGAGCCATTGTAATCCATAAGCTATACTTTGGAAATTTATATTCATTAAATAAAAGTTTTTTAAAAATTTTAAAAAAGAATTCAAGAAAGCAGGGAGCAAACAGAGTTATTGACATCCCAAGATAGAGTTTTGAATGTATTTTCAAACAAAAGCAATAATATAAATGAAGAGAATATCTTAAACGCAGTGAGTATCATTTACATATTCTTAATTGCCTATTATGATCCAGGCAACTCATATGAGCCTGGGTATATGTATTAGTTTATTTCTGTAGCTTTAACTAAAACACCTGAGAGGAACATCTTGGGAAAGAAAAGGTTTATTTCAGCGTACAGTGTGCAGTTTGCAGTCCCAGATCAGGCAGCCCCATAGTCTGGGGTCTGGAGGAAGATCATCACAGCAGGTACAGAGGAACAATCAGGAAGCAGAGAGAGAGCAAGCAGGTATTGAATTCAAATGACCAATCATCTTGCAAGAAACTCCCTCTGAGATTGTGCCTCAGTGACCTAAAGACCTCCCACAGCAGGCTGATGCACTGGCTTTTGCCATCCCATGTGGGTGCCAGTTCCTGTCTCAGGAGTTCCTTTTCCAATCCAATTCTTTGTTTATGGCCTGGGAAAAGCAGTGGAGGATGGCCCAAGTGCTTGGGCCTCTGCACTCGTGTGGAAAACCCTGAAGAAGTTCCCGGCTCCTGGCTCCTGGCTCTAGTCCTTGCTGCCAATTGGGGAGTAAACCAGCAGATGGAGGACCTTTGTCTCTCCCTCTCTAACTCTACCTTTCAAATAAATAAATAAAATATTTAAAATAAAAATTTAAAAAGATCTCCTAATCATCATGCTTATATCAAGTTTCCATCTTTAATTCATCAACTATTAGCAATAAGACATCATAGGTGAAACATCTGCGTGAGTTTAGAATAGAGAAGTCCTGTTTAACTCACAATAGTATGTGACCATGAGCAAACAAAATTATGGATTTTTATGGATTGGTCTTAGAACATGAGCAATGAGCTTAGAGCATGTGACAATCCCACCAATCAGATGAAGAATTCCTGGATATCTATATCTGTGCATATATAAATGCTAATTTCTCAATCAATCTAAAACTTGATAGTACATTAATTCATTCATGGACACATAGCTGAATATACATCCTGAATATCCATACACTGCACCCATAGGAACAGGTGTTCAGACCTGAAGTCGCTGAAGATGATCTTATTCTCCAATATTCCACATCATCAAATTTAAAATAAATGTCTTAAGTCCAAAGTCAAGTTTAAAATCCAAACACTTTTTAAATGTCCATACCGTCAAAGCCTAGTTACAAAGAACATGTGTTTAGGAACCAAATAGACCTGGGTCCAAATCTTGGTAGTTGGTTACTTTGCACAACTGTGAAAACTTTCGTAGTTCTAAGGTTCCATATCAATTAAGATGGGAACAAGAGCACCTATCTTGTAAAGTTGACATGATGATTAAGTCAAAACAAATACATTAAGCCATATATATCTGAATTAATTGACTTGGAAGCCCCTGAGAGACAATAGGCCTCTGTGTTCCCTTCCAATACAGGTACACTGTAAGATGAAAATAGACAAGACCTCTTCTTGGTGAAGTGGCCAGTTTTATTTTTCTTTCCACCTCTGGTTCTTCATATTCCATAATACATGTTCAAATATTTCCTTTTACCAGACTTTAAGGAATTGAATATAGTAATTCCATGAATGCAAATACAGCATAGGCCTGAGAGGTCATTGGAACACTTCATTGAAGCTCCAAAACAGCAACTGAAAGTGATCCCTTTTTAAAATTAAATTTCTAAACCCACCTAACCAAATCTGGGGGGAAGATGTGGATCAGTATGATGTATGAATTGTCAGATAACCACTCCCCACAAATAATTTCCTTGTAAGACTTGGAATGACATTGATTGAGAAACAGTGTGCTATTTCTCACATAAGGCTGTTACCTAAGACATGTCTTTAGCATTGTTTCTATCACCTCTCTCCCCAGGGTAGCCCTTCAACATACACTGTTAGTCTGGGATTGAGATTCATTCTGAAGGAGAAATACATTTACCTGCAGCTCTTCCTGGAAAGATCCTGTGATGAAGAAATGGGTTCATATGTCTTTGTCCCAGGAATCCATTTTCCAGTTAGTTTCCTCAGCATCTGACAGATGAGGAGAAACGCTTCCAATCACTCAAACACCAAGCAGGAAGGCATTAAAAAATGATGTTTAATTAACTGTCTTAGTGGAAAATTAAAACTATTCTTTTCCCAGTAATAAAAATCCTTCTGAACCCTAATAAGTGGGGGAGGGGAATCAGTTAAATGTAAAACACCAGGCAGAAAGCAAATCCCCCTGACCACAGGGTTAAAAAGTGCACCATCTAATCTGGTATTCTCAACCCTGATCACAATTTACCAAAGGGAGAACACCTCTGCCTAAGTGATTAGACGTTCAGACACTAAAAATAGAAAGAATTCAAAGTCTTCATGATTTCATGAAGTACCTTGTCTTAAAGGTGAAACACAGAGTTCATTCACCAGAATCCAAGTAATCTACTAGGTTTGTGCTCTGTCTTCCACCCAAATAATTTGTATATTGTTTATACATTGTATATCATTATTCATATATTGTTCTTTTTATAAAAGGAATTTTATTTATTTATTTGAAATGTAGAGTTATAGAGAGGCAGAAGCAGAGAGAGAGAGAGAGTTCTTCTATCCACTGGTTCACTCGACAAATGGCCATTACAGCCGGAGCTGGGCTGATCCAGGAACAAGGAGCTTCCCCCAGATCTCCCACATGGGTGCAGGGGCCCAAGAACTTATGCCATCCTCCACTGCCATCCCAGGCCTCAGCAGAGAGCTGGATCGGAAGTAGAGCATCCAGGACTCAAAGTGGCACCCAAATGGGATGCCAGCACACAGGCGATGGCTTTACGTGCTATACCACAGTGCAGTGCCAAACCCCTATATATTGTTATTTTTTTAGATTTATTTATTTATCTAAAAGGCAGAGTTACAGAGAGGCAGAAGCAGAGAGAGAGAGGTCTTCCATCTGCTGGGTCACTCCCCAGATGGCTACAACAGCCAGAGCTGCACCTATCCGAAAACAGGAGCCAGGAGCTTCTTCCAGGTCTCCCAGCTGGGTGCAGGGGCCCAAGGATGCAGACAGCAGCTTTACTCAGCCAGCCCCTATATATTGTTCTTAATCTCCTCTGCTTGATTTGATAGGCTTTCAGGACTACCTTGAAAATAAAAGCTAGGACAAACATGATTAATAATAACCCAGGAGGGGGCCAGCACTGTGGCATAGCAGGTAAAGCTGCTGCCTACAATGCCAGCATCCCATATGGGTGCTGGTTTGAGTCCTGGCTGCTCCACTTCCAATCCAGCTCTCTGCTATGGCCTGGGAAAACAATGGAGGATGACCCAAGTACTTGGGCCCCTGAACTCACATGGGAAACCCAGAAGAGGCTCCTAGCTCCTGGCTTTGGATCAGCTCAGCTCCAGCCATGGCGGCCAACTGAGGAGTGAACCAGCAGATGGAGAACCTCTCTATCTCTGCCTCTCCTCTCTCTGTGTAACTTTCTCTCTGGCTTTCAAATAATTAAATAAATAAAAACATTTTTTAAAAAGATCAAGGAATAGATATAAAATAAACATAATTGTTTTAATTGTCTTCATAGTTTCTCTACATCTTGCTTTTGAAGAATTCATATATAAACATATATATATATGTATCTTTGCAGATGCTGTGCATAGATCAAGAGTAACCTTTATATTTACAATATCCCTTTTAGTATTTTTTTTGTTCTACTTAATACTATTGGTTGAACTCTGTAATTAACACACAATTATTCTTAGGTGTTTAAATTTTAACTGAAAAGTGATCTCTGTTAAATATAAGAGTGGGAATAAGAGAGGGAGGAGATGTACAACTTGGGACATGCTCAAGCTGACTTGCCCCAAATGGTAGTTAGAAACATGCCAGGGGATTCCAATCCAATCCCATCAGGGTGGCATGTACCAATGCCATCCCACTAATTCAAGTGATCAATTTCAATTCACAATTGATCACACTGATAGGACTAAGAGTCAAAGGGATCACATAAACAAGACTAATGTCTGCAAATACCAACTGACCGAATACAAAAGGGAGAGAACAATCCAACATAGGAAGCAGGATACACAGCAGACTCATAGAAGGGCAGATGTCCTAAATAGCACTCTGGCCTCAGAATCAGCCCTTAAGGCATTTGAATCTGGCTCAAGAGCCCATGAGAGTATTTTAGGCATGGAAAGCCAAGACACTCTGAAAAACAAAAAAAAAGAAGACCTAATGAAAGATCTCTGCGAGTGAGATCCCAGTGGAAAGAACGGGACCATTAAAGAAGGAGGTACCTTTTTCTGAAGGGAGGAGAGAACTTCCACTTTGACTATGACCCTGTTGGAATAAGATTGAAGTCGCCGAACCCTAAAGGCTTCCACAGCCTTGGCAACTCATGACTAGAGCCTAGGGAGATTACTGACACCATAAACAAGAGTGTCAAATTGTTAAATCAACATCAGGAGTCACTGTGTACTTACGTCTCATGTGGGATCTGTCCTTAATGTGTTATTCAATGTGAAATAATGCTATTACTAGTACTGAAACAGTATTTTTACACTTTGTGTTTCTGTGTGGGTGCAAACTGATGAAATCTTTACATAGTATATACTGAATTGATCTTCTGTATATAAAGATAATTAAAAATGATTAAAAAATCTTGGTGTTAAATTGGAAATTACATAGATAATTAATCAATCAATTTTTTAAAAATATCATGTAGGATCTCTGTCCTTAATGTGCTGTACATTGTGAATTAATACTATAACTAGTACTCAAACAGTATTTTCACTTTGTGTCTCTATGTGAGGGCAAACTGTTGAAATCTTTACGTAATATGTACTAAACTGATCTTCTGTTTATAAAGAGAATTGAAAATGAATCTTGATGTGAATGGAAGGGGAGAGGGAGCGGGAAAGGGGAGGGTAGCGTGAGGGAGGGAAGTTGTGTGTGGGGGAGCCATTGTAATCCATAAGCTGTACTTTGGAAATTTATATTCTTTAAATAAAAGCTTTATATAAAAGATCTAAAATAATAATAATAATAAATAACTGTTAATTAAAAAAATATCATAAACAAAAATAAAAAGTAGGGGCCAGTGCTGTGACATAGCAGATAAAGCAGCAGCCTGCAGTGCCAGCATCCTATATGGACACCAGTTCAAGACCCGGCTGTTCCACTTCCCATCCAGCTCTCTGTTATGGCCTGGGAAATCAGTGAAAGATGACCCTAGTCATGGGAGCCCTGGAGGAAGCTCCTGGCTACTGGCTTCGGATAAGTGCTGCTCTGGCTGTTGTAGCCATCTGGGGAGTGAACCGGCAGATGGAAGACCTCTTTTCTCTCTCTCTCTCTCTCTCTCTCTCTCTGTTTCTCATACTCTTTCAAATAAATAAATATTTTTTTAAAATTTTTAAATAGAAGATATTTCTAACATAGTCAAAACAATAATATTTTTATATTACAAAGATATTCTAAAAATTGAAACAAATAAAAGAAACAACCATGGACCAAAAAATGTGAACAAGTAGAACAAAGGAAAAGACATCAGCTATGTGAGAAGATGATCAATCTAACTCATAAGTTAAAATTTAATTAAGATACCACTGCTCACCTATAATACTGCCAACAACCAAACACTTGACAATACATTGTGTGATTATGATAGAGAAACCATACAAGATGCAGAAAAGCAGAAAGACATAAGAAACACAGAGTGGGGTTTGGCACTGTCTAGAAGAATGTCACATACTTTCTTTTGACTCAACAATCTAACTTCTAGGAATCCATAAAAATTAGCAAAATTACGAAATGCTTTATTTACAAAAGTATTCATTACAGAATATTTTAATACTAAAAACTAGAAACAACTCAAATGCCCATCAATATACAGGGTAAATAAATTATGGTAAGTTATTATTTAGTCATAAAAGGACTAAGGAAGACTGCTAAACATATGTTATCATATATGATATATGTCATATATGATATGCTATCTTTTGTATATAAAAAAGAGTTTTCATCTATTTGGTAAATTATATTTGTGAAAAAAAAGAATTTTTTGAGCTAATCATGAAAGATGAAGTTATGGAAGGAGAAAAGGAAGAAGATGCAAGGGACTGGAATTCAAGGAGAATCCTTAAAATCTGAAAGCAAAGTAGGAAAAAGTCCCTAGTTGTGTATAAATACACACAAAACATTTCTGCATATAGTTTATTGACTTTTTACACCTCATGTAAACAATCTAAGTGTCTTGCGACAGATGAATGGGTAACAAACCACTTTTAATGAAAACTGTTTCTGAAAAGGATATAGTTTCTAATATCAGTTTGTACTTGCTAGCATGTATGTCTTAAATATTTTGGCTTTTTTAAGATTTATTTAGTTATTTGAAAGAGTTACAGAGAGGCAGAGACATGGAAAGAGAAAGGGAGAGGTCTTCCATCTGCTGGCTCACCAGATGGCCACCATGGCTGAAGCTGCACCCATTCAAACCCAGGAGCCACAAGTTTCTCCCAGGTCTCCCACATGGGTGCAGGGGCCCAAGTACTTGGGTCATCATCCACTGCTTTCCCAGGCCATTGCAGAGAGCTATATTGGAAGTGGAGCAGCCAGGACTCAAACTGGCGTCTATATGGGATGCCAGCATGGCAGACAGTGGCTTTACCCGCTATGCCACAGCACGGGTCCCCATATTTTGGCTTTTTGAAACCAAGAAATAATCCCCTAGCTTTAGTACCTATGACTGATACTAATATATTGACATAGTAATCACCTTCTTCTGAGGCACATCTTTAATACTATCTTACCTGAGAGTAGGTCCAAAATTCAGAATAATATTCTTCTTTAAAATAAAACATATTTTATATACTTATAGAGTTACCCACTTCCCTGTTTCCAGTAGCAAGAACAGCTATAATCTCAGTTAGCAAAACACCTGAATATAATGCACTATTATTAATTATAGTCCTCCTGCTATATGTTAGATCTTTTGACTTGGTCATCCTACACAAACACACAAGGACTAAGTCAAATACAACAATATGTCTCAACAGGAGAGAAAGATATCTCAGCACTGTCTCATGCATAGCAATGGATTTAGATATTCCCAAGATACCCAAGTAGATGTCTAGCACTTTAATGCATCTGGTACATGAAGTACTCAATGACAGAGGCGAATGTGTCTGAAAATATTGGCAAGGAAACTTTTCCTCAGAGACTTAGCAGGTGACCAAATTTTGCCTTTTCTGTAATTAAAGTAACCCAGAAAAATTATAAAAGTAGGGCAGGACTCACAACCCCACTTTAAGGATAATTTTAGTATTTGTAAACAGATTTCACTTAGTTGCCTAAATCACAAAGATTTATGCAGACTAGGAATAGCAAGTTTTACATTTTCTGGTTAGACTAATGCTTCCCCTTGCTGAAAATCTAACACTCTAACTTTGGGGAGAAGGGATTGTTACTTTACTATCCACTTTACCAAAAAAAAAAAAAAAATGCTCAAGAGGCTCTATAAGTTTCTTCTTTCAAAGTAGAACTTTCATTGCTCTGAGTCCCAAAACTCTGAAAAGGTAAAATGAATAGCTTACATCTTTTTAAAATATTTTTATTCTGGAAAAATCCAGCTGACAGCAAATCTGCATGAACAGTTCAATCAATTCTATATACTCTTCACCTACTCTCACTGACTTTATATATATATATATATATATATATATATATATATATATATATATATATATATATATTTGACAGAGTTAGATAGTGAGAGAGAGAGAGACAGAAAGAAAGGTCTTCCTTCGGCTGGTTCACTCCCCAAATGGCCGCTACAGCAGGCGCTGCGCTGATCCAAAGCCAGGAGCCAGGTGCTTCCTCTTGGTCTCCCATGTGGGTGCAGGGGCCCAAGCAACTTGGGCCATCCTCCACTGCCTTCCCGGGCCACAGCAGAGAGCTGAACTGGAAGAGGAGCAACCGGAACCAGAACCTGGAACCCATATGGGATGCTGGCACCACAGGTGGAGGATTAACCAAGTGAGCCACGGAGCTGGCCCCATCTCGCTGACTTTTAATGTCTTGTAAATTTCCTTTATCTTTTGCTTTCTCTCTTCTTCTTCATATATTTATAAAATCATACGATTATCATTATTAGTACTGCAGAGCTATTAGAAATTGGATCATAGACATCAGGCCCCTTGATTCCTAACAACTCTCACACGTACTGCCTCTCAGGTTAGGAACCTTGTCCTACACAGCCAAGATCACAATCATCGAATTCAAAAAATCCAGTACGCATATAATATTAGAGCTTGTACTTCAGTTTTACCAGTTATCCGAAACGCAACCTGTAAGTAATTTGTGTTTTTCTTGATGCAGAGTCTAATTCATGATCACCCACTGAAACTAGTTAGCACGTCTCTTCCATTTTCTTTGTTCTGGAACAGTTTCTCAGCCTTCTGTGTTTTTACAGCATCAGTGTTTTAGGTTACTGGTTTCATTGGCTCCTGCTCAACGTGGACTGTTTTATGTTTAGTCACAACTTGTTTTTGCTTGTTGGGCAGCAATATCACAATACTGATAGTGTGTCCTCAATGCATCTTTTTTTTTTTTTTTTGACAGGCAGAGTTAGAGAGAGAGAGACAGGGAGAAAGGTCTTCCTTTTTCCGTTGGTTCATCCCCCAAGTGGCCACTACACTAAGCGGCCAATGCATTGCGGTGCACTGCACCGATCCAAAGCCAGGAGCCAGGTGCTTATCCTGGTCTCCCAAGCAGGTTTAGGGCCCACTGCACTCCAGGGCCATAGCAGAGAGCTGGCCTGGAAGAGGGGCAACTGGGACAGAATCCAGTGCCCCGACCGGGACTAGAACCCAGAGTGCTGGCACCGCAGGTGGAAGATTAGCCTAGTGAGCTTGTGCGCCGGCCCCTCATTGCATCTTAAGACCAAGAGATAGCCGGTGCCGTGGCTCAACAGGCTAATCCTCCGCCTTGCGGCACTGGCACACCGGGTTCTAGTCCCGGTTGGGGCGCCGGATTCTGTCCCGGTTGCCCCTCTTCCAGGCCAGCTCTCTGCTGTGGCCCAGGAGTGCAGTGGAGGATGGCCCAAGTGCTTGGGCCATGCACCCCATGGGAGACCAGGAAAAGCACCTGGCACCTGGATCCTGCCATCGGATGAGCGCGGTGCGCCGGTCGCAGCGCGCCGACCGCGGCGGCCATTGGAGGGTGAACCAATGGCAAAGGAAGACCTTTCTCTCTGTCTCTCTCTCTCACTGTCCATTCTGCCTGTCAAAAAAAAAAAAAAGAGAGAGAGATACAAGTTAGCTTATAGCACTATTAGTGCTGTTAACCTCAGGGAAAAAGAATAAAAACAACTCTAATAGTTTTTAAATTAATTTTAAACTTGAATGAAATACGTTCATTATTTGCTCTCTCTGAGCCCATCTGAAACAGTTTGTGACAAAAACTTAAGTAAAGTATTTTTTATTTCTTATAAATATTTAGTAAAAAAAAATTTGTTATGCTCAACTTTTTGGAATCCTTTATGGGCAACTCTTTTCTGCCACAATAGGCAAAATTTGTTGCTTAACTGCGCATTGCTACATTTTGCTGAACCGGGCTCCTAAAAAGTTAGGTACGGTTTTTTAGCCTATCACTTAGGAAGCAATCAAAATGCAAGAGTCATTCAAGATACAGAGAGATAAGAAAAAATGGAATGAGACTTTATCTGTAGTTGAATTCAAAGCTAATGTTACTACCAAGCTGAAATTCTGATGAAATAGGCTTTTTTTAAGATTTATTTATTTATTTGAAATTCAGAGTTACACACAGAGAGAGGAGAGGCAGAGAGAGGTCTTCCATCCACTGGTTCACTCCCCCAGCTGGCTGCAACAGCTGGAGCTGCACCGATCCAAAGCCAGGAGTCAGGAGAGTCCTCCCGGTCTCCCATGCAGGCACAGGGGCCCAAGTACTTGAACCACCTTCCACTGCTTTCCCAGGCCATAGCAGAGAGCTGGATTGGAAGTGGAGCAGCCGGGAATTGAACCAGTGTCCATATGGGAGGCTGGCACTGCAAGTAGCGGCTTTACCCGCTACGCCACAGCGCCGGCCACTGAAATAGGCTTTTAAAAATACACCTCCATCTATTAATTGATAGTAGAGGAGGATATGATGGGGGAAATCAGTTAACAAATGACTAATGTGAAAATCTCCCTTGAAGACAGTTTTATATATATATACACACACACAAATACACACACACACACACACACACACACACACACATACATATCTTTTGCTTTTACATTCACCAAATCCTCCTCATCACCTATTCAGCTGTGATTCAAGAAAACAATGTTCTTAAGCAACTAATGTTAACTCTATGTGTATTGTAATACTCATAATAGAGCTTTTATTTACAAAAATAAAATAAAAGACTTCTGGGGGTAAATAGAGTGAGTCACACATCTCCCAGTTTTCTTTTCCAGACACTCCAGGGTCGTCTCCATTGCATTTTCACTGAAGGGTTGTAAGCTGACTTCCTCAGTGGAACCCCAAGGGGAACCAACTTGCCAGCTTCAGTAGTGTCCAGCTAATGTTCTCCCTGTACTCAAGCTGTAAGTCAACTCATGGAGAGAAGGGAAAGATTACAGTCATCGCTGCCAGGAAAGCCAGTAGTTTTTCAACAGTATCCATTTAATGCAAAGACTCAGATTTTTAAATTTACACCAAGCTCTTCTCAGGACTAGAGCAAGTTACTTTTCAGGAAGTTTCAATTAAAATCCCTATGAATAGGATTTACAAATTTTAATGAATTATTTGGCTTCAGGATGGATTAAACTAATTACTAACATATACAAGTCCCAGTGGGCAAAAATAAAACATAAAAGTATAAAAATAAGGCAGGCGCCACAGCTCAATAGGCTAATCCTCCACCTTGCAGCGCCGGCACACCGTGTTCTAGTCCCGGTCGGGGCACCAGATTCTGTCCTGGTTGCCCCTCTTCCAGGCCAGCTCTCTGCTGTGAGTGCAGTGGAGGATGGCCCAAGTGCTTGGGCCCTGCACCCCATGGGAGACCAGGAGGAAGCACCTGGCTCCTGCCATCGGATCAGCGCGGTGCGCTGGCCGCAGCGCACTGGCCGCAGCAGCCATTGGAGGGTGAAGGAAGATCTTTCTCTCTCTCTCTCTCTCTCTCACTGTCCACTCTGCCTATCAAAAAAAAAAATTTAATTTTTAAAAAGTGTAAAAATGGGTATAACAATTAAGCATTCTTCTTTAAATAACTAATTTAAGAAGAAAACAATAAAACATTTTTATTCTACATTTCAGAAATAAGTAACACAGTGACATATTCCTGAACAACATAGATCCCAGTATTAATATGGAAAACTGTTTCTCCTTCCTTGGAATAATTTCATTTTGAATAAACCATATTGGATAGTTCTATTAAAGAATATCCAGAGGATCAGCGCTGTGGCGCACTGGGTTAAAGTCCTAGCCTCCAGGGCCAGCATCCCATATAGATGCCAGTTCAAGTCCCAACTGCTCCTCTTACGATCCAGCTCTTTACTATGGCCTAAGAAAGCAACAGAAGATGACCCAAGTCCTTGGGCCCTTGTACTTGTGTGGGAGACCCAGAAGAAGCTCCTGGTTCCTGGCTTCCGCTCAGCTCAGCTCTGGCTGTTGTGGTCATTTAGGGAGTGAACCAGCTGATGGAAGACCTTTCTTTCTCTCCTGGCTCTCCTTCTTTCTGTAACTCTGTCTTTCAAATTAAAAAAAAAATTAAATCTTTAAAAAGAAAGAACATCTGATCCCTTTTATTTTTCACTTATCTACAAGATTTAAATATGACAACATAATCAAAATGCTCATCAACTACTTTTTCATGTGTGATTATTTCTGATGCATCTCTAGAGATCTTTAGCTGCAACTACATTATATCCTAAAATTTTAACCACTTAAAATAATTCTGTAGCTTTTATTTTTCTAAATTCTTTTGTAATTAACTGAGGTCAAATCAAAACAATTGATTCAAGTCTACCAATGTTTTTCATGTATTACTGAGTTTTAATAATTATTTTAGAATTCTTTCCCAGACACTTGATTATTAATAGCAGAAAATCATCTGACTATATTAGATGACATCAGCTAATCCTCCAAAGCAACTGTTCATCTCCATTTTGGAAAGAAATCAAGATCTCAGGCCTCCTCACAGGGATGAACACAATAGGCTGTAATCCACAGTAATTAAAATCTCTGTTAGCATGATTTCTATTTCCACAACCTCGGCTTACTACTGTTAACAAAAATTAACAAGGACCTTCTACTGGTGTGAGCTCTATCCATCCATGTCCTTTAGGAAATGGGATAAGACATAAAAAGTATATAATAGTAAGCAACCTACTACAGGCTCCCATGATGACCTTAAAAAGAAGGGTATTTAGAAGCATGGATATGGCCTCACTGGGTTCAATCATCTTGAAACATTTCCAATAACATCATCATCATTATCATCTCATAAGCATGTACTAGCTATATACCATGTGAATAATGAACTCAGATGCTAGGAATAATATAAAGATATACACTAGTCAGCTCCTATCCTTAAATTTTTTTAAACTTTAAAGATATGAGTCACACAGACAAGCTAAAGATCCCTCATCCCATGACTGATAACTACTCCACTGAAAGGGCATTAACTCTCACACTTAAAGTTGGAAATGACTACAGAGATGGAGAGAAAATGGTTATTTATTTCCAGACCCTGCCAACTTCTATATTGCTCTCTTGCTGTGTCATAGTCACAGACCTGGGCAATGACAGGAACAATAATTCCTTAATCTTCCTGTTCAAGAAATAATTTTATTGATCTCCACTTTATTTATTTTCTTCATGATTCAGCAGGTCAAAATTACTCCAGCTCTAGTAGCTTCCTATCCTTCAGCAAGATGTCTGTGGGGTTAAAATATCTTACAAGTTAATATATGCAGAAAATTATTTCAGCACCAAGGACAGTTCTATGCTCTTCTCAAATTATTTTAGGGATGTGAAACTGGGTATTATGCTCCAAGCTGAAAGAGATTTTGAAAGGGGTGTGATAGAAAGCTGCTGAGAAATTATTGCATTACTTATAAAAATCCTAATTATTACTATGAACTTTGAAATTTACCAGGATTTTATCCATATTCATGTTTGCAGCATTCAGATACATTGGAATTACCAATTATCTGCTTATTTTTCTAATATCAAAATGAACTTTAACATGGGTTCAGACAGGTTCAATGAAATCACAGAAATGTTAAATTGATGATGATTTAAAAGAAGTTCCATGACATCTTTCTCACGAGATGCATATGATAAATGTTGAATAGTTATTTCAGTCAAGTGAGAAATAATGAATTAATGCCTGGCATACACTAAGTGAGAAGAAAAGAATTAGTGAATTCCTTGTTTGAAATGAAAGTCACTTTTTGTAACTCAATATCTGAAATATTTTCACATAGCCCATTGCTCAGTCTGAAACATGAACCCTCTTTCTTTGACCTGGATCATTGGAGTCTCTCCAGATTTCAGAAAAATCATGCCCCAGACCACACTTTTCATTTCAAAATAAGCTTTCAATGTCAAGGGTTCTCTTTGGTGCCCCAGAAAGATCATTAAAGTTTCAGTCTGTGTAATCCTAAACCTCCAGGGCAGCATGACATGCACCTGTGGCTCCCCCAAGGCCCAAATCAACCAGCCAACCTGGCTCTGCCCTGTGACCAGATGGACAGAACGCAGGCACAGCAGTCTAAACTCTGATCTTCCTCTGCCAGGGCCCCAGCTGCAGCCTAATTACTGACCCAATCCCGAGCAGCTAGGAAGCCCCTTTCTCTGTGCCAGTGGAGAAAACACCAGGCCTCCCTCTGCAGAGAGACCCACAAGACTTCAGAGACATCCAGGTCCAGCTGTGCAAGTAAATAAGGGGCAAAAACACATATGCCCTTGAACTGCCACCCCAGTCCGATACAGGGCGGCTCTCAAGATCAAAGCCTATCTAGGACAGGCCAAGGTGAAAGAGAAAATATGCAATGGTAAAAACACAGTGCCTAACAGATTTCCACAGCAGCCAGCATATTTTAAGGACTTCTCAGGCCTCTGAACCCCTCTCCCTTTTTTATGTTACTGGGGCAATAACCCATGTGTGAACAAAGTCAAGCTTCCTGGTTGCCAGGTAGGCACAGCCCAGTTCTCAGCTCCTAGGAGGTTTCTGGGCTAAGGCTCCACTCTACTTGGACTGTACTATCAGGCCCCCAAAATGGGGGGAGCTTCCAGGGAGGGACTGATTTCCATTTCAAACTGCATTCTGGTACTTTGTACTCCAGCACCATTGGCCGATCAATATTTAATGCTTGGAGATTCTGACTCTGCGGGAGTCATGTCAGGGGACCTTGGGAGCCAATCTGCTTGAGCTTCTGAGTGATAATTATTCATGGGCTCCTGCCTCTTGCTCTTTCTCTAGCACGGTCCCACTCTGCAGACTCA
Organism: Sylvilagus floridanus; assembly: GCA_949820135.1. Taxonomy (NCBI): domain Eukaryota; kingdom Metazoa; phylum Chordata; class Mammalia; order Lagomorpha; family Leporidae; genus Sylvilagus; species Sylvilagus floridanus. Next base: position 107,270,804 of record OX463241.1, read on the forward strand.
GTGCCTTATTCAGTCTTCTCTCGCGCTCTCTCCGCTGCTGTAGCTGGACCCTTCGCCGTCGCCACCGCTCAGCATCAGCACATCCTACAATGGCTAAAACAGCAATGGGTAAGGCATCGCGCTTCGTTCCCCCTGGGCTCGACCCGGAGCCCACCGCTCGCCTTCTCTCTTGGGGTTTCGAAGGCATTTGGAAACCTTAATTTTATAAAGAAAAAAGACGTTAATGGTAACACGAGAGCTAGGAAGGACACGGGCTGCTCTGGGCGAGGTGGAAGGGTAGAAGAAGCTGGGGGTGGGGGTTCTAGCGATCTAAAGCGAAGAATTTATTTTAAACGAACAGGTAAGTTGCCTTCCGATGGCTGGAGAATTTATTTAGGGTTTCCATATCTGAAATTAGAGCTCAGTTGGGAGGGGAGGGGGCCACCTTAAGTGTTTGCCTTAAATGGGATTCAGAGACATTTCGGAAAGTGCTTGGTAACGTCCTTTATTTCTTCTCTAAAGAAAAAATATGGGGAAGGTTGGGAGAAAGGAGAAAGAAAAATGCAAAGTCAAAGCGGTCCCATCTAGGCTGTTTGAAAGATGGGTGGAGACGGGGGAGGGGGCGCGGGGCGCATTTTATGTATTGTCTCGTCGGAGAAACCGCTAGTCCCGGGGCGCGGCTCAGGGAGGTAAGGCGACGGGGGGGCGGGAGGGGGAGACCTCCGCTCCTTTGTTTTAGGGTACCAGAGGGGAATCGGAGAGGAAGTCGGGCAGGGCGTGGAGGGCGCGGGTGGGCAGCTGCGGGGGCGGGGAAGCGCACGGTGGGGAGGAGTGGAAGGACAGCGGCTTGGAAGGCGCTGGGGTGGGGTTTCTTTGTGTACGGACCAGCGGTCCCTGGGGGAGGCACCTGCGGCGCTGGGCGCACAATGCGGACAGCCCCACCCTGTGCGGAATTGCGCCGCCCCCCAACCCCCGCTCCCAGTGCAGCTCCTTCAGCCGAAAGGGGGCCGGGTGGGGAGTGCAGCGCGACACCCAGGAGCCCAGCCCTGCGGGGACAGCGGCGCCACGCCTCGCGCTCTGCGCTCCAGACTCGTGGCCTCGGCTTCCAAGGGAGACCTGACCGCTGACCTGGCCTCTCCACCCTGGCCTCATTGTTCTGTGATGGGGGCTGGGGGAAGTTAACATGTTTTTCCTTTCCAGAACACGTTACATAGGGCACTTAGGCTGAGACGCATATAAAGGTTGCTTGCAACTCCTTTGATGGTTTTTTGGGGGGAAGGGGAGAAGACTGCTGGACCCTAGATGTGAATATAGAATAATACAGCTAAAGGTATCCAAACATAATAGAAAGCAAAAGAGGTCAAGGTCTTAAGTGGAGCCACGTGAAATTTCCATTTTGTGGGTCAGACAGGGATGGCCAAATGTTGGCGATTTCTTAGGCTTAACCCATATCAGAGGAAAACAGGGACTGAATAAAATTTCCTTTATCCGCAATGGGTCTTGGCGTCTTAAGTGCCCCCACAGTTGCGGTGCTCGATAGCCCGAGGGTGGACTGGCAGGCCGCACCCCTCCCTCAGGACCCCGGTGCGGGGCTCAGAGAAGCGAAGAACTGCAGAAAAGGCCCTATCTGGGCGACTCCGCTCTGCCCCACCCTCTCCGCGGAGCTGGGTGGACCTCGGGTTCCCAGACAGGCGGGGCAGGGGATGGGAGGGGCCCTTGAACGGGCTGCGGTCCTGGAACCCGCTTCCATCCTCGCAGCCCACAACAGCCCTGGCACCCTGGCTGTGCGCAGACAGGGGCGTTGCTCTCTGTCCCCGCCCCTCCCTGCCAAAGAGGGTGGCTCTGCAGAAAAGCTGGCTGCAGCCCCGCCCGGCCACACAAAGGCGCGGCCCCACCCCGCCCGACCGCGACACCGCAGAGGTGACCCTTCCCTGGGGTGTGGGGAAGGCATTCTCTTCTCGCCTACCCACAGCCCACAGAGCTCTGGACCATCTTCCTCCAACCCACGGGCCACCCTCGGTTCCCCCCACGATTTCCCAGAGCGCAGACCCCTCGGAGGTCTCTCCAAGAAGGACCCCCTTCTCCAGCGGGCGCGGCTCGGCCCCACCTCTCCCAGCTGCGGCTCGGAGCCTCCAGCCGGCGGCCGGGTGGGGGCGCACGTGGCGACCGCGTGGCGTGGAGCGCAGCCAGCCCTGCAGAGCCCGGCGCCGCGCCCTGCGTGCCCCTCCCGGGAGCCCGGCGCTCGCCCCCGAGGTGCAGCTGGGGAGACGGGTTTCTGCGCAGTGTCCTGAGCTACTCCTGTTTCCCACAATTCGCAGTTCGCCTGCCATTCCAGAAAGAGTCTGAGGATGAGGGGTAGGGGCTAGCCCTCTTCACTGCCTGAACCCCCACTGAGAGGTTTCTGTTGGAAGAGGGCGAGTGCAAGCATCATCATCATCATTATTTCAAATCATCTTTATGATTAGTTCATGACTCAGTGGCTTTATTCTTATTTGTTCAGGAGAGACATCGATTTTGGTTAAGGATTAACCCTTACATTCACTCTTCTTCCCAGTCTCCTTCACTCCCTCTCTGCAGAAAAGAAAATTTCGACTCTGATTGTTCATTTAAGTTATAAAGCAAATACATTTTGGCTGCCTGTCTGGATTATGCGTGTTCATGTGGCTAGGATATACGTGCAGGTGGATTGTGAAGGGCAGGGTTTCTGTTGCCAGTGATTACTAGAATTTGCTGGAAAATTCTCTACAGAAAATTGTACTGCAGTGGGTGGAAAAATGTGTGTGTGTGTGTGTGTGTAATTGAAATGGTATGATCTTTGGCATTAAGTTATTTCTATAAACTTATAAGTATTGGTTTTTATGCACAAAATTTTAACTGTTTTTTCCCCAAACTGTTTTTCCAGCTGCTGATATTTGATAATGGTCTCTGTTCTACACAGAAAATCCCACCCCAATATGACAAATGCAGGGATTCTTTTTGCCATAATTAAGCTGCATTTGCAAATCATCAAAAGAAACAGTACCTCTGCAATATTAGCATAATAGATTTGGAAGTCATTCCAACTGCAAAGCATAACCAATTAATCACCAAGGCGGATTCTTTTTTCCTGATTCATTAAACAATCATTTTATTCAGCATGATTGTCCTAGGTGCTCAGAATATTCCCATTATCTTCTCAAATGAAGTGAGTGTCTTCTAAATGAATATGTAAGTGGAAAGGGAAAGCTGAGGGTTTCAGCATGAAAATGAAGGCTACATAACAGCAGCTTTGCTGCTAATCGCATCTGGTTAGTTCGTCCCACCTGAATAAGTTGAGCTTGCAATAAGCACCGTGTGTGTGACCCAGGTAGCATACTGCGGGTGACTAGTATCATGTAATAAACCAACAGACCTGCCGGCATCTATTTGTGCATGTTAAAATTCTCTGGAAAAAAAAAACAATATTTTAAAATAATGAAAATTGGGTGATTTGTGATATTAAAATCTAAAACTTGTTTAGTCAAAATCCACAATGATTTTGCAATGTGATTTGCAGGTTTTTAGTAAATGATTCTGTTCTAATGGGGAAAGGAGTAGTTTTATTATTAAAGCAATTGCTTCTGCCCTTAGCCATTAATATTTCAGGGTATTTTTAATATTTGTTGCACTGTTTTAATTATTTTGGGTTGTTAATTTTTCAATTACTAAAGGATAGATGTGGAACAAATACGTCATTTGGCACAATATGACTTCCTTCAAATAACTCATTCTCCGTGATAAGATGCGGCAAAAGACTGCATTTCTTTTAGATTCACAAAATGTCTTCTCGGAGTTCCATAAAGCTGATTCATCCAATCAAATAATTTTCCTCTCTATAATTTAGCATTAAAATGTTTACTTAATTCTGTGAATATCTAATAGTAGCTATCAAGCAAAATTTTTAAGTTAATTCTATACAATTGAAAATGAAATGGAAAATGAATCAACTACATCTTGTATTAAAGATTTTGTCATTGATAAATCCATTCTGCCTTTAGGAAAAATCCTGATTTGCCAGTCACCACTGTTGTTTGTTACCCCTAAGACTGATTGCTAGCACAGCCGGGTAGCTCACTGCCTTCACAAAGCTGGGTGGAGCTGGCCTCTGAACACGTGGGGGTTAATAGCACAAACCTGGACCCGGTTATGGCCAACCCCACGCTGCTGAGTGCTAACCCCAGCTCACACCAATTTACTTTTCATTGTGGAAAAGCACATTATTCTGTTATCACAAGATCTGTGGATTTATATGAAAATATTTAAGAGATTTACTAAACAAGAAGATACTGAATTGGCTGGTGACGCAGACATTTCCATAACTTAGGCTGGTTCTCTTTCCTGGTCTCTCAGTTGAAAAACCTTGGATTCTGCATTAGCTTTTCACCCCACTAGAGGGCAATCGAATTTTCTAAATTAATAGATGGTGGATTATTAAATATTTAGCTATTTAATAAAATTTCTTATTCATCTGGAATTCAGTTGTTTATTCAACAAATTAATATCATGCTTTGCTCAAGTGAATGCAAAACTTTTTGCATCTCTTCAAGGAAACAATATGAAATGAGTGATCCTATTCTGCAAGTAGGTGTAGGCTCTGGTTAATTATTCCCTTATGATTTTACTTGTTTCATTACATAGTTATTATAATATCATTTAGATTATTTCTGGGGATTTGTAGTGGGTAAGTGTTAGACAGCAGTAGTAATAGCAAATTATTTAGGAATAAAATGTTTTAACATTTAAATAAAAGCATAAATTAAGCAAAAACATTATTTATTTACGCATCTAAACTGTGCCTGATGTTGTAAATACAACTGAGTGTCAGAGTCATGGCCTCCAAGGAACCTACAGGCTAGTGTTAAAATGGGAGGATAAAATCTTACACTAAGGAGAGGTACCCAAACCTGGGTGTTACCACATTTCTCACCTTCCATATCTCTTTTCCATTTAAAGCAAACCTTCTTAAACCAATCCAATGTGATTCCAATCTAACTTTTCTTAGCTTTCAGAAGTTATTGAGTATCTCCTTGTAATAATTTTCTTAGTTTATTAAAAATTTTATTAGTAGTAAGTAGAAAAAAATTTTAGTAAAATTTTATTTAATAATAAGTAAAAACAGATAAGCATCAACTAATTTTTAAGATTATCAAAGATGGATTTTTTTCAGGTGTGCATTGATGTAGAATTCTTTTTCTCTTATATTTTATGTAACAATAATCCATCTGTAGAATATTTAAATGTCAGATTACCATGTTCCTCTAACATAACTGTGCATGTGAAATTAATAATTTCATTAAAATGCAAATTATAATCCAGTAGGCCTGGGTGAAGACCAGACTTTATTAACAAACACCTAGATGATACTGATTCTGATCACAAAATGTATCTTTCTAAAACATATAATATACATGTTCCCCTGGTAATAAACTCTGGTAGTAGGTCTGTTTTCATATTTTTCACCCATGGCAATCTTTACAAAAGATTTCACTTCCAAGCTTGTATACTTAGGGATTTTATTCCTCTGGGGATTATGTGTTCTGCATCATCACTCTCTCTTAATTAGATTTTTAAAAATATATTCATATTACAGGACTCAGCAGTTCTACAAGAGAAATATGGAAAATGTGTTTTCTGTTTGTCTGCATAAGAAGAAATGGATGTGGCTGTGGTACAGAGAAGGACAATCAATCAATCATGCTAACTTACTGTTATTTACACACTATGTGCAAAACAAAAAGCTCAGCCCAGAACCTTTTAGATGTGGGATAACGTGCCAAAGGTTATAACCTCATTTCCCATACAGCTCATTCACCACCAATGTTCCACATCCTGAAGAAATTAAAACAGAGGATTGAACTGCACTACAATTATCTCTTGAAATATCTCATTCCTATTGCTTGCCAAATTATTCTAACAGTATTTCTTCCTAGATATCAATTAGAGAAATTGTATATTGAGTATGCCTGGATATTAGAAAACAGATTGTGCTTTTTTGTTATTTTTGTTTTTGTTTTTGTTTTGTTTTGTTTTGCTTACTTAAACCAATGATGGGATTCTATTATTTAAAACTAACTTTCTAAGAAAGCCAAACTAGAGAGAAAAATGAGCCCTCAAGGAATATCAAGATATCATATGTCAGGTTTGCCAAGCCAAGTGAGTTGCTGGCTTTGCAAACATTCCCACATTTCTGGAAATGTGATCCTGCAAAAATACTACACATAAAATGTCTCAATTTAGAAATGTAGCATTTCCCAAATAGGCATGCAAAACATAATCCCAAATAAAACAGAGTTTCTGGAATACACTGTTGCTCAAGGTGAAATTGAACTAAGTCTAAAGGCTATCCCTTCAATCTTTGTTGTTATTCTTTTTAACTGTTCATTTCAGGGTCTCAGGGAACCTAGGAAACTCAATTTTTGCAATTCCTAGTACATTAAAAAGAAAGGAAGACATGCTAAGACCATATTGTGTATTTTGAACATTTAGTCACAGAAATCTGTCATGGTATACATATAACTCTCATTTGAAGAAGACAAAACTCTGAACTTGAAGACCTTAATCCAGAAAGTCTTCCTAACTGGTGCTTTAATCATTTTTCTTGCAATGTTTCTTTCTTTCAAGAATCACTTTTCTGGCATAAATTTTAGAATCTCTGTATGAAATGACTTTCACTGATGGATGAGCCTTTCTGTGGCATAGGTAGCCTGTGTGACAACATTGTTAGCACTTTATACATATTCACCAAGCCTTCTGATGCTTGGAAGAAGTAGATTCTATTACAGGTGAAGAAACTGAGACGTGAAAGGTGTAGCAAGTAGCCCAAGGTCACAATCAGACAGCCCAGGAGGTCTGGGGCTCCACATTCTGTCTGACCAATACCGGCTAGTTTCATATCTGCTCTGCCTCAGAGGTGCTCCCCACTGGCGGGTCACAAGGCTGTGGCACTGCCATTCTGTTGAACAGGCCTGAAATTGCCTTGTTCTTGCTGAACACAGGCTCACCTTGAGGAAGAAGTACCTGCAGATTGACGACTCATTTTAACAGCTAACCTAGGGCTTCTTAAAATAATTTCCATGACTTAGGCTTTCCTGGGAAGGAAGCTGTGAGTGACACAATGGTGGGGCGGGGGGGGGGGGGGGCGGGGGGGGGGGTAATGCCTGGAACACAGGCCTCTGCAGGCTCCACCAAGAGCAGCAGCAGCTGCCAATGTGTACACCATGATGATCACAGCTTCAAAGAGATGTTGGCTTCGTCTCCTCAGTCTCATCGTGATTGGCACCTTTCAAAATGGAGCCTTTAGCTCCTAACCTAGACCCCAGATATTTAATTTTAACATTTTGTTTTGTGAAGTGAATTTAGAACTATACACTCTAGAGCCCAGGTACCCACAGTTAAGGTAACTAGGAGATGTTAGTTCAAGATTCTCTTCATCCTGTCACCTCAGAAGCGGACAGGCAAGCGAGATCTACAGAAGGGCTCTGAGACCCTTGTAGGACATTCTTAATTGTCTTTAATAAAGGAATCAGACCGTGTCATTTGTCAAGGGGACGTTTGCAGTAATAAAACCTGTGTTTGTAATAACCCATTTTTATGAGTCATGATTAAAGATAACATTTTGTGTACATTTGTTCTCACAAAACACTTTTATGTGAATGTAAAGGTTAATTAATGCATTTCAGCAGTCATTTTGCCAGTCATCTGGAAATACAGCTTCTCTAGGAGTTGTACTTAAGAGAAGCCACATGTTAGAGCATAAAACCATAGGAAAAATATCTCGAGATTCTTCTCACTTGCAGCATCGTGACCTCCAAAGTAAAACTTTAATAGCCTAAAAAATTATAAGTTACAAATTTTCATTTTTGTGACAAAAATAGATAATTGCAGTGATCAAATAGCACATTAAAATAATTTATTTTTATAAAGCAAGGATATTGTCTGAAACTGAATTTTTTTTCTTTAACCACAATTATAAAGCAATGCCTGTAAGAGTGCCCGTTTCTCAGTTATTTTTCTGGAATAATTGTGTTTCAGATGTTGGTGTTTGTACAATATCCATTAGTATAAGTTCTTAATATAATAAGAGATCATCATTTAGTTGTATAATTTTATAATCAGAATAAAAAGAATGAAATTTATCTAAACCTAGCCTCACAAATACTTTTATAGGAGAGCATTTTAAAGTGTAGGTTAATTTTTTTGCATTCTTATCTCTCTCTTTTTGGAAGATCTTTTTTCCTATGAACTATAGCCATAGAGTTTAACTTCCCATTTAACAAAGCTGCTCACAGTAAACCTATTAGTAATCTTCCAGTTCAGGCTTCCTAGTAAGTAGAAATCTAACTCACATGAGAAAGCTCCTACCCATATTGTATTGACTCTTAGAAAACTGAAGCCAGACAATGCCATCCAGAAAGCTTTGCCAGCATCCAGGACTCTAAGATCTCAGGCAGCTGAATGAGGCATGAGGAGGTACAGTACCGCCACCTCCCTGGGAACCTTGCTTCAGAGCCAGATTACCTTTCCTACTGCAGAGTTCTTTGTGATTTACAACACAAACATCATTGTTGTTATTTAGGTCTTACAGCTTTATCTGAGAGATACCAGTTAGCACCCTCAACTGTTGAAATACAGGAAAAAGTGCCAGTCACTCCTAGTCTTGATGGCAGATGTATCATCCAGCCAGCACTTCTGTCACTTTAAAATTTATCATCTTTTCATTCTACCTGAAATTTTTTTATAGTTAATAGCAGAAGAGTACAGAAGATTGAATTTTTTTTCAAAATAAGTTAAATAATTAAATTAAATAGCATAATCTATCCATATAAGACCTTCCAGTTTTTACAAAATATTGACTTACTCCATCCCTTTTAATATTTGTGTAATTCTTATGAGATTATAAGTGTACAAATGACTCTACTTAAAACTGAGTACATTTAAGTTCAAAGAATTTACTCTGCCGAGTTCATGTGTGTAAGCTTGAGTTAGAACCAAAAGGCAAATCCAATAAAAGTAGATATAGATAGATACACATGTAGATTCAGATACAAAATGAGGCACTCACTCAGCATCCCTCAAACAACCATGTGCAGTGAGGAAAGTCTTACACCTGGCTTTTAAATTTTATTTTATTTATTTGAAAACCAGAGAGACAGGAAGCGATCTCCTATCCACCGGTTCCATCTTCAAATGCCCACAGCCAGAGCTAGACGAGGCCAAAACCAGAAGCTGGGAACTCAATCCAGGTCTGTCACATGGATAACAGGGACTCAATTATATCAGTCATTACTTACTGCCTCCCAGAGTGCACATAGCCAAAAGCCTGAATTAGGAGTGGAGCCAGCACTTGAGCACAAGTGCTCCTGCATGGGATACAGGCATCCCAAATGCCTGCCCAACACTAAGCATATTCATCTCCAGTCCCATATCATTAACAGTGAAAGTCACTGGCCAAAATAAAATAGATTGTGCATCATCTCTGTTCTGAGCCTGAGCTAGCTATTCTGAGAACATAACTAGGCAATATGTATTAGATAATATAATATATATGTGTGTATTATGAGAATATAATTTATGAAAGGTAGTCTTTAAGAAAACAAATTCCTGAGCATACCAAAAAATAGCAATACACAATGTTAATTTATAACTATATAGAGAATCCTTCCACATTTTAAGAATTTTATTAGACTGCAATACTAAAAGACAGTATATAATAATATCCTCTAGGATGTACTAAGATCCAACAAAATGCTACAAAATTTAAATATATGACTGATCTCTGTATCAGCCAATCCTCAGCAGCACTGGGAGAACTAGGACCCACGCACAAAGGTTCTGACTCTGGGTCTAAAGGAGGGGGTGTGAATTTGTGTTACTAACAAGTTCCCAGGTAGTGCTGTTGCATCAGGTCCAGACCACACTTGGACTAAACTAGCAGTGACCTGTGGAGGACCCAGAACAGTGGCCCAGAGCCCTGTGAAGAGAGTAGGAGACTCATCCTCTCTAACTGCAGTGTGAACTCAAGAAGACAGAGAACCTAGATCCCCAGCAGCTCCACCTCTTTTGATGCAGCCCAAAAGAAAGTGCTCTGGTGCAGAATCCAAAAGCCCTCTGTGTAGTTCTTACTGTCATTCACTGACCTTGCACAGGTGGATTTTCCTCTCTGTGCCTCTAATTCAGCAGGTGCAGAATAGCAATACTAACTGTCCTGTCCTTATCAGAGGATCATTGCCAGAAGCAAGGAAATGAATGAAAGTGGTTAGTATCTGCCAACTACTATAGAAATGCAAGAGGGTGAGTGTTTTAATTGTCATTAGATATTACTATGGATATTTTGTTAGTGAAAATACCAATGCATAGATGCTTAGGATGAATACAGAAGGAACAACAGCACAGTTAGAAGCTAGACCATTTGCTTTTTAAAAAATACGCCCCAAATAATGAAATTGGGATGTAATGCTAATTGAATTCCTCAAATGACAGCATCTGACAATTTGATGGGAAGCCACCCAACCAGCTCTATGCTAACAGTTAAATTTCTTTCTTAAATATCTTCTTCTTAAGGAAGAAAATTCTTCCTACATAAAAGTTGACTCAGAGGCAACAATTAACTCACCCAAAATTTTATTAAAATCAATCACTACTCAATTTTTCGCAATCCAACCTTCTTCAAGGGAAGGGTGGTGAGTGGTGGCCCAAGAGGACATCCACCAGCTTAGAGTCTCTGATCAAAGTAGTGGCACCCCAGGGTTCTGCTTCTGGTTCCCTTCTTCCCTTCACTAGCACCGCCTGATACCCTCCATCCTCAGAGAATGGTCTCCCTGAGCCTGTGCATGCTCGGCTTAATCAGAGGCTTGAAAGCTTGGTTTGAAGCTGCCCTCAAGTTAAAACAGAAGGGCAAAGCTCTGTGTAGTTAAAAGGAGGGGGGAAAGCAGTTCGCAACTAAAAAGAATGCAAAATCCTGTGAAAGTTAAAAAGGAGCATCTAAGTTCCCCACCAAGTACTTAAGTGAAGACCCATTCCTGTTACAGATGAGAGAGTACTCGCATTAGATGGATGCCATTTTGAACCCTGCTGCACTACTCACCATCAGAGAACCCCTGAGCAAATTATTTGCCTCTTCTAAACGACAATTCTCTCATTTATGCAATGGGCAAAATAATATCTAAATTACATGGCTGTTAGCAGGATTAAGCAATTGAATATTAAGCATTTGATAATAGTAAGTATTATCACCTTCCCCAACCCCAAAGTGAATGATGGAAACACTAAATAAAAATAATAAAAATTTAAACTAACTATCTTGATTCTCCCTGCATGTAATAGCAAAAATCTACTAGAAATTGAAATTGAAGGGAAAAAAAATCACTACTCAATAATTATTGTGTTAGTGGGAGAACTGACATATTTTCAACACAGTTACCAATGTAATGTATGACCAAGATAAATCCATTCTCAGTAATTCTAGAATTTAATCCTCAAGAATTTTATCTGGTCAAAGTACAATAAACAAAAGTATCACAAACAGTCAATTGCTCTTGTATATATTTCCCTTTCATATTTCCTATCTCATTCCACTTCAGAGACATACAGTTTGCCTCCATTATCAATGGGTTCTACATCCATGGATTTAACCAACTGCAAGTAGAAAATACTCCAAACTGCAATTTCATCTGTAGTAACATATATACTTTTTTCCTTGTCATTATTCTCTATATAGTAAAACAACCATTTTTGTAGCATGTATGTTGTAGTTGGTGTTAATAAGCAATCTAGAGGTGCTTTAACATACACAGGAGGATTGCATAGTCATAGGCAAATATGATGCCACCTTATGTAAGTGACTTGAGCATCCACAGATCTTGACATCCAGAGGGAGTCCAAGAACCAGCCCCCAGGGATACAAAGGATGACTGACTCCATGAAATTCAGCCTTTTTGCTTACCCAGGAGAGTTCACCAACATAAAAAGATATCACATTCACCAGAAACAAAAACTGACTTCATTAAGGATTAAATGTGAAAGTCTACACTGAGGTCTCTTGAAGAGCAGAAAAAAGGAATTCTATCACACACTTACACACACACACACACACACACACATGCATGCACACAAGCACATGTGCACACATACATACACACAGCCTCTTTTCTCTTCCATGATATTGCCAGCCCATCAATTTTGCCAAAATCCTATATCACTTGACTGTTATACAATGTCTCATCCCTACCTCTCCAGCCTCTTCCATCTGGCAGCCCCTTGTTCTTCTACTTCCGTTTTCAACACCCTACTTTCAGCCAGGTCTTTTTTTTTCCAAGGATAACCAATTTAGCCTTTCTCCTCCCCACCCATTAGTAGATGAACACAACAAAAATGTTAGAGCAAAACGGTACAAACAGAATCTTCCTTGGTTGAATGTGGTACAGAAAATGATATACTTACAATTTAATATTATTCTCATCATCATGCCTGAAAGTAGTATCTTTAAAAATCTATAATATTTTATAAACCATACCTGTCAATAATCTAGTATTGATGTTTTTTACACCTATAAGATACTTTCAGAGTATGATTACTGGAGCAAGAAAGCTATCTCAAAAAACTAAGTTAGCGTTTATCTGCAACAGGCCTTACAAATTATATAAAAAATAATTGATATAATTGATTAAATTAATTGATATAATTGATATAAAAATAATTGCTATAAAACAGCAATTGGTATAATTGATTATATTGATATACGCATTTTGTTTCACCCTGAAAACAACAATTTATCTGAATATGTGACACATTAAGTTGGGTTTATATGTATACCATCACTTCAGACATATTAAAAGAAATGTGATTATACATACAGTCCTTTTTTCAAATTGGATATTATTGATATTAACCTGCATATACAAAATTCAATATTTTTTACTTCATAAATCACAAAAAGCAAGTTAGATGCACTCGTGCTTTCTTATGTACATGGAATAACAACAAAGGAGAAGCTTTATATGGAAACACCATTACCATTTAAATCCACACAAGGTCATAATATATTGGACATTACAATATAAAACAGTACAATCTGATGAAGTTCTGAAATGCCTGGCCAAACCAAAAAGGTAGAGAGAAGAAAAATGTATCTCTTCTGCAATCCAAGATTTTGTTTAAGGGGAAAAAATATATTTCCAAAACAAAATAAGGTGAAATTCAGTATTTAGAATGAAACTTTCCCTAAGTTCAGGACCAACATTGAAGAAATATTGTATTGAGCAGCTTTGAAAAAATTTGGCTGTGTTGATTGAAACTTTCATAACATGAAACTTTTAAAAACCAGTAGTATACACAGCTACAATCTGTATTATTTATGAACTATGACAACCTGCATTCCAACTGATCTGAGATAAGAATGGAAGAAAGGAAAAAAGCGAATCTGTTGCTCCTGACAAATATCTGTGAAGATATCCCAGCCCAAGGACTACACATTCTGCCACATTTCACACACTCCCGAAGTGAACTATGAATTTTTGGGATGAGGCCAATTAGCTAAGAAGCCCAAGAGAATATCTTTGCATTGCTCTGAGCAAGAGCATACTCCCCATAACACAAGTAATAGCAGCTTTTCCTGTGATCTCTTGCAAGTTTATTGCCTAAGAATAAAATTGGTCATTAGCTAAATATTTTGCTTCATTTTCTCTTCCCTGTCATTTATTTTTCATTTATTATTCATTAGCCAATAGTAAGTTGCATGTCTCTATCCACTTTTTTCCCAGTTAACTTTTTAAATAAAAATGTCATTTACTTGAGAGGTAGAGTTACAGACAAAGAGAGACAGAGACAAAGGTCTTCCATATACTAGTTTACTTCCCAAATGGCCACAACTGCCAGAGCTGAGCCACTCCAAAACCAGGAGCCAGGAGCTTCTTCGGGGTCTCCCACGTGAGAACGTGGGCCATCTTCTGCTTTCCCAGGTCATAAGCAGAGAGCTAGATTGGAAGAGGAAAAGCCTGGACACAAATCGGTGCCCTTGTTGGATGTCAGCGCCACAGGCAGAGGCTTAGCCTACTACACCACAGCGCCGGTACCCCAAGTTAATTTTTGTGGCAACTGTGAGACATTATCCCCTCTTGGCAAGAAAGAAAGCACAAGCTTAGAGAACTTATGTAACTTGCACAGGATCATTAACATTCAGGAACCAAATTTCTTTCTTTCTTTCTCAAGATTTTTATTTGTTTATTTATTTGAAAGGCAGAGTTACAAAAGGAGGAGAGAGAGAGAGAGAGATCTTCCATCCACCGGTTCACTACCCAAAGCAACAGAACATAGAAATGGATGCAGAGGAAGCATTTGCCTGCCCCCTTTTCTCCTTTCATGGACAGAGTTGATTATCTGCTACTGTAAAATTGCCTTATGAAAGGCAGAAGTGGGAGGGCTTGCTTAAATTTTGCCTGTGAACCAAGCATCCCCAACTAGTGCCATTTTCTAACTCAGCAAAGCTAAAGCTCTGTGATAAGGGCTGAGTCAAGAGTATTCAGAAAGACCAATCTCAGCAACGTCAGTGAAAACAGCCAGCAAGAGACTGTGTCCTTGAAAATGAGAAGACAACTTGCGACTCTTTCAATGAAAACCATTCGGTTTGATTCTGTTTTTAGACACACACAAATCCAGCCTATGGAACTGCATGAGTCCCACCACTAGAGATGCTTCTAATTGTCATCACATTCTAGGCCATAGATCCTCTGCCTTACCTCTTTATGGCTTGACAAAATTTTTGAAAATGTGAGGCAATTTTCAATATTTCAAACCACAGGTCTACTTTTTATGAATAATACTGAGGTTGAATAAATGCAGAAAAAAAGTATAAAGGAGAGTCAGTGTTGTGACTATATATCATGTATGTAAGCTTTTTCATAATACCAAGCAACTTCTGCCAAGTCCCAATTCATATTATCTATGCAGAGCAAATTCTTGGTTCTATTTTTGCCTTTATTTTTTTATTTTTTATTTTTTATTTTTTTGACAGGCAGAGTGGACAGTAAGAGAGAGAGAGACAGAGAGAAAGGTCTTCCTTTTGCCGTTGGTTCACCCTCCAATGGCCGCCGCGGATGGCGCGCTGCGGCCAGCGCACTGCGCTCATCCAATGGCAGGAGCCAGGTGCTAGGTGCTTTTTCCTGGTCTCCCATGGGGTGCAGGGCCCAAGCACTTGGGCCATCCTCCACTGCACTCCTGGGCCACAGCAGAGGGCTGGCCTGGAAGAGGGGCAACCAGGACAGAATCTGGCGCCCCAACCAGGACTAGAACCCGGTGTGCCGGCGCCGCAAGGTGGAGGATTAGCCTGTTAAGCCACGGCGCCGGCGCCTTTATTTCTTTATTGGAATGTTTATAACTAAGTTCCATGGTTCCATTTGCTGCTGCCAGAAAATTAAAATGCATAGGTTGATGCAGTCTGATTTAGTTAATTGTAACAATATGTAATCTTTCTCGTATTATGAATTCAATGGGCATGCCATATGATATTTAAAAAACTCTTAGTTAGGGTGGACATGTGACCTAGCAGATAAGATGCCAGTTAACATGCCTACTTCCCACACCGGGGTGACTGAGTGCATCTCTCAGTTCCAGCTACTGATGCCAGTGTGGACCATGGGAGGGGGTCCTGCCTCCTCCTCTCCCACTCTACTCTGCCTTTCAAATAAATAAATGTAAATCTATTTCTAAAATCTAGATTAATAAGCAAGAAATAATTTAAAAAGAAGAAGTATGAAGAGTAAGTTTTGCTGTTCTTTAAAATGAAGAGCCATAAGGTAATTTGCTTGGAAAAAAAAAAAGGTAGGTAAAGAAAGCCCTTACTTTCAGAAAGCACAAAAGGATGAACCAATATGTAATGAGAAAGATATTCCATAAAAACATAAAATTTGCCAAAGAGAAAATGCAGAGCCCAGGGAAACCAGTTACAGGTCAGAAAAGGGGCCTATAAATGTTAAATGGTTTGTTCGAGTTCTCAAAATAAGCAATTGGAAATGTCTTCAAGGTCACTAAATCCAAATGTACAGTCTGATGCTTATTTCCTATTGATAATATGGGACAATCCAGACACATTCTGTCATCCAACAGCACAGTTTACTTGAAAGCTTCTCAACACATTCCATAATTTGTAAAGTAAAAGGGGAATGCTATTTTTCATGAAACTTCTGTAACTCAAGAAATTCTGAGGTTAATAAAGAGCGCACATCTACTGTCCCACTCAGAAATAAGAGCAGGTACCAGTCTTCCTGACGCATCCTAAGAACATGTCCATGCTTGAGGCACTGGTGTTCATGTAGAGGAATTTCCCCCCAAGAGGGACTGAAAAATGCGACCCCCTTAGACTCACAACTGCTCTGGAAAGAAAGAATTCTAAGCTACAGGGATCTACCACAAGCAAAAGAAATTGCCTTCTATTAACCAACACCAAAAATGTACAGGAAAAATAGGAAAGTCAAATACCAAATAAAAATATTTTTCAAATTTTTGTGTACTAGTTTTATTTAAGCGGACAGAAACCTCCCATCTCCTGGATAACTCCCCCAAATGCTGCGGCTGAACCAGGCCAAAGCTGGAAGCCAGGAACTCAATCCAAGCCTTCCACATGGGAGGCCAAGAATGCAGACATTGAGACATCACCTTTTATCCCAGGGTCTGCGTTAGTAGGAAATTGTAGTCAGGAGTTGGAGCCAGGAATCAAGTACAACCCCACTCCAGGTTTTCTAAAATCCCACCACTCCATTCATCACATCTCTCTCCCACTTCTGCTTCCCATTCTGTCTCCAACACTGCCATCACCAGACCATTATCATCTCCAAATGCTGTGTGTGTCTGGAGGCAGATGCCTTTTAAGAAATACAAGTCCCTGGGTCTGATCTCTTCACCTATAAAATGAGAATATCTTTAGATGAGTTCTAGTGCTCCTTCAGGTCTAGGATGCTATGACATAATCTTCTAATTGCAAGGGACATAATTCAGTTTTGTCACTTTTAATAATCTGAACTGAGCTGCAGGTAACTCTTTTGACAGGTAATGCTCACTAATCCAAATGAACCAGGTCTCATAAGAAGGGAAAAACACAAATATAATAACCAAAGCAAAAAAATGGTCACGATATATTCCCTTAAGTTATGAATAAATGCTTCTGACTTAGTTGGAATTCTTATTTTTATCTTCTTGGATAAGTGTTTTGACATCTGCCTGACAAAGAATAGAGCTGTTTTTAAAATCTTTCCAATTTTTCTGTGCTATGTGAGTGCTTGTTTCAGGTAAATAAACCACAGGTTTCAATGGTTTTGTCTTCTCTGTAGTCCTTTGCTTTATTACAACTAAGAGCAAAGCTGTATCTGGAAATGGGAAAAAAAAACTTAACAAAACTATTATATCATAAACATGCAACATTTTGTGCCACCAAAATAACCTTGTTTCTTTTCTTAAATTTTAAAATAATTTTTCTAAGCTTTATTGAAGTAAAGTGACAAATTAAATTTTTTGTATGTTGTATGTGTGATGTACAACTTGCTGTTTTGGTATCCATCACCTCACATATTTTTCTGTGATTAGAAACATGATATACTTGCAAAGCAATTTTCAAATATATAATATATTACTATTAACTTTACATTAAAATATGTAATATATTAAGTATAGTCCACCCTAAACATTATATTGCCAGAACATACTATCCTGAGACGTTGTACTCCTTGATAAATATCTCCCCATTCATCACCTCTAGCCCTTGGCAGCCATGCTTCTACTCTCTGCTTCTATGAATTCAAGTTTTTAGTGAGATCATACAGAATTTGACTTTCTGTACCTGGCTTATTTCACTTAACATCACGTCATTCAGCTTCACTTAAATGACACAATGACAATTTTTCCTCATTTTAGGACTGACCTTTCATCTGTGTACTTTCATTTATAGACATTTATGTTGATAACATATCTTAGCTATTATGAATAATGTTACAATGAACAAAGGAGTATAGCTATCTCGACATACTGATTTCATTTCCTTGGGTTGTATGCCCAGAAATAAGTATAGACTATTTTGAGGAACCACTATACTGTTTTTCATGATGGCTGTATTAATCTCTATTTCCACTAACAGTATACAAGAGATCACTTTTCTCTGCTACCTCACCAACACCTGCCAGCTGTTACTTTTGATAGTAGATACTGTGAAGTGATATCTCATTGTGGTTTTTACTTGCATTCCCCTTATGATTCGTGACATGAAATGTTTTTGTTTACTTTCTGGACATTTATATGTCTTCCTTTCAGAAATGTCTTTCCAGGTGAAAATGACCACTCCTTAGGGGAACTTTTATTTTAAAATATCCAGAAGAAACAAGAGCTTTTAAAAAAGGTGTGCTCAGCTAAGTTGTCTTCTCTATTTTGATCCTTTTTTGTAATGAAAATTAGATGATACAAAGCTGAGAAGAAGTAAAGAAAGGCTTCGGGCCTGTTTCTTACTTGCAGACTCATTGCAGAAAATTATATTAATCAAAGTTCTGGTACATAGTCTGATGCAGCCTATTTCCCAAAATGACTTAATTTGGCAAGGCTCCAGGAAGTAGCATTTGAATTTGAAAACAAAAGTGCAATTTGCAGTGTTGTATCTAGGTCAACCTGGAAGATTCCCTTGATATTGTTTGGCTAGCTCTAAAATGGATGCTGAAGACAATTACACTGTGGAAACAGGAGTAAACATTTTCACACCCACCTCACAAGCACATTACTCTCTCATGCTGCCAGAGTAACACAAAAATACAATCACTTTTTAAATATCAGGTAGTTATAAAAGTTGACAATAATTATATTTCATATTTAAACATATATCTGTATATACCCACACATATATCCAGTTTATTCTCTTTGACATAAAGTGACCACAAGACATTTTACTTAAATATGAATAGCAAAGTCATGGGACTTCTTTTCATTCAGGGGGAAAACCTTACTGACTTCAGTTTTTTCACTGTATCAGTTACATAAGCATTTAATGCACAGTTTTGGGATGAATTTTATTTTCATAATGGCTAGTGATTTGAAACTCTACTTTTTGGAACACTATTGAGTAAATGCTAATGAGTGCACATTATACAAAGGTGTCATTGAAGGAGACCACAGAAGTCTCCTTGGGTTTGTGGTAGGAAGCAAAACACTGGCTCCTACATTACATGCAACTTGTGTGACTTCTGCTTGAAGCAGTTATTATATATTAATTATTTATACATCATTCCTTTCTTCAGAAAGTTTCCAGGAGACAATTTATACACTACTAGATCAAAATTCTGAAGTAAGTAGGAGCTTGGTAAATATTGTTTAGCAACAACACCATGTTAAAATATTACTTTTATTCATGGTTAATACTGCAACAAAGGATGAATTATAAAACACACTCAGAGCTAAAGCAATAATATGAGTTCTTCAAGTGCATTGAAACTTTATATCAGTCCTAGGAAACAGAGATTTTTATGCAAACACTCCAAGAAATATGCTTTAGATTTATAGCAAATTTTCAGTTCGATGGAGGAATTAAATCAGGATATAACTAATAGGGCTTGTGGTACAAATTGTTGCAGGGTCAATGCTTAAACTGACTGTTTCTAACCCATGTTATAAATAAGTTAGCATATTCCATTATTTGAAGACTATCAATTCCGTTCTGTTGTGATAAGTAGTTCAGTATGTCTGTATCTTCAGTATGCAAACCCCTAGGTAATCCAAGAGGAAAAGTCAACTTACCCATGAATTGAGCCAAACTCATCTGAATCTTCTATCATATGTGTGTGTATATATATGGCACTGTGATAGAAGTCTTGCACTTTCCATTTCTGGAAATTCCTGCTCCACCGAGAACACAATAGGTCGCCCATCATAGATGTTGTCTCATATACAAAGACCTGAGACATCATCAGATTACATTCCAAAATTCATGTGTAGAAGCCAAGGCTTATTTTCTGAAGAAAAACTAAATGTTACACCAGAGTGAATAAAGAAACCAACATCCTTGTCATTGATGCTCCAAACGATTGTGATCTGGACATCAGTCCCACCAGGGCAACACTCACTCTGTGCTGGAAGTGTGAGCTTTGCTGAATTATTGGATGCAAGGGATATGGCTGCTTCTGTTCACTTTATACATTTCTGTGTCTTTTCTCCAATGGAAAAAAAAAGAAAAGAGAGAATGAATGCAAAGTATTTTTCTACTCTTTGACCAAAAATTGGTGAAAAGTAATAGGGGAGAAATTTCAGTCACTTAGAAGACACATTCCGTCATTTTGGAGAAACAACTCAGAGAATGTCATGGCAGCCTCAAGTGCATCCCAGCGCAGGTGCATCCCTGCTCAGAAGACCCTAGAAAGGAAAGAATAAAGTCAATTTTACATGCAAATTCTCCTTAACCAGAGGCACAGACTCTCCATTTTGTTCACCCTGGCTTTGTCTCATTTAAATCCTAAGCAATCAGACTATGGTTGCAGGCTTAATGAGTACCTAGTAGTATTCAGGGACTTAAGAGGAGTAAAAATCCCTCAGTACTTACAACCAGGGCTCGGGATTAATCTTGACATATAAATGGCATAACACACTCCTGTCACTCCTTTAAACCACGGTGTAGTTTGGTGTGTATCAAAGACTCTAAGAATTTCTTTCATCAGGGGCAATAATAAAAGGACAAGACCCTGCATGATGTAGTGAGATTCTCATTAAACACAGTGGGAGCTCTAACTGAAGTCAGGAGAAAGGTAAGGTCCCAGGGTGGTAGAATTTACTGATCATAAGGACTGATTCATGTCATCCAATTTCTTTTCCTGTCATAATTGCTGGTGCCAAGAATCCATTGAATTGAAATTTAAGTGCTTCATATGTTTCTGTAAAACCCAGTAATGGGTTTGTGTGGCTTTGACCTTCTTAAATGTCCCTGTATTTGATTTGGTAGCTATTTCTACAGAAAAAAAAAAAACTGGGATGCTTTATTTGATCAAAATATTAATCTTTCAAAACTTCCCTGGCTTAGAAGATCATAATTCTTATAGGGAGAGATGAGTAGAATGAATGAAGACTGAATCTAATTTTATATCAAACCAATTAGCATTACATCATCTAGCAGAAATATCTAGAACATTACCTCATATCAGTAAGGATATGTTAAAATAGCCCTTTAAAATCTGAATTATTTACTTTTTTTTCAAATGTTACATCTTTCAATTGCATATTCATCAACTAAGTATTTTACACTCCAAAGTTCAACCAATATGGTATGTAAGAAATATTTTAAATAAAATAATTTTCATCTACTTCATTTGTAAAGAAGAAAATCATGTGGTGAAGTTCCCAAAATGATTTCTAAATGGTGTGACATATCTAAGTAAAAAAAATAATAATAATCTGTGCTTGAGTTACAGAACCTCAAAGCAAGCAAACCACCAAACATGCATGTACATGCACCCACACACATGCAGTTACACACATACATATTCACCTGATATAGTCAAAGTTAAGTTAAAATGAGCATCATGTATTTGATTTACAAAAATGAAAAAGAGAGAGGGGGTCAGAAAAGATCTCCAGGGTAGCTGATTCCTACCTAAGCGAAGACTTAGGTTACTGAAGGAAGAGAAGATAGGATAGAATTAGGAGAGCAGCGGTGTGTGGCAGTTGTGGGTAGTAGTCTCAGGTCTTCTTAGAACCAATTAGCAGAGAGCTGTGCACATTTCTCCTGTTCCCTGTTGCACCAGCTATGAGGCTGCCAGGAAGTGGGGTCAGCTATCACCCCAGTGTGCCAGGTGCTAACGACACCTGTGGCTGGACCTGACACATTCTTTTCCCTAAGGAAAAAGTATTAGTAAGTTTTATGTAAAGTACTTTTGTCCTTTTTATTTATCAAAAACCTGCAAACCTAATTGTTGTGAAACCAAGTGTAAGAGACCCCTCTCCTGCATCCTTTAGCATCTGATTTTATGTTCTATTCTCTCCCCCTCAAAGACCTCTCAAAAGAAGAAATTTAGGTTGAATACAAACTGAGTGTTTAGGACTTGCTAGAAATTCCTCCCTGATAAACTAATGTGATGAAAGAGAAAACATGGGGAAGGAAAAGAAGAAAGAAACGCTCTGGCAGAGGCTGGGCATTTGGCAGTGGGACAGCAGAAACACACAGCCAGGGTCAGCCACACAGAGCTCAGAGGAGCTGGGTCCTTCCAATCATCAGGAAGGCCCATGTCAGGGCACAGACCAGCGTCCCTCTCAGGGATTATGATACTTTCTCCAAAGCAGCATGTTATTTTCTAAAACAGTCTTTACAATCTTTCACATGCTAACAGGAAATCTAATGCTAATACCTATAGTACTGCTTTTTTATCCTCCACTTCAGCCAACACTGAGTGAAATAAAATTTTCTCATGGTGAATGAACAGGAGAAATTGTGACCATACTACTGATTCCAAGTAAAATTGCAAAATGAGAATTATGAGGCCTCATATTAATAGTGGTTCCCATATCAGCCAAATGAAGTAGAAAATTGGAACGTTCTTAAATGCTTGGTTTCTACATGTTTTGAGCCTTTCAAAAATAATGAGATATATTATCCTGAATAATACATATGGTTTTCTTCTTAAAACAAGATACACAGGAAATTAGGGGGCATTTGAAAGCTTAAAGTTTAAGAGCTCTGAGTTTATTATATACCTTTGAGAAGAATGGAGGAAATAGTATATGTCTTTCTGCTGCTTTGATGTGGCCCACAGTCTAATCTGATTATTAAATCTGTAGTTCCTATTGTGTCCTGTGACCACTATTTGCTTTTCTAAGGAAAAGGAAAGCTCCCCAAGTTTACACACATACACAGGAAGAGAAAATAGACAAAATGCAAATAATAGGGACCGCCGCTGTGGCATAGTGGGTAAAGCTTCTGCCTGTTACACCAGCATTTTGAGACCTGGCTGTTCCACTTCTAATCAGTTCTCTGCTAATGTGCCTGAGAAAGGAGCAGAGGATGACCCAAGTGCTTGGGTTCCTGCACCCATGTGAGAGACCCTGATGAAGTTTCTTGAAAAGTGAACTAGCTGATAGACGATATCTCTATTTCTCCCTCTCTCTTTTTCTCTCTCTTCCTCTACTTGTGTAACTCTTTCAAATAAATAAATAAATCTTTTCAAAAATAAAATAATTAATTACCCACCCACATGGGTGCCAGGTATTCAATTTAAGCCATCATCTGTTAAGCTCTGCGTGTATGTTAGTAAGAAGCTGCAACCAAGACTCAGACCCATGCCCATGCCCACTGATATGAAAACAGACATCCAGCTATGGCTTGACCACTACACCCACCACCCAGCCTTAATACTGAAATCTTCTTCTTTTTTTTTTTTTACAAGCAGAGTGGACAGTAAGAGAAAGAGACAGAGAGAAAGGTCTTCCTTTTTGCCATTGGTTCACCCTCCAATGGCCGCCGCGGTCGGCGCGCTGCAGCCAGCACACCATGCTGATCCGATGGCAGGAGCCAGGTGCTTCTCCTGGTCTCCCATGGGGTGCAGGGCCCAAGCACTTGGGCCATCCTCCACTGCACTCCCGGGCCACAGCAGAGAGCTGGCCTGGAAGAGGGGCAACCAGGACAGAATCCGGCACCCCGATCGGGACTAGAACCCGGTGTGCCAGCGCCGCAAGGCGGAGGATTAGCCTGTTGAGCAGCAGCGCCGGCAATACTGAAATCTTATTTGTGTGTTCCTCAGAGCCCTTGCATTTGCTTGAGACTCTTCTATTGGTAATTTTCAATTTATCCAAATTACCTATATCTCAGTGCTCAACCCATGCCCAATTTTCCACAAATCTGAACCATCCTACTGGCCTCAGCTTTAGCAATACTTTCTCTGGAAACTTTCCCTGACCACCAAGCACAGATCTCAGGCTTTGTTCCCTCTTCCCTCTTGTGTAACCTTGTCCTTCAATTCAGTTATGATTTCCCATCAAAACTTCTTTCATAAAATCTTTACATCCTCCCTGTTATTCCTTTGCCTCACCATTTTCTTAATCCTTACCACATAGTATGTGCTACTTAACATTGTTCATATGTGTTTCAATTGTGCCTCCTGGCACAGTCTTTTCTACATTAACTAGCAAAAAAATCTTTCTTTCTTTGTAATTTTTACATTGAGCACTCTTCTTTTTTTAAAGATTTATTTATTTGGAAGGCAGAGTTACAAAGAGAGAGGGAGAGACACAGAGTGAGATCTTCCATCTGATGGTTCACTCCCCAAATGGCCACAACGGCTGTGAGAGGGCCAAACCAAAGCCAGGAGCCAGGAGATTTTTCCAGGTTTCCCATGCAGATGCAGGGGCCCAGCCAGCCAAGTCATCTTCCACTGCTTTCCCAGGTGCATTAGCAGTGAGCTGGATCAGAAGTTGAGCAGCTGGGACTTGAACTGGCACCCACATGGGATGCTGGCATTGCAGGCAGTGACTTAACCCAGTACATTACAATGCCAGCCCCCAGGAAAATCTTTCTTAGAATAAGCTTTTATGATGTAATTCCCCCTTTCCATGTGTTCAGTGGCTCCCTATTGTTAGGATGATCATAATGACTACATGGAGACACAGTGACATTAACAGTTATTAACAAACATAAACTAGACTGGAGCAGACAAACCAAGAATTAAGCTAATCCATCTATTGCCCCCTGATGTACTTCTCAAACTCTCACAGAAATGTTCCTAATGAGTACAGTGGTTGAGTCCTAGCTTCAGATTCCCACATCTCATATCAGAGTGCCTGGGTTTGAATCTCAGCTACTTTTCTTCCTAGCTGGCTTCAAGCTAACGGGTACCCTGAGAGGCAGCGGATGATGGCACAAATAAATAAAATATTCCTAAGGGTATATTCAAAACTGATCTCAATCCTAAATTTCTTTAAAGTCTACATATTTAAAATCATAATTCCAGCAGAAAATACATTCATACGTGTTTTCATGTAAACATGATGTTTTGGATCATAAACCTTTTATGTGAACAAAAACTCATAACATCTAACCCAAAATCTTGAAACAAAATTGAACCCCAGGAAGACTTATCCCCAGGACACAACTTTTGAAAATTTGATTGTAGTATATCTATGAAAAGGCTGCCCCCTGGAGCACAGAGGATGCTATTCATAAAGACCAGGATGGAAGGAAGCTTCCAGAAATGGGCCAAGTGGCATTATTAATCCTTGGGAAACTCACTGTCCTAACCATAAAAGACTTCCATATGGTCTCTTTAGCACCCCACTTCCATGTCAACAAAAATAAATATAGTTTCTCTCTTCCTATTTTCTTTAACTATTCAATTTTAACAATCCAGGTCCATTTGCTTAATTGCTGTATAAAATATGAGACAATAGTTACAGCTGAATTTCAGAAAAACAGCAGGTGCTTTTAGTAAGGTCCATGCAATATTTTAATTAACACTAACTGGGTGTCCTGTATTTTTATTAGCTAAATCTGGCAGCCCTAGTTGTGAAGCCATTCTTGACTACCCTCCCTACTGCCTCAAGGCTTTGGGGTTCTTTTGAGTTTCACATTCAAGTCAAATGTATCCCCATTTGACACCCTATTTTGCGTGTTTTTAATCCATTTATCATATATCCATACATTCCACCTCCCTGACTTGAAAGCTCCTTGTTGAGAAGAACTCTCCTAAACATTTATAATTCCATAATGCCTCACAGAAACTCTTGTCCTCCTGTAAGTGGTAATCATAAAGACTTTTTTTAAAGAATTATTTGTTTTATTTGAAAGAGAGAAAGGGAGAGAGAGAGAGATTGATTCCATCTGCTGGTTGACTCCCCAAATGGCCCTAATGGCTAAAGCTGAGCTGATCTGATATCAGGAGCCAGGAGCTTCTTCTGGGTCTCCTGCATGATGGGTGCAGGAGCCTAAGGACTTGGGCCATCTTCCACTGCTTTCCCAGGTGCATTAGCAGGGAGCTGGATCAGAAGTAGAGCTGCAGGGACTTGATCTGGTGCCCATATGGGATGCCAGTGCCATAGGCAGTGGCTTTACCATTATGCCACAGCAGTGGCCCCCATAAAAACTTATTAATTAAGAAACTACTTTAAAATCAACAAACAAGATGGCCAACAACTAGTTATTCAGCACTAACTTGTTTCCATACCATCCAGAACTATGCTGTGAAGTAGATGAGTAAGATGTAATATTTGCCTTCAAAGAGCTTATAGTGACCTGACAAAAATTATACATCAAAAACCAGTAACAAATGAAGTTAGCTATCATATAATCAGGATTGTATGGCACAGCCTACCAAGGGAAATCTGAGGTCAGTGTGGGTAGATCCGAAGAGCCAGAAGCACTAAGGGGGAGTCTGTATCAAGGCTCAAAATTTGGGAAGGATTTAGATGAGCAAAGAGGATTAGGAAGGGCAGTGCTGCCTGAGGGAAGTTTGGGCACCTGCACCAAGTGAGGAGGAAACACTTCTTCCTAGGAAAGGGTGTTTTTACTGCAGGAAACCGCTC
The DNA here is from genome assembly GCA_949820135.1 of Sylvilagus floridanus. Lineage (NCBI taxonomy): Eukaryota > Metazoa > Chordata > Mammalia > Lagomorpha > Leporidae > Sylvilagus > Sylvilagus floridanus. The sequence goes on from OX463241.1 coordinate 107,297,315, forward strand.
AGGATTACACGGGCCAAGGGCACGGCTGGTTTTAAGGTGCTCCCAAGGAGTTAGAGCACCTGTATCAATGAGATTCTATGCAGTGGTTGCTGTTGGGTAGTATCATGCCACATAGAGTCATAGCCCTTGATGCGAATAGCCAAGGTAAGGACGCTAGTAAAGAAATCAATCTAAAGACTTTTTCCCCATACTACCGAGAGAGGAAAGAACAAAGGCTCTCATCAGTCACTGTATGAGACAGTTTGGGCTGCTGTAACTAAGCCCCACAGACCAGGTGACTTATAAACAACAGTTATTTATTTCTCACAGTTCTGGAGGCTGGAAGTCCGAGATCAGAGTACCAGCAAGGCAGGGTCAGGTGAAGGCTTTCTTCGGAGTTGCACGCTGCCAACTGCTTGTTGCACCTTCATGTGACAGACAGATTGCGCTGGATCTGCAGCATCTCATTCATGAGGGCTTCTCCTTCGTGATCCCACCCCCAAATGCCATCACATCGGGGTTAGATTTCAACACTTGAGTTTGGATAGGGACACAAATATTCAGTCAATAACAGTAATGCCTGTTCAATACACGTAGGGCCCTAATCTGTTGGTCCCTGACAATGTTAGCACTCTCATCTCTTCCTTAGTTTGTAAAGCATAATTAGGGCAATGGACTTGCTGACAACTACTGGCTTTCATTTCCAAGAAACTAAGGGCAGACGTTGAAGATTTTATTCTTCAGTAAAAAATTCATGTTCTTTTGTTTCTTAATGAGAGAAAAGAGATTTCATTTTGTGCTTATGTTTATAGAGTGTCCTTCTTAATAAAAGTGACCTCTGATGTGCTCCATGTGCTCCTAATATGTGCTTAAGTGTGCAAAATGTTTTGGATAATGTATTGCATTTTCTTCCCCCCCAAAAAAAAGGATCCGCCTACAAAGCCTTGCTGTTATTGTTTTCAATTAGATCATGGACTTTAATGCATTAAACTATTTTATCTTCTGTCAGAAATTATAAATTTCACTGAATATCTATGTAAAAATCTGCTTGGGCCTTCATAAGTAACATTATGCTGTTAACCAAACAAGTAAGTAAGAAAAAGAAACAGGGTTAGGCCTTCTAAAATTCCAGAGGTATGCAATACAGTGTCTCAGAATAGATGTACCAAGACTTTCATGGCACAAGGCAAACTATGCTACTTCTTCTAAGGAAATAAGCTACATGGGGGGAGAGAGAGAGAGATCTCTGTTGGCAGAGCCTCTGGATGTGTTATGTCAGAAAATTCAGTTGACAATATTTTATTTTTGCATTTTTGGTTCAACTATATGCCGACATGCCTAGACTTGTACACACACTGAAGTTCATCCTAAGAGTAGAACTGGAGGAAGGCCTCATGGCAGACGTGAGATAGCTTTTTACTGCATTTTATCCAGAGGCCAATCTTTGTCACTGGCCACATGTGACCTTGGCCGTTGAGGCTCAGGTCACTTGTTTGTAAAGTTGATGGTGGAATGGATGGACAGTGGACTAAACAATCTATTAGAAACTCCTCAAACTTCTTATGGCTCTAAAGTATCCAGGTGTTGGATCTATTTCCCGCTGGTCAACAAACTCTGTCCATTATATCCAAACTCATCTGGGAATTCCCTATTTCCCAAAATTTCCCAATTTCCCTATTTCCCAATATTCCCTCCCTTACAGAAGTCAGAAGACCCTGCCAAGAGGGGAATGTTATCTGAGAGGTTCAGTAAGTTAGATCATAGCAATCTGTTTATAACTTCTCATAAGTTAGTGAACAATACATCATCATTTTCCATCCATTTTCCTTAATTTGTTACCTTCTCTAATTATATAATCAACAAAGGTGAGAGAATCCCACATCCTGATCCCCATCTGGTGGTAGGGAGATGCTTGTCCTCCTGGGTAGGAGGCCTACTAGAAAATAAAGGAGAAAATGAAATGGAGAAGGGGACTAAAAAGAACAGAGAGGTCACCCTCTGAACTCCTGCAGCTTCTTGCCAAGATTAGCACCCAGGGGCCGGCACCATGGCTCACATGGTTAAACCTCCACCTGCAGTCCCGGTCTCCTATATGGGTGCCAGGTTCTAGTCCCGTTTGCTCCTCTTCCAGTCCAGCTCTCTGCTGTGGCCTGGGAGGGCAGTGGAGGATGGCCCAAGGGCTTAGGCCCTTGCACCCACATGGGAGACCAGGAGAAGCACCTGGCACCTGGCTTCGGATCGGCACAGCACCGGCTGCAGCAGCCATTTGGGGAGTGAACCAATGGAAGGAAGACCTTTCTCTCTCTCTCTCTCTCTCTCTCTCTCTCTCTCTCTCTTTCTCTGTCTATAACTATACCTGTCAAATAAATAAAAATTTAAAAAATATATTAGCATTCAAACTGAGCTCCACAGGGAGGGGAGATCCTAGTCAGACCTTGGATCCAGGTTTTGGAGTGTCTGGAAAGAGGAACAGATAAGAAAATGCACTTGGCATGAGGAAAAAGCAGCAACATAGGTCCTCAGAGGATGTATCTACTAAATACTGTGCCAATGGGTTATCTGACTATCCCGAAATGAATGTGTGATGATTCAGGCTGAACCAACAAAGGAATCCGCTCAGCCTTAGACAACAGACTCAATACACTTTTATCAGGATGAGCTTGTCTTTCTATTGCTCTGGTCCATTCTCCTCTCTCCATCTCTTCCCTATCTCTCCCCCTGACCTGCCAGATTTTAATTCCTTCTTGCATCTTCTCTTCTGTAACCCCCTCTGTCTGACTTGTTACCTACCCTGCCATAATGTGCACCACATATCCTCTGCAATAAGGAGTGTGCGAAGTTCTGTTTCCATCTTTCAATCATTTATATTTTGTCAAAGAAGGTAACACAATATCCTTGGCAATATTCATTCTGCAGGAGACTGTATTATTCAAATGCAAAAAGGATTTAAGTAAAAATTCAGAAAATGAAAGATCCTAATCTTGAGTCTTTCATTTCAGCCTACAAGGAAAAAATGAAGGAGCTGTCCATGCTCTCACTGATCTGCTCTTGCTTCTACCCGGAACCCCGCAACATCAACATCTACACTTACGATGGTGAGTTGCCTGCAGAACAAATGCCCCTGCTTCCTGGATCATTTAGAGCTTGCATTGTCTGTCACAGCTACTGATATAATCAGATCAATATTTGTAGATCTCAGTATTGACTTGCTGTGTGTAGCTATCAGGTCTTATATTGCTCAAATCAGTTTGAACTTGGTGCTAATAACAGCACATTAACATCTATTCAGAAACATGACTAGGGTGTTCCTAGCAGCCATGTCCAGGGTATCTACCTCCAGGATACCTCTAGAGCTCTCCTTTGCAAATAATGTAATACGCTAAGCTAAAAGTAGAATAGCTATTAATTTGCAAGAAAATACTAATATACTTAGAAAACTTAAGACATAAAATCAATAACATCACATTTTCTTTATTGTAGTCTTTATAAAGTCCCCATATTTTATGTATGCCTGTCAACAAACTAATAGTAATCATAGTTGACTAAATAAATCACACTGATATATGACTGAGACCCCGGTAAACCGGATGTGAAAATAAATGCCCGGAGCATTGGCCTGGCAGCTCACTTTATGAACGCACAATCCTTTAAGTTGAATGTATTCTAATTCATTTGGCTAGTCTTTTCTCTCTGGCTCTGCCACTAACCTCCTGGCCTTGGGCAAGCAGATACCTAGATCCCTAGAGCCTCACTGAACACTAGCATCTCCAAGCAGGGCTGTTATGAGGTTTAAAAGTTTTCACACTAAGTTAAAGCATCAAGAAACCTATCATTATCAATAATTCATTCTCATCTAATTCAGCCAATCCAATAAAAAAATTTGATTCAGTTCTATGTATACTAGATATAGCTAAAGCGTTTGCCTAGGCTGTCAGTTATTTTTCTTTTCTACATATGTAAAGAAAGACACGAAAGATCACGTGAATGGGCCTTTGGTAGTTAACCCCCTCTGTGCTTTTAAAACCTGTAGAAAGTTGTTCTATGATGATGTAAGCATCCTGACTGCTGATCAACTGTCTCAGAAGGAAATACTCCCCACTCCATGTAAAAAGGATTTGGTGTCTAACCAAAACTTTTATTAGAACAGAAGCCCAGTGCCAGTTCCTGCTTTGCATAAATTCAAATATTCTGGGCAGACCATTATTATCTGCTAGATCTGGCTGCAACTAGGAACCATGCTATCTTTCTTAGGAGACTCCCGATGTTGGATCACTCAGTGTAGATCACTCAGTGTTGTCCCTGAAGATCCAAAGATAAATGTACATGATCTTCACCTATAAGGCACTCAAGGCTTAGGGAAAGTGTCTTTCAGTATACACATGGGCAACATACAGAACACAGAGTGCTCAGAACAGAGGAGGTAATGATGGTGCCTGCTTCTCGAGGGATTGAGAAGAGGGGTAGAAGAAAGTACAAAGTTATATATGAACCGAGTCTCAGAAGTTGAACAGATAATTCAATCTTGTCCAGATTGAATCAATACTAGAACTGGTGAAGAATCTCAAATTTCTAAGGTCCTTAACTTGGCCTTGTATTTCTATGTTGATAAGAATGTGAATCATTTGTTGTAGACAAACATGATAACAAATAGCAGTTGTTCTTCTTATTGTTTACATTTCTAAACCCAGAGTGCCATAGGCTGTACTTTCCATTCCCTACCATTTGTCATTTAATCTTCACTGCAGTCTTAAGAGAAAGATGCTCCTCTTAGCTCTGTCTTTATGTGAGGGAATGAAAGCTTGGAGAATTTAATTAACTTTGCCAGTGCCACACAGCAGGAAAGCAGTACCTGGTGTTCTCCTGCAAATACAGGCAGTTCTAATACCAGTCTCTCAGCTAAGCCCTTTAAAATCCCTCATCGCCTCATCAGATAAGCTATTTCTATTTGCCCATTCTCTTTTGTAATCCTTTTCTATAGGCTTACATAGATTTTATATAGTTGTACTTAAAGCGTAACCAAATATTGGATGGTTTCAAGAAATTTTAAATTGCTTTTACTTTTGTGGGAAAAGAAATGCATCATTTCCAACTTACTTATTAAATTAGTTATCTGGATTTTTCTATGAGCATTTATGGATCCAAGGTCAATTCCTGTCAGCCTGGGTTTTTTATCTGACCACAACCTCAATGTACTGCTAAAACATTAATGGAAACATAATCCTCACATCAGAAGAAGTTAAGATTTCTGCTCTGCCCTGGCCAGAACTGGCCTGGAGACCTGGCTGGCTGGCTTGCCTCAGTTCCAAAGGAACATTAATAAATTAGAGAGACTTATAGGTTAGGTGGCAACGTGCTTATCAAGATCTAGAAACAATCTCCCTGAAGATGCTTAGCCTGGGGTAGGGAGACGTGATACAGAGCAGCCTCAGTGTTTTCTAATCAGTCAGCCCTCAGCCCTCTGTGTCTGTGGATCCACATCTGCAGATCCAACCAACTTTGGATGGAAAATGTTTGAGGAGAAAAAACCTATGTGTGTCCTGAATATGTACAGCCATTTCTTCCTGCCATTATTCAGTATGACAGCAATGTACATAGCATTTACATTGTATTAGGAATTACATGTTAAGCTAGAGATGATTTAAGGTCTATGGGAAGATTGTGTAGCATCTATGCAAACATAGTGCCATCTTACATAAAGATTTGAGCATCCCTGGATTTTGGTGTCCTCTGGGCATCCTGGAACCATCCCCGCAGGTACTAAAGGACAGCTGTACTTGGAAGACACAACAGAGAATGACCTAAGCTTATAACCATTCACATCACATACAAGCTCCAGCAGAGTGACGTCAAAGGGATGCCATCTGAGGCTCACATGAAAGAATATTCATCTTTTCTTAATCATTATATTTCACTACCTGGTGAACCAAGTAATTATGAATGTCATACCAGATATTAGTTATCATTCATTTATATTATAAGTTGTATTTATATTAAAACCATATTATGCAAGATTAAAACTTGAGGGTCTGATAATTTGCTTATCTTTGCCATAAATGCCATTGATGAAAAAAATGGCTAGCAATATGTTAAAAATATGAAGGTACTTCAAAAAGTTCATGGAAAACAGAATTTAAAGGTAAATTTTATTTGGTGCAAAAAATTTTTAAATCCATGCAAGATTTTTTCATAATATGCATTTCCATGAACTTTTTGAATACACTTGGTGTGTGTGTGTGTAAGTGTGTGTGTGTGTGTGTGTGTATACTGTGGAATGGCTAAATGAAACTAATTAACACATACATTGCCTCACATGTTTGTCATTCATTAGTTTGGGATGAAAACACTCCAAAATGATGTAGAGAAAATTATCATCTGTAGCATTTTATTTCTACTTCCCAGAATAATTATGCTACTTTCAGTTGCTGGAATTAAAATCATTAGAATAAATCCATGCTTTGACCTCTGTATGCTTCATATTCTCCACTGTTCATTTCTTAGATATGGAAGTGAAGCAAATCAACAAACGTGCCTCTGGCCAGGCTTTTGAGCTGATCCTGAAGCCACCCTCTCCTATCTCAGAAGCCCCGAGGACTTTAGCTTCTCCAAAGAAGAAAGATCTGTCCCTGGAGGAGATCCAGAAAAAGCTGGAGGCTGCAGAGGAAAGAAGAAAGGTAACTCTTTCTAGACTATGGTGAAGTTCGCTCTATGCTCCCCTTTTTGCGTTCCCTCTCTCTCTCTCTCTCTCTCTCTCTCTCTCTCTCACACACACACACACACACACACACTCACACACTTCTAGCAGAGGTTCCAAGGGTCAGTGTCACCTGACCCTGAAACACCCCAACATCTGTAAGTTTCAATAGATGTAGAGCCCGGAGCGTCTGCATAAAATGTGCCTCAATTATGGTAAGATAAAGGCTGATTTCAGAAGAACCAAAACCACACTCCTCTTCCCCTTGTCATAAAGGCCCCACTCCTCTAGTCTATCAGACATACACGTTGCCAAGAAAGCACAGCCTTAGGTAACCGGAGGAGCTGGCCCTGGGAGCAGGAGGGAGATGGCTGCCCGCTCAGGGTCTGTAGCCTGCTCCCAGTGCAATGCACAGTTTTCCTTGGAACTAGCAGATCTTCTCTCAGAGATCTTTCCTGCTATTTGCCTCTCTGGTAAAGACCAGGATCTTGCCACTTTCCTCCTCAGAGCCCTGCTGCCTGCCCTCGAACCCAGTCCCCCCAAGATCAGGACTTCTCTGAGACCTTTGGGTGTTTTCTTCTACTCATTGCCAAGCCTCATAGGATTTTCTCTCTTTTTGCCATTGGCCCCATTTGCATTACACAGCTTTTCTTTTGCCAAATGTTTAATTTTACAAAATAAGGTACCCAAGAAAAGCCAAGGGCATTCAAATTGGAAGGTACTCAGAAATTTTAGAGACTGTAGTAGACAGAGCTTGTGTCTGAATGTGTCTATTCCAAGGATATGGTTGTGGTCATTCATCCCTTCAAGGAACTCTAGATAACACAAAATGGCTTTTAGATAATTCAACCCCACATTGCATTTTTCACTTAATTTTTCTTAATATAGTTTTAGAATCATGAAGTCACCAGGAATCTGCTCCATGCAGTCTCTGATATGAATCGAAATTGTGAATTTTAAATATTTTTCCTTGTATGAAGATGTCACCTATAAAAAAGTCAGTCAGCCAATATGCCAAATAGGAGTTAACACTTTCACGTTGAGTACTTAAAAATAGAATGAAGATCATTGTTCTTCTAAATACTGGATTATTTAACAGGGAGTATAGGACAAACATGTGATGTGTGTGTGTGTGTGTGTGTGTGTGTGTGTTCACAAGAATAGGAGACCAGGAAAAAGCACCTGGCACCTGGCTCCTGCCATCGGATGAGCGCGGTGCGCCGGCCACAGCGCGCCGGCCGCGGCAGCCATTGGAGGGTGAACCAACGGCAAAGGAAGACCTTTCTCTCTGTCTCTCTCTCACTGTCCACTCTGCCTGTCAAAAAAAAAAAGAATAGAATAAAAGATAAGCTTGTTTTGGTGTAAAAAATGTGAAATCCATGCATACAAGGGATCTCAAAAAGTTCATGAAAATGCATATTATGAAAAACTTAGGTGCACTACAAACACACACACATACATACATACACACATATCAATCAAGGCTCAAAGGCCATGTCTTCAGAGTAAATTTTCTGTACAAAAAAATAACCTTTATGGTTGAAAAAAGATCGTCCTATAATGTGTAACATACTGATCTCAATTTCGATTTTTACTTAAGGGTGATATTCTCTGAGCATCAGAGGAGTGTGTGTGTGTGTGTGTGTGTGTGTGTGTACAGCATCTGACCATTTACTACTGTTATATAGATTTCATTTTAGTTTGTTATTTGAGTGACCAAAAGGTGAACAGATAGACAGAATGAGCTCCCATCTGCAATTTATTCCCCAAATGCATGCAACTGCCAGGGCTGGCCCAGGCCAAAGCTTGGAACCAAGAACTCAACCCAGGTCTCCCATTTGAAGGACAGAAACCCAAGTACTCGGCCATCACTGCTCCCTCCCAGGATCTGTATTACCAGGAAGCTGGAGTCCAAAGCCAAAGGCAGGTATTGAAGACAGGTTCTATGATATGAGTCAAGGACATCCCAGCCAGGAGGTTAAATGTCTGTCCCTAAATTTAAAGATTTTAAAAGGAGAAAAATGAGCTACTAACCCATGTATGTATACAGGAAGCTTCCTTTAAAAACCCACTTGCTAGCTTTTGGTGGTGGTGGTGGTGGTATTTATAGCTTTCTTCTCGCAATGAAGCTAAATTTAACTATCCAGAGTTATACTTCATCACAACTTGGCTACCAGCAGATATGACCAGCGAACTAAAGCAGTGGAGGATGTGTTGCACTGAAGGCAGTTTAAGTCCTCACCTGAGCACTGGTGTCACACAGGTAATAGGTACAGACATAGGTCAGCATCCAGAGATGCTGTGGATTCACAAGGTTACCAAGTCAGTGAAATAAAACTTCAGCATCATGGTTTAGAATGTTGCTGGTGGTTATAGGTAAGGTATTTAGCTTGAAGGAAATTATTGAAGGAAAAAGAAGAGCACAGAGATGATCAAAACTAGCTATGTTCTTATAAAACTCCTTGAAGTAAATAATTACTGATTCTGATAAGACTCCCACATAGTATTCTGTCACATTTTAAGTACTACTTGTGAAAATTTTCATTGTAAAAATCACTATATAGATTATGTCCTGGTGGTACATTTTCAATTGGAAGAAAATATAACTTAATTAACAGAAAACAAGGCAAAGAGATTTGGGGGTGCAGGGGTGAAAGAAGCTACACTATGGGTGAGAAAAGGCCACTTGACTAAGAGAACCAGCCATGCTGTTCTTCTCTGGGTGAAGAAAATTCAAAGTAATGGAAGTAGCAAGTGCAAAAGCCCCCTGGCATGGAGCCTACTGGGTGAGTTTTGTAGACAGTGTGGGGCAATGTGGCTGAAACAGAGAGAGCAAGGGCAGACTGGTAGAACTGAGGTCGAAAGGTCACATTGTAAGGACTTGAACTCTCTCTTCAAGTGAAATGAGAGGTCAGTGAGGAACATAAAGCCATGTCACTCTTTGATGCGAATTGCCACATCTATTCAAAGAAATGTGTTTTTTTTTTTAAAAAAAAAAAAAGGAGGTGACTAGAAAAACAAGTAGTGTCAGATTACTACAGAAGGCAAGAAAATGTTCTAGAATAAGCAAATGGTTCCAGTAATAAAAATACACAGAAGTGAAAATGGAGAAAACCGGGCAGTAGGTACACTACAGGTTTGGATCAGCAGATGTGTGTGTGGAGTTGGAGGGCCTTGTATAAGGAGGGATTGTGGAGGGCCTTGGATGCCAGGTTTATGTACAAATTCCATTATGTAAGAAACTAAATGTCAATTAAAACTTTTTAAAATATCCACACGTCCAGTCTAGGTCAGTGGTCAGCAGTGAGCAACAGTTCCATTGTCCTGAACTCATTTCCTTTCCCATACTTTAAGGTTTTTAAAGATTCTGCATAGAAACCATGCTAATTTAAATAGGTATTAATAAATTTTTCCTCGGTTATACTCAAAGATATTTGCCAGTGCCAATCAATATTCCTGATTAGAGTAAGATAATAATCACTTTATCATCAGACATAATTCTAACACATATAAACAAACACATGGGTATAGATAGGAAATATGGCTTTCTATATGGCTTTTTAGACATAAACGAACTCATGAGTTCCTGCACCTCCATTAGTAAGTAAATGTAAGGCCTGTGCCTGGGAGTTCAGGGGTCATCTGAGAATCAGTGGCCTAGGCTGTGTTACAGGGGCTTCCTGGGCTTACAGCTGAAGGGCTGCCATTGGGGTGTCTCCACGTGGGATCAAATGCACTTTGTGTCAACTGCTTTGGCACTGTCCCTATCTCCTCACTCCATCTGCTAACACTGTTGCCACCTGACCATCTGGTGACCAGGTTGGACAATCCTCCCCAGGTTCTTCTGTACCAGAATCAGTGCTCCATTGATTGGCTCGTAGAAGCTGGCTATAAAAAAGAACTAGCCCTTTTCCAGATTTTTCTCCTTTTTTTTTTACTGTCTCTGGAGTCAGAAATCACCTCCATGAGATTATACTAATCTCATATGGTCAGCCTGAAGCTCATTTCTTAAAAGCAAAGTTTCCATGTTGCAACTGGCCAACATGGGTAAAAAATAAGAACATTTTAGCCATCCACCCACCCATTTGTTCATTCATTCAGCAAACATTAGCAAGAGGCAAGTGAAGAGCCAGGCTATCCATATATCCCAATTGGCCCAGGACAACTCCAGCTTACTTCTCTGGTTCAAAATTATTATTGGTTATTTTTCATCCTATTAAATGTCCCAGTTCAATAATCAATCATATGGTCACAGCATGGTGTTTAAAGGGATCTTTAAAAGCATAGTGGTTAATAACATATGGTTAATGGAATGCCTAGGATAAAATTCTAGTTTCTCTACTTCCTAGCTGTGTGCCCTTAAGCAAGTCATCTCATCTCTTTGTGTCTTACTTAGCCATCTAAAATAAGATTAGGAACAGGAACTAAATCTGGGAGATATTGTGAGAATTAGAAGGCTACACTACATGAATATATATAATAAGCAGTGTGGAAGGCTTAGCTATTATGTAAAAATGCACCAGTCCTGACCTTGCAGGAACTCATAATTTTATAAAGGAAAGAAGTTTTGTTTAATTCAAATATTGAAATGTTATTATAAAAGGGTACTTCAAAAATGTCTCAAAAATTTGAATTAGAAAATAAGCTCATTTTGGTGCAAGAAGGTGTTTTAAAATCCATGAATAGTTTTTTCATGATTTGCATTTTTGTGAACTTTTTTGTGAACTTCATATGATATATTTCATAAATGACCTTAAGTATAATAAAATATTATCAAGTTTTATAAAAGAATAAAAATCTTGATAGATGATAGATATGTAAATAGGTCAGTCCATCAAAAGTGGCTTAAAATTAATATTATGAAAATTGAAGAATCTCAATGACATTAATAAAACTGAACCCGAAGATAGATTAAATTAAAGCAGCATCCTGCTCACAGCAGCCCAGTGAGCTCTAATCAGCCCACTGACCTTACTGGCACAATCAACTCCAAAGTCAAAGAAGCTCCGAAATCTCTGTTCACTCTTAATTAAGGGGATTAAAAGCTGAACATTTGTCACCAGACCCTTTTCTATTTGTTGGCAACTCACATTGTGGATGGCAACTGAAATGGAATCCAAGAAAAGGGGCTGGTAGCAATGGATTTTGAAATAAAAGGCTGGATTCCTCACAGCATGGCAATCGGGAAGCGTTCTTACCCTTAGCAGGGCTCATGGCCACAGACTCCTCACGTGGTGGCCCTCGTGGTGACCAACATGTCCATGTTCATTTCCCCCGGAGCCAACACAGAAAGCTCATCACAGGCTCCAGAATGCCAAGGCCTCCCTCTAAAGGTTTTGGGATTTTAATCACTTTAGATTTCTCACCTCACTTCGGGTTCTTCAACACAAATTGAATATGACACCTTTTGTCTTAAAGAATTATACTCAATAATCACATTTCAACACAACACTATCTGTGAACTTAGCGGGTTAGTAGTGTTTTTTCATTGTTAGCAGTAAAGCCAATAATTACAGGCATAGCATCTAGCTGGCACTTTGACACTGGGGGACTGGTGTCCAATAAATGGTGGTAGCACAAAGAGGCTTCAGAAAGCTTGAGTGAAGATGGTACTAAAAGATAAGCTTATTTGGTACAAGAAAAAAATTAATTTTATTTATTTATTTGAAAAGCTAAATAGAGAGAGAGAGAGAGATAGCTATTCTACCAGCTATTCACTCCCCAAACGGCCTCTTAGGGCTCCAGCTGGGTCAGACAGGAGTCAGGAGCCAGGAACTCCATCTGGGTCTCCCGCGTAGATGGCAGGGCCTCAAGTACTTGGGTCATCGTCCACTACTTTCCTAGGTACATTTGCAGGGAGCTGGATGGGAATTAGAGCAGCTGGGACTCTAGCCAGTGCTACAAGCGGCAGCTTAACCCACTGTGCCACAATGTCAGCCCCACAAGACTAGTTTTCAAGTTCTGTGTGTAGCTTTTTCATAGTGTGCTTTCCATGAACTTTTAGAAGATCACTCTTATTTCACTCCAACGAGGGGGGAAAAAAGAAAGTGATAGAACTGTATTTACCTCAGAAATAAATGGAAGACTAGTGTCATCTAAAATGCAGCCTTAAATCTCCAAAAAAAAAAAAAAAATCTCCAAAGTGTACATAAAGTCAGTTGAGTTTTATATCCCAGTTAACTCCATTTTATTTGTGCAGTAATTAAACTCTTAGAGGCAGTAATATAGGAAATGGCAATTAACCTCCTTTGAAAATGTTAAAGTGTCTCTAAAAGTTCAATAATTCCTCTCTCTGTCTTACTATCTTCCCTTTCACATACCTCTCGTGTAATTATTTCCATGATATTAAATGCAGTTGAGGAGGTCTGTGGCCGGAAAAATTATTCACCAATCATATGCCCCGGGTCCTACAGTTGCAAGCTGGAGCGTATTCCCTGGCCTCCCGGACATCATGCGGAATGTCTCATTTCTATACTTTGCCTTGACATTTGCATTCCATCACCTGATCATTATCTGGTCCTCATTTTCCATTTCCATATTTCTGTGACCTTCCGTGTTAGGAACACACTATTGAGAAGTGTCCTCCAAGCCAGACACTTTTTCCTTCAACAATTTACTTCAAGCAACTTGCAGCAAATCCCACTGCTCCAGCTCCCCTGTCAGTCTACACAGTCAATATTCCTCCCTCCTCATCTGCCCAGCCAGGGTGGAAAGTCAGAAAGCCTCCTGGAAGGTGTACTGAAAACTTCACTTGAAGAGGAGTGTTTGCACGTTGATTAATCACATGTTTTCACTCTGCAGCATTGCACTCATTTCACGCTATATTTTAGTGCAATTTTCTGGACTATCTGCTTATTCGGTCATTGATGCAATCACTGGTATTAGTACCAGTTTCCTTCCTTGAGGATATTACTAGAAGATTAAACTATATTCAGGTAAGAATCAATTTCTCCAATAGAACAAAGTTGGAGAAGTTATGAGCAGCAATAGCAAAAGATATATATAATAATTATAGTTTTCTGTTCCGGTGGAGTTACAGGGAACCTAAGAATCCCATGAAGGAATCTTTCTTAAAATTGAGTACTTATACATAGGGACCAAAATAGAGAGCCATAAGTATTTTCTCAATAAGGAATGTTTTTTTGTGTAACTGAAGCACGGCCTGACCCAGCTGGCAGGTCATAGTTAATAGCAGACTGATAATGCTCTGCACTGCCTTCTGTTGCCGTGGCGCCCCATTAATTGTGTTAATACATGCACCTGGGGCTGGCATTGTGGCACAGTGGGTTACCACCATCTGCAACACCGACATCCCATATCAGAGCACCAGTAGCCCAGCTACCCAGCTCCCAATCCAGCTTCCTGCTAATGCATCTGGGTAGGGCAGAGGAGTACAGCCCAAGTGCGTGAGCTTCTGCCAACCATGTAGGGACCCAGATGGTGTTCTTGACTCCTGGCTTTGGCCTGGCCCAGTCCTAACTATTGTAAGCTTTGGGAATTGAACCAAAGGATCAAAGATCTCTATCTACCCATCTCTCTCTCTCTCTCTCTCTCTCTCTCTCTCTCTCTCTCTCTCTCCCTTCCCTCCATCCCTCCTTCCTTCTGTTGCTTTGTTTTTCAAATAAAATAAATCTTACTAAAGAAGGAAGAAACACATATGACACCTGTGCTGTGGAATCTCATTTGGCATCAAGAGCTGCCATTACAAATCTAAGTCAAATGCTATATCCCAGTAATGGAAAAGGCATTACTTATTGAAGGAATTCTCCATTCACTAAAATGGAAACTGTGGGGGTATTTGCCCATGCAAGCCCAATGTGTCCCACTAAGGCAAGCAATTTGAAAAGGTGTGTGTTCCTAAACCACCCTTTTAATGGCAGAGCCTTTCCTTCTCAATCCTATTTCCCTGCTCTCTCCTCCTGACTTTGACTCTTTTCACAGAGAAAACAAGAATGCAAAAATCAACATGAAGTTAAACACAACTGAGCAATGCCAAATTTGAGCATCTGAAAATGATAATCCCCACAATTGCAGTAGCCTTCTGATAGCCATTCACAGCCACCTCTCAGTGAGCTGATCCATTGTGAAAGAGCAGCAGGTGCATGCCCCTGCCCTGAAATTCACCTCCGTAGCACCAAGCCCTCCTTACTCAGCACCCCCCCACACACACACACACACACACTCATGCACTCAACAGAGCAGGACCAAGCGTGGGTTTTCTGAACACCAGGTAGGGGTGCATTTCACAGTTCCTGCAGAGAGGCCACTTGGAAAAGATAGCCATGAAAAATCCAAGCAGATCTCCTCTGGAGAAGCAATGCAAACACTGATCTATGGAGCAGGGCAGGGAGGGAGCTACTGACACAGCCAGCAAAAATCACATAGTTCTGCTGCCTTAGCAGCCATGGCCAGTGAGCACACACTGCTCGGAAGATCATTACATAACTATGAAGGTAGGAAAGTGTCTTAAACACTACATTCAAGGATTTTGGAAAGTTTTTGTTGCTCTCTTTTGACTTACTTAGTTGTGTTTCCTGAAGCTGCCTCCATGGGTTTCTGTTCCTTACTAGAGAAACCTGGGCCTCCAATGTGACCCCTAATTTTCTGACATAGCACACCCTTGTGTTGTGCTAACCCAGTCCTCTTCTTTAGATGGCTTTTCTGAGCTGGAGGTTCTGAAAGGAAGGATCAAAGTTATTTCCTCTTGTTTCCTTATCGTGCTCACTTCACTGAGAGATCTCCTGTCAACACAGCCTCACTCCACAGACCTGTGTGTGGAGGGGATGAAGGAGTCAGAGAACTACCTGGGCTCTGGTCAGCCATGAGGGATCCTGAATCCACCAGCTGGCCATAACCAGAGGAATTGGAGCAAGTGCTGTGCACACATGAGCTGGCCCAGTAGGTTCACTGCCAGTCTCTCTTAGTCACAGGGACTTGAGTTTTACTTTAGACTGAAGTGATTTCCATTTGTTCAGCACCAACTTACCCACTGTTAGACACTGTGTTAAATACCATGCCAAATGTCATGTCATTTGATCCTGACAACCTGTAAGAACTATTTTTATCCATACACTAAAAAATTAATTTCATGAAGACTTTTCTCAGAGAAATCTTAAAGAACACTCTCTCTCTCTCTCTCTCTCTCTCTCTCTCTCTCTCTCTCTCTCTCTCTCTCGTTTGCTCTCCCTCTCTCTCTCTCTCTTTCTTCTCCCCCCCCACACACACACCACACACATTTCAGTGGTTCCGGTAACAATAAATAAGCAAAATCTGTGTCGGAAGCTTTACCAACAGTCCCACCTAGAGGCAGAAGGATGAACCAGCTATAAAATATTTTATTCGTATTTCTCCCAGAAGGGCTCCATCTGGTTTTGAAGTGAGTTTGTGTTACAATTTCTCACTAATTTTCATTCTCATTTTCCTGCAAAATAAGACAAAGCAAGAACGTCAGGAGTTCCTTAAAATTTCAATGAAATCCTTGCCTGGTTAAAGCAAGAAGCAAGGCTGGTTCTCCATGGACCCCAGATCCTTGGAATGAGCACATTAATGGAGACTCATAAGGCTGCCTGGCTTCACCATTCCTATAGAATTGTATCTAAAGAAAGCTTCTCTTTTCAGCCCCATATGGCTTATGCTTCAAGATCTATCCAGTAAATTCCCATAATCACTACCACCACTAAAATGTCTTTCTATCAATGCTTTCAGGGCAACCAATACTTAATAGGTCAAGGAATAGGAATATTATTTTAATCAACTATTAAGTATTCATTTCCATAATTATTCCTCTAAAGGCTCACCTCTGAGGAACTGCCCAGGAACAATGAGGTTGGAATAGTTTAGTCTTAAACCTAGTTAGGTCAGTACTGGGTAATATTCCTCTTAGCTACACAGCTTGGAGCAGAAAATGACAGGGAAAGAAGTTGAATAACTCATGTAGCATCACCGACACAGCTGAGATTTGGACACAGGCTGCACCAAAGCCCATCCACTGTCATTTGCAGAAGGCAGTCTGTGGACTACCCACGATAGAATCACCAGAATTGCTTATCAAAAAGGTGGCTTCCTGGACCACATCAAAGCCATCTTAGAATCAAAATCTCTGGAGGTAGATATCAGACTTCAGCCTTTTTTTCAGCTCTCCAACAATGGCTAACATATACCACACATGACCATGTGACCTGGTGAAAAAGTGTGGCACACAAAGTGTAGGGGAGCCATGGGAGGTGCCTCTGTCCCTGGTCTTGCTGCTGCAATCAGTGAGCAGCAGCTGTATTTCAGGGATGCCGCAGGTGCCCTCAGCTTGTTTAAGAGGGCTGTGCGTGGCCAAGCGGGCATCAAACTTTGCTGCTCTGAGGTCTCCAAAGAGAATTTGGCAAATGGAATCCAAAGGGACAGATGTGGCTTAATAGGAGAAAGTGAATTTGAGAATTTGTCAGAACCTGCCCTGCTCCTCACTCATTTTTCTCAGGCCACAATCGAATGTCACCATTCAGTGACGAATTACAGCATTTCCTGTTGCATAAGTGCTTGGCAGCATTTTTTTAAATTCCTCAATGAGGCATAAGTGCTTCTTCTTCTAAGACAGTCTGTCCAAAAAGTCACAGCTATAAATGCCACCAACCATCTTTCCCAGCTAATGCCATTGTACAGAAAAGTCTAAGCCCTGGAGGTGAACACACACTGACAACAGTACTCAAGGCTGGGAGAGCAATCCCTTTGAAAAGAACACACCCTCTCCCGTTTCGTTCAGTGATCATTGCTCTGCTGGGTTTGCATTCGGGTCACTGTAAGATGGATTTGCTTTTCTTCCCCAGTCTCAGGAGGCCCAGGTGCTGAAACAACTGGCAGAGAAGAGGGAACACGAGCGAGAAGTCCTCCAGAAGGCTCTGGAAGAGAACAACAACTTCAGCAAGATGGCGGAGGAAAAGCTGATCCTGAAAATGGAGCAAATTAAGGAAAACCGTGAGGCTAATCTAGCTGCTATTATTGAACGTCTGCAGGAAAAGGTAATCACAGCAGGGTTCGAAGTAGAAGGATTCATTCGCATCCGGCTCCTCTGGGTGCACTCACATAGGGCCGCCTATCAGAGACTTGGTCACAACTGGCTGCAGGTACAAGACCAGAGAGGGCTGCAGCATGGGAGAGGAATCGGAATCCAATGTTCAAGCTAGATTTTTGTCAAGTTTTCCAGTGGTGAATGGGGTTAGGGGGGCTGACTAATGCTTTTTAAAATGTGTAAGTTTTTTGTACAAACCTTAAGAACTCTTCTTTGGAAAAAAATACTAAATTGGAAATATGAGACATTTTAAATAGCATAATAATGCCTACTAAATAGTAATTGATTCAATGAATATTAATACATAGTATTTAATATAAATATTAAATTAGAAAAGTAGATCTGTCAGGAAAGGCCAGGATATTTAAGAACACTGATAAGCCTATTCTCTCCAAGTAGGACAATCTACATGGAAAAGTAGGGACTGATGACATTGCTTAGGACATAGCAAAGTGGAGCTGCTGGGAGATGTTCATGTCATCAACGTCTGACAGCCTCGTGCTTTCCCCCTCACCATCCGAACATACACTCGTCCCATCAATTAAGATGAATAGCCCTGCAGTTCCTCTGAAAAGCACTTTCTCTTCCTCTTTCTAGGCTCCATGCTAGCTCTCCTCCTCCCTCCTCCCTTCCAGAAAACTTCCCTTGGAAAATGCAGTGTAGCTGTGAGTTGTGTAGCCTTGTCCAATTCCAGATGTTGAATGAAGCTTGAGAAAAAGGAACTTTGCGTAAAATGCCTCAATCCTTTCCTAAGTCCATCCCCGACTCCCCCACCAGGACTGAATGCTGTTAGGTGTTAGGCACTGGAGGTACAGAAAGCAGCAGGACTGCCTGTCACTGGGCACTCGGAGCTTCCCCACACCAGCCCCTGTTTTCTGCGTACTTGTTAGGAAGCTTCCTGACTCTATCAAAGTTGGCCCATCCCATGGAGGTACAGACTGCTGTGTTCTGAGCTTCTGGAGATTCTTTGTTTCCACTCTCACTCTGTGACTATAAATATCAGGCTAGAGCCAGAGGAAATCAGGCATAAAACCTTTACGAAGTGTGATTTCATGGAGATTTTCATGGGCATCTGTGCCCTTGAGGAATTTTTGAAAGCGTTGCAGGAGAAAAGTGTGTAGGCGGGGTAAGGTGTGACGCACAAGTAAGACATTGATGCCCTAGGGGGTTGTGGACAAGCCTTTGCCAGAATAGCCACTGGACGCCTTTGCTAAAACCTGAACGCTGGGATCAAATCTTTATTAATAAACTTCTGTCTCAGAACTCTTGCAGCTGTGGCCTTATGTTTCAGACATAGGATCAGGTCAGGATTTGGAGGAGGCAACAGCATTCCGCTTTCTGCTGGCTACCTGTGGTAGTACCATAGCTGGCACTCTACTGAGATGCAGGAGAGAAAAGTCCCATTTGCTAATATTTACACCCCTGACCTTGAACCAGTCACTCTTCCTTCACTCCACTTTTCAAGAGAATTGAAGGGATTCTTGCTTGACCAGGGCTAGTACCACGGACAGCAGAGAGCCACTGTATTTGATGGGGAATAATTATGACTTCAACTGTGGACTTTCTAATAATGGCACTTTTCTAGTATTTTTTAGGCCTTTAGTGCCCAGTGCAAGATTTATACTTGCAAACCAGGAGCATTAATGTTTTTGCAATTACGCATACACAAACCTACAGCATATACCTCTTGATTTCAATTATAAAATAGTTTGCCAAATTGACATATTTAAATAGTATTTCCAGAAGTGTTGGCTCTTTTCTGTGTGTATTTCATCTTAACCCAGCTCCTGCCCACTCCCATGTGCACTGTCTCCCACTCCACCCAGACCTAGTGCCCTCCCCCATGCACAGGTACAGGCAGGCATGCACACAACTGCTCCTGGAAGTAATGCATCTGCAGGGTGTTTACAATTCCTGCCATATGGCTGCAGAAGTTACAGTGGTGCAACCCAGCATCCATAGTTTGTTGGAAAACTCTGCACATAATTCCAGGGTACAGCTGGTTTTGAGTACATGTGGATTACAGCCTGTTAGGATAGCCTGTGTGAGTGTGAGTACATACATAACATGTGTGTGTGTGTGTGTGTGTGTGTATAATGTGAGTGTTTGTATATGCTAAAACTACTTTTCATTTTCCCAATATTGGAAAAAATAAGCTTTTGTTATAATCATTTCTAGCCTTTTGTTTGAGTGAAGTTACTCCTATGAGATTTGAAATTTAAAAGAGAATTAATGCTAATGTTGAAACTTCATGAAATTGCCAATTTTAACATGAACTGTTCTGGAAATTAAAAATGATTATTACTGAAATGACACCTATTAATAATTTAATCATCCAATAAATACTGAGTCTCTCATATATGCTTAGGAACCTTGAAAAGGAGGTAATATCAAAAAGTATTTATGAACCATCTCCTTCCCAATGTGGATGATATGAAATCCAGCAACAAATAACATAGCACCAGCAACTAGAGAATAAGAAAATATGTAATATGAATCAGTATAGACAGTAAATACAAAGACACTGAAGAATACCTGTAAAAATAAAGCCACCTCTGAGTGGGTATTTATCATAGTGGTTAATAAACCCACATCCCTCATCAGAATGCTCGGATTTATTTCAGTCCCAGCTGACTCCAGTTTCTTCTTTGTAGTCCCTGAGAGGCAATGATGATGGCTCAAGAATTGAGCTCCTACCTCTCATATGGGAGACTTGAATTGAGTTCCCAGCTCCTGTCTCTAGCCTGGCCCAGTCCTAGCCATTATGGGTATTTTAGGAGTGAACCAGCACATGGGAGAACTCTCTCTCTCTCTCTCTCTCTCTCTCTCTCTCTCTCTTTCTCTCTTTCTCTCTTTCTCTCTTTCTCTCTCTCCCTTCAGTCCCCCTCTTCCTCTTTCTCCACCCCACTCAAATTTAAAAGGTCTTAAAAAATAAGTGCACATCAAGGTAACCCAATGTGCCATCTTTTGGAACTGCTCACTGGCTCTACCAATCAGGAGATGTGAAACAATTCCACATGAACTTTTGCAACAATCCTCCTCCATGCAGCCCTTTGTGCCTCTGCTTCTCAATTAAGAGAACTGAGCACTAGAGCATATTCTCACCATGGGGGTCATGATGATGTCCTTAGTGACATTCACTGATAAATTCCCAAAAACTTCTCAAAGCCCCATTCAGGTTTTTAGCTAAAATAGAAAGCCTAGAGGAAAAGCAACTCTGGCTTAAGAATCTACCAGAGGGGCCAGCATTGTGGTGCAGCTGGTTAATCCACCAGTTATGATGTCAGCTTCCCATATCAGAGTGCCTTTCAAGACTCTGCTGCTCTGCTTCCAATCCAGCTCCCTGCTAAGGCACCCAGAAAGGCAGTGGAGGATAGCCCAAGTACTTGGGCCCCTGCCACCTAGTGGGAGATCAAGATGGAGTTCCAGACTCCTAGCTTTCACCTAGCGCATACCTAGCTGTTACAGGCATTTGGGAGAAAAGCAGCAAATGAAATATCTCCTTCTCTCTTACTCTGTCTCACCACTTCTCTGTTGCTCTGCCTTCCTGAAAAAGAATAAATAAATAAATAATCTCAAAAAAAGAATCTATGAGAGGTCTTTGAAAAAAACATTCTGATCTAAGTATCAAAGTGGGACCCGGAAATTCACGTTATTTTTAAAGCTCAGCAGTAGGTTGTAATACTTAGACATAGTTGAGAATCACTTAACCAAAGACTTCTTTAATATAGTTTGTTATGTCATCATAAATTATATTTAAATGTTATCCACTTTTGTCTCATAGGTGCATTTATTCCTCCAAAGAAGAATGTTATACTCATTTTTCATTTTAATTTCCTATTTCCATAGTTTCCCACCTTAAAGCTCCAGCCTAATTTATAGGAAAGAGACTAATACAGAGAAAGGATGCCTATGCCACAAAGACCTGCATTAGGCTGCTCTCAATTTGAGATCACTCAACCTGAATGACATTGTAAATAATCATACCCAGGACTCAAAATTGTTGTATGTGCATTATGACTGACACACTGGTAAAGAATGTTCTTATTCATGGAGTGATATAAGATGGTGGAAGGAAACAGGGAGAGAAGAAGAGAAGCGATATGGGTAGGATACCTGTTCATGCCATGCAAGAATGATCAAAGATACGTTTTCTTCCTTCTTTTCTTCCTCTAACATACTGCAGACACCCAGCAAAAAAATTACCACTTGACCCTACTAGGAACTCCAAGTAGTAGCAACTCCATTACCAGACCCAATAAGGAACTATGGTGATATAGTTAATTTTGAAAACTCAGTTAATACATGTATATTTATTTTAGCAATAATACATACATTAATTAAGCATATAATCTTAATGTACATTGATTTGCCCATCTTTTGATGTTAGACCAAAACCTTTTTGAGAGATGGATCAGAGAATGCAGCTCTTTGTGTTTTTTTCTTGTATTATGCATACCGTCACTTTAGGTATTCTTCACAATTTCAAAGAATTGAGTGAAGACTAAAGACACTTGCAAAATAACCTGTATATAGCATTCTTACAACTTCCCTCTGGCTTTCACTCTCAAATATTTCCAAAGCTCTCTCTCTACCCTCACAATTTTTCATTAATGTAATATTTAATTAAATTATGCATTTAAGATTTCAAATGTAAATAGCTAAACAAGTATGGAGATAACACTGACCATAATCAAGCGTGTAATGTAACCAATGAGAGGTATGTAGAAATGGTAGAAAAGAACCTGCCAGCGCCAAGCAACTTAGCCTCTAGGAGATGCCAGACAGGAGATGCATAGAGAACATTAACCTGTGTTGTTGAGAAGATTTCTACCAATCTTGTTGAATTCTCCAGTTAACTTGGTCATATCATACCCCCTTGCTTTTGTAATTATACTACATCACCCACTAGTCATCGTCAAGGCTGTCCACCTCACAGTATGGTCACAAACACCACAAGAGCTTCAATGGTGTTCAGGAGTGAGAGAAGCAAGTAACTGGGCTGATCTTATTGACTAGTTCACCCTATCCAGCCATGAATAGGAAATAGCACTTAGGAAATAGAAGAAATTATTTCAATCTTTCAATTTTCACTTCTAATAACCTAGAAAATGTCGTGAAAATATCATAACCATTATTTTAGTGATAAAAACATCACATAATACAACCTCTCTAAAAGGATACCAATATTTTTCTTAAAATAATTAGATTCTGTGATTCTTTACCTATGTGGCAATCTGGGTAACACACAACTCTATAGCTGTAGAGTTCAACTGTTATCAATTCCTATCTATCAAAACTTTGCACTCTCCTCATCTGACTTTATTATTCTTGTCATTCTGATTCAGAAATGTCATTTGGACAGCCATTTACTACTGAAAATGTTTGATAAATGAATAATGAAAGGGAAAAAAGATGAAAACTAACCCTTATTGATTGCTCCCTATAGGTCAGGTTTTCTGAGTGTTATCACATTTAAACTAAAAAAAAAAAAAAAGCTAAAAGAAATACTATTATTATCCCAATTTTATGTCTAAGGAGGCTGGTCTTTCAGAGGTTAAGCCACTTGGCCAAGATCACAGGGATAAAAGAACCACAGAGTCTAGATTTGAATGAAAATCTCTCTGACTCCAAACTTCTACCCTAAGCTAAAGGCGCTACTATGTGTAAGTCATTGACCACTGCACAGTGAGCAAGCTTGGCAACAGCATTGGAACTTTATACTCCATGGCTACCTGTGACTGCATGGCTAGAGTCATCCTGATGAATGAAAAAATGCTTTCAGCTCTTACCTCACTCCAGAAGCCTCTTTTGAACTGCAAGTGCATAGTCATAAGTAAAAAGAAGGATTGCTGATGAAACTGATCTTGTCTTCATTTTAACCAACTCACAACAGAATTTCATAGGTGGAATTGACATCCCAGGTAAACTGGTCAATACCACTTTATATTTGATGCTGCATGAAGTTAAGGGGACAGTGAGAAACAGGAAGAAAGGAACTCATAGTTCCAATCTTCCAGTAGTGAAATCTCCTACTAAATCACACTATTTTAGAGGCCCAAAATTTTTCCTGAAACCACCTCCTATACATTTTTATTCATATCAAAGTGGTAGTTCCATAAAATGCTGAAACATAATTTGTGACCTTTCCCTTATAGTTACTGTGGAAAATACAGAGTTTAGATTTTCTTGTGTCTGTCTAGCCCAGGGCCTCTGAAAGTTCCCTGCAAATAATAGGGGCTCAAAAATGAAAGGAATGTGACTTTTGAAATAGTCTTCTTGATGAGCTTTCTGAATGCCACCACTGCTTTAGGGACTTTTGTACTCAAGGTCTTTGATAAGGTGCAATCAGTTCACTGATAGGAAAGACAAATTATGTTGAGAACCAGCCGCTTTCTGCATGTCTGCCTTCATTGTCCCCCATTTTGATATAAAGTCACATTAACATTTCATGAGTATATATAATTTGGATATAAAGTGTTCAAGTAATAGACTCCCTAAAATACATGAAAATAAGCAGAATTTTTCCTGGAAACTCACAAGATATATTTAAATTTCCTTTTTTATTATATCTAAAACTAATATTACACTTGTTCTTTCCTATGGCAAAATCCATTCCTTTAAAACTCATTTTGAACTTAATAAGAAATGTTTGATGAAGCAGCCTAATAATGCTAATTATAACATTTCCCATTATAAAGCAGAGTTTATATGAATATCTAAACTCGAAGCTTTGTTTTTTTTTCCTAGCGTGTGATGGTCTGGACTTTTCCTCAATTTTCATCAGAGCTCAGCTCTCACTAATTAGTTTCTTTCTGCCTGAGAAAAAAAGATTTTGCTGCATCTTTTTCTTAATAAAAGCAGAACAAAATAAAGAATCAGCTGCATCCGTGATCATTTGTCCCTGTGATAGTTCCCAGGCAGGATTTGATTTCTCTTCACATGCCTTTTTTATCTTCTCTTCATGGATTTTGAACATATACAAAAAGCTCATTTAAACCAATTAAATAAAATTGCCTTTAAACTTTTTCTCTGGAGTCAGCTTCCTGCTTACTCCAATTCTGTATCTTTGAAAGATATGTAGGGTGGTCTGTGCCTGTTTCTCCCAGAATCTGCACTTGAAAAGACACATTCTTCCGCAGATTGTAAGATGTCTTCCTCACACTAACACTGAGACTGGACAACCATGGCTAAGAGAGTGGGCTGTTGAGCCAGGCTCTCTGGATTTGAACTCCAAGATACCACGAGTTGATTATGTAAACGTGGGCAAGTTACTCAGCCTTTCTGTGTCTTAGTATCTTCATCTGCAAACTGAGTATAACAGAACTCCCACCATTGGAGTGTTGTGAGGGCTCCAGGAATTAATTCAAGTAAAATCTGGATATATGTGAGCCTACTATATATTAAGTGCCTTAAAATGCAAAATATGATTTTATGAAACACCTTGTAAGCTTAGACTCACAGTGACTAATAGAGTGTAATGCTAAGATCCACTTTATAGCTGAGGGCATTGACCCTCAAATTAAAGGAAACTGTAGAGCATCAAGATATTTCTGTAGCTTTGGAGGGGGGCAGCAATGTAAGAAATATTTTAAATAAAAAAACAAATCATATTTATATGAATTTAAAGGTTAAGTTTAACAAACATTTATGTAGCACCTATGACATATAAGACAATGTGTTTATAGTGTAGAAGTATGTGCCAAAAACTACTACATCCACCTTTCCTCCATCAGTTCCCTGCTTGGGAAACTCACTTCCTACCCCAAGGCTAGTGCCTCCATTCTCCATCTAAATAAATGTCCATCAATCTCTTGCTGTGTGCAAAGCAGCACTGGGCCTGCACACACAACAAAAGTGAGAAAATGGTCCAGACCCCCAGTGAGCTTAGAGGCAAATACATCAGGTGAGACCAGAACAGAAATGTGCACAATACAATTTGGAATAAAATGACTGCCACATCAAGGAAAGATGTATACAGCTGTCTAGATGGAAAGGAGATGACCTTCAGTTGCTGTCTCATGAACATCTTTGTGGAGAAAGGGACCACTGCCACAGGGCTTAAAGAATAAGTGTTGAGTACTGACCACTGCAGGTGGAAGACTGAGTTATGAAAAGACCTGAAGTATCAAGTATGTGTAGCAGGAGGGTAGAGGCTAAGACTAGGAAAGTCACTTGGACCCAAGTTGTGAAGGGGCTTGATAAACAGGTCAAAACTTTAGGAAGCAAAACAAAAAATCTTCTTGGATCCAGTTCTTCCATAGCACCCATCAGCAACAACCAAGTTCCTAAAATATAAGGCAATAGGAAAGATGCCATCAAAAATGACAGGGAAGCCAACACGTGAACTTCTCCAGATCAGTGCAGTAGTCAAAATTCTCTCAATCATATGACCTCTTGGCCATAGTTCTAACCCAAACAGAATTAAGTATTTTTTTTTAATTCTGTAAGTCTTGTAAGATCTTCTCTAATGTGACAGACATTTCTTGGAGCCCATGTTTTCCTTTCCTGTGAAATGAGAAAAATGCCTCCAGGTAGACCCCCAAACTGGGATACTTCTAGCCAAGATCATGGTATGCAGAGGACTAGACTGGCCACCCACTCCTCTGTGTGCAACAGGACTTTGTGACCTTTCCTCTCCCTTTGGTGTCTTTTAGGAGAGGCATGCCGCGGAGGTGCGCAGGAACAAGGAGCTGCAGGTGGAACTGTCTGGCTGAAGTGATGGAGGGTATGGCACGCCCCACCAATAGTCAATCCCCCTGCCTATATTATAATGGATCATGCGATATCAGTATGGGAAATGTATGACATGGTTTAAAAAGAACTCATTATAAAAAACAAAAAACAGAATCAAAAATAAAAAAATCAATGCGGTCTCTTTGCAGAATGTTTTGCTTGATGTTTAAAAAATACCTTGGATCTTATTTTGTAAATACTTACATTTTTGTTAAAAAATACAAGTATTGCATTATGCAAGTTATTTCATAATCTTACATGTCCTGTAACAGGCTTTTGATGTTGTGTCTTTCCACTCAAATGAATTTGCTAGGTCTGTTCTTTTTGAAGCTCCCCATGTCTCACTCCATCCCCTGCCCTTTTCATTCCAACAGAAAAATGAGGTCAGTAGACAGTCTATGGTGCTAGAAACCCACCATTGCCTAATGACCTAGATGGCTTTGTAATCTCTGAGCTTGACTAAGACCATACCTCCATCACAGGTATTAGGATTCCACATGAACCTCCACATTTGTTCGCTCATAATCTACTTACTGCCTAGAAACTACAAAACCAGGCTAAGGAAAACCACCAGTCATAGCATTTACTTCTGCTTCTACCAGATTATGTGCCACAAATGTGGTTTGGCTTTAGAGAGGGATGGATGAGAAGACAGATCTGAGATCAGTCTGGGTGGAAGCAAAAGGCTGAACCTTTGAAAGCACTGAACACAAATCCAAGTCCAACTGGTTCAAGCAGCCATGCAATCGCTCTTCATAAAGTGGGCTTAATTCTCTAGTTTAAGTTCTTTTGATGGAATGAATTAATTAATGTGTCAGGTGGCTTATTTGTGGATGCCATGATTGATGATGTTCATTTTAAGCTCTTTCCTATAGTACAAGTACATGATGCTACTGAATATTTTTCCACTTGGAAACTGTGAGCTGGTTGTTGCATTAAAACACACACACACACACAAAATCATAAAACACTGCGGACTTTCACCCAAGCTGGTCTTTCTTCCCCAGTGTGAGGCAATCCTGCCTTTTAAAAGAAATTACTCCATCTGTGAAGTTGACGCAGTGAAGGGGGGCTAGGCAGGGCATTTGTGCCAACTAAGAGAATCACCAGACACCCACCTTAAGTACCTATCGCAGTTTTGAAGTCGTTTCTCCCCCAACTCCCAACTCCTGAAGGTTGCTGCCTGCATATTTACTCTTCATTAGTGCTATTTTCCTGTATGTCATTGTGAGCAAGCTGTGATTAATAAAGAATTGGAGTTCTGTGAACTAATCAAGCTTTGGTCTGTTCTCTTGCCCCTTCACGTGTCTGCCCTGGAGTTCAGATTCTAAAAGGGTGGCCCCTGGGTTAGACAGTCTCCCCAGCAAAGAGACAAGGGCTGGAGCTGGAAGGAAGCCAGAGCCCTGCTGATCGACTTCCCTCCTAGAGCAGCAGGCCACAGCTCTTCTCCTTCTCCCTCTGAGAGGCCGACACAGTAGGGAGAGGCTTCCACCTGTTCCCCTTGAACACATACAGGACTGCAGGAGACGCCAAGGCTTAGACTGATTATTCACTGGAAGAAAGCTTCCTGGCGCCATCCCAAGCTCTCCCATGTGGCCTGCAGGCCACCTCCACCTGTGTCCTCGGCCTAAGCCGTCTGTTAAAATGTGACTTCCCTACTGCACTGCCCACGCTCGCTCTGCCAGTAAACATACTGCACACACGGACACAGCAGGGTCTTGTCAGGGACCCAGATGGATCGCACAGGAACCAAGGAACCACATCCAGTTTTAGCAGAAAATCAGAAATAATTGAACCCACACAGATTTATGAATAAGTAAATTGGGCAATGGTGCACGGGGGCAGTAACAAGCCAAAGTCAGAGTATCCTTTCATACAGTGGGCCTAGAGCACTACAGCAAATGGCTACTTGCTTGAAAATATCAGCAAGACCCCACACTGTCTTTGCATGCTGGTTTTAGAGAACCTAGTCCTGGTCTTCTACTGAGTCAGGCCCTGTGACAAGCCCTGGAAACAAGCAGCTCATAGTCTAGCAGCTTGTCTTTGGCCCCCAAATAGCAAACAAGATATGTTGGTCAGTCTGTTTGTATTTAAGGGAAGTTGACAATCTTTACGAAGATTTCTGAAATGTTAAAAATAGCTGACAAACCTTGCCCTCTCATACTACCCTGGGGGGTCTCTAAACTGGAACTACTGACCATGCAGCTGCCTGATCTCAAAGGTGAAGAAGCAAAGGCTCCGAGAGGGAGGCGATGCTCTCCAGGCCACAGTACCCACTTCCCGCCATCCTCCTTCCCAGGAGCGCATCGGCAGACCCTCCCAGACCTCGGCCCACCAGCAAAGGATGGGCTGTGTCTATGAAGCACCCCTAGACTAGCGGTCCTCCGATGTTAGGGTGCCTCAGGGTTGTCTGGAGGGTGGACTAAGCGCAGATCGCTGAGCCCTGCCACCACGGTATGTGATTCCTGAGCTCTGTGTAGAAGCTTGAAATTGTGTCTTTCTAACACATTCCCCAGGTGACACTAACACTACTTCCCTGAAGCCCTCGCTTGAGAAGCCCCACCATAAGCAATGACTTGGTTCCTGGTGGCTGCCACACTGAGTGTATCTGTTTCAATCAGGGAATGTCCCACTGGGAGCAGGACATGAGGAAAGACCCAACCAGGGCCGCTGTGGGCATCTGGGGAGGCAACCAGCACTTGGAAGCCTGCTCTGTGTGCATGTGTGTGTGCATCCACCTCTCTGTCCCTCTGCCTTTCAAATAACCAAGCAAATCGCTTTTTAAGATGGGGACATCATAGCCAAGATGTGGCAGCAGCTTGGATGTCCATCAGTGACTGAATGGGTAAAGAATATATGGTATATGGTGTATGTACACAGTGGGATATTATTCAGATTTTTTTTAAATGACATTCTGTCATTTTTATCAACATAGATGGATCTGGAGGACTTTTTGCTAAGTGAAACAAGCCAGATACTGAAAGGCAAATACTGCATAATCTCACTCATACACGGGGATTTAAAAAGTTGGTCTCCTCATTGTTAATAGAATGGTGGTTAATAGAGAAACTGGAGGAAAGTGGGAGGGAGAGGCGCTCAGGTGAGACTGGGCAGCAGGACACAGTGAGTTCTGGTGTTTCATGGCACAATATGGTGACACAGTTAACACTGGTGCACTGTATATCTCAAAATAGCTTATTCACCCAATATAACTACCCGGATGTGACCACTACACAACAGCTGCATGATTCAGATCTTCACATTGTACCTCCTACAGATGCACAGTTCTATATCAATCAAAAATGTTTTTAAAAAAATGAAACTGAGGTGGTATGCAAAGGAATTTCAGATTTAAAAAAACAACTATGCCTTGCAGGATAACAAAAATAATAGACATAATACACCTGGGGATAGGTAGGACAGGGAACAAGTGACTTGGCATCTGTCACACAACATATCATTTCAGTAATCCGAAGATGCTCCCAACACTTTAAGAAAGTAACTAAGAATTCTTGGCAGGAGTAAGGCTATCTGTGAATTATCCAGTTTGTTGTCCTGGTTCCACTTATAGACTTTTTTATGATATTGGTGTCCTCACTACTACATTTAAATTGTGTAAATGTCTTTGAGATGCTCTGCAGAAATCTGCAAAATCCCTTTGTCCTGATGATTCACCCTCCTCTGCTGTCTCTTCTATACTCAAAAATGTATGGAACTATTGAATGTGGACAGAGGCTGCCCTTTGCTCTGGTTAGATCCCTGCCTTTGGGCTCCTCATCGGCCTTCACAAAGCTTCAGAGGACAAAGTGAAGTGAAAATGTACAGATAGGCATTTCAGGGGTGAGGGAGAGCTGGCTGCAACATCCGTCACCCCCTAGATCAGCAGGGCTGATCAGCATCTCTATGCCATCCACCCTTCTCCTACAAGGGGAAGAAAGGGGGAAGGGGAGTGGGAGCCAGCGCCATGACTCACTTGGTTGATCCTCCGCCTGTGGCGCCAGCATCCCATATGGGAGCCGGTTTCTAGTCCCAGTTGCTCCTCTTCCAGGCCAGCTCTCTGCTGTGGCCCGGGAAGGCAGTGGAAGATGGCCCAAGTGCTTGGGCCCTGCACCCACATGTGAGACCAGGAAGAAGCACCTGGCTCCCGCCATCGGATCAGCGCCAGCCATAGCAGCCATTTGGTGAGTGAACCAATGGAAGGAAGACCTTTCTCTCTGTCTCTCTCTCTCTCTCACTGTCTGTAACTCTACCTGTCAAATTAACAAGTCTTAAGAAAGAAAGAAAGAAAGAAAGAAAGAAAGAAAGAAAGAAAGAAAGAAAGAAAGAAAGAAAGAAAGAAAGAAGAGGGGGAAACCTGGCATCCTTGGCTTTAGCAACCAAATACTCACATCTTCTCTTCCCAGTCCTGAACAAGGCAATCATCCTTGACTTCTAACCAGGCCATTTGCCAAAATCTAGCAAGGCAAACACAGAGTCCAAAGCAAGGCTAAGGTCCCAAGCTCCCCCAAATTATCTCATATTTATCTTGGATTCCACACTGTCCGCTACTGCCCATCTCCAGTTGATCACTAGGCAGCATCAATTTGACCTCCATGTTGTTCCATACTCCTGCCTTCTGTTCTGCTGCCATATCCACTGGCTGAGTTGGGTTTTAATTCACCTCTTGCTACAGCCTCCTACCACGTCTCCTTCATCCCAATCTGCAGCCTCCATAAACACATCGGTCAAGTCTCTCCACTACTCTATCCCTCCCTTCCCTTTATCTACAGAATAAAACCTGTACTCTACTGAATGACATGAACCTGCATTCCACCCTATTGCTCTCTTTTCTCACGAATGCTACTTTCCTTGCCCATCAAAGCCAATAGCGTTTCAGGCCTCCGAGCACGTGCTGTATCCTCTGTACAGAATTATCTTCACTACAACCCCAGTCAGGAGAAACTAGGTCAGGCAGTGACTAGAAACCCCCAGTTGTGCTGAATTAAAATCTCAAAGATTCGTTTCCTACTCCTGCTGTGTGCCCACTACGGCTCACTGTGAACGCTATGTCAGTTCTCATGCTGGGGTCAGACTTGATCTGCAACACTGCTTGTCAGTGTGGAAGAGGGGAAGTACAAGCAGAGCAATTCCTGCACTGGTCCTCCTACAGCTTCTACCATGGGTGGCACACATCACACCTCATTGGCCAAAGTAAGTAAAAGGATCTCACAGGACTCCACATGAGCAGGAAAGTGCAATCCCATCGTGAGCTCAGAAGGGGGAAAACCAGAAATATTTGGTGAGATGCACCAATAGTCACCACTCTGCTGGTCACCACGTATCCAGTTCACTCTCCTTTCAATAGGAAACACACACACACATGGTGCTACGTTTTGGATATATCTCCCATATTTTGTGTTGGAAACTTCATCCTCAAGTTTGTATGTGACCCATATTTAGAGGTGGGGCCTTTAGAAGGTAACTAGGATTAGATGAGGTTATGAAGGTGAGGCCTGCATGATTGCATTCGAGGCCACGCAGTGCAGTGAACCCTACCACGTTATTATGAAGCAAGAAAACACTCACCAGAAGCTGGCACCGTGGCCTTGAACTTCCCGGCCTCTATAACTATGAGTGAGATAAATGTCTGTTATATATAAATGGCTAAATCTGTGGTATTTGATGATAGAAACAGAAAACAGACTGAAACTGTCCACGAGACCAAACCCTCTGTGTCTCGTTTGGTAGTAGCATCAAGCTCCATATCTAGGACCTCAGGTGATCTACCATGTCTCCCTCTCTCAAGCCTAGACAAGGATCCTCTTGATCAGAGATAAACAATTCAAAAGACAAGTCATCTGCCCCCACCTATTCAATATACAATGCTGTAATGGACTGAGATATTTATCATAAACAAAGCCCCTTTACCCTTGGGATGGAAGGATTCCTAGTTTGTGTCTCAATCCTGCTCCAAAGAAGCTCCCAGCCCACTGTTGTCCATGGCCCTTGCCTCGATGTTCTTGAAGCTGGTCTGCTTGTGCTTCAATTTACTTGGCCACATCTACAGGGCACTGGGGATGCCCTGCTTAAATGCCAGCAGCGTTCTCATTCCACTTGCTGGCTGCTGGTCCTGGGGCCCATGGATCTTAAGTGTTGACTGATCACCATAGCAATCAGGATGCTGGAAGGAAACAAGTTGCACAACACAAAGGAGTGAAGGAAGCAAATGTAATGGCGATTTTGTTAAAAGTGTTGTGTAGGGTGAGAAAAAACAACAGAGGATGGTGACGTACCTAGGAAATACAAAGAGGAACTTTCCACACCCAGCCTGGAGAGACAGCAGCAGCCTGGAACCTGGAGAACATCAAGAGAGAAATTCAGACGAGAGGCAATGGGCAATGAGGGATCTGGTGAGTAAGTACCTGAATATCTTCTTCCCTGACCCTTCAGTCTCTAGCCAAGGCCTCACATTAGCCAAAAGCAGCCAGAAATCAAGACAGGCAGCTCAGCTGATGCTGTGTATAGAGCTCAGCCTTGGAGGCTGAACAGGATGAAGAAAATCAGAGAATCTGGAGGACAGAGGATGTGCTTCCTGTGGCTCAGACTACAAACCTACATCATAAACAGCACTAATGACAATCATAACTACTTTTCCTCTTGGTGGTTGTTAGTGACGTTGACCAAACGTTTCTGTCTTCTTTCCTTCTGGGGTACCACTTCCCCAGTCTTGGAGTTAGGTTTGGTTATGAGATTTGCTCTGACCCAGAAGCATGAACAGAAGAGCATGCAGTCTCTCCAAGGAGATATTGTAAGAGCACATCCATTGGGACTGGCACTGTGACAGGGCAGGTAAAACCATCGCCTACAGTGCCAGCATCCCCGATGGGTGCTGGTTCGAGCCCCGGCTGCTCCGTTTCTGATGCAGCTCTCTGCTATGGCCTGGGAAAGCACTAGAAGATGGCCAAGTCCTTGGGCCCCTGCACCCATGTGGAAGACCTGGAAGAAACTCCTGGCTTCTGGCTTCAGATAGGCACAGCTCCAGCCACTGCAGTCAACTTGGAAGTGAACCAGTGGATGGAAGACCTTTCTCTCCCTGTCTCTCCTTCTTTCTCTGTGCAACTCTGCTTTTTTTTCTTTTTTTTATAACACTTTAATTTAAAGAATATAAATTTCCAAAATACAGCTTATAGATTACAATGGCTTCCCCCCCATAACTTCCCTCCCACCCGCAACCCCCCCCTTTCCCACTCCCTCTCCCCTTGCATTCACATCAAGATTCATTTTCAATTCTCTTTATATACAGAAGATCAGTTTAGTATATATTAAGTAAAGATTTCAACAGTTTGCCCTCACATAGCAACACAAAGTGAAAAATACTGTTGGAGTACTAGTTATAGTATTAATTCACAATGTATAGCACATTAAGGACAGAGATCCTACATGATATATTTTTAAATTGATTAATTTTCTATGCAATTTCCAATTTAACACCAAGATTTTTTTTCATTTTTAATTATCTTTATATACAGAAGATTGATTCAGTATATACTAAGATAAGATTTCATCAGTTTGCACCCACACAGAAACACAAATTGTAAAATACTGTTTCAGTGCTAGTTATAGCATTACTTCACATTGGACAACACATTAAGGACAGATCCCTCATGAGATGTAAGTACACAGTGACTCCTGATGTTGATTTAACAATTTGACATTCTTGTTTATGTAGTCATTAATCTCCCTAGGCTCTAGTCATGATTTGCCGAGGCTATGGAAGCCTTTAGGGTTCGCCGACTTCAATCTTATTCCGACAGGGTCATAGTGAAAGTGGAGGCTCTCTCCTCCCTTCAGAGAAAGGTACCTCCTTCTTTGATGGCCCCATTCGTTCCACTGGGATCTCACTCACAGAGATCTTTCATTTAGGTCTTCTTTTTTTTTTCCAGAGTGTCTTAGCTTTCCATGCCTAAAATACTCTCATGGGCTCTTGAGCCAGATCTGAATGCCTTAAGGGCTGATTCTGAGGCCAGAGTGCTATTTAGGACATCTGCCATTCTATGAGTCTGCTGTGTATCTCACTTCCCATGTTGGATCATTCTCTCCCTTTTTCATTCTATCAGTTAGTATTAGCAGACACTAGTCTTGTTTGGGTGATCCCTTTGACTCTTAGACCTATCAGTGTGATCAATTGTGAACTGAAATTGATCACGTGGACTAGTGAGATGGCTTGGTACATGCCACCTTGATGGGATTGTATTGGAATTCCCTGGCATGTTTCTAACTCCATCATTTGGGGCACGACTGATTGAGCATGTCCCAAATTGTACATCTCCTCCCTCTCTTATCCCCACTCTTAAATTTCACAGGGATCACTTTTCAGTTAAAATTTAAACACCTAAGAATAATTGTTTGTTAATTACAGAGTTCAACCAATAGTACTAGAATAAAAAAATACTAAAATGGATAAAGTATTACATTGTACAACAACTGTCAGCACAAGAGCTGATCAAGTTACTGTTTCTCATAGTGTCCATTTCACTTCAACAGGTTTCCCCTTTAGTGCTCAATTAGTTGTCACTGATCAGGGAGAACATATGATATTTGTCCCTTTGGGACTGGCTTACTTCACTCAGAATGATGTTTTCCAGATTCCTCCATTTTGTTGCAAATTACCGGATTTCATTGTTTTTGACTGCTGTATAGTATTCTATAGAGTACATGTCCCATAATTTCTTTATCCAGATGTATGCTTTGAATTCCCTGTGATCTTTTACTGTGAGGTTCCCTTCGTTTACCTTCTTTCATGTTGATGGCCATGTTTCTGTGTTTCTGTGTGTAACACATCTTTAAGCATCTTTTGCAGGGCTGGACGAGTGGCAACAAATTTTTTCAATTTCTGTTTGCAATGAAAGGTCTTTATTTCACCTTCATTCACAAATGAGAGCTTTGCAGGATATAATATTCTGGGCTGGCAGTTTTTCTCTCTTAGTACCTGGGCTATGTCTCGCCATTCCCTTCTAGCTTGTAGGGTTTCTGATGAGAAGTCTGCTGTGAGTCTAATTGGAGATCCTCTGAGAGTAATCTGATGTTTCTCTCTTGCACATTTTAGGATCTTTTCTTTCTGTTTCACTGTGGTGAGTTTAATTACAATGTGTCGTGATGATGATCTCTTTTGGTCATGTTTCCTAGGGGTTCTATGAGCTTCCTGTACTAGGATGTCTCTGTCCTTCTCCAAAACTGGGAAATTTTCTGCTAGTATTTCACTTAAAAGGCATTCTAATCCTTTCTCCCTCTCCATGCCTTCAGGAACTCCTAGAACTCCAATGTTGAGTTTTTTAATAGTATCCTGTAGATTCCCAACAATATTTTTTAGATTTCTAATTTCCTCTTCTTTTCTTTGGTTTGGCTGTATATTTTCCTGTGCTCTGTCTTCTAAGTCCGATATTCTCTCTTCTGCCTCACCCATTCTGTTTGTAAGGCTCTCTAGTGTGTTTTTCATTTGATCTATTGAATTCTTCACTTCATTATGATTTCTCGTCACTATCACAGTTTCATGTTCTACTAGTTGTTTCATTTCAGCTTGATTCCTCCTTAATATTTCATTTTCACCAGAGAGATTTTCTACCTTGTCCATTAAGGATTTCTGTAGTTCAAGAATTTGTTTTTGAGTACTTCTTAGTGTTCTTATCAATTTTTTGAGATCCGCTTCTTGCATTTCTTCTATCTCATCATCTTCGTAATCTTGAATTGGGGTGTCTTTTTCATTTGGGGGTGTCATAGTGTCTTCCTTGTTCTTGTTACCTCGGTTTTTGCGTTTGTTGTTTGGCATATTGGTTTCTTCACTGTGGTGTTTTTTCTTGTTATACTATGACTCTAGATAAGTGGACTGTCTGCTTTCAATGGAGCCTTAGAGGCTTGAGATGGGTGTGGCCTGAGAGCTCTGTTTGGTTCCTCAGGGTTGAGGGTGTGCCAAAGCTGACACTCCCAGGTTAGGCGTGGTAAACCTCTCTCTGTTTCTTTCTTTATTTTTGATTCAAAAGGGAAGTAATTCCACACAGCTGAATGGAATTGGGGGTGGTTAGCAGGCAAATGATATACCCACAGGAACCAGAGATCGGAAGCTCTTTCCCAAGGACCACAGAGGGAATCTCTGCGGCCTTCAGTGTGGGTTCAAGTTCTTCTGCAGTCTCACCACTGGGCTACCAAGGCTACCGAACTGTAGCGTCTCTGGAGAGTACTCACGTGGTGAATTCTGTGAGTTCTCTCCCCCACAGTCTCTTTTTTCACAGTCTCAGTTCATTAGCACCACACATTCATTAAGTTCTAATCTCCTGTTATTTCACCCCCACGCCCAGCGTCAGGTTTTTCTGCTAGGCTCAGGGCCGGTGCAGACCTGAGGTCGCCCTGCTTATGACGTATGTCCAAAATGGCGCCTGCTCTTTGTCTTGCTCACCTTTGAGAGTTGGGCGGAGAGAGAGAAACTCGTGTCCGTATCAGTCACTTTTTTCTTTCTCTCTCTCTTCTAGTTAGCCTGGTGAACTTTTCCCCACAGGGTTTCAAGCCTTGTTCACTCTAGTCTCCTCTTTCCGCTTCCCTGCTGGTATCTCGGGCTATTGAGGTTCTGCTCACCTCGCGTTCCAGCGCTGGTGCGTTGAGTCTGCGCTGGTGTCCCGAACTGCAGGCTCCCACACTCTCCTCGAAGGTCCACTGTGAATCACTAGCTCCGGAAGAGTTTCCTCTGCTGTTTCTTCCCCTACTCTTCCTTGAACCTGCAGTATCTCCACTTTTATTAAACTGTCTCTCCCCGGACTATCAGTTTGCTGCCTTCCTATTCTGCCATCTTGCCCATAACCCACAACTCTGCTTTTTAAAATAAATAAAACCTTTTTTTTAAAAAAAAAAAAGCAAATACATGACTTACCTACCACACACTCCTACCCTCTGCCATTGTGACATGGAATAAAATGAAGGACAGCACAGGCCCACCTTCAAGAGACATGCAGCATGGCTGAGAAGTAAGCTCTTTTTGGTTTTGCCCCTGAATTTTGTGGCTATTTTCTATTGGCTATAAATAATAATGAGGGTGGATGTTTGACCTAGCAGTTGACAACACTTGGGACACTTGCTTCCCATATCCAAGTTCTGCATTCAAGTCCCAGCTCTGCCTTCTAATCCAGCTTCCTGCTTATGCACACCTGGAAAGCAGCAAGTGATGGCTCAAGTATACCTGTAACTGAGTTCCCGGCTCCCAGCTTCACCCTGACACAGCCCCAGCCTCTATGGGCGTTTGAGGAGTAAACAGCAGATAACAAATACCACTCTCTTACTTCCTCTCTCCAGGGGAAGGAGTTGGGGGAGGACTCCTCTCTCTTTCTGCCTCTCAAATAAATAATAATTTTTCAGATTTATTTATTTGAAAGACAGAGTTACAAGAGAGAGGAGAGACGTGGGGTGGATTTTCCACCCACTGATTCACTCTCCAAATGGCCATAAAGGCAGGGTTGGGCCAGGCTGAAGTCAGTAGTTAGAAACTTAATCTGGGTCTCCCACAGGAGTGGCAGCAGCCAGAGCTCTTGGGCCAACCTCCACTGCCTTTGCAGGCCATTAGCAGGGAGCTGGGTCTGAAGTGGAGCAGCTGGCACTCAAACCAGCACGCATATGGGATAAAAACATCACAGGTGGCAGCTTCACCCACTGCACCACAATGACAGCCTCAATAAATAATTTTAAAAATAAATAAAACCAGTGTACAGTTGGAGGTTCCAAGATGGTGGAGCAGGGAGGGAGCTTACTGCTCTAGTCCAGAAGAAGATGGTTTTAAAAAGGTGGAGAGAGTGCAGTTTCAGGGAAGAGTTAGAGAGAAAATAGCAGAGGAAATGCTACACAAATTACATGGACACAGTGGACCTATGTGAAGGGCATGGATACCCAAACTCAGGACTCCAGCAGCCGAGAGCCTATGCATCAATGTTGGAAAGTGAGGTGAGACCAGACCACAGCAGACCAAGCCATTGGCACTAAAGCTGCAGGAAGAGCCTAGAAGGAACCCAGCTTGGAGCACCAAACTAGAGAAAGCAAAAAAAAAAAAAATGAGGGACATGTTTCTCTCTCCCCCAATCACTTTACAGCGGCACCTTGTAACAAGCTGATAGAGCTGGCATGCAGCAACCAGCCAAGCAGAGACTCCTGGGGGAAAACTAACAGGGGGTTGGTAGCTCATGACTGTAAGAGGCTTCTGCTCTGGGACTGTGAAAAAAATTGAGGCTGTGTAGGAGGACTCGCGGTGTGACTGGGACTTTGGGCAGTCACTGTGGGAGACTCCACATGCCCAGGGCTTCCTGGTTACCTGGTGAGGGACACTGCTAAGGAATCTGAACTTACACTGAGGACTGCACAGATTCTTTGCGTGATCGTGGGGGCAGAGTGGACAAATATTATACCCACTGGGGCTAGCACTCAGGCACTGGTCTCCTTTGAGGAGAGGAGCTCAGCTGAGCAGAATAAACTTCCCTTATGATTAAAAAAAATTTACTGTGCCAAACCTGGGTGTATCAGCTTAAACATGCCCTTCACCCTGGATAACTGAAGAGAGCTCCCTGACCATACCCACTACAAGCCTCTAGATATTCATTGAAAGCTGACACTCCACAGAGTATCTACAGAGTCATAGTACAAAGATAAAAGTTACCACAGGGGGGAAAAAGAAGAAGAAGAAAAATAAATATAATCAATGTGATACATCACTTTAACAAACTAAAGAACAAAAACCATGATTATCTCAATAGATGCAGAGAAAGCATTTGATAAAATACAACACTCTTTCATGATGAAAACCCTAAGCAAAAGGGGTATAGAAGGAACATTCCTCAACACAATCAAGTCAATTTACGACAAACCCATTGCCAGCATCCTATTGAACAGGGAAAAGCTGGAAGCATTCCCACTGAGATCCAGTACCAGACAGGGATGCTCACTCTCACCATTGATTTTCAATATAGTACTGGAAGTTTTAGCCAGAGCCATTAGACAAGAAAAAGAAATCAAAGGGATTCAAATTGGGAAGGAAGAAGTCAAACTATCCCTATTTGCAGATGATATGATTCTATATATATAGGGGATCCAAAAGACTCCATCAGGAGACTATTAGAATGCAGAAGAATTTGGTAAATAGCAGGATATAAAATCAATACACAAAAATCAACAGCCTTTGTATACACAGACAATCCCACAGCTGAAAAAGAACTTCAATTCCAATCAATCCCATTCATAATAGTTACCAAAAAAATCAAATACCTTGGAATAAATTTAACCAAGGATGTCAAAGATAGCTACTATGAGAATTACAAAGTATTAAAGAAAAAAAAAAGAAGAAGATACAAAAGAATGGAAAAATCTTCCATGTTCATGGATTGGAAGACTCAATATCATCAAAATATCCATTCTTCCAAAAGCAATTTACAGATTCAATGTGATACCAGTCAAAATATCAAAGACATTCTTTTCAGATATAGAAAAAATGATGCTAAAGTTCATATGGAAACACAGGAGGCCTTGAATAGTTAAAGTAATCTTATACAACAAAAACAAAGCCAGAGGCATCACAATACCAGATTTCAAGACACACTACAAGGCAGTTATAATCAAAACAGTCTGGTACTGGTACAAAAACAGACGGATAAGCCAATGGAATAGAATAAAAACCAGGGAAATCAATCCAAACATCTACAACCAACCTATATTTAACCAGGGAGCTAAAACCAATCTCTGGAGCAAGGACAGTCTCTTCAACAAATTATGCAAGGAAAACTGGATTTCCACATGCAGGAATATGAAGCAGGACTCCTACCTTACCCCTTACATGAAAATCCATTCAAAATGGACTAAGGCCTAAATCTATGACCTAATACCATCAAATTACTAAAGAACATTGGGGAAATCCTGCAAGACATTGGCACAGGCAAAAAATTCTTGGAAAAGACACCAAAGGCATGGGTAATCAAAGCCAAAATCAATAAATAGTATTGCATCAAATTGAGAAGTTTCTGTACAGCAAAAGAAAGAGTCAGGAACATGAAGAGGCAACCAACAGAATGGGAGCAATCATTTGCAATCTATGCAACTGATAAAGGATTAATAACCAGAATATATAAATAGATGAAGAAACTCCACTGCAACAAAACAAACAACCCAGTTAAGAGATGGGCCAAGGACTTAAACAGACATTTTTCAAAAGAGGAAATCCAAATAGCCAACAGACACCTGAAAAAGTGCTCAGGATCACTAGCCATCAGGGAAGTGCAAATCAAAACAACAATGAGGTTTTAACTCACCCCAGCTAGAATGACTCTCATACACAAATCAACAAACAAATGCTGGCAAGGATGTGGGGGAAAATGTACTCTAATCCACTGTTGGTGGGCATGTAAACTGGTAAAACCACTATGGAAATCAGTTTGGAGATACCACAGAAATCTGAATATAGACCTACCATATGACCCAGCCATCCCACTCTTGGGAATTTACCCAAGAGAAATGAAATCAGTATTTCAAAGAGTTATCTGCACCTCTGTGTTTATTGCAGCTGAATTCACAATAGCTAAGACATGGAATCAACCTAAATGCCCATCACTGAAGACTGGATAAAGAAATTATGGGATATGTACACTATAGGATACTACACAGTGGTTTAAAAAATGAAATCCATTCATTCGCAACAAAGTGGATGAATCTGGAAAACATCATACTTAGTGAAATAAACCAGTCCCAAAGGGACAAATACCCTATGCCATCCCTGATCTGTGATAACTAACAGAACGCCTAAAAGGAAATCTGTAGAAGTGAAATTGACACTTTGAGAAGCAAAGATTTGAACAGCCCCTTTCTTGACTGTGTTTTTGTTTGTTTTCTTAATGGAGAATGGGACTTGGAATGAAAGAGGGAGAGGGAGGAGGAGGTAAGGTGGGAGTGGGAATGAGAGTGCAGGTATGATAGGAATAATCACAATATTCCTAAAGTTGTACTTAATAAATTTGTACTCATTAAATAAATGATTTCTTTGGGAAAAGTAAATAAACAAATAAATATTAGGGCTGGCATTATGGCATACTACATAAAGCTGCCGCCTGTGATACCGGCATCCCACATGGGCACTGACTCAAGTCCCTGCTGCTCCACTTTCTATCCAACTCCCAGCTAATAATGAGCCTGGGAAAGCAGAAGCTGGCCCAAGTGCTTGGACCCCTGCACCCACATGGGAGACCTGGGAGAAGCTCCTGCTTCAGATTGGTGCAGCTCCAGCCACTGTGGCCATTTGAGGAGTGAACCAGCAGATAGACCTTTCTCTCTGTCTCTCCTTTTCTTTGTCTATAACTCTCTCTCTCAAATAAATAAATAAAATCTTTTAAAAAGTTATTTTATATGAACTGCGATATGCAAGAATCTTCTAGTACAAACTTGTCTCAATGGACTCTGAAAGCTACAATTCCCTAACACATCGATCCATGTTTAGAAAATTATTACTTAGCTAAAATTCTAAAAGCAAAGAATATTTTCTCCCTATTTGAGTGATACTATAAATGGTCTAAGGTGAGAAAAGTTTTAAACACAAATGAAAAGTCACCAATTGGGTCAAGATGTAGGGCTGGGCATAATCATCTAAAACACCTCTGCTCAAAACCTAGAGATTGGCATTAAAATTATTTACAGATAAGCTAATTCCATGCAATAATGGAGAGCAACAGTACTAAAAAAAGGTTCTGAAATTTTGAGCAACTTTTGAAAGTAAGAACAGATGCACTCAGAATGAGAGAGAATCCCAGCTGGAGAAAGTCACATACTGCACAGCCTGGTGGATGTGGGGGAAGCTCTTCCCCTGAGTGCATGGCTCTCTTCTCTGCTTCTTCAATAATCACATCTCAATGGAAATTGTTTCTTGAAAGTTTCTCCGCTCACTCCACCAACTTCACTGAGGGATTTTAAATGCCAAAAACTTGACTAAATAAATGCTAAATACACACCCATGCTAGAGAGGTGGGCATTTGGCCGAGCAGTTAAGATGCCAGTTAGGATGCTAGTGTCCCACATCAGGGATTTGTGTTCGATGCCCAGCTCCAGCTCCTGG
This sequence comes from Sylvilagus floridanus, assembly GCA_949820135.1. Classification (NCBI taxonomy): domain Eukaryota; kingdom Metazoa; phylum Chordata; class Mammalia; order Lagomorpha; family Leporidae; genus Sylvilagus; species Sylvilagus floridanus. The sequence goes on from OX463241.1 coordinate 107,339,873, forward strand.
TTCCAGCTTCCCGCTAACGCAGACCCTGGGAAGCAGAAGTGATGACTCGAGTAAGTGAGTCTCTGCCTCTCTCTCTCTCTCTCTCTCTCTCTCTCTCCCCCATCTCTCAAAAAGAAGGAAAGAAGGAGAACGAAAGAAAGGGAGTGGAGGGAGGGAGGGTGGAGAGAAGGAAGGAGGAAATGGATGTGAGCTTTGTCTTCATGGACTTCACATGATTGCGAGAGATCAATGAAAAAATTAGAAAAATGCCTACAACATGGGAAGAGGGCCATGAAAATGAGAAGAATCATGCTCTGTTCTAGAATCAGTGGAGCGCAATCAGCTGAGATAAAGTGGTTCAAAACTTCCTGTCTGTGACATGGACATTTAGTAAGTACTCAATACATGTTTCATTAACCATTGAACTGAACAAGTAAGTCTGCAAGGGAACAACAGAAGATAATGTGGTACAAGGGTTTGGACTGGCGGTTGAGATGCTGCTCAAGTGCATCCTGTATTAGTGCCTAGTTTTAATACTTGACTCTTCTCCTGACTCCAGCTTTCGGCTGGTGCATTCCTTAGGAGGCAGCTGGTGATGGCTAAACTAACTGGGCCCTGCTGCCCACATAGGAGACATGGACGGAGTTCCCAGATCCTAGCTTTGGCCCTAGCTGAGGGCTGTTGCTGGCATTTGGGGAACGAGAACACTCTTTCTTTCTCTTTCTCACTTTCTCTCTGCCTCTGGCTCTGCCTTTCACACAAAATTTTTAAATAATGCCCACGTCAATATGATGGTGTAAGATAACATGCTGAAGGGAGGATGGACAGTCCACTCTGCCTGTCAAAAAAAAAAAAAGAAAAGAAAGTATTAGAACAAGGCAAACAGAAGAGGCGGACGTGGAAGTGGGAGAGAATTTGTTTCTTTTGGATCAGTTCCCTTTTTGGAGGAAATGTAGGATCACCTCGTACCAGCAGGGGGCACTGTCAGATCACAGGTGACAACAATTCCTTTGACCCAGGCTTTGGCTCCAAAGAGGAGACACCGCTGTCTGCTCCATCTGCTAAGAAACAGAACCCAGAACACGAACTGCTATTCATTCCTTTTACATTACTAATAAATACACAATCCCCAAAGATGACAACTCCTGTAACTAGATTAAAATGTACTAAAACGGAAGAAACAAAGAGGCGTTTCATATTCATAGTGCTATAATTACCCTTAGTTAACGGAACAAACCTGCACTTCCTAATCACTGATAATTTTCATCACTGTGCTATAGGTCACAGCAGGTAGTAATGGTGGGTGAGAAGTTTTCCGGTTTCTGCTCAGCATTTCTGCTGTTCAAGCACTTCCTACCGGCGCTTCCTTCAGATTCAATGATCTTGTTCAGCTTCATCACAGCTCATTGAGATAGATGAGAGGCAATTATCATTTTTGCTTGGCAGATAAAGAATCACAGCGGAGCTCTCTGCTGGTTGGGGCAGACTTGGAAATGGCCACCCAGGCCTGACAGGCTGCCTGGGAGCCCCTCAGACACACCACCAGCCAGAAGGAACGTGCCCTGGAGCGCTGCCATTTCTTGGCAAAAGTCACTGACCAGGTGCTGTCAAGAGTGTGTCATCCGAGACACCTAGAGCCGTTGTTCCCAACAGAGCACATCAGGACATGCACAAAGAGCTTTGATCCCGGGCTTGGCCCAGAGAAGGGTGTTCCCAGAGGCCTCGGCAGCATCTTCACTGGGAACTGCTCATTAGAGAGACCAGATCCTGTTCCAGGAAATAAAATGCCATAAAAGCTGGAAGAAAATAATCCAGGCTTCGCTTCCCGTTGATTCGGTCAATGGTCATTCATTAAACAGCACTGCGTGAGTCACTCATTGCAGGGAGGGCAACATATAAAATCGTGCCCTTATCCCAAATGTAATTATGAGAGTATGGCATAAGTGCATTTAAACAGTTGTAAGTATCACTATAAACCAGGCTCTGTTTTTGTGACGAAGTGCAACAGAGATCGTCAATAAATATTCATTGATTAGCTACTAAGCGTGAGGCGTGAGTAGGAGGAAGGAGTGTGTGTAAAAGCACTGTGGTTGCCCAGGCAAATTTTGATACTCCAGTTGTAAAGTTATATGATTTGTTTGGTTTACTAATTTACACAATGAATATTAATGCACCACCTACAATATGTGAAGCATCATATAGACAAGAGAGATATGAATAATGCACAGTCCCAATCACAGGAAACTCAGTCTGGTAGAGGACTTGGCAGACCTGTGAACAAACAAACCATTTACTTCCAACAGAGAGAGAGAGTGTGTGTGTGAGTGTGTGTGTGTGTAAGTAATAAATACATAGAGTTCTCACTGCTTTCAAGACTGAACTATTTGTTTATAGAAAGATAGGTAGAGGGAGCTGGCACTGAGGCATAGTAGGCTAAGTCTCCGCCTGCGGCACCAGCAACCCATATGCGCACCGGTTCATGTCCAGGCTGCTCCTCTTCCGATCCAGCTCTCTACTATGGCCTGGGAAAGCACCAGATGATGACCCAACTGCTTGGGCCCCTGCACCCACATGGGAGACCTGGAAGAGGCTCCTGGCTTTAGATTGGCCCAGCTCCAACCATTGTGGCCATCTGGGGAGTGAATCTCTCTGTCTCTCCCTCTTTCTGTAGCTTTGCCTCTCAAATAAATAACTTTTAAAAAGATAGGTAGATAGATGATTATAAATAGATGATAGATAAAGATAGATGATATGGAAATGATTGATAGATAGATGATTGATGAATAGATGATAGACAGAGCGGTCAAAGGAAGCATGAAAACTAGGAGACACTTCACCACATGGTGACATTTGAGCAAGTTCTCAAGGTGTTTTCCAAGTAGACTCCTGAGTAGAGGCTCTTCCAGGTTCCAGGAAGTGAACGTGTGAAGTCAGACTCAGGAAAAGGGACTGTGGCTCAGTAGTGGCTGAAGGTCATGGTGCAAGTGAGCAGTGATGGGAGACAAGAATGTAAGAAGGCAGGGGCCGGCACTGTGGCAAAGCAGGGAAAGCTGCTGCCTGAGGTGCCGGCATCTCATATGGGCACCAGTTCGAGTCCCAGCTGCTCCACTTCTTCTTTTTTTTTTTTTTTAATGTATTTAACAGATAGAGTTAGACAAGAGAGAGAGAGAGAGACAGAGAGAAAGGTCTTCCTTCCATTGGTTCACACACACACCCCCAAATGGCCACTACAGCCAGAGCTATGCCGATCCAAAGCCAGGAGCCAGGTGCTTCCTCCTGGTCTCCCACATGGGTGCAGGTGCCCAAGCACTTGGGCCATCCTCCACTGCCCTCCCGGGCCACAGCAGAGAGCTGGACTGGAAGAGGAGCAACCAGGACTAGAACCCGGTGCCCCTATGGGATGCCAGCGCCACAGGCAGAGGATTAACCAAGTGAGCCATGGTGCCAGCCCCCAGCTGCTCCACTTCCAATCCAGCTCTCTGCTATGACCTGGGAAAGCAGTAGAATATGGCCCAAGTCCTTGGGCCCCTGCACCCAAGTGGGAGACCAGGAAGAAGCTCCTGGCTCTTGGCTTTGGATCAGCCCAGCTCCAGCTGTTGCAGCCATTTGGGGAGTGAACCAGTGGATAGAAGACCTCTCTGTCTCTCTCTCTCTCTCTCTCTCTCTCTCTCTCTCTCTCTTTCTCTCTCTCTGTCTCTCTGCCTCTCAGTAACTCTGACTTTCAAATAAATAAATGAATCTTTTAAAAACGAATATTAGAGATCACCTGGAAAAAGGGGATGGGATTCCAGCTTTACACACAGGAGCTATTGTAGAATAACAACAGAGGAGCCTAGGACAGTCACATTCATATATTAGAAAAAATATTGGAATTGCTACAAGAAGAAAGACTTTAAGCAGAATGTGTATAAGGGAAAGGAAATAATTAAGAATTTACAGCCGGCACCGTGGCTCAACAGGCTAATCCTCCACCTTGCGGCGCTGGCACACCGGGTTCTAGTCCCGGTTGGGGCGCCGGATTCTGTCCCGGTTGCCCCTCTTCCAGGCCAGCCCTCTGCTGTGGCCCAGGAGTGCAGAGGAGGATGGCCCAAGTGCTTGGGCCCTGCACCCCATGGGAGACCAGGAAAAAGCACCTAGCACCTGGCTCCTGCCATCAGATGAGCGCGGTGCGCCAGCCGCAGCGCGCCGTCCACGGCAGCCATTGGAGGGTGAACCAACAGCAAAGGAAGACCTTTCTCTCTGTCTGTCTCTCTCTCTCTCACTGTCCACTCTGCCTGTCCAAAAAAAAAAAAAAAAAGAATTTACTTCAGTAGTTGAAACAAAGGCTAAGGAGCAAGACGGATAAAGAATTATTTAGGCTGAGAAACAAGACATCATGTTAGCCAGGTGAAATGGGGCATAAGAAATGGTAAGTGTCAAGGATGGTGTATTTCCATGGAACGGTCTTAGTTTCTGCTTAGACCCTGGCTGACATCAATGGGTCAAGAACTCTAAGAAAATGAATGGGAGAGGGAAGGTTAAAGGGCTCAGCTCTGAATATACTGGGTTGAAGGTGCATGGAAAACATCTAATGGAGATGACTCACTAGTTGAAAGCTAAAGCAGCCCTAGAATACTTCCTGGAAAAGTTTAGGTTAATCTAGGCTTAGAAAAATAAGTAGTTGGGGCTGGCACTGTGGCATAACAGGTTAAAGCCCCAGCCTGCAGTGCCGGCATCCCCTATGGCCACCAGTTTGAGTCCTGGCTGCTTCACTTTCCATCCAGCTCTCTGCTAATGTGTCTGGGAAAGCAGCAGAAGATGGCCCAAGTACTTAGGCCCCTGCACCTGTGTGGGAGACCCAGGAGAAGCTCCTGGCTCCTGGCTCCTGGCTTTGGATCAAGTCAGCATCAGCCGTTGCAGCCATTTAGGCAGTGAATCTGCAGATGGAAGACCTCTCTCTCTCTCTCTCTCTCTCTCTCTCTCTCTCTTTCTCTGCCTCTGCCCCTCAAATAAACAAATAAATATTTTTAAAAAAGGAAAGAAAAATAAGTAGTTTGCCAGAGGGCAGAGGAAGAGGTGGGCAGGATGATTAGGAACAGAGACCATTACAGGTAAGGGACTGTCCTTGTACTCTTAAGGAAATCAGAAAAGCAGCAACAAGGGTACTCCAGGAGACCAACCTGAACAATGCAAAACGTGAAACAAAAGGTCCTGTTCCACAGACAGAATGAATCCAGAGTCAAGATGAAAGGGCACCATGATGACGAAACACCTTATGTAATTTAGAGACTAGAAAACCTAGGCCAGTGTGACAACTGGGACATGAGTGCATATTTCAAAGCATGAAGAAAGGCATCTTGACAAAGGAATGCTTTCACCTTTAACAAAGTAAAACACAGCATCTCGCAACCTCAGAATCCAAGGCTGAGCTTCCTGTTGTAAATGTGCGGTTATATGATAGCTATACTCGCTGATCCTTACCAAAGGTAGGCACTGTGCTCCGAATACTTTGCGTACCAGCTTATTTAATTTTCCCAGGGACATGCGCATGAAGTGCAACCACTATGACTGTCTAACGGAGGAGGAGGCTGAGGCTCAGTGGTGTCAAGTAGCATGTTTCAGGTTTCAGATACCAAGCTAGGAACAGGGAGCCTGGCTGCGCACCTGCACCTCCCATCGGTAGCGGTAGCGTCCCTTTGAGCACATCCATCTGCATATTCACTGCCACACCACGCTGATCCCAGGAGTAGGCTGCTCTGTCCCCTTAACAGGGCTGACACCAACCAAAACTTGCAAAGTCTTCCCTAAATGGTAACAGAGATGAACGTGGACACACAGGAAGAAATGCAACCTGACTTTGGAAACACAAGTCTCCAGTCCCTCACAGCCAGCTTGCCCTGTTCTTCATGATCTCAGAACACTGCACACACCACAGGAGCGGATATCCATCCACACTCCTGGCCTGGGACCCTTGCCTTGCAGCCTCTTCCGTGTGTAAAACAGCTTTAAAGCACGTGACATAAGAACAACTCCCTGGACATCTAAAAAGATGTTTCTTACTAGACGGCCTTTCTCACATCCGTGGACTTCCCTGAGGAAGCCTCTGCTCCTCAGGTGGTTGACATCACCCATAACTCCATTCTACCTGTGAGATTTCCCACCCCAGACGCCCATGCCCATAACCCTAACCCTGACGGTGGCTTTGCTCTTCCAAGCACATGCGCATTCCCCAGTGGCCTCCAGCAAACCTTGCGTCCATCCAGGAAGAAGCACGTAGCTACAGAAGCAGGATTAATCCTCACAGTGGGGCAAGTGTTGCACCTAGGAGGTTCCCCGGGCAGAAAAGAAGACACCGGGTTCAGCAAAACCTGGGTAAATGCCTTGCTGTAAGAGTTAAAGATGAATCTCCCAGTCCAAATCCAGGCGACGAAGAGCTAACTGTATTAAGAAATGTAAATTGATGGGAAGAATTGATTTCAGGGGTTAAAACAATTTACTGGGACCATCACTATGGTATAGCAGGTTAGACTGTGCCCTGCAGTGCCGGCATCCCTTATGGGCACCAGTTCGAGTCCCAGCTCCTCCACTCCCAATCCAGCTCCCTGCTAATGTTCCTGGGAAAGCAGCAGAAGATGGCCCAAGGGTTTGAGCCCCTGAAACCCATGTGGGGGACCAGGAATAAGTTCCTGGATCCTGGCTTTGGTCTGGCCTAACCCTGGCTGTTGCAGCCATTTAGGGAGTGAACCAGTGGATGGGAGATATTTCTCTCTCTCTCTCTCTCTCTCTCTCTCTCTCTCTCTCTCTCTGTAACTCTCCCTTTCCAATAAAATAAAATAAAAATAAATCATATATATGTTCTTTATAACTTCCATACTGCGCAGGACATGCTATATTTTTGAGCAAAATATAAGTGGCAAAATAATATTGACAGCATGATCCCTTTTCTTTGAAAAGTAAGGGGAGGAACCCATATTTGTACATACAAAGCTGAATGTGCTTGCATAAGCACTGAGGAAAAAGGAGAATCTTACCCACCACTTGGTAACTCCAATTACTAGGGTGAGATGGGCAAGGAAATGTGTCAACTTTTTCCCTATACATTTCTGGATACAGTTTGACCAGTCACTATATTGATGTTGATATTGATATTGGCCAATAACTATATTGATGTCATACATCTAATGCCCTTTGGTAAAACCTAAGTAAATAATTATAATGAAGATACAAAAAATACCAGAAGCCACATTTTTCTGGAAGAATGAACATAGAGACCAAGTCACTGACATAGCAAAGGAAAACAAAGTTCTTGGGGAAGCTCCCGCCGCCGGTGGGGCTCCAAACGTGATGCAACAGCAAGAAGCTTAGAAAGTCCACAGGAAGTGAGTAGCAGACACATACAGCCTTACAGAGGGTGTGTGTGCCATGGGGGTTGAACATTTACTATGTGCGTTTTCTGTTTGCACGGAATTTCCCGTTTTACAAAAATAAACACACACACACACACATTTCTTCTAATTTTTTAAAAAACACTTTCTGGAGCGTTGTGCCATTAGCTCATCATAGGAACCCTGTCCTGTCATCAGTATCACGTGCCCATTTTACATATAAAGAAACTGACTCTCAGACATCAAAGTGCCGCTTCCACAACCATACAGCGAAAGACTTGTGTTTTTGCAGAGGTACTTCCTGGACTCCAGAGAAAATCGGCTGCAGTAAGGCGAGCTCCCTCCTGTTGATGGACAAAGAGTTGATCAGAGAAACCTGATCTGAACCAAAATTACCCAGACTGTCCCCAAGCTGAAGGCAGGCGGCTGTAACTGAGAAGCCCGCTGCAGGCTGCTGTCCCTGTCTGCCACAGCTCCCCGTGAGCTCAGGAAAGTCACTTCACCTCCGAGTCTCAGTTTCCCTCTCTCCAAATAGGATACCCTACTTCCTCCCCCCCCCCCCAAAAAAAAGTGTGCTCAGACCAACTGGGCTTTGTCTGCAACAGCGTTGAACGTGTTGGTGGAAAGTTCTGCGCAGGTTGCCGGATCCAGCTCCCTGGGAAGCGGCTCCTTGGGAACATGTTCAGGAAGATGATTTATAGCATGGCCATGCTGCCCGCATTCACCTCCTGGTGAGAATAAGCCTGCTAGGGGTGTCTAAGAGACTAAATATAAATTGAAACCACACCTGCTGAAAGCTGTTGGGCTGCCAGGAGCTGTTAGGAAAACCTGATATCTTTAGTAGTCACTATTTGTGTGAAAGAATGTGACAAACCAAGGCCAAGGCCAAAGGGGACCCACCCTAACCAAGGAAAATCATGTAAGGGTGTGGGGGGGGGGGGGAGCATAAAATGCAACCTTACACACAGGAAGATGTAGATACCAATTTCACTTGGGGAAAAAATAGTTTATCTCTTATCACTGCAGGGTAACAAATTCTAATCGCCTCTTGATTCCTGGAAAAGCTAAGAAGGAGAAACAGTCACATATGCCAGAGCTGTTGAGACATGGTGGGTTTGTGCATTGTTAGTTCCCGGAGCCAAAAGCCATGTCTTGTGATGGTCTACTTGGTGTCTGCTCGTCTTCCTGCCCAGCTCTTGTCTCCCTGAGGTGTTTGATGAAGGGTTCTGCACACAGAGGTTTTCTCAAGGCTGATGTTCAGACACTAGGTATTGCCAGTTGAAAGATTGGCTGAGCATTCTACCTGGGATTCTAACTAAAACGTTACCCAAGCAAACAGCACGTGTTTGGATCATTATAGCCCAAGCACAACAAGTGTCTCTTTTTTTTAAAGATTTTTTTTATTGATTTATTTGAGAGGTAGAGTTACAGACAGTGAGAGAGAGAGACAGAGAGAGAGGTCTTCCTTCCATTGGTTCACTCCCCAAATGGCCACAATGGCCGGAGCTGTGCCAATCAAAGCCAGGAGCCAGGAGTTTCCTCCGGTTTCCCATGTGGGTGCAGGGGCCCAAGGACTTGGGCCATCCTCTACTGCTTTCCCAGGCCATAGCAGAGAGCTGGATTGGAAGAGGAACAGCTGGGACCAGAACTGGCGCCCATATGGGATGCCGATGCTGCAGGTGGAGGATTAACCCACTGTGCCCCAATAAATGTCTTTTTAATCCCTTTTTTAAAAAATTATGACAGGATCGGGCCAGCGCCGTGGCTCACTTGGCTAATCCTCCACCTACAGCTCCAGCACCCCAGGTTCTAGTCCCAGTTGCGGTGCTGGATTCTGTGCCGGTTGCTCCTCTTCCAATCCAGCTCTCTGCTGTGGCCCAAGAAGGCAGTGGAGGGTGGCCCAAGTGCTTGGGCCCTGCACCCGCATGGGAGACCAGGAGGAAGCACTTGGCTTCTGCTTTCAGATTGGTGCAGTGCGCCAGCTGCAGTGTGCCAGCCTAGCAGCCATTTGGTGGGTTAACCAATGGAAAAAGGAAGAACTTTCTGTCTCTCTCTCTCTCTCTCTCACTGTCTAACTCTGCCTGTCAAAAAAAATTATGACAGGATATTTTTAATCCCTTTTTTTTTTTTAAATTATGACAGGATCAGGCATTGTGGCACCACAGGTTAAGCCCCTACTTAACACACCTGCATCCCATATCAGAGTGCCATTTGAAGGTCAGGTACTCTGTTTCTCATGCAAATTCCTGCTAATGCACCCTGGGAGGTAGCAGATGATGGTATAAGTTCTTGTGCCTCTGTCACATGCGTGGGACATCCAGATTGAGCTCCTGGCTCCTAGATTCAATCTGGCCCAACCATGGCTGTTGCAGCCTTTGGGGAGTGGACCAGCAGATGGGATATCTCTGTCTTCCTCTCTCTGTGTGTCTCTCTCTGCCCTTCAAGTAGATGAAAATAAATAAGCATTTAACCAAAAACAAATAAGCAAAATAAAATGAAATTATAGCAGAATAAACAGATTACCTAACACTCTATGCTGCTCTATTTATAGACCCCTCAAAAACAACCATGGAAGTGTTTATGCACCTATAAATCAACCTTCTTATTACCTACTGAGCACAAACCACATACTAACACAGAATTACTGTGCTCCATAATACATACCTGGTGTGTGGGACCTAACGTTTTCATGTTTTATTATTGTTATTGGAAACACAGGGCCTTCCTTCCAGTAGGTCACAATAGAGTGAGGGAGATAATAACTCAGGCTGATAGTTTCTATGTCCATAATGCTGAGGGAGCCTCAAATCTATGTGAGACACTAGGCTAGGACCTATGAGACATGAAAATGTGTTAGGCAAAGCCCTGCTGTCAAGGACAGAATTTATGGTCTCTTTGAGTCATTAAATTTAGTTTATTTTAAATATTTATTATTTATTTATTTGAAAAGCATAGTGACACAGAGAGAGAGACAGAGAAATCTCCCATCTGCTGATTCACTCCCCAAAAGCCTACAATAGCGAGGTCTGGGCCAGGCTGAAGCCATAAGCCAAGAACTCTATCCAGACTTCCCACATGGGTAGCAGAAACTCAAGTTCTTGGGCCATCATTATTGCCTCCAGATGCATTAACAGAGATCTGGATCAGAAGTAGAGTAGCCAGGACTCAAAATGGCACGTCCACGTGGGATGCGTCTGTTCCAAGCTGCAGCTTAATCTGCTGCACCACAATGCCTACCCCTAAATTCAGTTTTAAATACTTGGTACATCCCATCATTGCAAGTTCTGTTTCTCACCTATCTAATGTGGAAGCCAAAGCAGTGGCTGGCATAATTATTAAATAAATAAAATAAATAAAGCCTTGAAAATGATTATTAAGTGAAGAAAGATAAAAGGCAATTTTTCCCAGTGTCTAGATCCATAGTCCTTGGTAGACACCATAAAAGAGCAAAGTGCACACAGGGCATCATACAGCTCAACAGATGATTTGCACATATCCTCTGCTTTTCAACAAGTAACTTTCCTTGGATTCTTTATATTAGGAAATATCGTAAGGCGTTGTGGGCAGGGAGAAAGGGAAAGGAGGACAAGGAAGAAAAAAAAAGAAATCATTAGTTGTTTTGAAAACTAGATCAATTGTTTAACAGATAAAAATTCTGTTGATTCCCAGCAGAAATGGGGTCACTGGTTCATCCTTTTGGCTATTTTGGAGCTACAGTGGTTTGTTTCTAGGGTCGCCAGCTTCTTCCTTACATTACTGCCACCTCCAACCTTCAAACTCATTCTTATTCCTCTCTGTCCCTACACTGTTGACCCAAAAGTTGCTTGTCATCCCTAGTCACTGCCTCAGTACCTGCAACATGGAATCAGTATCAGGTTTCAACTAGGAAGACTGGCTAAATTCAGAGACTGTATGAGACACTAACCCTGCTTGAAAGTTACCCACTTTGTAACTAAAAATAGGATGAGACACTAGATTCCTGGTTGAATGAGTTGCAGATTCTCTGGTGCCAGAGACAGAACAGGCTGGGACAAACAGGCACCTCCCTTAGCACGTTGCTGGGGGCAGAATGTGTCCTGGCATTTAGACTTTGAAGAACCATAGCTGGGCCGAAAGAAGGATCTGGAATGACACTACAGCCTCTTCAAAGAAACTTCTGTTTAAGGATGACTGCTACAGGGCCAAGTCCTGGCCCAGTCCCAGTTCATGCTGTAGGCAGGCAATCAATCAGCACTTGGTTCTGCTCCGGGGAGCCCTGACACTTCAGACAGCAGGCCAGTGCAGACGAGCTTAGTATTCCTGACATGAAAATGCCTGTGCTACATGACCCTGAAGATAAGGAGACCCAGGAGAGATGAGCGGAGACACAGAAGGGTTCAGATACAGGGCTGAGATCACCGAGCAAACCACTGCAGATCTCAAGAAGATTGGATTTGGCTCCCAGAGTCTGAGCCGTGAAAGAGTTCTTCTGGAATACACAAGAGCTCAGAGGGGAAAAAAACCCTCAGGAGATGGAAGCACTTATTGTTAAAAGCAAATCATTTGGCCATTCTAATTCCTCTTGAATTCTTAGCCCAGAACTTTGGGTTTGCAGAGTGGCACCTGAAGAATAGGAAGACATCAAAGCCATGACAAATGGCCAAGGGTCAGGCACTGGTCTCTGGTGACAGTACCACTGGTGATCAGAAAGCCACAGAGTCCTAAAAGCCAAAAGCATGTTTTGGTTTCTTTGGAGATATTGATCTCCATTGAGCAGGGGCACTAACGGTAAAGGGAAAGAGATCCCAGTGTGTGTTTGGTGGCCGACAGGTTGTTCCCTAAACAATGTAAGTAGCCAATTGTTTTCCTCACTGGGATCCTGATTTCACATCACTTGACAGGAGACACAGGTGCAGCTCTCAGCTTCCACTCTGTCCCCTCCTTGTTACTTCATTCTTGTTAGCATCAAATCTATCCCTTCAGTCACTTAGGAGTCTCATTCATTTTTTTAAACCCTCTCTCATTGGACAGAGATTTTAGGTAAAATCCCTTTGGATTGTGGAAGCAATAGCACATTATCTGTGTCTCTGTGCAAGAGCGTACTGGGATTCCTAGTCATGAGAGAGAGCCACAGCCCTTACTGACCAGTGGATTTGGAAGAAGCTAGAACACTGCAGAGGAACTATTCAAGGATGCCACCTCTTACTGCATGTCCTACTTCCTCAGCATTATGTGATTTCCTCTACCTTGTGACACATGCCCTGCTTCCTTCCACCACGGGCCCTGCTCTTCAGCATCTCCTCCATGGTCCACCATCCCAAAGGAAGCACTGAATCAGATATTCTCAAGGGATTTACAGACGTCACCCCAGAGTAGCTCAGCGTTTCCCTGGGAAAGGCAACTGGGCTCCAGGTTCTATCCCTATTGTGCTTTTAATCATGTCTCAAATCTGATGACACCACCCTACAGGTTCTGCCCTCATTCTTGTCATCAACTTGGAAATTTTCCCAGACTTGTGGGCAGAAGTGCTCTAGCAGAGTTGCGGATAGCAGCTTAGTTCGTAGCATGTTCCTAGTTTCCTGTAAAGTTTCTAAGCAGGATGATCCTTCATAGCGCGTCTGGCTGATGAAAGAGCTACTAGTAATGGCAGAGTTTATGAAAGACTCTGCTGCTTACTCTCTCTCCTCTGTCACCACCACTAAGATAAAGTCTCATGCAACTCTCCTTAGCCTTCTCTCTCTTCCCAAGAACTTTCTAGTCACAAAAAGAACAAAGGTAGAAGCAAAGGTAATAGCGCGTCTGTCTCTTAGGTTCCCACTCTCCCACTCCTGTTCACAGCACTGCAATCTACTTCTTTCTAAGGAAGACATCCAGGAAGGGAAGGAGAAGAAGAGATGGATACCCTTTTATACAATGTATCCAGAGCTGGAGAGAGAGCCAAATGTAAATGTAACTTCTGAAGCGTGGGAAGATTACCACATCTCCTCTACTATTGTTCCACCAAGGGTTTCTCATCTGAGGAGGAACTCAGCCCCCACCGAAACAGCCCCTGCACCATGCTAACAGCCCAGCCTCTGAAAGGGGAGGCTCGGGCACTGACCCCAGCTAGCCTACCACCAGCACAATGCTGTCAGCCGGCAGCCAGAGTTCCTTTGCTGAAGTCTCTCTCTTCCCTCCATGTCCTGGATCAATTCCGAGTGACTCTTGATTCAGTCTTAAATAACTGCAATACAGTCTAGAGTTAACGTCTCTGGCCTCTTTCTTGGTGCTTCTCATCTGAACCAGGTTTGACTCTCTCCTTATGTTTCTCATCATAAATCAAGCTCTAATTCCTTAAAGTGTTAGTAACTACTCTGTGGATGTGTTGGAGAAATTAAATTAAGCATCCATATAAAGTGCATAGAATAGTGCACAGTTCACAGTCAGACCTCTCCCAATATTGGCTGTCATCAAACTATTATTATTCACCCACGTTTCTCATTTTGTTCCACTCTTGGGCCTTTTTTTTTTTTCTTGAGGATAGGAACAAAATGCTGGACCTGCCATTCTAAATGCAGTGTCACCTCGAAGATTCTTAGGGAAGAACTGGCCCTCCCTCCTCCATGAAGCATTCCATCCAAAATAGCCATGCCCTTTCCCACTGAGAGATCGCATTGCACACATGGGTCTCATTAGCTTCCCATTATCGCCATGACTGTTTTGACATTCCTGTTTTTGTCATTGGTCCTAGATGCCTCATATATACTTTGAGTGATTTTCCTTAAAAACAAACAGAAACCTTCTTCACACAGATTTGTTACGGGTCGGAGTCCTCACTAGTATTTGCTTCGCCTTCAATTTAGCATCACTGACAAGTTGTGATGTACTCATTATATTTCTTTTTTTAGGTTTAAAAGGTGCTAATTGGGGTAAATACACATGGAGGCATATGTAGAAATATTTAATTAAAACACATCTGGGCAGTTAATTGATTGCCCACAGAGTGCAGAACATGGATTTTGGAAAACATGACTGAGACTCAACAAATACTGATTGACTCCTACCTTGTGCAAGTTACTACGGCAGGTTTCTCATGTGGAAAGAATGTAATCTCATGGAAAAAGAGGGTTGTTAGTCAAAACATAAGTCTAAATAAATGTGTACGATGCCTAGGAACAGATACTTACTATAAAGACTCATCTGAGATATTTCACCAGCCATCTCTAGCAGTGGCAAATAACCTGCATTCCCCATGCTGAGCTCACAGCTAATACCAGTAGTGGATCGAAGCTAAGCCAAGACGAATCCCTGGAGCCCTTGTTAACACAGCTCTTTAGGCACCTACATCAATCTGACGAGCTTCAACTAGTCATTCATTTGTTCAACAAACAGGCAATGCGTACCGCCTTACGTGCCAGGCATTCTAGTGGGTGCTGGGCTACAGCAACAAGCAGTGCAGCATATTGTCCTCACTCTACTGGAGGGTTAGTAAATGCCTACTTCACTCCTGTGCTGAGGTGGGCATTTAATACAACAGCTATGGCCATCTCTGAACTAGACTGATCATATGCTATTTTATCTTGTCCCTCAGGAGAGTAAAGGTAAGAGAGGGGAAACAGACACAAATACGCTTACTAACTGTTAATTTGAGGTTCCTAGGGCTTGAAATTTGGGGTCAACAAATTGGTGGAAGGAGGGTATTCTAAGTTACATACTCCATTTCCAATCAGCTCCCTGCTAATGGCCTGGGTAAAGCAGCAGCAGATGATCAAAGTACTTGGGCCCCTGCACCCATGTGGGATACCAGGATGGAGCTCCTGGCTCCTGGTTTCTGCATGGCTCAGCCCTGGCCATTGCTTCCATCTGGGGAGTGAACCAGTGGATAGAAAATGAAAGCTCTCTCTCTCTCTCTCTCTCTCTCTCTTTCTCTTTCTCTCCCTCCCTCCCCCCCCCCCCCGCCCCGTAACTCTGACTTTCAAAATAAATAAATAGATCTTACAAAAAAAAAGCCTGACTGTAATGATATAGGATGGACAGTCTTGAAGTAGGATGGACCTCCCAAACGGTGTCATACTGTGACTCAGCTCCATATGTCTGTGATATTCTTGGCCTCTGCTCTCCTCCATGAGCAACACTTGTCTCAGGCAGGCAGTAGTGTCAGTGGAGTATTCTGGACCTAGGTCTATGCATAACAAGATCTAAATGAAGAAAGAAGTTGGCTTTCAGAAGTTTTCACAGAAGAGAAAAAAGTCCCCAGCAATCCTCTCCTCTTGCATTAGGACCTGAATTAATCCTGAAATAATCATTGGCGAATCAACAGGATGACCCTTCAACCAAATAGAACCACCCATAGCATGGCTTCCTCTAGGCTAGGCATGCAAGCTGGTGAGAGAGGGCCAGATGGCCGAACAAAATTGGAATCATGTTATGAAGGAGAAAATGTTCTTGTTACTCATTAGCATAACAAACCCACAAAGCTCGTTGGCCTAAAAACAACCTTTAACTTGCAAGTCTGTAATTTGGACCAAGGACAACTCATCTCTGTTCACATGGTATCAACACAGGGGAGGAAGGTTGCATGAGGGGGCTCCTCAGGCATCTCCCTCTATCTCTACAGGGTTTGCCTCTGTGGTCTTTCAGCATGGTGGCTTCCAAATCGCTGGACTTGCACATGGTAGCTCAGGGCTCTCAGGACAGAAGTCCCAAGACAGAGACAGCCAGGTGGTTGCTATGCTGTGTTCCCTAACTTAGCTTCATTCAATCACATAGTATTTGCAGAGGTGGTCACCAAAGCCCCTGCCCACACTCCAGATTCACTGGGAGAAGAAGCATGAATTCGACGTCTTGAAGGATCAGTGGCAAGTTATGGAAACATATATGGCTCTGGATTTATTGTTGTGAATTTGGAAAAAGAATCTACCACCAGAAGAATGGGAGCTTGATGGGCCATCAATAAAAGCCACCGTTAAGAGATAAGAAACACATACATAAGCATTCACCTGCTCGCTGTACAAAGTGATAGGTTGTACAAAGTGACAGGTACTTTAAAATGAAAGGTACAACCACCAACAAGGGAGAAGTATGTGAGGTGATGCTCATGTTAGCTGGCTTGATTTAGTCATTCTGCAATGCATGCATATATCAAGACATCATGTTGTACATCATAATATATATATGAATATATATTTATATATATATATTTGAATTTATATATAATATATATATATGAATTTATATTTGTCAGTTAAAAATGATGGCAAAATAAAAGATAAAATGTCATAAGGAATAAAGTACTATTGCAACTCAAAAATGCAAGGGATTATATTTCTAATAACAGGGGTGTACAGAGAGGGCAATGATTATAGTGGACCATGAAGAATGGGGAAAATGTGTATATGAGGAAATAAGGATAAGGGAATTACAGGGAGAAACCACATAAGTAAATCCCAAGACACAAGAAAATGTATAGAAAAGAAAATTCTAATTAAGGGACCAGGTCAGTAAAGCCAGAGGAGTAGAAATATAAGCAACAGTGCTAAATTGGCTTAACCAATCATGAATGCCTTCTCCTTATTAAAGATTTATAATGTTTCATAGGCTCCCCTTAAAAACTGTTGGTTCCATTATATGAATATGTCAGCTGAGTAACAGGTGATCAGGTCAGCAGATAGACAGAAGGACAAACAGATGAAAGAAAGACAGGGGCAGAGAAATTAAGCACATATCTAGCAAGTGCCCTCTACTGGGAGCTGCCAGTTTACGTGTCCAGCCCAAAAGGCTGACTATGTTGACCACATGGCACTGGAAATGACTTACTATGTTAGTCAGTTTTGTGCTGCTATGACAGGATGCCTAAACTGCATAATTTATAAGAAACAGAGATTTAACTCTCACAGTTCTATAGCTGGGAGTCTAAGAACAAGTGCCTGGCATCTGCATCCTCACATGGCAGGAGGAAGGGCAGGGGAGAAGGACCCCACTCCCACAAGCCCTTCTTGCAGTAGCTTTAATCTTTCATGAGCAAGGAGCCCTCATGACCTAAGTATCCCCATGGCAGCCAAGCCTCCCAACACTGTTGCACTGGGGATTGTTTCCAATACAAGAATTTGGGGGGACATAGACCATAGGTTGATTTTAAACCACTAGGTTTTCTTAACCTATATCATGCAGAAAATTATTGTATTTCTCACCAACCCAGATGAGGAAGATTCAGGCTAGACGGGAGCTGCTCCTGACTAGGGGCTCTGGCCATGCTGAGAGTTCGGATCAGTACCCTGTCATGCCTATAACCTGGATTAGGCTGCAGTGGGTCCAAGACTCAGTCGTGCATTCCAAAGAAGTTTTACAAAAGTGCCAATGCAGACTAATCACCCGGGATTCTGAGTTCATTTATCCAGGGTAGAGCCAGGACACAGCACACTGTAATATTTGCTCCACAATTTTTGAATACATCGCTCTGTAACCTGATCTTCCGGAACTTCCCAGCACTGACTCTTACAGAATGAAGTCACAAAGGCGCAGTAGCTCAGAGTCCTTCACCACAGTCAGAGTTTCTACGTTGCAGCAGAATTTAATCGTTTCTAGCCAAGGAAACAGGAAGAAATCCAAGATGGGAGGGAAAAGCTGGCTCTTATGTCTGTGTTATGCTACATGTCCAACCACATAGAAGCACCTGGACGATGTATTTAACTTTCCAACCAGATGTGTGATTTCATTTAGACTCCCAAGGGAAAATCTTTTCTGACACTCCTAATGGAAGAGGCACCTTTGTGATTAAGCATTGAGGAATTTAATCTTCAATAAACCAGGACGGAAGTGCTCTCTGTACATCAAATCTACTTATTTCCACGTTGGTCTCTGAGCAAAACTACACTGCTTTTGACATAGGAGTTTTCTATCAGAGGCATCGGGGGTAATGTAAGCAATTTCAGTAGCAGAAGCCCCTGGGAACTTTGCTACCTCGGATTATCTTCCTCCATTCACCCAGACAATCAAGAGTTAAGAAATGCTCCCCAGAGCCAGATCAGCCACCAACCAGTCATGAAAACACAGCTGCTTCAGGGACATCCCAATCAGGACTAAGGGAATCAGAGAGATGAAGTCTCAGAGCTGTGGATCAGAATGTCTACCCAGAATATTTGGGAACTTAACAGATACAAGGTATGTAACAGTATGGTCTCAAATGTCTGCTTAGGAATAAGGCAAGAATCAAGAAGTACACTCAGAAAACAGAACTCACCAAAATCCTGGCATCTGGCTGGACCTAGTTGCTAACTGGATGCTGAGAATTCTTGACTCACTTGGGCTGCTATGCACAAGCTTTCCACAGCAGACCATCACCTTGGCAGTGCGGTGGCAATACGCACAGGTGCATCCTGGAGAACCAGACTCAGACATCATCAGGCAGGTGCCCGTCTCTTCCAGGCTCTGAGTCTGTCCCTGTGACTCTCAGCTTTGCCTTATCCACACTTCTATTTGGAGACTCCTTTCTCTGGTAGGCAGCCATTCTGCCTCCCCTGCCTCAGCTAACAATGGCCAGTGTCCAGAAAGTGCTGCTCCGCATGGCAATTGCTCATCTAACTCAGGTCCATGCCCCTAAAGTAGATATTGTCCCTCCGCTCACCTGAGCGCCAGCTCTGTCATCCTGTGGTTTGTTCCCATTTTGTTGTAATTGTCCTCAGCACTCCTTCATTCACATAATATTTATGCCTGGACCCTGAGCTACCAAAATGTGGGCACTTCTCACTCACTGCAGTGCCTCGGCCCTAGACAGGAATTCTCCCACCACCCCCAACTTGTCCCTGGCAGGAGGAGGCCATGAGTCCCGTGGCAGCAGCCAGATACTCAGACATCGGGATTAGCAGGAAGCAGAGCAGGCACACAGCGAGCCAAAGAGAAACGGAGCCATGCCAGGGAACTAGGCTGAAAACCAAAAGCTCCCTCGGTGGGAAAAATGAAGCAACCACTAAATCACACCCCCTCCTGGAACAGCCGAAGCTGCCACGGACGCTTGTCTGTGCTCACACCTGCCGGCCCCCGCGCCTCCTGCTCCTCAGCGTTGCCACAGAACAATCCGTCAGGACTCAGGCAATGTCTGGGTTACGGAGGAGGCCCCAGAGTGCTGGTGATGCACTCACCGCTGGGTCTGCCGTTGGTGACTGCTTTACGTGTAGCAAAGCTCACACGGCAGCATTTTCACAGAACAATCCAGTCGAGGTCTGAGAAGCTAAAGAGCAACCCGCCTCCCCCCAGAACAGAGTACAGCCTTGGAGTCCTAAGACCCAAGTGTTGAATGCCAACCTTAAAAGCAAGAGCTTGTCACTGAGTCACTCTGTAAACAGGATTCGAACAATGCCCAGTTAAGAATTTAATTGGAGAGTCGAGTATGCTGAAAATAATTTGAGCTTCAAATCAGGCAGCTTTGCATCAAAAGTTGCAACTTGCACTAACTCTAGACAATTGATCTTTCTCTAACTGATAAAACCTCCCCCGAATCAGCCTTGACTGCTCTCTCAGGCTCCGAACCTGGATCTCAACATGGACCGAAAGCCCTGGCCAACCAGGCTACCAGCAGACGAGAGGCAGCATGGTGTGTGAGGGAGGGGCTCCCACAGAACGGTGGCCTCACAGGCTTGGCAGCTTGCAGCATGACAGCTGTCAAGACAGCCCCGTCTCCTGTCTTGCAGGGCTGAAGACAACTGCAGAGCAAGGGCCAATGTGTCAAGCCCCTAGCCAGAATCCACCAGCACAGGCAGCATGCGGCTGCTGCCTCTTGGGTTCCAGAGAGCTCTGCCACAGGTGACACAGAGCCCCTCCTCCTCGCCAGAAGGCTCCAGTTTCCACAGGTGAATAGCAACACAGACAAATGACTTAACCTCTCTAAGCTTCAGTGTTGTCCACTAAAAAGGGGTGAAAACGGCAGCTCTCAGATGGTTACTACAAGGACTAAATAACTGCACCACACTGAAACATGACAAGTCCTTAGGAAGTGTCTAACTCCTTCTGTACCTTGACTATTTTATTGAATCTGCCATTGACTGAACCAACAGTTTGGTGAATCACGAATCACTCTGCCAACCCAATTCTTCTCTTGAAGGGTTTGTAATCTAAGGAGAACATAGACATTAAATAAATAGCTTTGGGGCCATCCCAAATAGTACACTATTTGAATTTGTAAAAGCTGCCCCTTTCTTACTTTCTTATGTTTTACTGCCTTTTGCCAGAAATTTCTCAAAATAAATATGCAATGATGCCTCCTGGATATGTGCAGTACAGAGCCTTAACAATAGTACATGGGGACCTTGTATAACTAGACATTTTAAAACATTTGGGGAGGGGCATGCAGGTGCTTCAGGGCACAATTTATTAGCAATAGAATAGAGACCAAGCAGACATTCAGCCTAGTGGTTAAGCCACCCACATTCCAATGCTGTGGTCTGAACGTCCCTACCAAAACTCACGTTGACCTTTAATCTCCAGTGAGAGGCACTGAGAGATATTAAGGCAGCAGGAACTTAATCCAACTATGGCATTTGAAGATGGGAACTTTGGGACCCCCAGGAGCAGGCTCCTCCTCCAATGGGACTGTGGCTTCCTAAGGCAAAGAGAGACCCGAATAAGGAGTTCTGCTTCACGTGTGATGCTCAGTCCTGCTTGCGATTCTGCAGATCCTTCTCAACGGGTGTGGCTGCTCGACCCTGAACTTCCCAGCATTCAGAACCATAAGCCAGGGGCCAGTGTCGTGGTGTAGTGAGTAGAGCAGCCACCTGTGATGCAGGCGTCCCATATGGGCACCAGTTCAAGTCCCAGCTGATCCACTTCCTATCTAGCTCTCTGCTAATGGCCTGGGAAAAGAAGCGGAAGATGGTTCAACTGCTTAGGCCTCTGCCACCCACATGAAAAACCCATAAGAAGCTCCTGGCTCCTGTTTTGGCCCAGTACAATTCCAGCCATTGGCAGCCATCTAGGGAGTGAACCAGCAGATGGACGATCTCTCTCTTTCTCTCTCTCTCTCTCTCTGTCTTTCCATCTCTCTGTAGCTCTTTCAAATTAATAACTAAATCTTTCTTTTAAAAAAAGATAAGACCGATGAGCCAAATAAACCTTCAATAAATGATTTATCTGGTGCTATTTAGTTTCAGAAATAGAAAGTGGACAAAGGTACCTGGGAATCAGCATTTTTAAGATGCACTTCAAACAATTTTTATGTTCAATCAAGTTTGGGTATTACTGGCAGGGCATAGAAAGGCGTGCAAAGTTTTGAAATGGAGGAAGACCCCAGATTAAATTAGATTAACCTGACACTTTCTCCAATCCATGGAAGATGGCCCAGCTGGATTCAGTGAGATCTTGGCATTGTGGGACAACACATAGACACGAGAAGCCCAGGAGTTAGAAGAAAGTGGCCAAGTCCAAGAGGTAGAAGAAGAAATGAAACTATAAACAGCACACCTGTTCGTCAAGGGTAGAAGGACTAAGTCAACCATTCTATGTACACCACACAAAGGATACACACAATAACTAAAAAAGGAAGGACTATAAACACACACATAATATATAGCATATAGATTTTTGTCTCAGATGGATATTTATATTTATTCTCCAGGAAATATTGTTGATTGAAAGAAGCAAATAGCCCAACAAGGCACACAGGAATCTTCTTTCTTGCAAACACACCTACACACATATACAGTGATGTCCCATTACCCTATAAGTGTGTAGATATTGCAAGAATACTTGTAAAGTTTCATAGAAAATGGCATTAAAAGACAAGTTTTTTCATGCACAATAAATTGAAAAGTATGCATATGAGGGAGTCTTCAAATGGTTTATGA
The DNA here is from genome assembly GCA_949820135.1 of Sylvilagus floridanus. Taxonomy (NCBI): domain Eukaryota; kingdom Metazoa; phylum Chordata; class Mammalia; order Lagomorpha; family Leporidae; genus Sylvilagus; species Sylvilagus floridanus. The sequence goes on from OX463241.1 coordinate 107,362,008, forward strand.
AAATGTGTATTGGGGTCAGTGCTGTGGCACAGTGGGTTAATGCCCTGGCCTGCAGTGCCAGAATCCTATATGGGCACCGATTTGAGTCCCAGCTGCTCCATTTCCAATCCATCTCCCTGCTAATGCACCTGGGAAAGTGGCAAAGGATGGCCCAAGTCCTTGGGCATTCGTGGGAGACCCAGAAGCAGCTTCTGGCTCCTGGTTTTGAATCGGCTCAGCTCTGGCCATTGCAGCCATCTGGGGAGTGAACCAGTGGATGGAAGATCTCTCTTTCTTTCTCACTGTCTCTACCTCTCTCTGTAGCTCTGCCTTTCAAATAAATAAAATAATCTTTAAAAAAGGAAAAGAAAATGTGTATTACATAAAACTATGCATGGATTTCAAACTTGTTTTGCATCAAATACAAACTTGTATTTTTTTTTTTTTTTTTTTTTTTACAGGCAGAGTGGACAGTGAGAGAGAGAGACAGAGAGAAAGGTCTTCCTTTGCCGTTGGTTCACCCTCCAATGGCCGCCGCAGCCGGCGCGCTGCGGCCGGCGCACCGCGCTCGTCCGATGGCAGGAGCCAGGTGCTAGGTGCTTTTTCCTGGTCTCCCCATGGGGTGCAGGGCCCAAGCACCTGGGCCATCCTCCACTGCACTCCTGGGCACAGCAGAGAGCTGGCCTGGAAGAGGGGCAACCGGGACAGAATCCGGTGCCCCGACCGGGACTAGAACCCGGTGTGCCGGCGCCGCAAGGCGGAGGATTAGCCTGTTGAGCCACGGCGCCGGCCACAAACTTGTATTTTAATCTCATGTTCCCACAAACTTTGTGAAGCACCCTCATATGCAAGTACGCAGAAAATGCTCATGGAAGGACATTCAACACACTGATAAAAATAATGACCTCAACAAGTGGATTAGACTTGGGAAGAATGGTCAAGGGGATATCAGACTCTCCCTAACATTCCATTCTTACAAAGAGAATGTACTTGGATGTTATGTGTAATTAAAATCAGTGTTAAGATCAGAGATCAAATGCAGCTGAATCTGGAAAAAATCTTAGACCTTGTCTCAATTTTGCTCCCCAGGTGGCTTTCACCAGGCACCCCATGGGTCGTCACTCAACCAGGCAGGTGATGGAGACCCGACAGGACTAAACCTAGACTTCTGCCTCCCCAAGCACCAAGGCCAGACGAAAGCTACTACTCTGAATAAACACACGAAAGAGAGGATTCTTAATAGTGCCCTCCCACTCTATGTGGATTTTCTTTGTAGCCAGCATGAAATAGACCTCATTTACTGAGATGCGTTGTTGCTGAGCAACCTAGCAGGGAGAATTTTCGTGGCAGTAAAATCTTTATGGCTTTGGGAAAAGCAGTGCATGACCACTCCACCAAGATAATAACGAACAGAAAGCCCAAGTGTGCACGATTTTCCTCAGATGCTTCCCTCTAGGCTCGTGGAGCTGGAAGGATATTCTGCTAGGAATAGTTCATGGACAAGCAAGTTTTCCATTGGGATTTGCCCAAGGGGATGTAGCAGCATAAGCAAAGTTACAATTTTCTGTGTGCAGCCATTGTTCGTTCATGTGATACCCCCTCAGCAATTCCTGTAGCCAACCCAAGAAAACCTGTTTAAGTCACACACAAGGAACGCCCCGCAAGCCAAACATTGTTGTTAAATTGAATTACATATTTTATGTATCCCGGCTTAAAAAATAAACTGTATGACACATTGCCAGACCAGAAACTGCAGAAATACCTCGGGTTTTGCCCTCTCCCGATTGAGAGTTCTGTATGCTTTGATTCCGTAACAGTAACTTTTCTGTTGAGGGGTCACGGGATGGATTATTTAAGGTAATCACAGAATGAATCACAAAATGGGTCAAATAACGCTCTCTGTTTCTCTGGAACATCCAAAGTGGAGTGATACCCAGTGAGCTCCAAAGGGGAAGCATTACTTTGCAAATTCTGTTCTGTGTAGTGACTCAGCATGTCATCATTGCCCTGAGAAATGTCAGCACCTGCATTTTTCTACTTCTCTGCAGGTTACCAACAACAGAACAGAACAAAATAAACCTTTAAATAAGGGAGAATTTGTTGTTTTCCATCATCAGTTTACTTAGTTCATAGTTATTATTCTGATATTCATGAAATAAGCACTATACAGGAAAGCACATTTTATCAGACAGTGCACTAGCAATCAAAAAAAAAATAAACAAGGGGAACTGAATTATTCAAGGTAGAGACTGAGATGCAGGACAGCTGAGGTCTCTAAAAGTGAGACTGATGTCCCATGATCTCACACATAGGAGAAGCTTTGAACCAAGAGTTAAACAATACGAAGACGCTCCAGGTCAGTTTAGGCCACTGGATGCAAAGATGTTTGCAAAGAGAGCTCTCGAGGGAGTGTGGGCTTCCCCATCCAAGGGCAAAGAAGCCAGGAAGAAGGCGAGTGTAGCTACAAGATATCTCTACTCCTACATTAGCTTTACTTTTTCTCTACAGAATGTGTTGGTAAACAGCATTTATCAATGTGTGCAATAACTATCACAAAGTAACTATTCCAAAAGTGTTAGAGATACAAGGGTGTACTAAACACAACTCCTTCAAGGATTTTATAGTCTAGAGAGAGAAAAGGAGACAAGTAAACGTAATAACTCCGAGGAATGAACCCTAGACCAACCCTGGGACCCTGGAAGATATCTTCAAGGAAAAGTCATCCCTGCAGACAAATGAAGAATTATGTGTCAGGAATGCCTCCAGGTGCAAGTAACAGCAAAGTCAAATTTGCATTAGCTTTAACACAAAGTAAGAAGTCTTCGAGGATTTAGCTGTTATACCTGCTGAGAAGCTAACACTATGTCAGGGCTGCCTTCTTGTGAGCCTCCTGTTGAAACGCTCAGGGAAAGCCGACTCAGCTCCAGACAGCACACCGAGAAAGAATGGAGTCAGCCTCATCTGTCTCATTTTAATCAGGTTAAAAAAAAATTTCCCAGGGGACCAGCGATGTAGCAGGTAAAGCTGCCACCTGCAGTGCTGGCATCCCAGATGGATTCCTGGCTACTCTGTCGAAGTGGATTTGTTCTTAGAGGAGGAGCACGGTGGGGGCAAGAGGCACAGAGTCACCACACAGACCCTGGGAGTTGGGTGAAAGCAGGCCAGAGGCGAGCAGCTGGCAGACTCCTTTATTTCAGTTGGTACAGCAGTTTATATAACCAAGGCAGCCAATCTGGTCAAGGGGTGGTCTATGTCCTAACCAATCACAACCTGTTGCCAGGCAGTTTCCAAAGTCATCCAATCACAGCCTATTGCTAGGCAGGCTCTGTTGCCAGGTGGGTTCGGAAGCCATTCCTGAGTAACTGATACTCACTTGCCAGTGGCCATCTTGGCATCACCTTCTCATTCCACCACACTGCTCCATTTTCCATTCAGCTCTCTGCTGTGGCCTGGGAAAGCAGCAAAGGATGTTATAAGTGCTTGGGTCCCTGCACTTGTGTGGGAGACCTGGAGGAAGCTCCTGGCTCCTGGCTTCGGATTGGCGCAGCTCCAGCCATTGTAGCCAATTGGGGAGTGAACCAACGGATGGGAGATATCTCTCTCTTTCTCTCTCATTCCTTCTCTCTCTGTGTAACTCTGACTTTCAAATAATAAATAAATAAATAATCTTTTTAAAAAATTTCCCAGAAGTAATCTCCAGTAAATGCACTGTTACTACTTATAGACCATACCAACATCACATGACTTCCCTTGGCCACTGAGAAAACTGGGAGTCTGAGCATTATCTGACTCAATCTCTAGGTGGGAGGAGGTAGCAAAGGAAGACAGTGATTCCAAGCTACTGTCAACGTCTGCCACAGACCAGCAGGCACTTGTCAGGAACAGTGCAGGTATTCCAAGCAAAGAGAACAATGTATGCATCGGTGTGAAAATGACAGTATAACACAACCTGGAAGGCAGTTAAAGGGAAGGTGCAAGTAAGGGCTGCAGGGTGAGAAGAGGCTGGAGAAACGATATATTCTGGACTTGATCTTTTTTTTAAGGATTTATTTATTTATTTATTTATTTGAAAGTCAAAATTACACAGACAGAAAAGGAGAGGCAGAGAGAGGTCTTTCATCCACTGGTTCACTCCCCAAGTGGCCACAACGGCTGAAGCTACGCCGATTCAAAGCCAGGAGCCAGGAGCTTCTTCCAGGTCTCCCATGAGGGTGCAGGGGCCCAAGGACTGGGCCATCTCCTTCTGCTTTCCCAAGCCATAGCAGAGAGCCAGATCACAAGTGGAGCAGCAGGGACTCAAACCAGAGCCTATATGGGATGCCAGTTTCACAGGTAGCGGCTTTACCCACTATGCCACAGCACCGGCCCCATGGACTCGATCTTGAGAAGAGCAGAAAGCTACTTACATGTATTAAATCAGGAAAAACCGTAATTAGACATCTTATAATTTTATGATATATTATTTTACAGGTATTTATTCCCAAGTTCAAATCGGATTAAACAAGAAAATACACATGTCAATTCATGTAAAAATCCATTGAATAGACTTGGGTGCCGTTCTATCAGAGAGTAAACTCAAATTCTCTGGGATGCTCTTGGTTCTGCCACAGCCGTGCATTGGCTGACTTCTTTCAAGGACTCAAGAGCACTGTCAGCAGCACCCATAGCTACAAGAACTCTCAACTGTGGCAGAAAGCAACGGCTGGCTCATAGTCAAAGGCTTGCATTTCGTTAACCACATCCCAAATACCTTCACAACAACACCTAGAGGAGTGTCAGGTTGAATAACTGGATGCCACAATCCAGCCAAGTTGGCACAGAAAGCTCACCAGCACACATGCAACAGGAAAGAGTAGCTAACACACCCTTCTCTAGGACCCAGATATTTTTGGTTGCAAATGGCTAAAAAAGCCAAGTTATTCATTTTAAGCAACCTGGAAAGTTTGTCTTTTAATGAGCCATCTCCTTGTATGGTACAGTACCAGTCTGAGGAAGAATGAGGAAGATTGGATCTAGTTCTTGAAGGAGAAGTTTTACTACAAAATGAGAAAAATACAGAAGTTTTTAGATGGGAAGAAATCCACCTACGGACAGAAATATGCTATTTTCATATAATCTATTTAAATACTAGCACTAATTCTACCTGCGGGAATATGAAATAGGAAGCTGTTTACAAAAAACAACTGTATGCATTGAAAGCACTGGCATGGTTCATACAATTTAACTTTTTAAATATTCCTATGATTCTATTTTAATAAAGTAATCAAAAATGCAAAGACAGATATGAGCAAGGCTATTTATCACCACATTATTTATAATATCAAAGTATGTAAACAGAGTGGGCATTTGACTAACTGATTAAAAGGTCAGTTGAGACTCTACATCCCTTAACAGAGTGCCTGGGTTCAAGTCCCAGCTCCACTGTCCCAATTCCAACTTCCTGCTTATGTGCACCTTAACAGGCAGCAGGCGATGGCTCAAGTGTTGTGTCCCTGCCACCCACATGGAAGACCTGAACTGGGATCCTAACTCACAGCTTCAGCAGGACCCAACTCAGCCCTGACTGCTGTGCATACTTGGGGAATGAACCAGCAGGTGGGAGGTGTCTGTCTCTCTGTCTCTCTCTGCCTCTGCCTCTCTGCTTCTTAAATAAATAAATAAATAAATAAATGTAAACATTCTGACTATTCAAAAATTAAGATCAAAAGAAAGGCTAAATATTATATAGCCATGAGAAATCATGTTTTAACATAACATTTTTCAAGCAGTGGAAAATTTTTATTATGTATTAAGTGAAAATGAGCATAGAAATATGATTCAAATTATGTAACCAAAATGAACAGAAAGGAAATAAAAATCCCAGACTGGCGCTGTGACGTAGTGGGTAAAGCTGCATCTACAGCGCCAGCATCCCATATGGGCACCGGGTTGAGAACCAACTGCTCCACTTCCGATCCAGCTCCCTGCCAATGTGCCTGGGAAGGTAGCAGAGGATGGCCCAAGCTCTTGGGCCCCTGCAGCCACGTGGAAGACTGGATGAAAGCTCCTGGCTCTTGACTTCAGACCAGCCCAGCTCAGACCATTGCAGCCATTTGGGGAGTGAACCAGTGGATGGAAGATCTCTCAGTCTCTTTCTGTCTCTGCCTCTATTTCTCTGTCTGTCTGTCTGTCTCTCTCTCTCTCTGTAACTCTTCCTTTCAAATATAATAAACAAGTCTTTGAAAAATAGAAGTTAAAAAAGAAATAAATATAAAAAAAAACATAGTACTAACTCAGGATGGTGTGTATTTATGGGTGATTTTTAACTCCCTTCTATACTCATCGCTGTTTATGTCTTTAGTAGCTAGCAAAACTACATCTAGATTTTATGAAGTCCTAGGTTTTGTACATTATCTCAACTAATCCTCACAATAATCTTATGAAGTGATGACTATTATAACATTCATTTTGCTTATAAGTGACACTAGTAATATGTCTAAAATACGTGACTGGACCAGAGTTCAAACTTAAATGTATCTGACTGCAGAGTGTATACTTTCTATTATTTTTATAGTTATAAAAATTAATGTTGTGTTGTAGCAGGTTAAGCTACCACCTGGAACACTGAAATCCCGTATGGGTGTCAATTCATATCCTGGCTACTCCACTTCCAATTCAGCTCCCTGCTAATGTGCCTGGGAAAGCAGAAGATGAACCAAATGTGTGGGTCCCTGCACCCAAGTGGGAGGCTCAAAGGTAGTTCCTGGATCCTGACTTCAACCTGGCCCAGCCCTGGCCATTGCAACCATTTGGGGAGTGAACCAGCTGGTGGAAGCTCTCTAACTCTGCCTTTCAAATAAATAATACATTATATCTTTTTTTAAGAAAGAAACTAATGAGTGTTTTGATGACTATATGATAAACAATGTTGTTGTTTGATGTTGTTGGGGTTATTTTTGAATGAGTAAGTCAAAATAAATATAGTTTTTGTTTTTCCCTACATCAAATAGGCTAAACCAAAATATGTAATACTAATAACCCAGACACCAAAATTTAGTCTGGACAAAAATACTTCAGCTAAGTAATGATTTATGTGTATGCTGGGTCAGAGCTAACATCTTCAGGGAAACCCATGACATAGCTAATGGACTTGAAGATTTTCTGATGTAAAACTAAAGATCATGGGACTGGCACTGTAGCAGAGTGGGTAAGGCAGCTGCCTGCGACACCAGCATCCCACATGGGCGCCAGTTTGTGTCCTGGCAGCTCCAAGTCCAATCCAGCTCCCTGCTGAAGCGCCTGGGAAAGCAGAAGATGACCTAAGTGTTCGGGATCCTACCACCCACATGGGAGACCCAGAAGAAGCTCCTGACTCTGGGCTTCAGCCTGGCCCAGCCCCAGATGTTGTGGCCTTCTGTGGAGTGAATCAGCAGATGGAAGATCTCTCTGTCTCTCCATCTCTCTCTGTAACTCTGATTTTCAAACAAACAAATAAATCTTTAAAATAAAAAAAAAAAACTGAAGGTCAGGAGATTATCTGGTGGAAAAGATGTGAATGGGAATAGCCTCCACAGAGCTAGAGGGAAAGACACAGAATATAACCTGTAATAAGTGTGAGAGGGCCAGCACCATGGCTCACTTGGTTAATCCTCTGCCTGCGGTGCTGGCATCCCATATGGGCGCTGGTTTCTAGTCTCAGTTGCTCCTCTTGCAGTCCAGCTCTCTGCTGTGGCCCAGGAGGGCAGTGGAGGATGGCCCAAGTGTTTGGGCCCTGCACCCCCATGGGAGACCAGGAGGAAGCACCTGGCTCCTGGCTTCGGGCCGGTGCAGCGCTGTCTTTAGTGGTCATTTGGGGAGTGAACCAACAGAAGGAAGACCTTTCTCTCTGTCTCTCTCTCTCACTGTCCATGACGCTACCTGTCAAATAAAAAAAAAAGTGTGAGAATGCAAGATCTGGATTTAAGTCCTAGCTTGTGGGCTCTCTCTTAGTCGCTGGGTGTCCATAGGCCAGTTAGGTATTTTCTGTGTCCATCAGTGTTTTCATCTGTAGAATGGGAATAGTCAAACCTTCTCTTAGTCTATTAAGGCTGCTTTAATAAGACACCATGGAGACTGAGTGGTTTATAAATAATAGAAATTTAGTTTTCACAGTATTTGGAGGCTAGACAGTTCAAGTTCAAGGCACCAGCAGATATGGCTCTGATAAGGCTCATTTCCTGATTCACAGACCTTGACTTTCCCTGCACCCCCACTTGGTAGAACGGATAAACAAGCTCCCTTGGGCTTCTTGAACAAATGTACTAATCCCATTCATGAAGCCTCTGCTCCCATGACCTAATTGCCTCCCCAAAGTCCTCACCTCCTAATACCATCACGTTGGTGGTAAGGATTTCAACATATGAATTTTAGGAGGACATATTCAGACCATTGCACACCTCATAAGGTTTTTTGAGATTTAAACGAGACATCTTTATAATGCATTTAACATTGTACCTGACACATAAGATCAACTAATTTTAACTATCATAACTATTTCTCTTCACTCATTGCTCTAGTTATAAATCATAAAATATGATCAGTCCAGTTTTAGTTACATTATTTCACCTTTCTCTTAAGGGACTACTAAACAGTATTATGATGGTCAGGAAAAGCCTTAGTTTGCAGCATTTGGAGATTTATATGGGGTAAATAGTAGGTAATTTTAAGCTATCAAAGGTTTTAAACCATTGACTCTCAGAATATTTAAATGTTTAACAAATTATCTCTCACAAGATGCTACAGACCAACTCCTACATGAGCGCCAGTTCAAGTCCCAGCTGCTCTGCTTCCATTCCAGTTTCCTGCTGATTACGCCTGAGAAAGTAGCAGAAGATGGCTCAAGTGCTGGGGCCCCTGCCACCCACATGGGAAGCCCGGATGGAGTTTATGGCTCCTAGCTTCATCCCAGCCCAGCCCTGGCCATTTTGGCCATCTGGGGAGTGAAACAGTAGATGGAAGATCTGTCTGTCTGCCTCTCATTTTATCTCTGTAACTCTGTCTTTCAAATAAGTAAATAAATCTTTTTTTAAAAAAATTTAATTAAGGGGAAGGGCTAAAAAAGGAACGTCTTGGAGACCTTGAGGGAGAACAGTTCATCACAAAGAAATTGGCATGAACTATGCCTGTGTAACGGGTGACAGCTTAGCCTGCTGTATCACAACACCAGCCACAATTAACTTTTCTCTGTTTAACACCATCCAGATGATTACCTAATGTTGACTCAGCAATCAACTTATCTCTAAAATTTTATATTAATACCACAGAATTGTATCCCTAAAATAACATATTTGCTGTGGTAGGCAACTTTTCTTAACACATACAAAGATAATAAAACTTTTAAAGTAAAAAATTCCCTACTCTGCCAACCAAACTCATGCTGTGCACCTCTGCCCAGCCTACTGGGAAGCACCATTTTGACTGAACCTGCTGGGAGCTAACTCTTTGATCTTCCAAACACTGGTGGACATAACTGTTTCATTACTTAGAAAGAAATTGAGGCTGTCTCAACAACCTGGAGAACAATGTGTCTGGTTAAAGTAAATGCTCAACAATGACCAAGACAATCTTTCATTTTCTCTTCCAACAAAGAAAGAAAAACATATTTTTTACAAATTTCCCGCAATGCACTTCACTTGCCCCGTGCCTGGGAACATGACCTGTTCTAGAACTGCCAGACCTCTTCTAACCAAAGGCAGCTGAACTTCTATGGCACCTGAGCAAATGTGGGAAAGCTCCCAAGCATTCCTTCAGCAGAATTTGGGTTTGGGGCATCGGTTAAAAATGAAACTAACTTGCAGATAGCCAAAAATTCAGCAGTTTTAGGCTTTTATAAGAGAGAGAGAAAAGTAAAGAAACGGAAAATGAGAGATATGCTAGATTTATGACTATGTAAAACTTATTTATTGGTTCTAGATATTTCTTTACATAAGTATTCTCATTTGTTGCTACACTCCATAAATATCAAAAATAATTGAGGCAGTTTATTAAATAAATGAATGAGTAGATACATAAATTATTAAGATAATATAAATAAACAAATATTGGAAATGGGACAATGAGCATGGTGAAAACAAAAAGAAACTAGAACTTAATTTGTATACTTAATACATCTCATCAGATTGTATACTTGCTAGGAACAGATTATGAATGTAGTTTCAACAGCCTAGCAGCCAATATAAAAGAGGAAAAAACCATCAATGCCACAGAAGGCACTGTATTCATAAAATCCTGTATTTGAATCTCAACTGTAATGCCCTGATTTCAAGTCATCAGACCTACTAAGCCTCAGTTTCCTCTTCTGTAAAATGAAAATGATGACACCTAACTCACAGAGCTGTCAACTACACAAGTCGGGTCTCCAGCAGAACACCCGGCATCAACAAATGTTTAATACAAGTAATCCAGTAAACAGGTCACAGTCTTCATAGATTAAAAAATAAAAACAGTTGCACAGGACCAGCAAGCAAATAATTAATCCACTATTACCAGAAGAACATCAATGAAAGGCAAGTAAAGAGAAGAGAAAGATCCTACAGATTTTCTCTAGCAACACTCGAGTTTTCAATCATAAACAAAAAGATATACATGCATGCAAATGTTTGTCAGTGATTTCAAAGTTTTGCTCTGTGTGTACATATGTATGTACTATTCTATTGTCCTAATTTAATAGTCCCTTGACTCAAGGTAATTCATTTTGTCAAAAATTTTCCCAGGTGGTTTCAACATTAACTTTCATTTTCCTGCGTTCTTCAGAACCAGGCTCTATGGCTCTGCATTGCTCTTCCTACCTTCCCAGACATCGGAGGAGATTGGGCGCTCTCTCTGGTGGAGAATACGGGTGGATACTGAGCCAATCAGTGGAAAATGCTGACTGGACTCCCTAATTAGGTGGCAGATTTCCCAAACCCATAATCTAGGGGAATTTCGTTTCTTTTGTTTAAAAATAAATTATTTGTTTGAAAGAGTGATGGGGTTGGGGGTGGGGGTGGGGGTGGGGGGTTGAGCAAGGTCTTCCGTCTGCTGGGTCATTCCCAAATGGCAGCAACAACTGAGAGTGATACAGGCCAAATCCTGGAAGCAGAAGCCGAGAGACTTAAGCCAGGAGCCAGGGGCTTCATCCAGTCACCCATATGGGTGGCAGGGCCCAAATATTTGAGTCATCATCTGCTGCCTTCCTAGGCACATTAGCAGAGAGCTGGATTGGAAACAGAGCAGCTAGGACTCAAACCACCACTTTGATATGGGATGCCAATATTGTAGATGGTATCTTAGCTCACTATGCCACAACACTGGATGCATTTTTAAAAGATTTATTTATTTATATGAAAAAGTAATAAGGAGAGAGAAAGAGATGTTACTTTTTAAAAATTGTTGGCATTTGTGTGTACATGTGTGAGACAGAGAAGGAAACAGAGAGATGAGAGAGAGACAGAGAAATTACTTTTTAAAAATTATTGGCATTTTTGTTTGTGTATGAGATACACAGAGAGAGAGAGAGACAGAAAGATGGGGGAGGGGAAGACAGAGAAATTGAGAGATCGAGAGAGGCAGGGGAGAGAGAAAGAGAGGGAGAGAGAGAGAGAGGAAGAGAATTCCAATGCTGGTTCAATCAAATGCCCACAGTGGTCACGGTTGGCCAGGCTGAAGTCATGAGCTGGGAGCTCAGTCCAGAACTCCTACATGGCAAGAACCCAGTGACTTTATTCATCAACCGCTGCCTCCCAGGGTGCACATTAACAGGAAGCTGGAGTCAGGAGCACACCTGGGACTCAAACCTAGGCACTTCAGTATGGGAGGCAGGTGTCCCAAGCAGCATCTTTTTTTTTTTTTTGGGAACAGAGTGGACAGTGAGAGAGAGAGAGAGAGAGAGAGAGGTCTTCCTTTACCGTTGGTTCACCCTCCAATGGCCGCCGCGACCGGTGTACTGCGCTGATCCAAAGGCAGGAGCCAGGTGCTTCTCCTGGTCTCCCATGCGGGTGCAGGGCCCAAGGACCTGGGCCATCCTCCACTGCACTCCCAGGCCATAGGAGAGAGCTGGCCTGGAAGAGGGGCAACCGGGACAGAATCCAGCGCCCCGACCGGGACTAGAACCCGGTGTGCCGGCACCGCAGGCAGAGGATTAGCCTATTGAGCCATGGCGCGGGCCCCAAGCAGCATCTTAACCACTAGGTCAAATACCTGCCTCGCCCCAGAAGGCTTTTAAACTCCATGCACACCTGGCCCTTGGCTCGGCCATATCTTTCAGCCCCAGATCTGCCAGGATTGCAGTTAGCTGCCATTCTATTTCTGAAACCCCCAGCAGCTGAGCCATGACGAGTTCTCCACACCTCATCCCAGGCTGTGTGGGAGCACACGAAGCCACGGTGTTTGCAATTCTTTGAACTCATTAAGTAGATGTGCTACTAGACTTTGCTAACTGCTCTTCAGTGTCCACACCTCTGGCTCTCAGCACTCTCTTGTTCCCCCACACTCATAGCACAACTAGATCCCATTAACAGGGCACAACAGCTGTCCCTAATGGTCTGGAAGTATTAAGATTGTGCTTGGTTCCCACTGGGCCTGGTTCTAGCTCCAGTAGAGTGATAGCCCAGGCAGCCTCTCGTGTTAGCATTCCTTGGAGACCATAAAAGATGTTGACTAGAGGCCAAATCACACTTTCCCACAGGGGCCAAAATTCCATATTTCTCAGAAAGATGCAGTATTTTTATCCAAAACTGATCTGCAAGGCTCCAAAAAGGAAACTTGTAGAAATATAATCAGAGGAATAGAAATGTAAAAAAAAAAAAATGCTCTTTGCTCGGTAACCGTCCTCTGGAAGGAGATGCATTTGGTGGGAGGAACAAACCTCTGGGGTTCAGAGACAGCAGCAGGAAAGGATCAGAACCTCACTATCAGAGAGTCACCGAGGCAGTGGGCGAAACCCACGACCCAACCTTTTGACAAAGGAGCAGCAGCACACAGTCAGCCACAAGATCTGGATGCCTGCCAAGCCCTGCTCATGAAGAAACAGGGAAACAGCATCAGGCTTAAGACTTTGAGTTTTTGAATCACGTAGATTTGGGGATTATTTTCTGGGTTCTTATTGCACTATTAGCCTTACATTATAGCTGCATGACTAGAGGTAAACAACTTACTAACTTAAACTTCAGTCTCACTCTCTCTAAAACTAGACAAATTATATCTTTCCATAGGGCTGCTGTGAAATCAAATAATCTAACTTGTTAATGTGCACCCAGGGTAGGACAACAGACATGTGTAAGTGCCTATTAAGGGATACACAGATGTATAAGAAATAGTTACTGCTCCCAAACAGCACACAGTCTACAGAAGAAGAAGAGGCCAAACGTGATTATAATATGGGGCAATACTTGCTCTGAGGCTGAATAGACTGCTCGGCACAGAACAAGGGACCTGGCACTGGTGGAGCCAGGGCTCAGACAGCGGTAGACTGAGCCCCAAACCCTCCCTCTTCAGCACCAGGTCCTATGGGAGAGGTGCACATGCAGCAAAGGTCGTGCTGATCAGTCTGCCCCCAACCTTGGATCCAAAATGACAAGATTCCAAATGCAGTGGGTTGCTCTCTGTGACCCTGTGAGACAGACATCCGCTGGAACCAGTCATGCCTATGGTCTCTTCGAAACCTGGAAAACCATCACAGCAACAGATCCTCCTGCAAAGGACTCTGGCCACTTCACTTCTTTCCTTGATGATTTATGTTAGTTTCTTCTAGGTCTCCCATGAGGGTGCAGGGGCCCAAGCACTTGGACCATCTTCTACTGCCTTCCCAGGGGCATCAACAGGGAGCTGGATGGGAAGTGGAGTAGCCAGGACTCGAACCAGTACTTATATGGGATGCTGGCACTGCAGACAGAGGCTTAACCCACTATTCCATGGCATCGGCCCCCCTGACAACTTTTGAGTCAGCCCGCATCACTGAGCTGGTCAGCTGCACGGACTTCTATCAGAGCCTTCCCATAAGGAATGTCAAAGTCAATTTTCTTGAGATGAAACCGAAATTACGTTTTTCCCTAAAATTGTCTTTATGGCAAAATACATGCAAGTAGAACCATACCCTGAGGGATAAGACGAAGGCTCATTAGAAGGGTCATTTTGAACTGGACCGAGGAAAGGCCTGGAGGAGCTGGTCCAAGACACTCCACTGGCCCCCGAGAGCCGACTGGATGTCTGAATATTCCTGCCTTTCCAAAAGCTACAGGTCTTCTGGAAGGTGCTGCTTGCATCTCACGATTGGTGGGCTGACGGGGTGTTTGGCTTGGGACAACGGAACAGGCCTGAGCCCAGAGGCTAGCGTAGCATCCCGTGGACAGCCCAGCCATGGATGAGGTACACCCAGGAGCTGAAGACACGGAGCCCCATCCCGCTGTCTGGAGCTTCCATCTACAACGAATGCTAAAACCTTACTGAAATGTGTCTGAAAATATGGCCTGGATTAACCCACTACACAGGACTCCTGACAGAACGGTCCCCATGCTTACTGGTCCCTTTTTCATAAAAGAAGACAAAGTGAAAATGAAGAATTCTTTCCCATTCGTCCCTGTGCCAGTAAAATAAGTGTTACACAGTTTAGGGATTGTTCAACAGATTTAGGGATGCCAAGTTCCTATCCTTCTCCAGCCCCCATGCACACACGCCACCCACTTGTCAGGACAGACAACTGATGCTGGGTCTCAGGATTCAGGCACCTTCAGCCCTGGTAGGCAAGAGCAGAAGCAGATAAGGCAGAGTCCAGAGAGGAGAGACCAGAGTCTGCCTCAGCCAAAGCCCTGGCCGCCAGGTCTGGCACACCTGGTCTGGCCCCAGGGTTCAGGGTTAGGGACATCAGCAAGGACACAGCGAGGCAAGTCCCAGCCAGATGGATGACAGCAGGGTGACTGCAAAATTTCAGTGTGAGAAGGGCTTAGACGCAGCCATGTGGTTGGAACAGGACTAGAGAAACTGCCTTTAGAGTGAATCTTTAACAAAATTGAGAAAATGCCAATGGGCATACTGGGGCAGGCATTAGGCACAGCTGCTAACTATGCCTCTTGGGAAGCCCACATCCCATACTTGAGTGCCAGGGTTTCAGTCCTGGCTCCATTTCTGAGTTCACGCATCCCAAGAGACAGCAGCTGCCTCTGCCACCCACATGGGAGACCTGGATTGAGTCACACACACACTACAGGCCCAGCCAGCACTGCAGAACCAAGAAAGTCCCTGAATTCAGACTTCTGTGAAGTCATCCCCAGGCAGAGTGATGGACTTAGAAACTGGCACACACCACGGGGCACTGGCTCTGGCCCAAGAAGTCAGCTGCAGGTGTCCTGTCCTGGAAGGCAAGAGGCAAGGGGCAGATGGGGCTGTCACTCCCCCGCCCCAATACAATGCAGCAGCTTGTCCATTTACCGGGCTGCGCGGTGGGGAGGTCTGGATGCAAGCGAGGACTCGAGGACTCGCTGGGTCTGCGGAATTGCTTCCTGCAGTCTGGGAGAGGGCAGGGCTGTGGCTGCAGGTGGGAGACCTGTGTGGCCGGCTGTGATGAGTCAGGGGAAATTGGAGAGGGGTGCAGCGAGGGGGGAACAGGCTGAAATGAATCTTTGCATGTCCTGGGGAAGGAGACAGGTCGCTCGGCCTGGGGCAGGCACTTCCTTCCCTCTTTCATTATTTTCCTTCCTCTCTCTTCCCTCTCAGGCAAACCAGCTAGAGGCAGGATGAGCTGTCTCAAGGAAGAAGAAATGAAAACAGCTTTAAATTACTGGAGGTCATGTCCTGTTTGAAACAACAACAAGAAAAGACAGCAGAACACTCGCTCTCCCACAGAGACTGCGCTTGGCCAGGGCTTGCATTAGCGCTGTCTCCACAGCCTGGGGCGGAGGTGGAACCACAGATCTGTCCTCACTCCCATAGAGAAACTGCGAACCACTCCCACATCAACCGCTAAAAGGTTTTGTTTCCTTTACTGCAGATATCTCTTTATCTTCTTTAAATTTTCATTTATTTAAAAGGCAGAGAGACAGAGATTTTTCCATCTGCTGATTCTCTCTCAAATACCTGCAACAGTCAGGGTTGGGTCAGGTCAAAGCCAAGAGCCCAAAGCTCCATGCGGGTCTCCCACATGGGAGACTCCCCAGGGTGCACAATAGCGGGAGGCAGTGTCAAGATGCCTACCGATTGGGGCCTATATGAGCCTGGCTGTTCCATTTCTGATCCAGCTCCCTGCTACAGCCTGGGAAAACAGTAGAAGGTGGACCTAGTGCTTAGGCCCCTACACCCACATGGGAGACCCGGAAGAAGCTCCCAGCTCCTGGCTTCAGATCTGCACAACTCTGGTCATTGTGGCCAATTGGGGAGTTAACCAGCAGATGGAATATTCTCTCTCTCTCTCTCTCTCTCTCTCTCTCTGCCTCTCTTTCTCTCTTTCTCTCTGTAACTCTTTCAAATAAATAAATAAATCTTAAAAAAAAAAAAAAAAAACAAGATGCCTACCAAGACAGTCAGTTGTGGGATTGGGGCATCGTAAGCAGTAGCAAATCCCTGCCTCTGCTGCAGACATTGCTGCAAGGCCTTCCCCTGAGACCTGGGCACCGATGCAATCACCCAAGAGGTAGTGTCTGTGACTCCCATCCTTGACCCATCTTCTCGCACATTTGGCTTCCTGCATAAAAGAGAACACTTCCCCAGCAGTAAAATAACCAGAGAGTAAACATTATCCTAGCTCCTCTTTTCCAACTGGACTTATTTAGGATTGATTTCCAGCCTCATACATAGTGACTGCTGCTTAATGATCAGATGCAACATAACTATTCAGTTATTGAAGCCGGCCCATCTTCAATCTTGTCTATTACGGGGCAAATATTTCATAGAATCCATGTTCTCCAAGGGGAAGCAGGAGGCTACGGCAACAGGGTACACTGTCATCAGTACTTCAGTGCTGCAGGAAGCTACCTTTAGGATCTTAAAAAGAAAGAACTAAGATTGACCGGGGGTGGGGGGATCTGTGGCATAGCAGGTAAAGCTGCCGCATTGACATCGCAAATGGGTACTAGTTCAATCCCAGTTGCTCCACTTCCAATCCAGCTGTCTGCTATGGCCTGGGAAAGCAGTGGAGGATGGTTCAAGTGCTTGGGCCCCTGCACTCATGTGGGAGACCCAGAAGAAGCTCTTGGTTCCTGGCTTCAGACTGGCCCAGCTCCGACTGTTGCAGCCATTTGGGGAATGAACCAGAGATGGAGGATCTCTTCTCTCTCTTTCTCTCTCTCTCTCTCTCTCTCTCTCTCTCTCTGTCTCTGCCCTCTGTAATTCTGCCTTTCAAATAAATAATTTTTAAAAGAAAAAAGATTGAGCTTGAAGACACAGAATGCAAAGTCAGTAACTGGAAAGTTAATTGAAGTCACCCTAGGGTCAAAATCAATACCTCAATATACCCATCATTTGCAGGGTCCGTGGGGAAGCAGCAGAGTTGGTCAACCAGTCCCAGGGACCATAGGAATGACCCTGTTGCATGTCAAGGGGAGGGTGGCCTGTACTGAGCCCTTGGTAGTTGTGGTCCCAGAGGGTATTATAGGTGCATTTGGCTGATTACAGTCGCAGGATGTGAAGCACTGCTGGTCGTTTAGCTCACCAAGCCACCGCTGATGACAGCTGGGAGGGAGAAGGTGCTTCTGAGGTTCAGGAGCACTACTCTAATCCTCTTAGCAATTCTGGCTCTCACGAATGGGCTGGGTTACTTAGTTTATAAATGAGCTTTGTCACTGTGAGTCTACCTTTGAGATTGGCTCTGCTGCAAAAGTCTATGGTAGGTAATCAACATTTACTGAGTGAGCAAAGCAAAGGAGTCAAATGAGGCTTCTAAGCCCTCAAGATTAAGGGTTTGACTTTGAACCACAGCAGATTCCTTGGGCAACGCCACCCTCTGAGCAGCTTGAGAGACATCCTACAGGCTGTTCCTGGGCTCTTGGCTCTTTGGCTACATGTGTCCCTGCTTTTTCTGACATAGGCTACAAATGACACCAGCTCTTTGATTTGGGTGGGAGAAGGAGTGGAGAGAATCTTTCACACTTCTGAGAACAAAAAACAACAAATACCTGCTAAGAAAGGCCCTTGGAAGAGACGGGCTTCATTGGCCTGAAGGTCTACGTAATTGGAGAATAGATCCAGCACACCCGGGTTAGGCATGGAAATGGACGAACCCACAGAGAAGGTGTGCAGGCAGTTTAAGTTCCTAGGAACTAACGCATGAGGTTGGAGACTGAAGGACCTTGCAGTGTATTAAGTGCCAGCATCTTGCAAGTTCATGGAGCAGAAATGGCCTAAGAAGACTCGCTTCATAATAGCATGCAGGCTAGGTCGCCAGGAGATGAATTAGAAACAAAAGAACAGCTAATAATCAACACAGGTATGAGCTGAAGGGCTACTGAGTAGTTAACTTCCTGAGACCTGTTAATTTTCCCTTTGTTGTATTTACAACATAGGCTGTCAGAATATGATGGGGTGGGGACATAGGACTGGGTCGTGCAGAGGGCACTACCCCATCAGTAGTCACCAGCTTGAGGCCCTTTCAGGAACGCTCCATTTGTGTCAAGGACTATTTGACCTTCAGGTTTGCAGATTGGAAAACTGTGTAACACTTTTCAAGTCACCCCAGAGCTAGTTCTCCTGCTTCCCAAGGACCAGCAGCAGAGATCTCTTCGCTGGTGCAATGCACACTCCCTAAGTGAGCCAGTATGACTTGGGACTAAGGCAGCCTTGGCAACTTTTCAAGTTCAGACAGCATCCAAGCAATTCTGATTTAGACACATCATGAGAAAGGACCAGCCAGATCCGTGCTTTCCCGGACTTGGCCTATTTAGAATTAATACATGAAAACAGCCTTGCAATTGTGATTGTGCTACAAATAAAAATCCACAGAATTCCGAAGTCCCATCATTTTTGACTCTTGTCAAAACAAACTAAGACTCCTTTTTTTTTCCACCGAGACCTACTTCGTAGCACCATTGTCAGACGGTCCTGAGTTTAGGTAAACAATTCCAGTTCACCTCTAAGTAAAACAGTGACCTATTTTTAGAGACCAAGGGTTTCAGTGTTTTACCATTCCGGAAATAAACATCATCATCACTCCTTCTATTTCAATGAGCGCAGCTGTCTGGGTGGGGATGTAAACATCCCTTGGCCATGTTGTGAATCCAAACACAACAATGTCAGGCTGGTGTGTGAGAACCAGGAAACAAAGCTGACTACAAATTGCACAAGAACTGACCTATTCTCATTATCTAATCCAAACAAAATGAGACCCACAAGATGGGCAGAATGCTGGGGCCTCTTCTAGAAGTTAGTCCTGTGATCAATTCATGATTCTATTGGAAGTGCCAGAATCCTGATGGAACTCTACGTAAATCATATCTTTTATTTTCTATATTATATGGTATTGTGATATCTCTGAGGACCCAGCTGACCAGAGAGAGACTGCCCTCCCTTTATGGTTAGCTAATTCCTGAGACAATAAACTAGCCTTAGAACACACCTTTCATATGCAGAATCCTGATGGAACTCTACGTAAATCATATCTTTTATTTTCTATATTATATGGTATTGTGATATCTCTGAGGACCCAGCTGACCAGAGAGAGACTGCCCTCCCTTTATGGTTAGCTAATTCCTGAGACAATAAACTAGCCTTAGAACACACCTTTCATATGCAAACTAACAAATCCTGAGTGCATACTCCTCAACCTCCTCCTCTCAGGCAGCAAACCAATATTTCCTCTGCTCTCAAGCAACCCAGGGCCAGATGCCAGACAACCGAGGACCACACCATTGCCCCCAAACCACCTGGAACGATCCAAATAGCCAACCCTAAACTCCCCCTCCAACCCCTGCTGCTTGCCTTGCAGTGGAAAACACAACAAAGCCTCTTGCTCATGCTTTGTCCTTCTCCTTTCTGTCTCCCTACCAACACTGGTGGTGCCCCTGTGTCTGAGTCAGTTCCGGCTGCAACACAAAAATACCATAGACAGGGAGTGGATGAACCAACCAGTGTTAATTCTTCAGAGTTCTGGAGGCTTGAAAGTCCAGGATTAAGGTGCCTGTGTGTCCAGCATCTGGAAGGGCACCCTTCCTGGTCTGCACCCTTACACAGTAGAGAGCAAAGGAAGAAGAAGCAATCTTGCTTGTGAGTGGGGGCTACTTCCTGAAGACCTCAGTACCTCCCAAAGGCCAAACACCTTTCCAAACACCATCACATTAGAGATGAGAGCTTCAACATACAAGTCTGGGGGGAAATATTCAGTCTGGAGCATCGTGTGGTCATGCGTGGTGTGGCAGACCCATTGCTCAGGAAATGTAAGTAGCCATTCCTTGACACTCATAAGGAATTAGCTCTAAGACCCCCTGAAAATACCAAAATCTGAGAATGTTCAAGTTGCCCATATGAAAGGGAGTGGTATTTGCATGTAACCTACACACATGCTCCCTTGTACTTCGTTATCTTTAGATTACTCATAATATCTAATGCATGTAAGTGCCATGTAAACAATTGTTATACTGTATTGTTTCAGAAACAAAGACAAGAAAAGAAATCTGTATGTGTTCAGTATAGACACAATTCGGGTTTTTCTGCATATATTCAATCCTCAGTTGGTTGAATCCACAGATATTAAGAGCCAACTGAAATGCTAGGATCCTCTTTCACTTGTCTCTGATTTCATCATTTAGTCACTTCTGAGATGAATAATCCCACTGGTACAATCACTGATACAAACCCTCATTCCCTGGCTCTGCTGAACACGGTACTAAACACAGATGTGCAAGTCCCAATCCTCTCCATGTCCATCTTCCAGATGGTCTGGCCCAGTCTGTGTGCAACAGTTGGATAAATATGACATCTGATAGGAAAAAAAAAAAAAAAGATTTTCTCAATTGTATGAGAGTGTCAGAAAAATCTTATGGCACAAGGAGTCAGCATGATTTTGTCCTCACTTGTGTCTTATGCTAAGAAAGAAAGCTTCTATGCACAGGTCCCCTAACTTGTCACACTCAGGATAAAGGCTCAGACCCTCCTAACCTACTGCCTGGACCATGATAGTAGCCTCTGAACTGGCCAACCTCACATGAGAATGACCACTGCTTGGGGCCAGCATTGTGGCTCAATCTACAATGCCAGCATCCTATATCAGTGCGGGTTCAAGTCCCAGCTGCTCCACTTCTGATCCAACTCTCTGATAATGTCCCTGGGAAAGAGGAAGAAGAAGACCCAAGTGCTTGGACCACTACCATCACCCATGTGGGAGACCTGGATGGAGTTTCAGACTCCTGTCTTCAGCCTGGTCTAGCCCTGACCATTGCAGCCATTCGGGAGTGAACCAAGAAAATTCTATGTCTGTCTGTCTGTCTGTCTCTCTCTCTCTCTCCTCCCCTACCTTCTCTCTGTAACTCCACCTTTTAAGTAAATATAATAATTATTTTTTAAAAGAACAGGAAAAAAAGGAAGAACCAATGGCAATCAGCAAACCAAGTCCAGCACAAAAGGTGACTTATTTGCCAATCACATTATGACTTGGTTGTTTTTTAAGGAGATAACTTTATTGATAGAAACATTAAGTGTTCCCAACAACCTAAGTGATCTCTTACAAAACAAATACAAAATGCCTAAGGTGCACTGGTTGGTCCATAAACCCATAAAAAAGAAGAAAAGGAGGAAGACTTCACTTCTCTACTGTGGAGAGAGGAAGTGAGACCACATATTTGACAATAGATGGCCCTCTGTGCTGAACACAAGGAAGTGGTGGCTGGAAGGCGGGGGGGGGGGGGGGGGGGGGGGGTAGCAGATTATCTGAATAAAGAACAGGGCCCTGCCGTCGTCCCTAAGTGGAGAAATACTAGAGGTTGTGCCTAAGGAGGTTATTTTTTTTTCTCATTTGAGGTAAAAATTGCAAGAGAACTTTTTGAATCTTACCATTCCTTCACAATTGAAAGTATAATAATGGTACCTTAAACATCACAATTATACAGTATACCAATGTAGAACCACTCCTAATATTCATCTTGTTTTGTTCAAAGAAATCAAACGCCAGGCATTCCCTATAAGCGATGTAATGTCATGATTCTTACCACTTTTTGCAACTGGAATTCTAAGGCACAAAAGACAAATTAAAAAAATAGAAAGCAGAATTGGCATGAGAGGGAGGGAGGCATCAGAAATCAATCACAACTCGTGACAACACTTAATTATTTCTCTAGGAATGGAACCTGAGGACAAGAACAACACTGAGCTTAAACACAGTTGAGCCACCATTCAGTGATCGGGAGATTTCACATGAAAATGTCAACATGCAGCTGCCATTCAAATGTGAAAATGCCAGTGGTGTTGGACTGTTCTCCCAGAGGGCAGCTAGGGCTCTCAGCTAGGGCTGAGCTGAGGGTGTCTCTAGCTGGCACATGACCTCCCCAGCCCCTCCATGAGCTTCCGAACTCCTCTTTGGTTCAGGACAACATGGGCCTGTGTTAATGGCCTTTGGACCTCGTGCTTGCTCAGTTGGACATGGGAGAGACATGTTTCTGTACCTTAAATGGTATCACGCAGTGAAGAGCAAGGGACTGGGGCTAGATACTGCATGAGTCCAAGCCCTAGGCCTCCAGTTTCGTCAGAGGCTTGACCCCACCTGGTTTTGCACATCTCTGTGCCTCAATAAACTCATCATTAAAAGCGGGAGGGGGTGGGGGGTGTCTAATCATAGGGCTAACCTTGTGGGGTAGCTATGAGGATAAAACACTTAAAAACACTTAGGATCATGTCCGGCACACATAAGCTCATGATTAATGTTAGCTTTTAAAATCCATGTCTGCGTTCAAAATTGAGAATGGATGAGAGGTCTGTGCTTTTCAAAAAACTGACAGAGAGAGAATGTTTCTTGTAGAAAAAAAGAAAAGGCACTCCCACGTGTTTCACAGGCAAACCACCTGCCAGCTTCACGTAGTTGCTACTCGTCTGTCTGGACTGCATAGGCAGTGCCGTGTAACTGAGTGCAGCTCCAGCCTTGCTTGTCCCTGACCAACCTGTGCACTCTTCCCGGAATAACCTTCCTAGGGCAAAGTCCTATTCATTCCCCTCCGAATCTCCAACGGGACCAGCTTCACATCAAGCTCCTCTAGGATCAGCATTTGCGTTATAATCCAGGCATTCTTGCCAAATGAACCACCAGACCCCTTCCCTTCCTCAAGGACCACGAAACATCCCCCACTCCCTCACTGTGATCACAGCCCCTCCTGCAAATGACTCTCCCTGCCGAGTGCTTCCTGTGCCATGCACAGCAGAGTCCTATCCAGTCCACTGGTTCAGTCCCCAAATGGCTGCAAATACCAGTACTGGGCCGATTCAAAGCCACAAGCCAGGAGCCTCTTCTGGGTCTCCCACACAGGTGCAAGGGTCCAAGCACTTGGACCATCTCCCACTAATTTCCCAAGTTATAGTAGAGAGCTGGATAGGAAGAGGAGCAGCTAGGACACGAACAAGCACTCATATGGGATGCTGGTGTCACAGGCAGAGGCTTAGCCTACTAAGCCACAGTGCTGGCCCCGTAAATAAATAAATCTTAAAAAAAAAAAATAATTAAAAATGAAAAAAATCTTGGTGTTAAATTGGAAATTGCATAGAAAATTAATCAATTTAAAAAAATATATATCATGTAGAATCTCTGTCCTTAATGTGCTATACATTGTGAATTAATACTATAACTAGTACTCCAACAGTATTTTTCACTTTGTGTTGCTATGTGAGGGCAAACTGTTGAAATCTTTACTTAATATATACTAAAATGATCTTCTGTATATAAAGAGAATTGAAAATGAACCTTGATGTGAATGCAAGGGGAGAGGGAGTGGGAAAGGGGAGGGTTGCGGGTGGGAGGGAAGTTGGGGGGGGGGGAAGCCATTGTAATCTATAAGCTGTATTTTGGAAATTTATATTCTTTAAATAAAAGCATTATAAAAAAAAAGAAAAGAAAAAAATAAATAAAAAAATAAAAATAAAAAGATCTGGGATAAGAATCACAGTTTTTATTTATTGTTAAGAGATTATAGATCTTCCTAAAGATTTTATTCTGTGCTTTCCATATTTATTATGATGAATATATTATTTTTTCAGAATCAAAGAAAAGCATTTTCTTATAAAAGAATCATCCTTCAAAAGCCTGATTTATACTCAGCTTTCTGGATTGCACCTGTCACATCAAAATCACCTTTATTTAAAAGGAGTGTTTTTAGATTTTTAGCATAATCCCTAGAATATTTAACTGAATCTTAAAATATTCCCTATGATCAGCATTAATATTAAAAATGTAACATAATACATTTAACTCACTCATAGCCTAAAAACTTAAAATGTGATCATTACTAGAAATGAAATTAGAAATTGTTTCATTTGCAGCAATGTCTGTTTATCTTGAGTCCAACCTCCTGGAAAACCAAGATAAACATAATTATTCCATTCTGTACAATTGAAGGGTAATTACTGATCATAATGATGACTCTAAGGCATTGCAAGCCCCCAAAATGCCTTCATAGCCACCAAAAATAGATTGTATTACATTGAGAGTAACTTCGTTGTTAAGACTTTTTTACTGTGCTGGATTCTTTGGAAATTGGCACACATAGTTATTTTCAATAAGCTAAAATTGTCTATGAATCAGTATGTCTTATTCCCCAATGCTTTTGAATAAACTGGAACCCACTATCTAGTCATTGGAATTTCTACAGAAATTGGGGAGAGAGTTTTACATCTCTGGGCTTCTCTGCTCAAAGTTACAGAAATAGGGAATTCACCATATGACCATTAGAAAGAGAAAGAAACACTACAGACAGTTCAAGAGTTCAACAGTTCCCCGTTACAGGAGGGAAATACCTTCCAAGATCTGTACCAGACACCTGAAACTGTTGCTAGTTCCAAACCCTAGGTACACTGATTCCCCCCGTTATGTTCATATCTACAAGGACTAACCTACAAATTAAGCACAGTAAGAGAGCAACAAAAATGTCTAATAATAGAATAGAACAATCACAACAATATACTGTAATAAAGGTTATACGAATGTGCTCTCTCTTTCCCAATATATCTTCTTCTATTGCAAATCCTAAAAATTGCAGCAGGAGCAGGAGTTTGGCACAGTGGCTAGTGGCTTGGGCTGCTCTCATCTTGTATCATAGTGCCTGGTTTGAGTCCTGCCTCCACTTTCTATCCAGCTTCCTGCTAAATGCTCACCTGGGAGACAGCAGTAACCTAAGTACTTGAGTCCCTAGCAACTATGTAGGAGACCCAGATGGAAGTCTCCTGGCTTCCAGCCGGCCCAGTCCTGGTTATTGCAGGCATTTGAGCAGTAAACCAGAAGATCAAAACCTCTCTCTTTCTCCCTCCCTCTACCTTTCTCTCCTTCTCTCTGAAATAAAATGAAAATAAACAAGTAACATTTTTAAAAAATAGTCTCTGCATATGACTTGTTTTCCTCCCTTATGAAGCTGAGAACTTTCACCTATTCACTTAAAAGAAATACTTTATGGCTTCTCTTGGGCCTATCCAAATTGCTAACATCACTACTCTAGTGTTTTGGGTCTATCATTAAAGTAAATTAAGAGCTACATGAACACAAACATTGCAGTACCCCAACAGTTGATCTGATAACCGAGTTGGTTGCTAATGACTAACCCATGAGAAAGGTAAACAGCATGGATACGCAAGGCAAAGGGATGTTTTGCATCCAGGCAGGATGGAGCAGGATGGCAGAGGATTTCATCACGCTACTCAGAATGGTGAGCATTTTAAAACCTATGAATTGTTCTTTTTGGAATTTTCCACCTCTTCAGTTGATTGCAGGCAACTGAAGCCGTAGAAAGAGAAACAATGGATACAGGAGGACGCTGTACCTGGGAATGGCCCTGTTGGCACTGTTGAGTTCCATCAGCAAAGGGTTGGGAAGGGAAACTTCAGTATAACTGCTGAAAAGAGCTCAGTAGCCTGAGGAATGCTGGCACACACTGAACGCCACACAGCCTTTCTCTGGGAACTACAGGATGCTCCTGCAGAGCACAATGGCACGAGGAACTATTCTTCAGTGCTCCCTGGTGGAAACTCACCACATTGCCACACTGAGAAATAGAAAACGAAGGTTTGGGGTCAGCAGCCTGACCAAGGGTCACCCCTGCTAACCTTCCATGTCCTGGTTAGGACAGGATGAGAACAAAGAGTTGTCCTTCTCAATGCACAGAGAAGCTGCAAGAAGGTGGCCCTGCACCTGCATCAGGACTCCAAGAGTGACAAGGACAAAGGAGGAAATGGCAGAGTATTGGACAGACCATGGCTAAGCTCTCAGGGTCATAGTTATCCTGGGAAACCATTATTGTACTAGGAAACCCATGGCTAAAAACAATGTGACCTCACGAGCTGCCCTGTGCAACCTAGGAGCCCCTCTCCACTTGTAGCTATCCAAATTTAAATTGATTAAAAGTCAATATACCTGTGAAATTCAGTTCCTCAGCCACTGTAGCCACATTTCAAGTGCTCAATAGCCACATGTGGCTGGTGGTTCCCAGCCTGGACATGCAACTACAGAACACGTCCATCATCATAGCAAGTTCTATTGAACTTATATTGAGGCCAACTTATATTGAGGCCAACAATATTGAGTGGGATGCCAGGCTCACAAATTTTTAAGACAAGATATAAGAACTCAAGGAACTTTCATGCCCTCACCTTGCTGCTTTGGGCTAAGACTCCCTGGGCCTCAAAGTATACCAATTTATCCTCCTCTCGCTGGGAGCAGCACAGCAGGAAAGTTGAGAAGCACTGTGTTAAGGGGCCACACCAAGAGCACAGCACCAAGCTTGCTTTATGTACTGCTTATGAGTTTTGCAAACAGAGAAGAGGCAAGATTATCAGGTAAAGACTATTTTTTGGGTTCCTTCAGCTCCTAAGAAACTCCTAACCCATAGCTAATAATAATTAGCTCCTCTCAGAAACAGAAAATAAGTTTGAGAATTTTTTTCCCACACTACCCCAGATCTGCAAGATCCAGTCATTCCAACCCCCCCCATCCTTCAGCTGAGTCAGGTTGCCCAGTGGAGAATCCCAGGCAGGCTTCCCCAGTTGCCCAGCTGGAAGACAGGTCAACTCTGCTTAGAAAGAGGCAAATGTTTGTGACTCCAAGAGCTCTTTCCA
Source organism: Sylvilagus floridanus (assembly GCA_949820135.1). Lineage (NCBI taxonomy): Eukaryota > Metazoa > Chordata > Mammalia > Lagomorpha > Leporidae > Sylvilagus > Sylvilagus floridanus. The sequence continues at coordinate 107,389,200 of OX463241.1, forward strand.
GAGTAATTTTAGCATTTATTAGTCATTGTGTGCTCTAGAATACATGAGCGTCTCAAAGGACCTCCAACTTCCTGCAGCCAGTGCTTTAACCTCCACCCTACCTTGCGAGGTCCATGCAGTTTGAGAAGAATGCTCTCTAGTCCAACAATTGACTGTATCTTGAGGACAATAAGCTGATCTTTAAGGGAAAAAAATAGGGCTGAAAGTCAAACCTTGTAAAATAATTCAGACATGTTATAGTGTTGTGCTGATTACATACAATTCCCACAAGAAGGGAAGTACCTTTAAAATAAGGACTATTCAATACTAGTACAGGATTTCCTCTTGTTGTTGATAATTTCCTCCTAACAGAAGACACGACGCAGTCCAAAGCAAAGTCAAGGGGGTGTCCAGAGACAACGCGGCATCTACATTCTACAGGGAACATTGTTCAATCTAATTGATGTTTTCCTTGCAGAGCAATAGAGGGACTACAACTATTTTTATCCAGAACAGAATAAATTCCCCCTAAACTTATGATGCCCCACCCCTCAACTTGTTTTATATATAGTCTGGATCACAACTTGTACCTTTGCAAAGCCAACATTTCCGTGAAATAAGTTAGAAACAATAGGCAAATTTAAATGCCAAACCATGTTCTCATTCTGCAGGCAAAACTCTACCAGCTATAGAGTCCTAAATTATGGAAAGTCAGTACAACCATTATATTTGTTCAAGGGGCCCTATCATCCTAGCCATGGAAGCATTTTGGAAAAGAATCATAAAATATTTTCCTCTTCACTAGCACAATGGTAAACTAGTAGATAGGAGCCCTGTCTTTATATCTATCTATCTATCTATCTATCTATCTATCACTTATCTATAATCTATCCACCTATCTATGTATCTGTCATCTAACTATATCTGTCATTTTGCCTCTCAAATTAAAAAAAAAAAAAGACAAAAGAAGAAGTTAAGAAAGCGGGTTCAAGCTTTTGACCAGGTTACACCCAGCCCTAATGCTGCTGGCTGCGGACTAGTTCTGGTCAAGTTACTTTCTCTAGAAACTCAGTCTCCTCTTCTGTAGAGCAGCTATATATAATGACACAAAGGTACTTCTAAACGTTCCTGGGAAAATGGCACTAAAACGTGTTTATTCTGGTAGAGAACTGCTTTGAATCCATGCATAATTTCTTCATAGCATGCACTCCACTAATCAGTTTAAGTCACCTGTGGAGGCCGCCTCCTTTCGCTTAGAGATGGCCGAGTTCTCTAATCGGACAAAAAGCCTTGACTCTTGTATATACAGCGGCAGTCCATCAGTAAGCACACTTGGCAGAACATTTTTCCAATTTCCTCCCTTCAGTCAGAGAGGCACAATTCAACCTTCACAATTTGGCCTGTCTAGAAATAAACTAAGGTTATCCTTTTGTCCAGTTATTTAGACATACCCAGTGAAGAAGGTAGCTCCTACTTCAGACTGAATTCGGCAGAAGCTATGATTGTGCTAAAACCCCCTAGAAGGGGTGGGAAGTGTAACAAAATCATATTAGGAACAATGTAAAGAGCCACATTATCTTGTGGACATGGTAGCATTTCAATGAGATCTTCTTAAAGAGGACCGGCCAGCATAGCCCAGGGCTCAGCTAGAGGCATTTAGTAATGGTTTTGAATGAACAAATGAAAGCTGAATGCACGATTGATTAATTTTCATAGTTGTTCTTTGTCTTCCAGGTCACACCAGCAATACGGCATTTGAAGTCAATTCACAATAAGAATAACAGAAATGCGACAAAGTACAAAGAGGACATTTCAAACCATCTGTGGGAAAATGAAACTAAAACCTAAGTTTAGTTTTTGTTAAATCCATGCATATGAAGGGATCTTCAAAAGGTTCATGGGACATGTATATTGCAAAAAATCATGCATGAATTTTCAGATGCACTATTCTCGTATTTCTTTGGCTCCATTTGCTCTCACAACCATGTACATAGAAGTTAGGAAAGTCCGAGCCAATGTTGTGGCATAGCCAGCAGAGCCACTGCCTAAGCTACCGACATCCCATGTGGGCGGGTTCATGTCCTGGCTGCTCCTCTTTCGATCCAGATCTCTGCTTATGGCTTGGGAAAGCAGCAGAAGATGGCTCAAGTCCTTGGGCCCCTGCACTTGTGTGGGAGACCTGGAAGAAGCTCCCAGCTCCTGGCTTCGGCCTGGCACACCCCCAGCCATTGCAGCTATTTGGGGAATAAACCATGGATGGAAGATATTCTCTCTCTCTCTCTCTCTCTCTCTCTCTCTCTCTCTCTCTCTCTCTCTTTCTGTGAGTGTGTGTGTGTGTGTGTGTGTGTCCTCTCTGTGTGTAATTCTGACTTTCTAATAAAAAGATAAGAAGAAGGTCAGGCAGGTCTTTGGCCCGGTGGTTAGGGTGTCACTGGGATGCCTGCGTCCCACATCACAGTGCCTGGGTTCTAGTCTGGGCTCTACCTCCTGACTCCAGCTTCCTGCTGACGTGCACCTTGGGAGGCAGCAAATGACAGCTCAAGTAGGTGAGTTCCTGTCAACTAACTCAGAGACCTGGACTGAGTTGTAGCTCCAGGCTTCAGCCTCAGTAATTGCAGATATTTGGGGAGGGAACCAGTGGATGGTTCTGTGTCTTTCTATCTATCAATCTGTTTATCTATCTATCTATCTATCATCTATCTATCTCTATAACATTGCCTCTCAAATAAAAAAAAAAGAAGTTAAGAACATAGGCTCAATATTTAAACCAGCTTATATCCAGCCCTAATATTACTAGCGATGCACTGGTACTGAACACGTCACATACGTTCTCTGGAAACAGTTTCTCCATCTGTAGCGCAGCCACAATAATAAAAACGTCCTTCTAACTGCTCATGGAAAATGAAGTTAAAAGACAACTTTGTGTTGGTGTAAAACAATTTTGAAACCTGTGCATAATTGTCCTAATGTTTCCCTGTGCACACACTTCTTGAAGTACCCTTCTGCATCCTACCCCATTGTACAGTGAAGATTAAAGGAGAGAGGGGATGTAGAGATCTCCACCTGGCAATGATCCACGCTTATCAGCTATTACATTATTATATATTATTAAACTCTCATCATCTTCAAGTTGTTCCAGGTGTCCTGGTTACCCTCAAGCCCAGCTCCTCCTGATCAGTTTCTGCTAGTGGCTCAGAGAAGGCTCAGATGAATTTTTAGTTCACTAAAAGGTGTCCCCCTCTAAGCTACCCAGACTCCAGTAGCATGGTGTGCCCCCCGCCTGCTGGCATGACCCTCAGCCTCTGAGGACGCCCTCCTCCTTGGGGACTGCGGCCATTCCATTCTGCACCCTGCTTCGACAGGAAACTGTGAAGATGTTACCTTCACTCATCCCAGCTGTCATGAGGACGCAGTCCATGCTGGGCTTTCAGTGCCATCGGCTCCAGTGAAAAGCCTCTTTAATTCTCTGGGCCCTCTTTACTGCCATCATGGGCACGGATCCTTGGGGACCGAACTGGAAGAAAACCTCAATGACAGCAGGTGCCACAGCTCAATAGGCTAATCCTCCGCCTATGGCGCCGGCACACCTGGTTCTAGTCCCGGTCGGGGCGCCGGATTCTGTTTCAAGTACTCAGGCTGGCTCTGCTCAAAGGCGCAGGCAGGACTGTGCCTGTCTTCGGACAGTAGCTAACTGAGGGGAAGGGCTCAGGCACCTTCCTGAAAGTAGTCACAGGAAGAAGGGAACTGAGAAAAATTCTGTCCCGGTTGCCCCTCTTCCAGGCCAGCTCTCTGCTGTGGCCCAGGAGTGCAGTGGAGGATGGCCCAAGTGCTTGGGCCCTGCACCCCATGGGAGACCAGGAGAAGCACCTCTCTCCTGCCTTTGGATCAGTGTGGTGCACACAGCGCGCCGGCCGTGGCAGCCATTGGAGGGTGAACCAACGGCAAAGGAAGACCTTTCTGTCTGTCTCTCTCTCTCACTGTCCACTCTGCCTGTCAAAAAAAAAAAAAAAGTTAGTTTACTACACAATGTAGTTTTTTTAAAAAAAAAATAAATAAATAAAACCTCAATGACAGACATGGCGTTTTACTCAGAACAATCCCTTATCTTTCACAACGGGATTGTCTTTGTTTTTCTCAGTTCCCTTCTTCCTGTGACTACTTTCAGGAAGGTGCCTGAGCCCTTCCCCTCAGTTAGCTACTGTCCGAAGACAGGCACAGTCCTGCCTGCGCCTTTGAGCAGAGCCAGCCTGAGTACTTGAAACAGGGCCTCTGACCTGACATGATCCCGCAGCAGTTCTTCAAGGCTGGAATGACTTAGGCAAAGTCCCATCAAACTGCTATGTGATAAAACACCAAAGAGCCAGCCCAGATGCCAGTGTGGACCTTGGAGGATTTCAGCAAATAGAGCCCAGGCCTCCAACACCATTACAAAACCCAGCCAAGGAAACTCCAACTCAGAACCGCCGCAGCTCCCCCGAGGTACAGCTCTTCAGCTTCTTGCTCCTCAATTCTTTGCTCCATGATAGTCTTTTCCGGCGAGACTTCCAGCCTTGGCCACACACTACGCATACATCAGTATTATCCTTGCATCCAAAGAGCGGAAGCAATTTATTGTTCAATGAGAAAGGACCTGCACTGGAAACTTGAATAAAGCCCACTCAAGAGAGCTCCAGATTTTGCAGCCCCCGGAGGTCACACAATTTGAGGGCCCCAGTTAATGTGTGTTCATCAGTGTGTAGAAAAGCAATTTATTTCACAATTTCACAAAAATGCAAGGGCACTGCAAAAAGTTCATGGAAAATGGAATTAAAAGGCAAGTTTCTTTTGGCACAAAAATTTTGAAATCCACGCACTCAAGCGAGGTCTTCACAAAGCTCATGAATGGTCCATATTATGAAGAAACTATGCACAATTTTCAAAACAAACCATCCTCACATTTCTTTGGCTCCATTTGCTCCCACTGCCACAAAAATAAAAGTTAAGAAGGTAGGATTGGGACAGGTGTTTGGCCTAGCAGTTAAGATACCACTTGGGATGACTACATCCCATAGCAGGGTGCCCAGGTTCAAGTCCTGGCTCCACATCCGATTTCGGCCTCCTGCTAATGCACCTTGGGAGGCAGTGGTGAGGACTCAAGTAGTTAGGTCCCTGTCTCCTACAAGGATGACCTGGGTTGAGTTCCCAGCTCCCAGCTCCCAGCTCCCAGCTCCCAGGCATTTGGAGAGTAAACCAACAGATGGAGACCTCTGTCTCTTTCTGCTTCTTAAAATAAAATGAAATAAGATAAAATAAAATAAAATCAGTTTTAAAAGGGGCCCAGGTAAGTGGAGAACCCCAGCCCCTAATCCATCTCTAATTTGACCTGCGTTCCTTATTACCACACACTCTGAATGAACTCCATACTTGCTGCAACCGCATAATAAACACACAGAAATGACTCATTCCTTCAGTTGATTTTCTCAAAGTTGATGAAAGCCCTGTAGGTAGGAGGGAAATGCTGTTAACTGATGACCGCATGGGAGGTGACAAGCGGCTGACCAATTTTACCACCAAAGGTAAAAAAATTTTGTGTCCTTTTAACTTGATTTGGCCCAAGGGCCTTAATTGTCTGGCAGTCTGGAGATTTCTTTTTTGTTTATCAGTTTTAAATTTAGACTCTTTGCTGTTACATATGCTGAGAAACAACCTTTTTCATCTGGTTGCCCTGAGCATCCTAGGAGGCCCCTCCACCCCCGAGGGGAGGAGTTGAGCATTGTTTTGTTTTGTTTTGTTCCTAAACTCTACAAATAATAGAAGAAATGATATTGTTTGTATTGGGTGCACCTGCTTCCCTAAACCAGGGTGAGGTGTTTTGTTTTTTTTTCCCTCTCCACCCCCCACTCTCCTTTTATCTTGGCCATGCACACTTTGTTGTTTGGTGGGAATTGAAGTGGCTCCTGATTTCTTCGGGAACTTCCTATCCCAGGGAATTCAGCGATTCTCCCCAGGGGCCTCCAGACACTGTATTGTTTCACTGCCCCCACCCTCGGGCCACATAAACCACCTAAACATGCATCCAATGCACAAGACGTCTTTAAAGGAGCAAAAGAAATGTCATTCCGCAAAATTTCCCTGCATGCATGTGCACAATTAGTGTGCGTGTGTGCTTGAATGTGCTTGCCCACCCTATGAGTGTGTTCCACAGATAAAAATGACAGCCTGGCTGGACTGCTACATGCATTCTCTTTAGTTTTCAAAATACAAGGCAGATGAAATCGTCTCTTCCCTTGCTTGGTTTGCTTTTCTCCAGTTACAAGATAACCTTACATGATCAGCTCCTTGAACTTCTGTCCTTGTCCCATGCCTATCCTTCCACTGGATGAGTGCTTAGGCTTGGACTTGGAGTCACTGATGGAGTCTGCCACAAACCGCACCCCCTCCCCGGCCATGCTAGATGCACAGTGCATGGAGGAAGATGGTCAGCCCCTCTAGCTCTACTTTGTGAGACCCTGGGTAACCAGAATAAGTCTCTGCTTCAGCTTTGTGCCCCAGCTCCTGGCTCACACAGAGGACATGCTCAGTAAATACTTACAGAATGAGGGCAGGCATTTGGCATAGTGAGAAGGCCCTGATTTGGAACACGTACACCCCATATTGCAGTACCTGGGTTCAAGTCACAGCTTTGCTCCTGAGTCCAGCTTCCTGCTAATGCACACTCTGGGACACAGTAGGTGATGGCTCAACTAGTGGGGTCCCTGCCTCCAGCATGGGAGAATGGGACTGAGTTCCAGGATCTCAATCATTAGGAGAGGGAACCAGTTGATAGAAGTGTTGCGTTTCTTGCTCTTGCTCTTGTTCTTGCTCATGCACTCTCTCCTTTTCAAATAAATACAATAAAATAATACATCTTTAAATAAATAACTATTCATAGAATTAATGTTGACTGAGACAACTTTAGGTAAGGTGCTTCACGGTACTGGGTCTGATTTTCTTCCTGGTCAATAAGACAATTGATTTCTTAAATTCTAACATTATCATAATTCACTTAGTCTGAAATGATTTTATTTGTTAATAATTTATTTATTTTCTTGAAAGGCAGTGACAGAAAGAGAAGAGAGAGAGAGAGAGAGAGGCACACTCCATCTTCTAATCTGCTCTCCACATGTTTTCAACAGCTGGAGCTGGGCCAGGCTGACGTCAGGAGGCAGGAACTCCATTCAGGTCTCCCGTGTGGGCGTGGGTGAGTAGCAGGGACCCAGATACTTCATCTGCTGCCTCCCAGGTGCATTCGCGGGGAGCTGGATCTGAAGAAGAAGCAGGGTTTGATCCTGGTACTGCAACAGGGGCTGCAAGCATTCCAAGCTGTAGCTTTTAATGCTCCGTACCAAAGTGGCTGCCCCATCTGACATGAATTTTAACTTACCTCTTTATATCAGTTAGTGTCAGATGCATGAAGCAGGAAAAAAAGTATCTTTAAAAAGATGAAGCTCGGGGCTGGTGCTGTGGCACAGCACGTTGAAGGCTTGGCCTGAAGCTCTGGCATCCCATATGGGCACCGGTTCTAGTTCCTCTTCCAATCCAGCTCTCTGCTGTGGCCTGGGAAAGCAGTGGAAGATGGCCCAAGGCCTTGGGCCCCTGAACTCATGTGGGAGACCCTGAAGAAGCTCCTGGCTCCTGGCTTCGGATCGGTGCAGCTCCAGCCATTGCAGCCATCTGAGGAGTAAACCAGCAGGTACAAGACCTCTCTCTCTGTCTCTACCTCTCTCTGTAACTCTGTCTTTCAAATAAATAAAAATTAAAAATTTTAAAAAAAAGATAACGCTTGCCTCTTTTGTGCTAGAAATCCAAAGGTAGGCCATTCAAGCCTCGATGGTTTCCTCAGGACCCTGGCTGCCATCTCTCTGAATCACTGCTCTCAATCCATAATAGATGCCATAGCTACAGTCACCACGTCCTCCTTTGAGATCAGCAGAAATAGAAAGTGTGGGAGGACAAGAAGGCCTTTGCAGCTGAGCCCAATTAAGGGCTGTTCAAGACGCTCTACTTGACACTGTGTTTGTGTCTCCTGGGCCAGAATTTAGTACCATGGCCAAACCTCCTTGCAAGGATATACAAATACTCTTTTAGCTGGGCACAATATTGCCCCAAGTGAAAACCAGAGTCCTGTTACTAAAAGCAAAGGAAAATGGCTACTGACATCAAGTAGCAATCTTGCCACATTGGCTCATCATTGTATGTGTGTTTGTTTTTAAGATTTATTTATTTCAAAGGCAGAGTTACAGAGAAACAGGGAGAGAGCGAGAGTGAGAGAGAGAGAAAGAGAGAGAGAGATCTTACATCTGTTGGTTCACTCCCCAAAAGGCTGCAACAGCCAGATTGCGCCAGGCGGAAGCCAGGAGCTCAGAGCTTCCTTCAGGTCTCCCATGCGGGTGCAGGGGCCATCTTCTACTGCTTTCCCAGACCACAGCAGAGATCTGGATCGGAAGAGCAGTAGCACGACTTGAACCAGTGCCCATATGGGATGCTGGCATCGCAAGGTGCAGCATTACCAGCTGCACCCCAGTGACAGCAGCCATCATTATTTGGGTTGATTTGCAATCTGAGGCAACTGTTCCCCCAGTGTCTCCTCCCCTCCTTTGAGATCGTCAATAAATAGTTCTCAAATTCTGAAAGCATTTTAATAAAAAAATTATTTATTTGTTTGAAAGGCAGAGTTACACAGAGAAAGAGAGAGACAGCAAGATCTTCCATTCGCTGGTTCACACCGCAATAGCAGCAACAGCCAGAGCTGGGCCAACCTGAACCCAGTAGCTTCTTGCATGTCTCCCATGTAGGTCCAGGGACCCAAGCACTTGGGCCACCTTCTACTGCTTTCTCAGGCCATAAGCAAAGAGCTTATGGTGCCCAAACAGGACACCAACACTGCAGGCAACAGCTTAACCCACTACACCACAGCACCAGCCCCTATTTTTACTAAAATCTTTAATTTGAAAAATAAAATTGTGGGCCGGTGCCGTGGCTCAACAGGCTAATCCTCCGCCTTGCGGTGCCGGCACACCAGGTTCTAGTCCCGGTTGGGGCACCAGATTCTGTCCTGGTTGCCCCTCTTCCAGGCCAGCTCTCTGCTGTGGCCCAGAAGTGCAGTGGAGGATGGCCCAGGTGCTTGGGCCCTGCACCCCATGGGAGACCAGGAAAAGCACCTAGCACCTGGCTCCTGCCAACGGATGAGCGCGGTGCGCCGGCCGCAGCGCGCCAGCTGCGGCAGCCATTGGAGGGTGAACCAAGGGCAAAGGAAGACCTTTCTCTCTGTCTCTATCTCTCACTGTCCACTCTGCCTGTCAAAAAAAAAATAAAGAAAAATAAAATTGTGAACTCTACATCAGCCACCTGATTTTCTTTTCTTTTCTTTTCTAAGACTGATTTATTTGCAAGTCAGACTTACACAGAGAGAGAGAGATCATCTATCTACTTCACTCCCTAAACGGCCACAATGGCCAGGGCTGGGCCAGGGCTGGGCCAGGCCAAAGCCAGGAACTAGGAGCTTTTTCCCTGTCTCTCACATGGGTGCAGGGGCCCAAACACTTGGACCATCTTCCACTGCTGTTCCCAGGCCACTAGCAGAGAGCTGGGTTGGAAGTGGAGCAGCTGGGACATGAACCGGGGTCACAGAGGGCAGCCTTGCCTGCTCTGCCACAGCACCACAGGACCAGCTCCCCTGCTCTTCTTTTTTAACAGGCCCTTTAAATACAGAAGTCGTAGATCATTTCCTTCTTTCTCTCCCCACCTGCAGGCAGGCAGAAGTGGGAAGATTGGGAAACGTCACTGGCAATATCTTCAGTATACCAATAATAATAGAGAACAGAGCTGTGGTTCATTCAGCAAGAAAATAAAATTTCTCAGGTTTCAAAATCAAGGGATGCATTTACGAGTGATGCTCCCAGTGTGCCAGAAATGAAGGTTTGGTTCCCAAACTCTACTTGCCTGAGTTCAAACACTGCCCCCAGGGTACACTAGCCAAGTGATCTTCAGTCACTTAACTTTGTAGGCCTAATTTATTTTTAAAGATTTATTTTATTTATTTGAAAGAGAGAAGTAGAGATAGAGAGAGAGAGAAGGCTTCCATCCATTGGTTCACTTCCCAGATGGTTGCAATGGCCAGAGCTGCTCCGATCCGAAGCCAGGAGCCAGGAGCTTCTCCCAGGTCTCTCATGTGGGTACAGAAGTCCAAGGACTTGGGCCATCTTCTACTGCTTTCCCAGGCCACAGCAGAGAGCTGGATTTGAAGAGGAACAGCCAGGACTAGAACTGGTGCCCATATGGGATGCCGCGCTTCACGTCAGGGCTTTAATCCACTGCACCACAGCGCTAGCTGTAGGCCTAATTTTTAAAATACATAAAATGGGGCCAGCGCCACAGCTCAATAGGCTAATCTTCCACCTGCGGCGCCAGCACATTGGGTTCTAGTCCTGGTCCGGGCGCCGGATTCTGTCCCGGTTGCCCCTCTTCCAGGCCAGCTCTCTGCTATGGCCCGGGAGTGCAATGGAGGATGGCCCAAGTGCTTGTGCCCTGCACCCCATGGGAGACCAGGAGAAGCACCTGGCTCCTGCCTTCCAATCAGCGCGGTATACCGGCCACAGAGCGCTGGCCGCAGCAGCCGTTGGAGGGTGAACCAACGGTAAAGGAAGACCTTTCTCTCTGTCTCTCTCTCTCACTGTCCACTCTGCCTAAATAAAATAAAATAAAATATATAAAATGGGCAGGCATAATAATAGAACCTCTCTTATAAACTAGAAAACTCGAGGCTGGTGCTGATGTTAAGTTGTTGTTGATACAGAAGACAGGACTCCAGGGAAACGGAGAGGGTTGAAGCCAGGGACTCTAGGAGTCACCTACAGAGAAGGTAGCAATTAAGATTATATGAATCTGGGCCGGCGCTGTGGCGTAGCAGGCTGAGCCTCCACCTGCAGTGCCACCATCCCATATAGATGCCGGTTTGAGTCCCAGCTGGTCCTCTTCCCATCCAACTCTCTGCTAATGGCCTGGGAAAAATCAAAATATCAATTACCAGTCCATCAGGTCAGGACTACTTAGTTCAGTGTTTGATCACATGGCACAAATACTTTTTTTAAGATTTATTTATTTATTTGAAAGGCAGAGTTAGAGAGAGAGATGGAGAGACAGAGGCGGAGAGAGAGAGAAGAGATCTTCCATTCGCTGGTTCATTCCCCAGATGGCTGCAATGGCCTCAGCCGGGTTGATCCGAAGCCAGGAGCCAGGAGCTTCTTTCAGGCCTCCCTTGGGGGTGCAGGGCCCAAGTACTCGGGCCACCTTCCACTGCTTTCCCGGGTGCATTAGCAGGGAGCACAGGGAGCTGGGCAGAAAGTAGAGCAGCAGGGACTCAAACCTGCACCCGTATGGGATGCTGAAGCTGCAGGTGGCGGCCTAACCAGCTATGTCACAGCGCCAGCCCAGCCATTTGCTTTTTAAGAGATGTCAGATGGAAAGCAGGGTTTAGGGTGGGTGCAGGGTAGGGTTCTGAGTTTGCTGGCTGGGATCACAGTGGCCTCTCATCTCACCCACTTCCTTACCTGCAAGTCCCTAACCAGCTGATTCTACAGTTCTGTTCATACTTCCCCAGGACCGGATCTGCTGTCACCTGGCACGTCCCACCAGTGCTCTCTCCCTCTGCCCCGTCTGGGTGCAGAGCATCCGTCCCATTCCTCATACTGCGTGCTCACCTGCTTCTGATGCCTCTGGCTTCCAATGTCACTTCTCAGTCTCTTATTGCTGATTTCACTTTGCCTTTCATACTTCATACCCAGGTATGTTGGACTAGGCATCACGGTGGCTCTTTCCTGATTATTATTTAAGCTTCCAACCCACTCATGTTACCTTCCTGGTATAAACCAACTCTGTTCTCCTCCCCCCGCATCATTATTTCGTATGTTATGTGCATATGTGTTATGCCATGTATGTTATGTGCAACATATCTGCCCAGGTCAATGTGCCCTTATGAACAACAATGACATACTTTCTGTGGTGCCAGAACAGAAAAGGAGGCTTAAATATGTGGTGAAAATAGCCTGCAAGCACCACGCTTACCTTCATTTTCTTTTCATTTACGTGTTTCTCTTTGGGGACATGTTTTCTACTGCTGTAACGGAATACCTGATGTTGCATAATTGATAAAGCAAAGGGGTTTATTTTGGCTCACAATTCTGGATGTTGGTCCATCCAAAATTCAGCAGCCATGTGAGTCGTGAGGGGACTCATGCTGCCTTATCTCATGGCAGAGAGGCGTTAGGGCTAGCAGGTGCATGCAAAGAGAGAGTGTGAGGCCCTGACACCCTTTTATAACAAGTGGCCCTTGCAATAACTCCATGAGAGCAGCACCAGCCAGTCCTTGAGGGCTCCACCCTCCCACCCTAAACACTGCCCTTGGCCTCACCTTTCACCACTGCCACACTGGAAGTCAGCTTCCAACACATGAGCTTTAGAAGTGAAGCACATTCAGGCCAGCGCCGTGGCTTAACAGGCTAATCCTCCACCTTGTGGCGTCGGCACACTGGGTTCTAGTCCCAGTCAGGGCGCTGGATTCTGTCCCGGTTGCCCCTCTTCCAGGCCAGCTCTCTGCTGTGGCCAGGGAGTGCAGTGGAGGATGGCCCAAGTGCTTGGGCCCTGCACCCCATGGGAGACCAGGAGAAGCACCTGGCTCCTGCCATTGGATTAGCGCGGTGCGCCGGCCGCGGTGGCCATTGGAGGGTGAACCAATGGCAAAGGAAGACCTTTCTCTCTGTCCCTCTCTCTCACTGTCCACTCTGCCTGTCACAAATAAAAAGGAAGTGAAGCACATCCAAACCACAGCAGCGCTCTGTGCGCAGGACTCTCCTCTCAACCGACAAGCACAGGAAGAAGGGAAAGAAGAAAACAAAGAGAAGCAAGGATAGGAGGGATGAACGAGGGAGGAAGGAGGTGAAATAGAAGACAAGAAAGTATAAAATATCCATCAGTAAACAGGTTTCATAAACTGTGGAGTACTTGCAAAGCCCCAAGGCCCTGGAGTATCAGTTGTACAGTTGGGTGATGAAACAATACAAACCATACGTGCTGCAAGTGGCCAGTGAACAGTCACTCACACTTGCATCCAGCTAACCCACCAAGAGCGTGATCTGGATAGCAAGCATTACAGGAGCACAGAACAAGGTGAAAATCCATGGGCTAAGGGAAATAAGAAAGGCGGGGATTCTTCTAGGCTGGTTTAAGAAGGATTCAGGGCAGTTGTGGGTTCTTTTTAAAAGACTATATTTATTTGAAATGCAGAATGACAGAGAGAGAAAGAGAGCTTTCATCCACTCCACTGCTTGCCTCCCCAGATGGCCAGGGCTAGGCCATGCTGAAGCCAAGAGCCTGGGACTCCATCTGGGTCTCCCATGTGGGTGGCAGGGCCCAAGCACCATCCTCTGCTGCCCTCTCAGGTGCATCAGCAGGGAGCTGGATTGGAAGCAGAGCAGCTGGGACTCCAATCAGCACCCAGTATGGCATGCCAGTGTCACAGGTGGTGGCTTATCTCACAGCACCACCATGCCAGCCTGGCTGAGAATAGGGTTGGGCTGATCCATGTGCCTCTTCCTTTAGCTGTCTACAGCTTGGCCCCAATCTCGCATTCTGACAGTCTTCATTCTACTGAGGGCCCAGCTACACACAGCAGCCTCCACAAAGGTGTTTCCATCACAGCTCCCCCTCTTACTGGGAGGAGACATCTGAAACCCACGAGGCTGGTGTTGGGTAAGAGGGACAGCGTCACAGCAGGTGGAGTCAGCAACCAGATCTCCTTGTTTCTGGAAGGGAGCCAAGCTCCAAATCTCCAGAAAAATAAAAGTCAGGTCAGCTGGAGGGAAACAACAATGAAATTCAGTGTTGACAAGGAGGACCAGGCTTTATCTCCCACCCACTTTCTTTAACTGCTGGGCAAAGTCTACTGCTTTTAACGTAAGCTTTCTAGGTAAAGAGGTCATGGGTAAAGGGTCAAAGGCTCTCACAGCCTGCCTAGCTGTGCTCATGAGCAGCTCCCAAACCAGATTTTTTAAAAGTTTTTTAAGATTTATTTAATTTATTTGAAAGAGAGAGAGATCTTCCTTCCACTGGTTCACTCCCCAAATGGCCACAATGGCCAGAGACAATTGACCAAATTCAATTCCAGACACTTATCTATCATAAAAGGGTTTTATGCCTAAGGTTATCTACCATGGTGGAATTAAGCTTTATGGATCACATATTCCAAAGGACAGTTCTGAAAAATTACTTCCACCGCATTTAAAAGTTGGCTCAAGGGGCTGGCACTGTGGTACAAGTTAAAGCCATGGCCTGCAACACCGGCATCCCACATGGGACCCAGTTCCAGTCCTGGCTTCTCCACTTCCAGTCACCCAGCTCCAGGCTAATGCAGTTGAGAAAGTAGCTGAGGATGGCCCAAGTGCTTGAGTCCCCGCACACATGAGAGACCTGGAAGAAGCTCCTGGCTCCTGGCTCCTGGCTTCAGCCTGGCCCAGCCCCAGTCATTGTGGTCATTTGGGGAGTGAACCAACAGATAGAAGAGTCCTCTCTCTGTAACTGCCTTTCAAATAAATAAATTAAAAAAAAGTTGACTCAATAAATTCAGAAAAAAACTTGATTTGACAAAAGTCAGTATCTGGGGCAGTTAAACCTCAGCTCGGGACACTGTATCCCACATTGAAGTGCCTGAAATCAAGTTCCACCTCCTCTTCCAATCCAGCTTCTTGCTAATGTGCCTGGGAAAGCAGCAGATGTTCCAAGTACTTGGGTCTCTGCCTCCTACGTGGGAGACTGGATAGAGATCCTGGCTCCTGGCTTAGGCCTAGCTGAGCCCCAGTTATGTAAACATCTGGGGAGTGAACCAGCAGATAGAAAAATTCTCTCTCAACCGCTGCCTCTCTCTCTGCTTTTAAAACAAATGCATTCGTCTTTTTCTAAAAAGAATCAGTATCTACACATGATTCAAAAACTCAGCATACTAGATTTAGGAGAAATTTATCTCAACACAATAAAGACTGTATATGGAAAAACCCATTACTAACACCATAATCAATTGGGAAAAACTGAAAGTTTTGGTTCTAAGATCCAGTATAAAGTGAGAATGCTTATTCTCACCACCTCTGTTTAACACAGTACTGGATTCTTAGCCACAGCAATTAGAGAAGAAGAAATAAAGGTATCCAAATTGAAAAGGAAAGAATAAGTTCCTGGTGTACAGTGGAAAATGTAACATTTTCCATCTTTGAATTTCTACTGGCATGTCGTGTCCTCACAAAATTTTATCCTAGTAACATATTTTTGTTCTTGGAAATATTTTCTTGATCACTTCTCAGAGTTCTGGAGATACATATATAAATTTTAGTTTTTATTTCTTGTGGCTGTAGGTTCTAAGTGGAAGAAAGAAGGAAAGAAAAAAGGAAGAAAAGAAAGATCTGGATTGATTTCTTTTACAATGTTATTACTATATTGCTAATTCAATAATGTTTTGCTAACTTCATTCTTAAAGGTAAAATGCTAATGAATGTGTATCTCTTATTTGAAACAATGATTACAGCTTCCCACCCTGCCAAATAATTCATGTAGAAATGAATGAATTTTGCCAAAAGTCACAATCAGATAATCCATAATCAGAATTATTATTTCTAATGGTCTAGCAGCTGACAGTTTAGGGCAGTCTGCATTTCAATCAAAGCAAAGAGTTGGGAAGTACTTGATTTTCAAAAACAGTTGTTACATATTCCATAGTCAGCTCTTCTCCCAGTTCCTGAGAAATAAAAGATGTAATAAGCCTTATTAAAGGAACTTAATTATGCTGAGTTCTCTTCTGCCTGCAGGAGCTAGAGGATGAGTGTTGAGAATCATTGGAAAGAGCTACTTAAGTGTAACTATGGGAAAGGGGAAGAAAGCCAGGGGCATTCACACTTCTCACTGGGCTGCCTTTGCTCTGACTAGAGAAGAACGCAGTCTCCATTAAAACAGAAGAGGCGGGGTCATTCAGTTGCCACTGCATCACTCCCGCCACACGGCTCTTCAGTGTTTCCAACTTCCGAACATGTAAGCACCCTAATTTATTTTGGTTTTTAAAGATTTATTTATTTATTTGAAGCCAGTGTCATGGCTCACTAGGCTAATCTTCCACCTGTGGCACCGGCACACCGGGTTCTAGTCCCAGTCAGGGCGCCGGATTCTGTCCCGGTTGCCCCTCTTCCAGGCCAGCTCTCTGCTGTGGCCCGGGAGTGCAGTGGAGGATGGCCCAAGCCCTTGGGCCCTGCACCCACATGGGAGACCATGAGGAGGCACCTGGCTCCTGGCTTCGGATCAGCGCCGTGCGCCAGCCACAGTGTGCTGGCCGCAGGGGCCATTGGTAGGTGAACCAAAGGCAAAGGAAGACCTTTCTCTCTGTCTCTCTCTCTCTCTCACTGTCCACTCTGCCTGTCAAAAAAAAAAATTATTTATTTGAAAGTCAGAGTTACAGGGGGAGAGAGAGAGAGAGAGAGAGAGAGAGAGAGAGAGAGAATGATTCTTCCATCCACTGATTCACTCCCCCAGATGGCTGGAACAGCCATGGCTGGACCAGGCCTAACCCAGGAGCCAGGAGTTTCATCCTGGTCTCCCACATGTGAAGCAGGGGCCTACACACTTGGACCATCTTCCGCTGCTTTTCCTGCACATTAGCAGGGAGCTGGATCAGAAGTGGAGCAGCCGGGACTCAAACCACTGCCCATTTGGGATGCTGGTGTCACAGGCAGCAGCTTTACCCACTATGCCACAATGCTAGTCCCAAAGCACTCTCATTTCTAATCCATGTTTCTCCCATAATAAAAACTCGTAAGACATGCAGAAACAGGAAGCCAGTGGTAGTGAGTGTATAGGCCTCAGTGTCATAAGGAAGCTGCCTGAAACCAAGTTTTGTCCAATGTCCTGTAGGACTTTGTGTCTCCAGATTTAGACTGGATGAGAAGTACAGCATTTCTTTATAATAAAAGGGGAAGGCTGCTGTGAGTATGGAGGTGGGAGAGTTGCATTTGCCAGTCAAGAATTGCATATAAATGGTAGCTTAGCATCTGGATATGATGCCTTTAAAATATCTGTATCTATATATCCAACGCCCTCAGAAAGTGTGAAATGTCTAATGAAGCCCTTTCACCCATCCAGTATGAACCAATCACTGCTGCAAGACCCTCCCTCCCAGGGAGCAGAATTTCTCCCCAAGCAATCTGTCCTGTTTTCAGGCTATGGTCATCATTGAAAAGAATCATGGGAGACCTCTGAATGAGTTGAAATCAATCAACAGATGAGTAAAGTTCAAGTATTAAAAGGAGAGAGGGGATCTGCTGTTAAATTCTAGTTTTTCTTCCTAACAATTGGAAGAATTTGCACAAGTCTTGAAAAATCTTAGTTTCCTCACTTGTAAACAAAGATGATAATGCTGATCTTTTGAAGATAATGTGGGAAAATGCTCGCAGCCCAAAGCCTGGCATGTTAGCAAACACTAAATAAAAACTGACTGCCATTCAATGGATTCCTAAACCTCTCAGCTGTCCCATCATCCAATTCTCATTTCTGTTACTATTCTCAGAGGTGCTGGAACAGTCTGACACCTGGCTGCAATGCAAACCCGTTATTCTGCCCCGTGCCTCTGATAGGTCAGCAGAGTATGCGTGTCCTTTCAAGAGGAACAGGGGATTATAAGGCATGATTTGTTCTTTGTGAACCCTTACCAGCTGTTGGTTGTCATCACTTCATTTTATAAGTGCTCCAAGTGACCATGCTAATAATGCTTAAAACAATGCCCTGGAGGCCAGCGTTGTGCACAGTGGGTTAATGATGCTGGCATCCCAGATGGAGTCCAGATTGCTCTGCTTCCCATCCAGCTTCCCACTAATGTGCCTGGGAAGGCACTGGAATATGGCCTGAGTGCTTGGGCCCCTACCAACCACATGGCAGAACCAGATGGAGTTCCTGGCTCCTGACTTCAGCCTGGTCCAGCCCTGGCTGTTGCAAGGATTTGGGGAAATCTCTCTCTCTCTCTCTCTCTCTCTCTCTCTCTCTCTCTCTCTCTCTCTCTGGTTCTGCCTTTCAATAAATAAATAAATGTTTAAAAAAATTGCCCTATATTAACATTAAACTCTCTAGTTTAGGGTTTAGAAAAATCTATCTTCTCTTTTAGAAGACCCAGTCTTCCAGCATCTTTTCCAAATTTCACTATTCCCCAAAATCACCTCCCCTGGCTACCTAGTTGAGCGATCCTGTACACAAAGCTCCTCCTATTTGCTTGGGGGTGGGGAAGGGGATCGAGAGAATTCCTTTGACTAAGTTGCATTTCTGCCCTAGGTGAAGTATGGCTAAGAAACTGCTTCTCTCGCTCTCGCTCTCGCTCTCTCTGCAATGACTGCCTTCAAGCAGAGTCTGACAAATTCTTGGTTTTCTCTTAATGAGTCTTAGGTAGTCCAAAGAATTTTCTTGTCCATTTCCAAAAGCAAATCCCCAGTCCACTTTCCAATAGCAGCCTCGTACCTTATTTGAAACTTGCTCCCCTCTCATCAGCAGTTCGAGTATGGAAAGGCCTTTAGAGTAGCAGGCCCCGCACTATGCGCCCTGGACCTCTCCTTCGGCTCCTTGGAGGGAGGGGTCACGTCCTAGACCAGCTGTGATCCTAGCATTCTTCCACCCTTGACCTCAACATCTACTACCTCGGTGCTGATGCATGGGGAGAAGGAGGAAGCCACTTTCCCGTCCAGGTTTAGGAGACATGTTTGGCTCCATGTTAATCCTTTCTTTGTCCAAGATCTGTGAAGGAGTCACCTCTGCTTGCCTTCAACTCTGACAGTGGTCCCAGCACCACACCCACTTTCTGGGAATTCTGGAAGCCCTGGAGCCACTGCAATCCCTCAGCAGACCTTTGTCCTGGCCTCCTCTGCACAGGAGGGAGGAAAACAGCCCCAGCAGGCCAAATGTTCCCCACCTCTGCTCCTGCCTTTTCACACTGAACCTAAACATTCCCTCTGTGTTACCTCCCTGTTATTCCTTAGTGGTAGGTAATCTGTTCCCATCATAGGGCTCCTGTTCCTCTCTCCATCGCCTCCATCCCTAAAGTTTGGACTAAAATGGAGCAAGAAAAAAATGCTGAGACACGCTGATGGGAGGGAAGGTGAGAGTAGAGGTGAGTGAGAACGTCACGCTGCCAGGGAATAGTAGGGTCTTTTGTGGGAACGTGAAAGAGATGATCACTGTTCCTGCAAACCTATTCCAGGCAAAGGAACAACCAGCGCAAAGGCCCAGAGGTCGGCACAGATGGGCATGTCCTGGCCACTCTCTGGCTGAAATATGATGGTTTTAAGTCTCTTCTGCCAAATCCAGCCATAGGCCACCTAACAACTGCCAGTGGATGATCAAGAGTTCCCAGATGTAGGCAAGATGTTTTTACTGAGTGTAGATCAAACCCCACATAATGCACTTCGTGAAAAACACAAATGTAACTAAAAATACAATGGGACAGCTTACAACCAAACCATAAAGAAGACAATTAGGCAAATTCCAGAAACCAGCACTTGCTCCCCAGACTCAGCTGTCAGGGACACTGGTCTGCTGAGACTGTAGGTGTGGAGGGGAGTGCAGAGTTCTGTGGCAAATGCATGCCGGGGTCTACAGCAGCTCAGGAAGCAAGGCTAGGTTTCTCTTCCCTTGACTTTTTCTCCCAGCTCCCTGCCCCTACCCCAGTGCAGGGCTCTGAGGCACCTGAGAGAAAAGCCCTGCAGCTCATCAAGACCAAGGCAGGCCTTAGATTTCAAGATGAAGTTCAACACAGCTCACATTCTGCTGGCACTTCCTACTTTCTGAGCACAGACAGAGTCTTTTAGGACTTCAACAACCCAACACACTTGCTCTTTGGCTGAAGGCCACCACGGTGAGAACCTGTCTTCCTCCCAGCCAAGGGGACATAGGTGTCAAGTCCAGAGCACCTTCTGAAGGGCTTTCTGTGATGTGCTGGGCACTGGGAGCAAGAAGAATGCTCTCTGCTTCTCACTCCCTGCTTTCTTTTACCTTCAAGGAATTTGAAAACCCAGAAGCAATTCAAAAACACTTGCCTGTGATCTTTATATGACATCATTAAACTATTGCACTGCTTATGCTAGGCTTGTACTGCTCATTAAGCACAAAGGTCATGTATGCAGAACACATTAGAAGATGCCAGCTCTCCAGAGAGTCACTCAGATGGGTGCCCTAGGTGCTGAGACAAGGCTACTACCCACTGGCCCAGTCATACTGGCAAACCCATTTGGTGAATGAGTTACCAACTGGCTAAAAAAAAAAAAAAAAAAACTGGACAATTTCACATAAGAATCAAAACTGGGAGATGATCTTGAAAGCTTCAAAGATGTGGTAACACTGGGTCAGCACAACTGGTGTGACCTAGCAGAGGGCGCTTCAAGCCGGATGGGTGCTGGGAACACCTGCTCCCCTGGTCATCACTCACCTGGCTCTGCACCCCCACATTCTACCCCAGCACTGCCTGTCTCTGTGAGCACGCACCTGAGCTCTACATCCACTTCAACCACTTCCCTTGACAGATGAGGGAAGTGAGGTCCCCCCAAGAAGTTCAAGGACTTATCCAAGGTCACCCTAGTAGGGAAGCGCAGACCTGAAGCCAGAATTCTGGTGGCAACTCAAGATGCCCCTCTTTCTCGGAGCTCTGGTTGTGAAAGAAACTGGGCCACATTTGAAGCAGTGTCTTAGATGATGTTAGCTCTGAAGTTATTTAAATTATAAATCATCGCTGGAAATTAACGAAGGCATCAAAGCTGCAATACTGTGGTAGACCAGAAGGGCTGGAGGAGAGTATAACTAGGAGATAGAGTACTTCCTGAGGGACTTCAAATGTAAGTAATCTATATTTAAAATACCATAATCTTAGTGAGAAAGAGTGGGGCAATGAAAAGCCGAATAAAAATCACAGCCTAAATTGGCTCCGAATAAATTAGAAATGGTATTTCTTGGGTTTTTCTTTTTGAGGCTTTTCTAGTTAGGAATTCTGCTCACCTATCCTTGATTCCAGTAATTCACAGTAATATAGCTCATGAAAATAAGTGGCTAATTATGGAGGCATTTCAAGATTCTTTATGAATGGCAACATTATTTTTTTCTTAGGGGTGATCTAAAATAGTTTTGTTCACTCGGGTAGATGTGCTGTAAACAAATAAATACAAAAGTAAGCTGGCACTGATGACCTTGGCATTAATGTTTTCTTGTTGTATCAATAAAAGAGAAACGGAATTTCATACATTTATTATTCCACATTCTACTGACTTATCGTCATATCCTGTTTCCTGGGATGCTCTGACTCCACCTGTACCATTCCCACTTTAGAGGGCAGGCATTGGGCCTGGTGATAAAGATGGTCAAGTGGGTAGGACACCCACGTACCGTGTCAGGATGCCTAGATTCGATTCCAGCTCCCAATTCCAGCTTCCTGCTAATGCACACAATGGGAGACAGCAGGGAGCTGGGTTCCAACCTCCCACTTGGGAGATCGGAATTCAGTTTCCAAATCCTGGCTTTAGCCTTGGCCCAGCCCTGGCTGTCACAGGCGTTTTAAAGAGTGCATCAACAGATAGAGGCTGTGTGTGTGTGTGTGTGTGTGTGCACGTCCCAAACACAAACACATATACGTAGATATATAAATTATTTAAGAAACATATGTATATAAATAAATTTATAATTATAAATTAGTTAAGAAAAGAAACCAGAGGGCCGGCGCTGTGGTGTAGTGGGTGAAACCGCTGCCTACACTGCTGGCATCCCATATGAGTGCAGGTTTGAGTCCCAGCTGCTCCACTTGTGATCCAGCTCTCTGCTATGGCCTGGGAAAGCAGTAGAAGATGGCCCAAGTCCTTGGGCCCCTGCACCCAAGTGGGAGACCCAGAAGAAGTTCCTGGCTCCTGGCTTCGGATCGGCACAGCTCTGACCATTGTGGCCATCTGGGGAGTGAACCAGCAGATGGAAGATATCTCTCTCTGCCTCTAACTCTGATTTCAAATAAATAAATAAACCTTTTAAAAGAAGAAGGAGGAGGAGGAGGAAGAGGAGGAGGAGAAGAGAAAGAAAGAAAAAAAGAAAAAGAAAGGAAGGAAGAGAGGGAGGGAGGAAGGGAGGGAGGAAAGAAAAGAAACCATAATGAGTCTTTGGAAAAATATGTAACCTTAAAAATGACTCTTACACCTCCCCCAAAATAAAGTACTAGCCAGATCACAATGTGCAGTCACCAGTGTGGGAAGCGGAATATTCTACATGTGCTACAGTTCCATAGCTTTCAGCAGAGCAAACGTATTCGCAGCCACCTGAACCTAGGTAACAGTAAGAGAGTAAGACGGTGAAGCCCAGGGCTGTTCAGTAATGCTGTAATGCCCCTGGAAAACTCAGGTGCCAAAGTTAAACTTGACACTTGGCAGCAGTCCACACAGGCAGCACTGGGAACGGAGCTGTGCCTCGACAGAGGCCAGTGACTGAGAGGCCACAGAGGCAGCTTCAGTGGGATCTGGGACTTCAAAGCCACAATCACCACTCAGTCTCCCATCCCTTCACAGGGACCCAGAAGTCACTGCTCAAGTTCAAAGTCCAAACTTTTCCCTTTGCCTTTTTTTTTTTTTTCCATCAAGACAGGGCAGAAGAGCTCAGAGGTTGGACAGCAAAAAAGAAGGCTCTATTTTGTCATCTGCAGAGTGGATTCTCTCCCTCTCCTCCCTGCTGCTCTCAGGACCAAGGTGAACCCTTTCCGAGCTAAGAGGCAGTCAGCTTAATTGGCAGAGTTTAGCTTTTCAGGCAAGAGGACGGCTCTCCTCTCCCCAGGGACCCAGATGACTGCCTCTGTTCTGGCAGCATTTCATTCTAATCTAAAGCATATGTCAGCTTCCTCGCGGTGTGATTCAGGGAGTCGAGTGCAACTGAAGGGTTAAGTGAATTCCTTACACCAGGGAAGACCCCTGGAGCTGTGCAGGTGCGGAATTACAGCCTGCCAGTCTCCATCATGCCACAGCCTCCCCAGCAGCGGCACGGGCGTCTCAGACTCAGCACCATTGTGGCTTAGCTGTTTCAAGACAAATAAACAAAATTTCCTGTTCTCAGCATAGAACTGAGGACACGCTACGTGCTCTCGGTAAATATTTATCAAAAGGTCGACACGCTTTTAAAGGACCCCACCAGAGTTCTTCCATACCCCTGTAATTCCCAGCCTGACTGAAGCCTGCCCAGTCCAGCGACGGCCAGTTGAGAGCCAGACCACCTGACCCAGCAGCCACAGAGCTATGTCCCCTTGTGTCAGGCCAAAGCGCTGCATCCTCATGAAGTCACCTTATCCCACAGCACAAATCCACACACGTTAGAATTCTAAGAATAGGGACAGCGGGAAACATAGGCAAACCCATCTGGCAAAACAATAATGAAAGAAAGTCTACCATATTTTAAGCCAACAGAGGAAGGGTCAAGATAAGAAGGCAGATGCAGCTGGACACTTGGTTCTTTCTTTTTTATTTAGTCACAACACATCAGTACAGGAGAGGTCACATCCAGTTCAGTGGAGGTCGCTGAAGCTACACCTGCTAAGGGAATAAATCTGCAAACTGATACCTTTATAACCCAAATCAAATTAAATAAACCAAAGAGAAGAAGGCGACACAGCCCTTTTAATATCTCAACATACATTTCCATGCACCAGAAGGAAAACACAAGACAAAAATTTCCAGTTGAAAGAAAATCTGGCAGTTCCAGGAAAATTAGGTTATAGGTTTAAAAGGCTCCACTGCTGTTCAGCTGACCAGGTGCACACCAGGATCCCTTAGCCATGTGGACATCTGCGAATTTGAGAGCCGTGGGATGAAAAATTCATTGCATTGCTTGGGGCTGGCAAACACCGTCTTATTCTAGGCAGCTAGCTTCCTCCTCCTCCCCAGCAACACTCTGAATGCAGACCTCACCTACCAGTGGCTCTCTCTCAATTCAGCCAGAGCTGCAAGAGTCCCCGCAGGTATTAGTAGCGGGTCCCATGGCTCCAGGGCCACGGAGAGTCTGCACATTCACCTCACTGCTACGGGAGGGCCCAAAGCAACTAGTCTTCATTCTTGGGTAAAGCTGTCATCTGATTTGTCAACGCTTTGTTCAGAAATATAAAATTCAATATAGTCCCCTCCCCCACACAAAAAGAATATTATTTATACAACAGCTTCATCCGTCAAAATAGTCACAAACAGAAATCATGTTAACATTGAGATCGAGATTTGGAAAGTTAATTCTAAAGACAGACCATAACTATACAAGGAGTAAAAAACAGACACAAAATACTAAATGGTAAGGTTCCCAAAACTTTGGAGGCTAAAAACGGAATCATTCGTAGACAGACAGGTGCACAAGGTAAATTAGGCACAGGACAAACCTACCACATAGTGTTAAGTTACACTATTTGAATTTAATATTTTAAACAATATTTAACAACTAGGTTTTCAAAACTGCTAAAACATGGCATGATAGAAAAAAATTAAGAAGAAAAAAAGTAAACCAACAAACCTTTAGTCTTTAAAAAAAAGTTTCATGTGAAAGTGTACCTTCTTCCTTTTTACCTCTACAGCCGCCTGTAAGGTGGTGTTGGCAACAGCCCAGCTCAGCTGGGGTCTTTTTAAGCTTCCCCCTCCCTCATTCTACAGCATCAGTTCTTTAGAAGGCTCCAATCTCTGTCCCCCAGGGTCTATAGGGCTTGCCAAGGTTTGCTGCCTGCGTGGGTGCCGAAGGGCTCAGTGCATTGGGAGAGAGCAAGTGGAAGGAGCCGAAGGAGAAGGGGAAAGCCGACAGGGAGGCCACCGAGGAGAGCAGAGGTGGCGAGAGTTTGGAGGCCGAGGTGACCACGGGGAGCACCGGTCCAAGGCCACCGCTAGGGGGCGCTCGCAAGGCGGGCGCCTCCGGATGCGCCGCGGGCACCCGGCCCTGGTGGTGTGGTTCCGTGGGCGAGGCCGCGGCGGCCGTGTTCCCGTGGCCGTTCTGGGGCAACAAGAGCGGGTGCGCGATGTGCGGGTGGTGTCCAAAGGCGCTCCCCCAGGGCATGTGTCCGAGGCCGGCGTGGGCGCCGCTCGCGGCTTCGCGCTGCGAAGCGTAGTTGTTGAGATGTGAGACCAGCCGCACGCGGAGCGGGTCGGAGGCATCCAGTCCCTCGATGATGCTCAGGTAGCGGGCGACTTCGGCCAGGCATTCCCGAAACCCCAAACTCCGATAGTCCATGGCCAGAGCATGCGCGTCGAAATAGCCTGAAGAGCAGAACAAAAGAATGACCTCAGGACTTTTGGCTCATTGCCCCGCATTTCTTCCGCCCCTGGCAGCCCTTCCAGGCGAGTAACCTCACAGGCCTCCAGCCGGGGCAATCACGGGTTCGGAAAGTCCACATATTTTTTTTTTCCAAGTCGGCCAAAATCTTTGCATCAATCAACATGAGCAGAATGTGTTTGCTAATGCAAGTTCAAAGCCCAGTAAGAAGCTGCCCGGCAGAAATTGGAATTATACCCTACCAGCAGATGAAACTCTGTTCATTCCTTTAATGTTTTCCCTCAACAACAACAAAAAATACATCAAGGACAGAGAAACCACAGAGCAGTGAAATCCATTAGACACACAGATGTAAGTTATCATCGCTAGGCTTTCAGGCCCCCGGTCCCCAGCTAAGCATTTTCCGGCTGGAGACAGACTCACAGACGTCCGCCTCCTACCTTCTGTTGGGGCTTCTCCACGGAACCACAACAGGTTTTCCTTCAAGTCATGCGGTACCTCCTTTCTTTATAAAAATGCTGTTTATGAAATCAAGACCACATACTTAAAAAAAAAGCTTTTTATTTTATTTTTCCCCCTCAAAATGGCAGGAGCCCATGTGAGAACTCCCGGGCTGGAATCGGGGCTGTCCCAGCTTCGGGGGACCTCGAGAATAACAGGCATCGTCCCAAAAGATGCGTTTGCTCAATCTGCAGAGGGTGCGGGCGATGAAGTCACTGCAGGAAATGTCGATGTGCGGTAGAAAATGTACCGTCAGGCGGGTGCACGCACCGTTCAGAAACGAGAGACACCAGGCGGTGACTGCGCCTGTCTGGTCCGCTGCCGCCGCTGCTCTCTGCACCCCCATAGTCGGGAGCCCCCCACCCCGCCCCGCCAGGAAATACGGAGCCATATACCTTTCCCTCCCGCAGTGTGCAGCATTTTCAGATGATCCACCGTCATCTGCAGGATCTCGGCTTTCTCCAGCTTAGCGGAGCCCTGCAGAAGAGAACAGCCAAAGACTGCTGGGCCTACGAGAACTTAACGCACGGACACACAGACACCGTCAAGCGCAGAGCCAAGGAAACAACGCGTCTACAATGCGTGGGAACCGCCGCAGGACTTCAGCCGCGGCTCCCCTCCGAGGCTCGGGGGCGGCGGGTTCGGAAGGCGCGCAACTCGGAGCTCGCCCTTCTCCCTCCATTACCTGTTTCTCAAAGGCGCTGGGTACCAGCCTCCTCAGCTCGGACAAACTGTTATTGATCCGGTCTCGTCGGCGCTTCTCAATGATCTGCAGAAAGCAGGCACAACAAAGGAGGACATTGCCCAGACTGCTGGACACCCCGCAGAGAAACGGTGGTCCTCCCCGTGAATGCGTAACCAAGATAATCACAACAGTAAGTAAATAAGGATTATCCAGAGACTCACGCCTCTCCGTCGTTTCCTGGCCAAGATCTGGGAAGATGTGGTTGGGGACATGGAACCCAGAGCCGAACTCAAGTTTCTAAGGGCAGACAGAGAGACAAGGGGCAGGGGAGGCCCCGTTCAGCGAGGGGAGGGGACCCGCCAGGTCTCCCCCGCGCCCTGCCCGGCCGCTCGCTGTCACCGCGGACTCACCCATTCTCGTCCGCACTCTCCTTCTCCACCTCTACGGTCTCGTCCAGCTCGCTATCCGACGAGCTGTACTCGGGGTGAGCGCGCTTCATGCTGCGGCGGCTCCGGGGCTCCTGGGGAGGGTCGGCGCGGCGGGCAGGGAGTTCACCACGGCGGCGCCTCTCCGCGCTCGGCTGCTCGCGCCCGCCACACACTGATCCCGCTCGCGCTCTGCCTCGGGTTAAAACTCAACCATCCCTTTCCCACGCTGAGCCCCTTCCCAGGGCCCTGGGGAGGGCGGGCGAGGAGGCGGAGGGGCGGGGCGGCGGCTGCCGAGCAACAGCCTCACCCCCCCGCACCACCACCCCCGCCATGGCCAATCCGACTCCTCGCCCCGCTGATTGGCAGCCGCCAGGGCAGGGGGGCGGAGCGAGGCGGAGGGCGAGGGCGGGCCGCGCCCCCGGCGGCGGTGCGTCGGCTCCGCGGGGGCTCCGCAGTAGGGGGGTGACGGAGGAGGCGCAGGCGGCGGTGGGCCGGCGGCGGGGAGGCGCTGGGGGCCGGGCCGGGACACCAGCCCGCCGGCGGCCGCGGCCCCGCCCCGCCCCGCGCGCCCCGATTGGCCTGGCCGCGCGCCAGAGCCGCGCCTGCAGCGCCGCCGCTGAGCCGCACGCGCCGCGGGCCGTGGGAAAGTGCCGGCGCCGCGGCCGCCAGCCAATCCGGGCGGACGGCGACGGCGGCCGCGCTGGCGGCGGCGGCGGCGGCGCTGGGCGTCCGCATGAATGGAGAAGAATGGGCAGGCGGAGGAGCGGGGCCGCGCGAGGGCGCGCAGGCCGGAGCTGGGCGGCCGGCCGCGGGCTGGGCCCCCCGTGTGAACCTGTAATCGGAGCCCGGGCGCCGGCCGGCCCCGGAAACCGCCGCCCAGCGACGCCGTAAATCTCGGCTGCGTGGCCGCCTGTGTCCGGCGACCGGAGGGCGCGCGCCGCCGGCGGGGCCGCAGCTGGTGCACCTGGCCCGGCCGCGCGCCGGCCGCTCGGGGCAGCCGAGCCGGGAAGCTGGGGAGAGGGCCGCCCAGGCGCCGGGCGCGCCCGCGGTGGCCGCCGTCCCAGGGGCCGGCCGCTTGGAGGGGCAGGACTTGGGTTGAGGGATGTCCTTTTTCGGGCTTGGGGCCCTTGGCCTCGCGGGGAGCCAGACGCCTCCGGGATGGAGTGAATTCCCCGGTGCCTGTAATTTCCGGGGCAATGGAGCGCTTGTTTTCTGGGGCTGAAAGCGAGGGAGTGGGGGTGGGAGAGTGGGGGATCCTTGGGGATATTCATTATGTTTGGTTTTTTTTTTTTCTTTTCCCCAGGCGTCGGCGGCCAGATCCTTTCTGTGGGCGACAGGGTGGCGGGTCAGGCGTTTATTTCTGGGCCCCGCCTCGCTGCGAGAGAGCACGCGCAGCCCCTCTGCTCTTGCCTGGCTGTGCGGTGGCGCCTATTAGGAGCTACGTGAGGTTCCACGAGACCCTCCCCCAAGGACGACAGATGTAAAAAAAAAAAAAAAAAAATACGGTTTTACATCCCCAGACCCATTCCTAATGCCAGGATTTGTAGAAACGGGCAGGAGGGTTACTATGAATTTGAAAGCCCGGTCGTCTCTGTCCCTGACGGTGGATAAGTGCACGCATGGCTTGCAGCCGGCTCTGTGAAGTAAAGCTACAGGGACGTGGCTGAGAGTGCCAGAGCAATGGGCTCCCCTTGGCAAGTAGCTTTTCCTATACTGCACCTCATCCGTGTTTTCAGTGCCGCCCTGAAACACCTTGGTCACCACGCTGGGCGGCCTGAGCCTCATTCCCTGGTTCCTGTCTCAGCACCTCCTCACCCCCAACCCCTCCACACGTTCTGCAGCCTCCTGGCCCCCACTAAAGCGCTTCCAGCACTCACCTCTGGCCCCTCGGCCCTCCCTGCCCTGACCCGCTTCTCCCTCTAGGCTGGGTCCCTGGCTCAGCCCTCCTGCACTTGTCGTTGCTGGCACCCAGACACCCCCCTGCTTCCTGATGCTCCACCACACGCCGCCGCCTGTCAGCTGTCAGTCAGATCCAGCCCACCCCCTGCTTTCTCTCTGGCTGCTCACAGGGGTTGCTGCTCTCACACAAGGGCAAGTTCAGCTCAAAGCTGCTTTTCCAATCCCTCAGGCCTCAGGCAAGGCACCAGGAGCCTCTGCCTCTCCCTTCCCAAAGCCTGAAGGTCCAGGCGAAGGAGACCCTCCCAGCGACCCTCCTGTGCTTTCCAAAGTCCCTCTGAGCTCAGTGGCTTCCTCTGAAGTGACAGGCCACCCTGCCCCAGAGTCAGGGTACCCACGCTCCCGCTTCCTGGCCCCTCGCACCTGCTGCCTCGGCCTCTCCTGCTTGGGCCCATTGCTGCCTCTCTCGAGAGGCACTGTAGAGTGACAGGTTGCAGGTGTGAGAAAAAGACAGGGTGGGGTTCTGGAAGCGTGGCTCCACATTGGTACCCAAATGAGAGAGCTGTCACTCGGGCATGATTTCTCTCAGAAATGACATTCTGATGCGGATGGTTGGCCTGCTGGTTAAGGGGCCACTTAGAATGCCCACATCCCCTGTCTGAGTGCCTGACTCCAGCCTGCTGCTACTGCAGCCCCTGGGAGGCAATGGTAATGGTTCAAGTGGTTGGCGCCCTGCCTCCAATGAAGGGGATCTGGATTGAGTTCCCAGCTCCCGGCTTCAGCCCTGGCCCAGTGCCTTCTTTGAATAAGCAGATGGGAACTCATTCATTCACTCTGTGTGTGTGCGTGTGTGTGTGCGCACACGCGCTTGTGTTTGTGTCTCCCCCTCAAATAAAAAGTAAAGAAAACCCTTTTTTTTAAAAAAAAAGATTTATTTATTTATTTGAAAGAGTTACACAGAGAAGGAGAGGCGGGTGGAGAGAGAGAGGTCGTCCATCTGCTGGTTCATTCCCCAAATGGCCGCAATGGCCGGAGCTTCACTGATCCAAAGCCAGGAGCCAGGAGCTTCTCCAGGGTCTCCCCTGTGGGTGCAGGGGCCCAAGGACTTGGGCCATCTTCCACTGCTTTCCCAGCCCATAGCAGAGAGCTGGATCAGAACAGGAGCAGCCGGGACTCGAACCAGCACCCATATGGGATGCTGGCACTGAAGAAGGCAGCTTTACCCGCTAAGCCACAGCACCGGGCCAGAAAACCCTTGGTTTGAAAAGAAATGCATTTCTCCTGCTTCTTACTCTTAATTCTTTCATTCATGCAACAACGTATATTCACACTTCTGTGTGCCAGGCACTGTGCAGCAGTTTGAGAAGACAGAGGTGACCCAAAGGTCACCCAGCCCCACCCTCCTGGATCCCACATCCCCAGGGGAAGTCAGACAATGCACAAGTCAAATAGTCACAGATGTGTCCCAGCCTGGGCGCCCCTTTTGATAAGGAAAAACAAGGGGGCAGGGATATTTTATGAGATGTGGGAAGGCCTTTTCATAGTTTGGGAAGGCACTTGAGATCAAGATGAAGTGGGCGAGGTGGCGCCATTAGAACCAGGAAAGAAAGGGAGGAGTTAGACCCGGCCCAGCTTCCACCACCTGCTCTGCGGTGGGGATGCACCACTGGAGGCCTTTAAGCCCCATGTTCCCCAGAATGCACACCCCCCTCTGCAGCCCGAGTGGGACAGCCCAGCTCTGGCCCTTCAGAAAAGGTGCCCTTTGCCAGCTGCCCACGAGGCTAATTCATCTGTCCTGAGGACTTGCTCATGTTGAGTTCCTTTGCAGGCTCATTTCCTTGCTGGACTGTGCAGCTGGGTGGAGGGGTTTGCATTTCAGCAGGTTGCCTTTTCTCTGGGACCTCTTGCAGAGAGATAGTCCTGATTTAGGAAGTCATTCCCAGGGCCAGCCCGATGGGGGGCCTCCCCACGGTGAGCAGGCAGGACTTCCCGGAGGCACAGAGCTCAGCCTCAAACCAGCATCTCTCCGTAGAAGAGGTTTTAACAGCGGCCAGTAGGTAGGAAGGGACCCGAATGGTAGCCAGTGGGCGTCCACTGTGCATCTTGAGTTCATCAGAGCTTTGGCCACTGCAGAGGGCCTTGCCTTGGTGCCTCTGAGATACCTTTCTCTGGGAGTTTGCTGGTGCGTGCAGGTGAGCGGGCACTGGCAGTGGTGCACAAGAGAGGCGCAGAACACACCTATAGCTCCAAGAAAGGTTTTCAAAACAACTCTTAGGGGAAGACAACCAGCCTTTGAAACCGTTAGAGCTTACTGGTTTACTTATTTATTCAACAAGCTTGTATAAAGCCCCTACTGTGCATTGGGCACTGAGCGAGGCCTGGAGCGATGAGACTGAAAAGCCACAGTTACTATCAGATGTTCACAAACACTTAACTGCGTGACAGTGGTCAAGGTACTTAACCTCTTCAAGCTTCAGTTCTCTGTATGACGGAGATAGCACTGCTGGGTATCAAGTACTTCACATTGTGCAAGGTCATTGGTGAGCACTCAGTAGCAAGTAGCAACGTTCTAATTAGGTATTAAAATACCTGTTGTGGGGCCGGCGCTGTGGCATAGTGAGTTAAGCCATTGCCTGCAGTGCCAGCATCCTATGTGGGCTCCAGTTCTAGTCCCGGCTGCTCCACTTCTGATCCAGCTCTCTGCTATTGCTTTGGAGAGCAGTAGAAGATGGCCCAAGTCGTTGGGCCCCTGCACCCACATACGAGACCTGGAGGAAGCTCCTGGCTTCGGATCAGCACAGCTCCGGCTACCGCTCAGTTTTATTCTGAGGCTGTGCTACGCATCTTAAGAGGTTGACAGGAGGTGTAAGTCTCTAGGCATTGGAAGTATCAAGTGTCGTGGTCTCTGGGAAGTCTGAGCCTTTTCACTTCATGAGAAGGAATCAGTGCTCCTTGCTAAGAGCACTAATGACGTGGACTCCCAGAAGCATCTGCTCTTCTTTATTAGTGAAATTTGCACTTTTTGAGTCTCTTATTAAGAGAGATCTCTGTGTGCATGCACTCGCGGAAGTCAGAGCTGGCTCCCTTATGAGAACACACCAAATCGGAAATCACCCCACACTGTCATACTAGAATTCCAGCTAAGTGCCCTGTTCCTCACACTCGCTGCTTCTGCAGGTGCCACAGCTTGCTACACCATGCAAAAGTACACTTCCCCCACCAGCTGCCCTAGTGAGCGCAGGCCTTGGAGCCCTGCATGGTGTTCACCTTGGAAGCGTGGTCTAACTGGAAAGTCAGCAGGCAGCGGCAGTGTGGTGCAGGAGAGGATTCGAAGTCACCCATCCAGCACCACACCTCTCTCCTCTGAGCCTCAGTTGCCTCATTTGCAAAATGAATAATCCATCCTTGGGCCCCTGCCCACGTGGGAGACCTGGAAGAAGCTCCTGGCTCCTGGCCTCGGATCGACCCGGCTCCAGCCATTGCAGACATTTGGGGCGTGAACCTGCAGATGGAAGACCTCTCTCTCTCTCTCTCTCTCTCTCTCTCTCTCTGCCTCTCTGTAACTCTGCATTTCAAAAATAAATAAATAAATAATAAATAAAACGAATAGCCCTTCAGCATTTAAAAAAAAAAGGCATTTATTCATTTAATTTATTTGAAAGAGAAGGAAAGACAGAGATAATCTCCATCCACTGGCTCACTCCCCAAATGGCCACAACAGCCAGGGCTGGCCAGGCCAAAGCCAGGAGCTCCATCTAGGTCCCCCATGTGGGTGGCAGGGGCCCAAACACTTTGGCCACCTTCTTCTGCCTCCCCAGAGCACCTGGGGACTGTACGCAGCACTTCAATGTGGGATGGCAGGGGCATAAGCAGTGGTTTACCTGCTGTGCCACAGCACGGCCCCTGCTTTGTCTCATGAAAGGTAAAACGTGACAAAGTATTTTGTAAAGCAGTATACAAATGTTACATGTTGTATCTAAATTACCAGGAGGATGATTTTTTTGCTAACTGAAAGGACTTGGAGGTTTTCTTGCTCCTGCCTTCAGGATGGGCTTCTCCTTAAGAATAATTAAATGATCAAAGTGCATTTCACAGACCACTCCTCTCACAGATGCTCTGTAAGCGTTAAGGAAAAGAGTCTGCTTCCAACATCCATCAGGGAGCCTCCTCGTCTCTTGGAGGTCCCAGGAAGCATTATGCAGGGCAGGCTCAGAGTCCGTTTCTTGCGGAAGCCTTATTTACATTCGTCTGACTCAGCTCCCCAAACTCAGGGAGCAAAGTGCTCTGGCTAAACATCACATCTGCTAACGCTCCTTCCAGTGGCATCCCCAGGAGCACACGTCGGGAAGCAGTGGCGCTGACATAAAGGCAGATGCATGTTACTGAGCCACAGAAAAATCAGAGATGAAAAGGAACTTAACAAAAGTGATCACAAGGTCAAGGGCTGCAAGACGACGTCTATCTTAAACATTCTTAGCTGAGTAATCAGAAAGACCAGTTTCTTGAAAACTAATTTTTTAGTACTTTTTGAACACCTTTTAATAGTGAGGCTTTTTTTAAAAGATGTATTTATTTGTTCGAGAGACAGAGTTACAGACAGAAAGAGGGAGAGACAGGGAGAGAGGTCTTTCGTCTGCTGGTTCACTCCCCAAATGGCTGCAATGGCCAGAGCTGGGCCAATCGGATGCCAGGAACCAGGAGCTTCTTCCAGGTCTCCCATGCCCGTGCAGGGGGCCAATACTTAGGCCATCGTCCACTGCTTTCCCAGGCCATTTGCAGAGAGCTGGATCAGAAGAGGAGCTGCCGGGGCACGAACCAGCGCCCATATGGGATGGTGCGGAGGCTTAACCTACTACTCCACAGCATCAGCTCCTAGTGAAGACTTTTATGGGACTTACTGTACACTAGGCACTGTTTTAAGAGCTTGAGCTACAACTCATTAAACCCTTGCAGCAACCCAAGAAAGAGCATTCGTTCCCCTGGGCTGCAGTATGAATCTCGTGTGTCTGCACCAGAACTTGTGCTGAAGCTCGGTCCCCAGTGTCACCATGGTGAGAGGTGGCGGGGCCTTGCAGAGGGATGAGTGCATCTCTTGCAGCAGTCACTGCCTCTCTTAGGGACTGGATTGGTTACTACGCGAGTGGCTGCTGGAAAGTGGCCCTGGCACCTTCCTCTCTCCCAAAGAGACTTTTCCTTTATGGGTGCCCACTGGCCCCTCTTGCACATACCCCCACCATATGATGCCATCCAGCATGAGACCCTCACTGAAAGTTGAGCAGAAGAGGCTCCATGCTCCTGGCCCTTCAGAACTGTCTTTATAGATCACCCAACCTCGGGTATTTTGTTATAGCCATAGAAAACAGAGGAAGACATCCGGTTTTAAAAGAGAAATCTGGGGTGTGTGTGTGTGGAGGGGTATCATTGTGCATAGTGGGTAAAGCCGCTGCCTGGGATGCTGGCATTCCAAGTAGGTGCCCATTCGTGTCCCAGCTGCTCCATTTCCGATCCAGCTCCCTGATGATGGCCTGGGAAAAGCAGTGGAAGATGGCCCAAGTTCTTGGGCCCCTGCACTCACATGAGAGACCCAGATAAAGCTCCTGGCTCCTAGTTTTCTCTCTCTGTGTAGCTCTTTCAAATAAATAACAAAAAAGGAAGCTTGGGCAAAGAGATTGACGTGATTTGTCCCAGGTCATATTTGACTTCTTGTCATTGTTCTGATTTCATGACCCTCTGTTTTCCTTGAGGAGTAATTTACAGGGTAGCTTGGTTAAAATGGTGCAAATACTAATATACAGCATACTCTTTTCAATCCAAATAATACAAACAGTGATTTTTCAGTGTATCTTCATAACTTAAATGCTTCCACTACTTTTAGTTTTCCACTTTCAAGAAACTCTGGGTATAAATGGGATAAACCTTAGGGTGTCACAAAAGCAAGTTTGGAAAGTGTTCTCCTTAGAATGTGGACCCAGTTTGATTCAGCGGCAGTAAAGGCCTATTCTCTTAGGTTGCCTGGAGACACACAATGATACTGCAAGCGTTGGCATTTGCAACTTCATTAGACCTGGTTTCCAAATACTTCAGAATTGAGGATTTTTGTGTTCACAGCCATTTACTATAAATAAACCTAAAATTATTTTAAATAGTTCAAGTATAATGGGAGTTTCCAGGTGAGCCCCAGATTGGAATTCACACAATGTATACTCAAAGTTCTGCTAACCTAAAAAGTCATGTATTTGCCTGAACTGATACTCAGTGAAGCTTTGGTTTTTGGTCTAAAAGGATTTTTTTTAAAAAATGTGCAGTGGAGGATGGCCCAAGTGCTTGGGCCCTGCACCCCATGGGAGACCAGGAGAAGCACCTGGCTCCTGCCATCGGATCAGCGTGGTGCGCAGGCCGCAGTGGCCATTTGGGGGTAAACTAACAGAAGGAAGACCTCTCTCTCTGTCTCTCTCTCTCTCACTAACTCTGCCTGTCAACAACAACAAAAAAAAAGTTATCTTTTGGTTCAGCAGCCCAGGACAGAGATGAGGAGAAAAAGAAGTATGAGGAATGAATTTGAGTCTCATTAGAGAAAAGGGCCCGGGAGCGGCCGGCACTTCCTGCCGGTAAGGCAAGCAGAAAGCGAGGCTGCATCCGCACTGAGGGCCACTGTGCTGCTCAGAGCTGGGGTGGGATGGCGCGCCCCACTCCACACCACCAAACAGTGCTCCGAGGGTGCGTGGCCACGGAGCGGGGAAGACTGGGAGGCCTGGCTGCAGAGGCCGCAGCAATGGCCTCCACGAGGCAGGTGTGGGTCACAAATGGCACTGAACTTGGTCCTAACCATCAGGCACTGCACAGGCAGGGTAGAAAACTTGGAAAGCAGCCCAAGTCCTAGAGTCAGCAGAAAAAAATGAAGTCATATGGGTTTGGATATCACTCCTGAATTATGTTCCCCTAAAATGCATATGTTGAAGCCCTGACCCCAGTGTGGTGGTGTTTGGAGGGGTGACCCTTGGGAGAGAATTGGATTGAAATGAGGGCTTGATGGGAAGGCTTCATGATGGCTACAGCAACAGTTAGATAGCAGAGAGCTTGCTCCTGCTCCCCTTCTCTCTCCAACTCCTCCTCCTTCTCCCTCTCCGCCACCCCCACCTCCCTTCTCTCCTCCTCTCCCCCCTCCCCACGTGAGACACCTGTCCGAAGGCAGCCGTCCACAGGCCAGAAAGCATCCTCACCAGAAAGCCACCAGCCTAGGGAACTTGGACTTCTGGCCTCCAGAAGTGGGACAAAATAACTTTCTGTTGTTTTTGACAGTCGGTCTATGATATTTTGTTATGGCAACTGGAGCTAAGATACCTCCTGTTTCAAAACCTTTATAAAATGTTAATGTGTCTTTCTGTAAGAGTTTCTATTATAAATAAGTGTTCTATTTCCCAGCTTTTAAAAATGCATTATATTTTACTTGTCGGTAACTGAAAGAACTGGCAAAAGATACAAATCTTCCCCACTTATTAAACCTTATTTTTAGAGCAAAGAGATTTTTCTATTTCAAATCCCTTAGAGATTATAAGTTAATGAAACAGGACAAGCTTCTTTCTAAATAAATGACAAAGAGCTTAGTATCTCTGGTGAGTGTCATCATTTAACGGGAGCTTGGGCTTTTAGTCTGTAGGTTTCTCTTCTGTGCCTCTGCTTTTGAGCTACTCATCAAATGACAGCAAGATAAATGGGTGGTTTGTCTCCACTGCATGTTTCCACGGCTCAGAACTGGCCCTGCTGACCCTCCTGTTGGAGCGTGAGACAAATGAGGCCAAAACCTCTCCCTTTAGGCTTTCTACCCCATCTACCTGTCATACAAAACCCAGAATTCACTGAAGCTAGGGTTTCCCCTTTGCCAGGGCTGCAACCATGGCGGGGCCTCCACCAACAGTCTTCCCAAGTACGTGAGCTGCATCTCATCGTCCCCCAGAGTACGCTCTGGAGAATAGTTGGCCTTCTTAGATATTAATGGAATGTACACCAATGAACCCTTCTTCTACCTTCCAAAAACAGTACTGGGGGGTGGGCATTTGGGCCTACCAGCGAAACAGCGCTTAGGACATCTCATCTCCTATCAGACTATGGGTTCAATTGCTGGCTCCCAGCTCTGGCTCTGATTCCAGCTTCCTGCTAACACAGGCCCTGGGAGGCAGCAGTAGTGGCTGCCACACACATGGGCAATCTGGATTGCATTCCTATCTCCTGTCTTTTGGCCTCAGCCCTGGCCTAGCCTCCACCATTGCAGGCACTTGGGAAGTGAACCAGCAGATGGGAGCACTATTTCTGTCTGTCTCCCTCTCAACTAAAAAAAAAAAAAAAATTAAACATCATCCAAATCCTTAGATAACATGGTTGGTTGGGTTTTATGTTTGTTACATTATATTCAGAAATTATAATAAACAACACACAGGATAAAATAAGTGTATCTTTCCACTAGGAATAAAGGTAACACAGAAAGATGAGCTGGAAGAATTTTTTGGTAAGCTGTGAATGTATCTCAAAATTTTTAAAAAGCATAATATATTTGGCTTTGGGACCAGCTCTGTCTGTCATGCTTGTGTGTGCCATCCAACGTCACCAGCTCAGAGCATACACAATTCCAATAAATATTTCAAGTGCCTTTTAAGATTTTTAACAAAAGCACACAATCTCCAAGTGTAGTCTTCTGAGAATCCCTCTGAGTTATTGGCTTCCGTCCTCTATAAAATATATGCCTCTTGCTGAATTTTCATACTCAGTTTTAACAGTTCATTTAGTATTTTGTTGATGTTAGTGGAAAATGGCCCCAATGTTTCGGCCTCTGCCACCCATGGGGGAGACCTGGAAGAAGCTCCTGGTTCTTGGCTTCAGCCTGGCCCAGAACTGGCTGTTGCAGCCATCTGGTGACTGAACAAACAGATGAAAGATATCTCTATCTCCCCTCTCTCTCTGACCCTCCCTCTCTTTCTGTAACTCTGCATTTCAAATAAATAAAATAAATCGTTAAAGTAATAATAATCTGTATTAATTATATAAATAGAGAAACTGTACTCCTTAAGGACCTGTAGTCCATAGTTTTATAATGAACTGTGATCTAGCCAAAGACTATGTATACACACACACATATATGCAGTTTTAAATTTATTTATTTATTTTTAGTTTATTTGAAAAACAGAAAGAAAGAGAGAGAGAAACAGACAGAACTTCTATATGCCAGTTCACTCCGCATATGCCCACAGCAAACAAAGCTAGGCCAGGCTGAAGATGGGAGCTAGAAACCCAACCCAAGTCTCCCACAAGGGTGGTAAGAACTCAAGAGCCATTACCACTGCCTCTCAGGGTGCACAATAGCATAAAGCTGGAATGAGTAGTGGAACCAGAGTTGGAATTCAGGCACTCTGATGTGGGCGTCCCAACCAGCACCTTAACCACCAGGCCAAATGCCCATCCCTCTATATAGTTTTATATGTATGTATAGAACTGTACAGGTACTGAGCACATATTCCCATTTCAGACCTTGGAACTGTGCTGTGTGGACTAGTGGGTCTCAGACTTTAGCAAGCATTAAAATCACATGGTGGGCTTGGTAGCAAAGCAAGCATTTGTACCCTCTTCCCTCTGAGTGTTGGATTCAGTAGAGCCAGGATGGGCTCAGGAATCCGAGTTTCAAACTGGCTCCCAGATGACGCTGGCACTGTTTGTTTGGTTCCACACTTTAGGAACTGCTGGCTTAGTTCTTTGGTTTGCATCTTGGCCATATAATAGATTCATCTGGGGAGTTTCTATTAAAAAAAAAAATTCAAGTTCTCAGGCCACACCTCCAAACAATTAAAATCACAGTCCCTGGGGGTGGAACCTAGGCATGGGTATTTTTTTTTTGAAGTTCTTGGATGATTCCAGTGTTCAGTCATGTGGGAAATTTCCACTAAGATCAATTGTTCTCAAACCTTAGCACACATCAAGGTCTTCTGGAGAACGAGTTAGAACATAGATTTCTGGGCAACTGTCTCGGACTTTGTGGTTCTTAAGTCTGGGCTGAGCTGGAGACTGCATTTCAGCCAAGCTCCGAAGGGATGCCATTGGTCCTGGAACCACACTCTGAGACTCCCTCAGGATGATCACCTTCAGCAGGGCTGCAGGTTGAAAAATACTGATTATCCCCACCCACGCACCAAACACCACCACCGCCACAGGAATTGCAACTTCATCAGTCTGGGCTGGGAACCGGGGTGTATGCACTTCTAAAGTCCCCCAGGTGATTCAGATGTGCAGCCAAGGCTGGGAATCACTGCTAAACCATCAAGATGAGGGGCCAGTGGATGTATCACGCAGTCCCTGCTTCCCAACCGAGCTAAGTATGAGCCTGTCCAGCCAGAATATATTTTAATCATTACATTCAGTAGATATCTTTGCTGAAGAAAAATACTACATTGAAATAAAGGCAAGATTATGACAGTCATTTCTGAATTTGATAAATAACAGGCTAAGCCAGGAGGGGCTTGTCCCCTCCCCTTTCATTGCTATAAATACAACGTGCTGTCTGATTTTTTTTATGGGACATGGGATCCCACCCCTTCAGAGATCTGCAGCCAGTCCTGTAAACAGAAACATTATAACTGTTATTATAAAAGCCGTTTCCTTAAATGAGAATTTATGCTTATATCTAAATAAACTTGAAACCTGATCAAACACCCTGGCTCCAGGAAAATAACTTTGGGTTTGGACAACACAACCCAGAGTAACGTTTTGCTGCCACATGATGTGTTTGAATATACAGGCTCATGTTTAATCACATGGTATGGGAATGACTTGTCTGCTATAGACAGTAAATGCTGGGATCTGGCAATGGGGTGGGAATGTAGATGCGGAGCCTAACAGATGGATTCCACTCTTAACTGGAGTTTCCTTGGCCAGCTTCTCTGTGATATCAGACAAATGTTTGAAAATAATTGCTTTCTATTCTGAAAACACTGATACTATCCTGTTATGGCAGCAGAGTTAGTTGCCATCCGTGACCCCCTGCACTACCCTCTGCGAGGTACAGATCTTATAGCAGAAAGTCCTCAGCAGTGTAGTACTGGAAAAGCGTGCAGCGCTCATCACCTCTCGTAACTGAACGTTTGAGGACCCACTTGACACCCAGCAGAATCTATAAGCAAAAGGAAAATCATTGGCAAATATCGGTGAGAATCTGGAGAAAGTGAAACTCTCGGGTATCACTGGCTGGGAATTTGTAGCCAATTTGGAAGCAGTTTGGCTGTTCCCTTAAAAGTCAGACATAGGGGCCAGCGTTGTAACATGCTGGGTAAATCTGAGAACGAGTTAGAACATAGATTGCTGGGCAACTATGTGCCCACATCCCATACTGGTGCCGGTTGAGTCCCGGCTGCTCCACTTCCTGTCTAGCTCTTTGCTATGACCTGGGAAAGCAGCAGAAGATGGCCCAAGTCCTTGGGCCCCTGCACCCATGTGAGAGACCTGGAAGAAGCTCCTGGCTCGTAGGTTCAGATCAGCCCAGCTCTGGCTGTTGCAGCCATATGGGGAGTGAACCAGTGGATGGCAGACCCCTCCCCCACCTCTCCTCTGTAACTATGCCTCTCAAATAAATAAAATATTTATTAAAAAAAATAAGACACAAATTTGCCACCAACTGAGCAATTCCATCCCTAGGTATCTACCCAAGAGAAATGAAAGCAAGTGTTCACATAGACTTGCGTGGGAATTCCCACAGCAGTATTACTCATAATGGCCGAAAGCTGGAAAGAATTCAAATGTCCATCAGCTGATGCGTGAATAAGCAAAATGTGTTCTTATCTATGCAATGGAATACTATTTAGCAACAAAAAGAGAGGAAGTGCTGATTCCTGCTACTACTGAGACAAATCTTGAAAACAAACTAAGTCGGGGCCCACACCATGGTGTGGTGAGCTAAGCCTCCTCCTGTCGTGCTAGCATCCCGTATGGGCAGCTGCTCCTCTTTCGACCAGCTCTCTGCTGTGACTGGGGAAGGTGGCCCAAGTGCTTGGGCCCCTGCACCCATGTGGGAGACCCAGAAGAAGCTCCTGACTCCCAGCTTCAGAGTAGCCAAGTTCCAGCCATTGTGGCCAACAGAGAAGTGAACCAGCAGATGGAAGACCTCTCTGTCTTTCCCTCTCTCTGTAAGTCTCTCAAATAAATAAATAAATAAATAAATAAATAAAATGTCTTGGAACGATACTAAAAAGCATGGAATCATACACTTTAAATGAGTGGACTGTGTGGCATGTCATTTTTATCTCAATAAAGCTGTTATTCTTTAAAAATAATGTTGCTGG
Source organism: Sylvilagus floridanus (assembly GCA_949820135.1). Taxonomy (NCBI): domain Eukaryota; kingdom Metazoa; phylum Chordata; class Mammalia; order Lagomorpha; family Leporidae; genus Sylvilagus; species Sylvilagus floridanus. Next base: position 107,430,341 of record OX463241.1, read on the forward strand.
AACGCCGCCCCGTACCAGGAACTTCAGAAGCAAATTCCCACCAACCTACTCTGATTTAACCTTGACCAAGGAGACTGCTGGGTGTGTGCACAGCGGGCAGCTTCCTGGTCCTCAAGGTGAGCCCAGGTTAGAGGCTGCTAGATTAGGGCAGGCTCTGGCCTGCTCATAAATGCTGGACAGGTGTCCTTGGGGACCCTGGACCCCACGATGGGCCTGTGTGAGCCTCAGCTATCGGGCCCCTAGGTTGTCGCAAGGAGGGAATCTGGTGGGCGTCTTTCGTCCCTGCTCTCCCCCTACAAAAGATAACCTAGCAAGAGCCCAGGTTCCCAGTGCACGGTGCCGCCCTATTGTGTGCAGACCCGGCACAGAAGGGAGCAGCCCGGCTCCCAGGAGAGGCGCGGGACAGGGAGGTGCCCCGGCGCGCGCTGAGCGTCGCCGCCCCCCGCGCGGGGCCTGGGAAGGGGGCGCTGGGGGAGGGGCGCTGTAATTGCCGCGCAGCCCCGGTTCCCACGCTGCTATTGTTGGCGACTTTGTTTCCAATTCCCATCACGTGTGCTAATTAGTTGGAGCTGCTGGCTGGCTGGGAGGCGTGTGGCCGGCCTAAAAGCAGAAAGATCACTTCCTGTAGGGAGCCAGGCAGGCTGAATGCTGCGGGGGCTTCTTTCTCCTTCTCCTTCGTAGCCGCCGCCCAGGAGAGTGGGAAGGCGAGAAGACCCTGAATTGCAATGCAACCGCAAAGCTGGGGGTGGGGAGAGGAAGGGCGGAGGTAGTGGAAGCCCCAGGATTGAAGGAGAAAGTCACCTTAGGTCTCTAACCAGACTCCGACATGCTTTACAAAATTCCTTCCACAATTTTGTTCGGTGACTCTTTCAAGATTAGGATAATGGAGGAAAGGTATTGTAGTCTGCTCATTTAAAAAAAAAATCCGTTTCACACCCTGAATTAAATCAGCACTTGCATCACTGAACCATGGAGAAGGACAAAGTGAAATGGGTGAGTCATGGCTGCCGCGGCAGTCACTTAGGCTTGGACCCAAGCTTCTGACTTCCACTCGCTTTGGTGCCGAGCCTGTGGAACGGGTGCAGTGAGGTGTTGGAGACCAGCGACAGAACACAGGGCTCAGCATGGGCCCAATTAGGAGAAAACGTGCTGTGTCAATTGGCTTTTCATTGGGTTGCGGGAGTTAGTAATGCTCTGATTCTCCCAGTAGAAGTCACTTCTTTGAAGATACCATATTATCCACACGGTCTTCCCGTAATTAAGAGGAAGGCTGGCCTTTAGAAGGACTTGCTGTAAAATCGTGTTGATTCTCTGGGAAGCAGCAGAGTGGTAGAGGAATAATATGGAGGGTACTCATTCAATATGCATTTAGCAAGGATGTTTTGAGCATCTACTCTCTGTCAGGCACTGGGCTAGCATGCAGATGGGTAAATCTAGAAGCGGTCCTTAAGTAGCTGACAAATCTCACTGAGGCTAGAGGCAAGGAGGTGAGTTTGGGGACTAACTCAATGGTCCGTCCAATAAGAGATTTAAGAGACTGAAATGAAGGGTGGGTTGAAGGAGCTGGGCCAGATTCAAGAGAGATTTTCCAGGTAGAGCTGACCTTATGAGCCCAGCCTTTGGCAGTGAGCAACTAGTAGGAATGCAGATAATGAATGATGGATGAATGACAATAGCATTCGCTCAGAGGACGGTTAGACACTTAAGAGTCTCAAAGCAGAGAGGTTGGGTTTCATTTTGGCCCTGGTGTGTTAAAAGTGAGTGTGGGACATCCAAATAATGACATCTAAGAGGAAGATGGGTCTAAGACTATGGAAGTCGCCTGGGAAAGGATGGGGCTGAGCTAGGAGCCGTAACAGTAAGGGATGGGAAGACAGTGCAGTGTGCCTCTCACTCACGGGACATCTGTGTGACTGCCCCGTTGCAAGTGAACCCTAGATATGCTGCTCCAGAAGTGTCTCAGGAGAACTGTATGTTCCCACTCATATGGGGCATCCAGAGTAGTCAAATTCATGAGATAGAAAGCAGAGTCGTGGTCACCAGGAGTTGGAGGCGGCGAGGAAGGGGGGGTTGGTTCAATGAGAACAGTTTCAGATTTGCAAGGTGAAAAAATCTAGAGATTTGTTTCACAGCAGTGTGAATGTACTTAACATTACTGAACTGTACACTTAAGAGTGGTTAAGATGCTAGCTTTTCTATGCTATTTTATATTTAACCACAATAATGAGGGGGTGGGAGGGGAGGGAGAGAGCAAGCCTACCAGTTTCCTTGAGACAGTGCTAGGATGAAATCTGTTTACCTTTTGCTAAGGGCACTGTTGCCCATTCTTGGTGAGGAGCTAAGTTGGAGCAAACACTTTAGGATGGATGATATGAATCAAGAGACTTGAAAACGCTCTCTCCCTTTGACCTACGTATTCTACTGCCTAAAATTGATCTTAAGTAAGAAGCCAAGCTCTGCACAGGGGCAGGGAGCTGGGGGGTGGGGAGAATCACTAAAGAGATTAGATATGATTTTAAAGCTAACTTTTCAGTGATGAAAGATACATAATTAAACGTGGTAGAATACAGTATGGCTGAGTACTTTCTGAGTTGCTCTAATAAAATTCCTGAAGCCGGGTAACCAGTGAAGAGGTTGCTTGCTCATGATTCTAGTAGCTGGAGGGTCCAAACAGCATGGCCCCAGCATCCTGGTGCCAGTTCCTGGCTGCACCACAACACGGTGGAGAAGTGCAGAGAGGACAAGGCATACAGAAAAGGCCAAACACATTGTGTGGCTTCACTTTATAACAACCTGCGCTGGCCAGACAGGCATTAATCCCATTTGAGGCTGATGTTCCCAGGATCTAATGATTTCCCACCAAGCCCCAGCTATTAAAGCTTCCACCACATTCATACTGGTTCACGGGGGACAAGGCTTTGCAGCACATGAACTTGAGAGTGAACCATATGCAAACCACATCACCCTCCAACTATTACAAATGTTTCCAAAGAGTCTATACCAACATAGGAAATACAAAGCATTCAAAATTTTGTTTATACTTTGTCCTAAGTATGTCAAATACAAAATAAAAGCCTGAAATAAAATGTACTAAAATGTTTGTAGCCAGTATTAAGGTCCTACATGATGTTTTCCAGTTTAATTTTCTGTATTTTCCAAATTTTCACATTAAGCATGTATTATCTGATTATATATGCCCCTTATTTTTTTTTTTACAAAAGAACCATTGTTCTTCTGATTTTAAAGACATGATTTGCATGTAACTCAAAGCTACAGCATTGTCCCCCAGTATTATTTATTTGCATTCAATTCAAAGCTACAACATTTCCTGAGTATTATTTGTTACGTAAGTGATTTATAAACATACTAACAGCAAAGAGGAAGGAGAAATTATCTTCCGGTAAAAATTTTAAAAGACTTTGAAAATTCCTCCATTTGAAGATTTATTTCTTTTTGCTTGTGTGAGAAAAAGGAAGTAGGAGAGCATAGCTCCAGGAAATGATGTCAATCACGTTAGCTGATTCTAAGTGCCAAATTAAGAGCGTCTCTTTAATTAGCTGTGATGGATTAAACAAGGTGAATAGACCACCTGTGGCTTTGATGGAGCCCTTGAGACCTGGGCTCTGGCGTTCAGCAGTTCTCAGGGTCAGCACTACCCTCTCTGATGGGCTTTTGATTCCCTATCCAGTTACCTGGACTTTGCTACCAAGAATCTGTCTACTCAAAACCCGAACATATGAGGTGGCCTAGAATGCACTGATGAAAAGAATAAAGGTATTGAATTCTACTTTATGAATTTATGTCTTTAAAAGCACCCAACAGTCAGGCAAGTGAAGAGCACTTCCTGTGTGCCAGTGCTTTCTGAAACTTTTCACGTATAATTCACATGCAAAGGAGCCTATGAAGCAGATTCTCTTCTCATCACGATCAGCCCCACTTTCCAGTAGAGGAAACAGAGGAATGGAGTGATTAAGTAGGTGATTCAAACACACTCATTTGTGGAGCTAGAGCTGGAGTTTGAACACCATTTGACTCCATTTATATTCTCTTTTTTTTATATTTTTTAATTTTTTTATTTTTGACAGGCAGAGTGGACAGTGAGAGAGAGAGACAGAGAGAAAGGTCTTCCTTTGCCATTGGTTCACCCTCCAATGGCCGCTGTGGCCAGCGTGCTGCGGCCAGCGCACCACTCTGATCCAAAGCCAGGAGCCAGGTGCTTCTCCTGGTCTCCCATGCGGGTGCAGGGCCCAAGCACTTGGGCCATCCTCCACTGCACTCCCGGGCCACAGCAGAGAGCTGGCCTGGAAGAGGGGCAACCGGGACAGAATCCGGCGCCCCGACCGGGACTAGAACCTGGTGTGCCGGCGCCGCAAGGCGGAGGATTAGCCTGTTGAGCCACGGTGCCGGCCTATATTCTCTCTTTTTTAAAAAAGGATGTATTTATTTATTTGAGAAGCAGAGTTACAGAGAGGCAGAGAGAAAAAAAGAGAGAGAGAGAGAGAGAGAGAGAGAGAGGTCTTCCATCCGCTGGTTCACTCCCCAGTTGGCTGCAACAGCTGGAGTTGGGCTGATCTGAAGCCAGGAGCCAGGAGCTTCATCCCCGTCTCCCAGGCTGGTTCAGGGGCCCAAGGACTTGGGCCATCTTCTGCTGCTTTCCCAGGCCATAGCAGAGAGCTGGATTGGAAGTGGAGCAGCCAAGACTCGAACTGCCGGCACTGCAGACTAGGGCTTTAACCCACCGTGCCACAACACCATCCCCTCCATTTATATTGTTAACCCCTACACTATGCTACTTCATCCAAGATCATGTTAGCATAATAATTGCAGAAGTAGCATTCAGGAAGTAGGAAAGCCCATTCAAGTTTGAATCAGCAGGGGCCAGCTCCGCAGGATAAGCTGCTGTTTGTGATCCCAACTCTGCATCCCTTATTGGAGTCCCTGTTCAAGTCCCAGCTGCTGTGCTTCTAATCCATCTTCCTGCTATGTGCCTGGGAAGGAAGCAGAAGATGATCCAAGGACTTAGGACACTGCCACCCATGTAGGAGACCAGGATGGAGTTTCTGGCTCCTGGCTTCAACCTGCTCCAGCCCTGGTAGTTGTGGCCATTTGGGGAGTAAACCAAAAGATACTCATGCCCTCTCTGTCATTCTGCCTTTCAAATAAATAAGTAAATAAATAAATATTTTTAAAGAAAGATATTGAATCAACAAAGCTAAAATTATTAAGTGACAACAAATGCCACAAGCACCTCACTCATGCATTATTTCAGAGGTGCTTCTAGGATGACACTGAGATGGTTTAGTAAGGAGCAAATGAGCATTCTTTTGGAAGAAGAAAAATGTTCACACATGACTTTGTCACAGAGTAGTTGGACCACCATTGCCACAGCTAGGACAGAATTTGAGTTGTCAATGGAATAAGGCCTCTTAAAGGGTGAATAAGCTGTTGGACCTGTATCCTTTTAGCTAAGGATGTGTCCTCAGGAATTCTCCAGTGCTGCAAGGAGCCTTTGGATTCTTATGAAAACAAACATCAGCATGCAAGTACAAAAATAAGCTCATCACCTTTTCCCCAAATTCTCCCCTACAGAACCCTTGCCCGTAAGTGGCACTACCATTCCTAGCTGCCTAAGCAGGTGGACAACGTGGTTAGCCCCCCAGCATCTGTTCCCTCAGAAACTCTTTCCTCATAGTTGTTAGTCCACCCCAGAGTGATCTTAGCTCCCTTGCTACTGATTGCTTGGAAGGTGGGCAGGTCTTAGCCAAGCTAACCAATGAAACATGAGAAGAGGATCACTGTAGAATTCTTAGAAAAAATGAAGCCAAATTCTTAGTCTGAGTGAATGAACGACATGTCACTGTGGGTGACCATCAATTGACTTTGTGGAAACCAGCCTTAGAATGAGCTGATGTTGTGGATGGCAGAGTAGAGCGACAAAAAATATCGAGCTGCTGAACCAGTAAACGCTAAAGCTGATCCCAACCCTGATACTTCCATTATTCCTCCAGCAGGTGCAATGGTGTCAAACTGCTTCCAACGGAAAACATCCTCACTGATGTATTTCACAAATCCAAGCAATCGTTAGTCCAGTCTGCTAAAACCTATACACTCTTCTCTGTCTCCACTACCAGAAATCCTGCTCAGGCCACCAAGGAGATACCTCATCTGATTTACACCAAAGGCTCCTAAATACTTCCCAAATGCTTGGGTTTGCTTGACTAGGCCTCAGGACAAAATAAGAACAAGAATGTGGAAGGATGAGGCTAAGACAGGTGTGAGAATTTCCTAGTCTTGTCATAGGAAAACTTGGAGGGGTGTCATGCTTCAGACCACCCCAAAAGAAAAAAAAAAAGACACAGTGCTCCCTTCTGACTCAATAATCTACTGAATGGGCTGTGGAAACCAGCCAGCAGCAGTCCTATCTCTTCACGTACACCCTTGCCTGTGAGATATCCTTTGTGCTGTTTGTTTGCTGCTTTGGCAGTCATCCCAAACGACAGCAACCTCCGTTGAGTCTCAGTTTGTCTTCTTCGTCAGTCTTTGGACCTGGCCCAACCTTCATGGTCTGGCTTGACTTGGATACACTAGGGCCACCTCGCCAGTGATTCCCATCGGTCCTAATTTCAGTTAGACTCTACAGGCACCTGCTGAGCGCCTTCTCTGTCCTGGAAATATGCTATACCTTAGAAAGGACAGTCAGTAAGCATGGCCTGTTCTCTGTCCCCCACTGTCTGACCCTTTGTGGTGCTCCCAAAAATATTTGTTGAATGACTCAAAGAAGGCTGTGGTGGGGAATACGTTTCCGTCAGCACTCCAGCAGCTCAGGATCTTTCCAAGAGATAAACATGTTGTAGCCCACAAGACTCGTTGATATATACAATGTAAAAACAAAAACAAAAACAACAGGATGTACTGATGCTAATTAGACTCTAGGCATTGTTTTAAGGGCTTTTGTATATTCGTTTGTTTAATCCTTATGACTCTCCTTGACATGCGTACTACTATTTCTTTGTAAAGATTTATTTATTTATTTATTTATTTATTTATTTATTTATTGAAAGGCAGAGTTGCAGAGACAGAAGGAGAGACCAAGAGAGATCTTCCATACTCTGGTTCACTCCTCTAGTGGCCTTCAATGGCCAAGGCTGAGCCACAGAGAAGCCAGGAACTTAATCCAGTCTCCCATGTGGGTGGCAGGGGCCCAAACACTAGGGCAATCTTCTGCTGCTTTTCCCAGGTGCATTAGCAGGGAGCTGGATTGGAAGTGGAGCAGTGGGGACTCAAACCAGAGCCCATTCAGGAGACCAGCATCACAAGTGACAGCTTTACCCATTACGCCACAGTGCCGAAGCCTCAAGCCTCACACCATGAAAAAGGGGACCTAGAGCTAGATCTTCAGGAATGAGAAGGTTTTCAACATACTGGGGAGCAGGCTAGCGTATTCTAGATCATAGAACAGTGTGAGTTAAGTCTTAGAAGCAGATATTCAGAGAACAACAAAGAGTCCCACGTAAGGAGGTGGGCATGGTGGGAATTGAGGCTGGGCAGATAGTTGGTAGCTCAATAGTGGAGGATCTCCAGTGGCCCACCTGGCTTTCAGTCCTTCCTATGCTCACGTTTATCCTGTAATCACCCATCTTTATTCTAAATACTGCATGCAGGTGATGTCAAGAGTTCTGATTTCCTTGAGCTTCCCACTCCCCTAGCCACAAGATGGGTTTGTGGGTCGGCCCCCAACTGAAGCCTTTCCGAGCAAGTGATTCTCAGGACTTGCTCAGCGCCCCAGAACAATGCTCTCCCTCTTTCTCTTGTGCTTTGAAAGGGCTCAGAGAAGCGTGCAGTGCTTTAGGCTGCTGGCTCCTTCACGCAAGCACGTAACTAGCAGCCCCAGTAGAGAAAGATGCTGGCACCACAGGAGGCACAACAGGGAGAACAGAGACTCAGTCCATGGCCACAGAATTGAGCCCCTGAACCAAACTCTCAAACGGCCAGTCCTCCCTCCCCAGATCCTCCTGTCCCACGAATCTTCTTCACTTGAGCAATTTGAGTCAAGTTTTCTGTTTTGCATTATGAAGAGAGACAACTAAAAGTATTTGGTATTAGATCATGTAGTTCTGAAGTATTATTCTGGGAATTATTTTTAAAAGACCACTCATGGCCATTGCATGGAAGGGAAATTGGTTAGAGAATCCCAAGATAGGGGAGAAGGGCTAAAAGCCATTGCAATAGGGCCAATGAGAGCTAAAGGGAACAAGAATAAAAATATTTATGGGAGATACAGACAGGAAGACTTGCATAAGAAGTATTTATGTAGAGTTTATTTAAAATGGGCTGCTATATTTACCCAGAATTCCAAGTTTCATGTGCCCTTTATTAATCCCATTGTGATACAGCATTGTTAAAAAAAAAAAAAACTTCTGAGATTGTGTCAGGTACCCGATGTCTGTGCCTCTCATCCCCATAGCACTAAGAGAAAGTAGAAAAGAATTAATTGGCTATTTTTTCATTACCCACTATGTCTTGATGTCATATTGCTCATTTGTTTCTCACATCCCATATTCCACACTAAATAGTCCTTCTTTCTCAGTATTTCTAACCGTCCAGTACTGCTGGCCTGATTCGTAGCCCTCAGAGTCATCGAGTCACCCCATTTCACCTGTTTTAGCTGCTTTAAGTCTTTCCTCACTTATTACTTCCTTTAACTCCTCTGCAAATGAGGGTCCCCAAGTGTGCCCACTGTCAGCAACCGTCGGACCCTTAGACTGTCACTACCCTGTGGGAATGGCATTTAGCCTGTATGGAAGCTCACGTCTACCTTAGAGGCTTCCTTCATCCCCTCCCCTCTGGTCCTTCGGGAGAATGAGGGCAGATATGGACGAGCCAGGGACTTGTCAGTGCGCCAAGCGGTAAATGGTGAGCTCTCCCTCTAAAGAATTGTGATCTCTGAAATGCAAATTGCTCAGGGCTAGTAACTCAGGACAGGTCCTGGGCTTTGCCAGGCTGCTTATTTCACTTTGCTGAGGTAAAATAAGCCAGGGGGCTGGCACTGTGGCATAGCAGGTAAATCCGCCTCCTGCAGTGCCGGCATCCCATATGGACCCCGGTTTGAGACCCGGCTGCTCCACTTCCAGTCTAGCTCTCTGCTATGGCCTAGGAGGGCGGTGGAGGATGGCCCGGGTCCTTGGGCCCCTGCACCCACATGAGAGACCCAGAGGAGGCTCCTGGCTCCTGGCTTCGCATCCGTGCAGCTCCAGCCATGGTGGCTATGTGGGGAGTGAACCAGCAGATGGAGGACCTCATTCACTCGCTCGCTCACTCTCTCTCTCTCTGCCTCTCTGTAATTCTTTCAAATAAAATTAATCTTAAAAAAAAGAAAAGAAAAGAAAAGAAAGAAGCCAGGCCTCTTCTTTGCTTATCTCACAGTCTCATGGGCCAGCCTCTCCTTGGCCTCAGTAGGAACTCAGAGCACTGAGAATTAAGCACAGCTTGATGACCAGTGCCAAGAAAGGACCTTGGCCTGCTTTTCATGCTGTCCCCAGGCCCAGTCATGAGGAGCCCGCTGAGCTCCCAGGCGCTGGTGTTGAGGAAGAAAAGCCTTCTGCTGCCAAAGCCTCGGGATTAGCACCTGTGCCTGGGGATAGAGGCAGTGCAGCATTAAGCTTCTAGGTTCTCTCTACCTTTTTCCACCTCAACAGAATTGATACTAATGGCAACATCTTACCAGATTCTTAGGCTAATTTAATGAGATCATCTGAGAGGAAACAATCTTAGTCCAGTTTCTGTTGCTATAACAAAATACCTGAGGGTGCATACTTTATACTACTTCATAAAGCAAGAAAATTTATTTCGTTTAGTTTTTTTTTTTTTTTTTAAGATTCACTTATTTGTTTATTTGAAAGTCACCGTTAGGGGCCGGCACTGTGGCACAGTGGGTTAATGCCCTGGCCTAAAGTGTCAGCATCCCATATGGGCGCCAGTTCTAGTCCTGGCTGCTCTACTTCCAATCCAGCTCTCTGCTATGGCCTGGGAAAGCAGTAGAAGATGGCCCAAGTCCTTGGGCCCCTGCACCCACATGGGAGACCCAGAAGAAGCTCCTGGCTCCTGGCTTCAGATCGGTGCAGCTCCAGTCGTTGTGGCCAATTGGGGAGTAAACCATCGGATGAAAGACCTCTCTCTCTCTCTCTCTCTCTCTCTCTCTCCCCCTCTATCTCCTTCTCCTCTCTCTCTATAACTCTGACTTTCAAATAAATAAATAAATCTTTTTTTTTTTTAAAGAAAGTCACTGTTATACAGAGAGAGGGAGAGACAGAGACAGAGAGAAAGAGGTCTTCCATCGAGGCTGGGCCAGGCTGAAGGGCTGGGGCTTCATCCAGGTCTCATGCATGGACAGCAGGAGCCCAGGCACTTGGGTTTTTGTCCTTTGCTTTCTCAGGCGCATTAGCAGGGAGCTGCATCAGAAGTGGAGCAGCTTAGACACAAACCAGTGCATTTATGGGATGCTGGCATTGCAGGTGGAGCTTAACCTGCTACGCCACAATGCTGGCCTCTACTCGGCTCAGCCTTGGAGGCTGACAGTCTGACATTAGACCATCCCATCTGTTCAGTCTCTCCTGAGGGCCTTATCCGACTGCAACAATGTGGCAGGTGGCATGGCATCAGGGGACAGACCCGTGTGTGAGAGGGAACATATACGATGGAGAGCAAGAGCACCAGGAGGGCCCCTTCTGGAAGTAACTAATCCACGCCGGAAAAACCAAACCCATTTCATCAATAGTTCTAACTAGACCAGCATGAAACCATTCTGAGGGAGAATATGACACACCACCTCCTCTTAGGTCCTACATTTTATTTATTTATTTTTTAAAGTGTATTTATTTATTTGAGAGATTGAGTCACAGAGAAAGAGAGGGAGAAACAGAGAGAAAGGTCTTCCATCTGCTGGTTCACTGCCCAAAAGGTGACAATGGCCTGAGCCACACTGATCTGGAGTCAGGAGCCAGGAGCTTCTCCTGGGTCTCCCAGGTGGGTAGGGGCTTAGGTGCTTGGACCATCTTCCACTGCTTTCCCAGGCAATATCTGAGAGCTACATCAGAAGAGGAGCAGCTGGGACTAGAACCAGCAACCATATGGGATGCCAGCACCACAGGTGGAGGCCTAGCCTACTATGCCACAGCGCCAGCCCCAGGTCCTACATTTCAAATGTCCCACCTCCAGGCTGGCATTATTGTGTAGTGAGTTACATCACCACCCGCAATGCTGGCATCCCATTTGGGTGCCAGTTCATGTCCTGCTGCTCCACTTCCAATCCAGCTCTCTGCTACATGGCCTGGGAACAGCAGCAGCAGATGGCCCAGGTGTTTGGGCCCCTGCCACCCATGTGGGACATCTGGTTGGAGTTCCAGGCCCTGGTGGCTGTGGTCATCTGGGGAGTGAACCAGTGGATGGAATATTTCTCTTTCTCTCTTTCTGTGTGTGAGTGTGTGTTTCTTTCCCCCTCTCTCTGTAACTCTGACTTTAAAATAAATAAACAAATCTTTAAAAATAAATTAATAAATACAAGTCCCACACCCTTTAAGTGCCATTGTGTTGGTGACCAAGCATTTAGCACATGAACCTTTTAAGGACAAACCACATCTAAACCCTGACACCCTCCAAAAACATCAAGTTCCAGTATTGAGTTCAAAACTTTCCATTCTAATTGTCAGATGTAGTAAAAGCAAATCCATAAGCATGTGAATATTTCATTTTAATTTCATTGACAGTTTTAATATTGAAATTCTCTATAAAAATCATATGCTGCTAAATGCTCTTACAGGCCATATACCTTGGTCGTGAATTCCTAAATCTATAGAGAACAGGCCCCCTCACTTGCAACATTCTCCCATTGAGAGGATTTAGCTGTTTTTACCCTAAGAGAGCAGAATGATTTCATGTTAGAGTCCTAGTAATTGCTTTATTTCTGGCAGTAAAAGAACTTCTGATTGGTGGTGACTCGACCCCATTAGCAGGACGTGTTAGTCTATTCTACCGTTCACATCCCTTTAATTGTGTACAGTTGCTAACCTTGTGTAGTTTACATGCAGTAAGAATGGCCCTGGCCCCTTAGGAACTGAACTCCAGGCAGCTGGCATTGATCTTACAGATACAAACGTGCCAAAACCTCAGCCAATCTCCTACACATGTGCCAGACATCACGTCTTCCCCAACACAAAGAGCGAGACGTGTTGGAACTTTCAATAAGGTCTAATTTTCTGAAAGCACAGCCAATATTTCAAAGGCGAAGAAACAAAAGCCAAAGCAAAACATCGGCAACAAAAGACTGCAGGACGGGAACTGAAGCAGAAACTCCAGATTTCGTGGCTTCGTGATACTGGAGGAGGGGATGCCTGAAGATAATGACAGCGGACCGAAGGGAAAGCTCAGTAGACAACCATGGAGCTGAGAGCAGGTCTCTTTGGGGTTTCTCCAAAGACCCCTCCTCATACTCAGGTATTCCTGCACCTGTCTTTCCTTCTCCCAGGGGTGCCCCTGCTGAGCTGACTAGGAAAAGCCTAAGTCTTTCTCCAACCCAAGTTCTATGCCTCTACCTGGAGGACTCCCGGGGGTTCCAGGTCAGTCCACACCGGGCGTGAGAAGAAAGGGGCAGAGCACACATTCACCCCTCTCTGGCCACCACTCCTGACCAGCACACAGCATGGCAAGTGCCCACCCAAAGCTCATTCTGCCGAGGGGGGCCTCCTGGGAGGGTAATTAGAGCCCAGGAGGGCAGTGGCTTTCTGGTTCTTGTAGCTGTTCTTGTAGCTAAGCAAATCACAGGCCTCCAGGAAGGGCTCTACTCCAACGTGTCCAACGTGTCACTTGTCATTTGTTTGCCCCACACTACTTCTAAGCATTTGCAGAGGCGTTGATTGTCTATACACTGATAAATAAAAAATACCTCATACCGAGACACGCACTGTAGTGCAGCTGCTTAAGCTGCCGACTGCTATGCCAGCATCCCATCTGAGTGCCAGTTCTAGACGAGCTGCTCCACTTCCAGTCCAGCTTCCTGCTCATGTGTCTGGGAAGGCGGCAGATGAAGACCGAAGGACTTGGGCCCCTGCCAGCCACGCAGGACACCGGGATGGAGCTCCTCGCTCCTGCTTCAGCCTGGCTCAGCTCCGGCTATTGCAACCATTTGGGGGAGTGAACCAGTGGTGGTGGAAAGATGTTGCGCGCTCTCTCTCTCCCTCTCTCTCTCTCTGTCTTTCAAATAAATAAGTGAATCTTAAAAAAAAATCTTCTCAGTGTGTGTGTGAGACCCAGATCCCAGAGAAAGCTGACAATGAGTCCTTTGCTGAGGTCTAAGCTTCGCACTAGCAAGGGATCCAGACCATCAGCTGCCTCACTAAGGAGCCGCAAGGACACCCCTGATACGACAACACTGACGCCAACATCCGACTCTGAACATTCATTTTCTCAGCATAGCATTGTACATCCCGTACAGGTGGAAGGATGTCTTTCCTGTAAGCAGGACCTGGGCCTGTTCTTGACCTGGAGGCTCAATGACTCCTTCCTGCTGCTCTGAGGTCAGGTGCGCCTCCCTGACTCAGATTATCCACCAGACAGGCAGAAGGAAGAGCAGCGGTGAGAGCGGGAGGACTTTGTTCTCCCAATGCCCTGACCTCACTATTTTACAGTTCAGTGGGGGGAGATTCTGAAACTCCCTGTATAGGACTCACAATATTATTTGACCAAAGTCATGTTTAAAGACACTTCTTTGGGAGGCAGAGAGACAGAGAGCTCACGTGTGCTGGTTCGCTCCCCAAAGCCCACAACAGAAGGCCTGCCAGAAGCCAGGACCCAAGCTGGGTCTGCCACACGAGTGGCAGAAGCCCAGTACTTGAACTACCTCCTGCTGCCCCCCGGGGGTGCATTAGCAGGAAGCTGGAATCAAGAGTGGAGCTGGGACTTGATCCCAGGCACTCCCATGTGGGATGTGGACGTCTTAACCAGCCGGCCAAATGCTGTCCCTAAAAGCATATTTGTTAGATAAGCATTCATAACAACCCCTGCTTAAATGTTAGCAAATTCCACTCTGTGACGGTCTAAGTCATGACGTTTTGCTGAACGTCTCCTTTGTAGATGGGGACGTGGAGGGCCTGTTGCGGCTGAGATCCTTGAAGGAGGGGTTCTGCTCACGCCACCACTCAACCCCTCACCCAGAATGGCTCGGGAGCACAGGGCCAGCGGGCTCCCAAGCCCACCTGGGGCAGTGCAAAGCCAGAGCACCCACATTCTCTGCAGGACTCCGGGCCCTGAGACAGTCCAGACACCCACACTGCGGAGCACAACGTCAACCTTGGGTGGCCCCACAGCTGAAACATTCTAAAGCCAGCTGGGGCAGTATTCTCCAGACGGAGAGACACAGCTCACTGAATTTAACAGGCTCTGGCTGACGACTGCGAAAAAGAAGAAGAGTACACTGGGATATACCAGAGTGCACCACACATAGTGGAGGTGAGTGAGACTTGGTGAAACCGACTTCAGGTAGGCAGGTAAGTTGGTAGGAGAACGATCTTTATCCTTATCGTTGGCTGGGCCATAAAGCGGCGTGCATCTCTATGGAGGCTGTTGGTCAAAACAAACAGTGGCCAAGGTGTGCACCTGCGATCCAATCCCTCCTTCCTGTGCTACTGCCTTTGAAGTTCTGCTTTTCCAGGGATGCCAAGCAAGCAGTGTGCTTCGTTTCTCATTGCCTGGTGTTCCTATTCCCCAAAGAAATCAAACAGCCTCTTTATACCCAGTCTGGATTTCCCTTGTGGGAAAGAAGTGATTTCATGATATACATTGCTATTTTGGGTATTTATTTGAAAGGTAAAAGACACAGAGAAAGAGGCTTGTGGGGAGGTGCAGAGAGAGAGAGAGCGCGCGAGCGAGCGCGCGCAAGCACTCCCATCTGCTGCTTCTCTTTCCTAAACACTCACACAGCCAGGGCTTGGCCAGGCTGCAACCAGGAGTCAAGAACTCCATATGCATCTTCCATGTGGGTGGCAGGGATCACCTGCTGCCTCTCAGGGTGTGCAATAGCAGGAAGCTGCAATTAAAAGCAGACTCAAACCCAGGCACTCTGATATGGGATATAAGATTCCAAGCACATCGTAACCACTGGGCCCAACAACCCCCATATACTGCTTTTTAATTTGTTAACAGCTGAGTAAAGTAAGTGTCATTCAAAATGTTAGAATTCCTAACATTTTTGCAGAGCTTGACAAACTGATCACATACATGTACCTTTCCCCTTTTCTTTTTCTGGTCAAAGTAGTCAATGATAGAAGGTTTTCAGGATTTTGCTTGGAATTCGTCAGAGTCCCAGGGATTGTGACCTCCTCCAGGTCTAGGCTCCTCCAGCTCCGTGGCTTTGCAAAGGCCCTCCATGGGCAAGAAACCAGACCAACCCCACAGCCCCCAGCATGTGCAGTGGCTGAGATGGACCCTATCCCAGCAACCTTGCTGCAGCCCGCGGGTTAATCTTCCCTGAGCCTGAGGCAGGGTCAGCCACAACCTCCCTTCACAGCTGTTGTAGCATTTCAGGAGCCTGACACGAAGCCTTTCTGCTTGACCCTCTCCTCACCTGCTGCAGCGTGACTCACATGATTGGTTCACTCTGTCGCACAGTCACCAGATACTTCGCAAGCCCCCGCAGTTGGCTCTCACCACTGCACACGGCCCTGCAGAGCCTGGGAAGCTGCCACTCAGAAGCCACAGAGGTGACACACTCATAAATCACAATGCCAGGCCACATGCATGGCTAAGGCCACAAGGCTGTAGGTGGATAGGCAGCATACAGAAAGGGTTGAACTTGGAAGGTCTGGCTTGGCTCCCAGGGATGCTGGTTATGGCTTGAAGTTCTAAGAAAAATCAGAGAAGTGTTGGTGTCTTCCTCCTAAGAGAACTTTCTCATAAACTTCTCTTCTGATTCTTGATTAAATACTCTCAATTAATTTTTCTTTCTACATCCAACTTTTAGCCCTTTCATCAATTCTTATTTTCTATCTCTCTCTACTATGATCTGAATGTCTGTGTCCCTCCAACACCCACATGTTGAAATCCTGACGCTCGGGGTGAAGGTGGCAGGAGGAGGGGCCGTTGGACAGTGATGAGGTCATTGGGGCAGGGTCCTCAGGCATGGGTTGAGTGCCCTTAGGAAAGAGTCCTCAGAGAGACCGCCACCCCTTCCACCGAGTGAGATCACAGGGAACGACAGCCATCAATGACCCAAGAAGTGGAGCCCCCACCTGAGACCAGATTGCCAGTGCCTTAACCTTGGACTTAACCGGGCTCCGCAATGGAGAGGAAACAAGATTTTATTGTGTTTAAGCAACCTTGTTCTTACTATTTTATTAGAGCAGCCTGAATGGACCAACACATTCCCTCTAAAATGCAGGTTCTAGGAAAGAAAAGACTGTCTGGTTCCCCATCCCGTCTTCAGCATCTAGTACATGGCAAAACAAAAACTTGTTCAGTAAGTGCTCATAGTCCATTTTCCATGGACTTAGTTGGGCTGGGCTGGACACAGGACTAATGTGTAAGTGGGTTCCTATTGCAAACGATGACACACAGCTGAAGGTCTCCCTCCTGCCCACTACTGTGGGACTTCCATCCCTAACTGGTCTCTCCTTATTTCTGAATGTTCCTGGAGATGTCATCAACATGCTCAGGAACAAGCTGTTGAAGGTGCAGTTACTACACTGGGGATTTGAACACACTGATGAGATTCTGTGTTCTCTGAGGTCCTTCCTCCATAAACCATAAACAAGGAGGAAAGAACACATTTCCTCCCCTTATGCAGCTCCTGGTTCAAGACACCAAGAGTAGTATGGCTTTGCGCCTTATATTTGGAGAATTTGTAATGGAAATATGTCTTCCCGCAGCTACTCACAGCACCTTATTCCCCCTGAATCCAGACATGAATCCATGAAGAGCCCATCCGAGGGCAAGGACACTCTTCAGTTTCTTCTTTCCACTGATCATTGAGACTTTGGCATTGGGCTGAAATTAATGGCCCAACTCTTCCTTAGGGTGAGGGATTCCCCTGAGGCTATTCTCGCTCCTGCATAAGGACTGCATCTTGGCCACCAGTGATTACCAGGGAGGTCTAGATCTCAGAAGTATCCATGCTCAATCTTGAACTTGAGGGCCACCATGAAATCCATTCTTTCCAGCAGAGCCTTAGTTAACACAGAAACTTAGCATGTGCCTGACCTGGCCTGTATACACACCACTCCGATTATTTAAGAGCTTGTGCATGGTCAGGAAGTTTGGTGAATTAGAACTTGAATCCAAGCATGGCCAGTAGCTAAATCCTGTGGGAGGACCCTTAGCTTCTGTAACCCATGGACATTCTGCCCATTGAGCTGTCACAATGCAACTTGGGGAGAAAGTGCGGGCCTCACAGAAGATGTCATCAACACAACCACGGGGAACAGGACCACATTAGCCCTCATATTTGGAGGGTGACCATCTCAACCTGTCCTGATGGCACGCCAGTCAATTTGCATACAATGCTTATAAGTCAACAAAGTCAGCTTTGATTAGCTAGTGCTGTGTAGGTGGTTTAGAACTCCACTGGCCATGTGGAGGCAAATCTCCTTTTTATTTGCTTATTCAATTATCAACAAATAGCCACTGGCTGCATATTACATGCCAGAGATTCATTTTAGTCACAGCCACAAGAGTTAAGATCACTGTCACTTGGCTGGCGCAGTTGCTCCTCCACCTGTGGCGCCGGTACCCCGGGTTCTAGACCCGGTTGGGGCACCAGATTCTGTCCCGGTTGCTCCTCTTCCAGGCTAGCTCTCTGCTGTGGCCCGGGAAGGCAGTGGAAGATGGCCCAAGTGCTTGGGCCCTGCATCCGCATGGGAGACCAGGAGGAAGCACCTGGCTCCTGGCTTCGGATCAGTGCAGTGCATCTGCCATAGCAGCCATTTGGGGAGTGAACCAACAGAAAAGGAAGACCTTTCTCTCTGTCTCTCTCTAACTCTGCCTGTCATGAATGTGAGCATGTGAGGACAGTTAAATAAAAAGATAACTTCAAATAATCATAAATTCTATGGGAAAACTGAACAGGGCAATGCATCATGAAAGGTGGCTGGGATTAGCTGCAAGATGAAACACTGATTTTGCCACTTCCCGTACTTACTGCTAGGGGTAGCAGTGTGAAATGAATCCATGCCTCCAGAGAGAGCATCCTGGGGAGGGTTTCCTTGCCTAACAACATGCAGAACCAGGTAAGAAAAAAAATCTTGAGTCTTTCAGCATTTCCTTCTCTTAGCTGGGAACATAGACGCCATGCCCAGTGGCCCAGCAGCCGTCTTGTAAGCATGAAGTGATGGTCACAAGGAAGAAAGGCAAGCTCTTAGGGATGGCACAGTGGAAAGTGAGAAAGAGCCAGAGTCCCTGATGTCGTCACTGCACCTTGCACAGCTTGGATCTAACGTCCCCGGATGTCCTCGGAGGAGAGATGTGTAAAGCTCTATTAGTTTGGGTTGGGTTTATTCTTCTTCACAGCCAAATACTTTCCTGATATAGAAGGGCTTAGAATTGTGAGTGGGAAACAACTTAAACCAAGGTGCTCATGGAGGTCTTCCCTGAAGAAATGACACTTTAGTTGACACCTAACTGATTTGGAGGAGCCATCTGTGTGAAAATATGGAGGAAGAATTCAAGGTAGAGGGCACAGTGAGTGCAAAGGCCCTGAGGCAGGCATAAGTCTTCCAGTTCAAGGAAGAGAGTAGAGTCCAGGCTGTCTTAAGCATTGTGCATGAAGGGAATTTTGACCAAACTGGAGGTCCTAGTGGCAAGCAGAAGCTAAACCGTGGGCAGTCCAATAAGCCATTCAAAACCCCTGGATTTCATTTTAATTCCAAGGGGAAGGGGAGTTGAGATGCTTGGATTCAAATGTAGAATGAAAGGAAACAAAGAACAAGGGGAAGCTTTGTGGTATTGTTTGGGATATTTGCATCCATGTCAGAGTGCCTGGTTTGATCACAGCTGCTCTGTTTCTTATGCAGCTTCTTGCTACTTCACACTCAGTGAGGTACTTGGGCCCCCGCCATCCATGCAGGAGACTCATATGGAGCTCCAATGTCCCATGGAGTTCTGATATGTGACTCTGGCGCTCTAGGGAGAAATCGGGGCTGGAGACAGCCATCTGGACTGTGGATCTGCACATGATTGCTGTGCTTATCTGGGCAGAGAATGCAGATCAACCAGCTGAGGCCTGGGACACTGCTACATTTAGACTCAGTGGAGGCGAGAGAACCAGCCAAGGGGACACAAAGGGGACACCCAGGGAAGTGAACCCAACATGGAAGGCTTGAGGAGAAAGAAGTGAGAAGGAGGAGAAGGGAGAAGGGGAGTCCTTAGCCCTGCTGGAGGATGCTAGGAGGGGCTGCAGCTGAGGCCAAGCCCAGGCCACTGGCTCCAGCCCGCTGGGTGTGTTTGGTTTTGGAAGACTGGAGGGGAGGAGGGGCGCTCATTTCTGTGAGATTTGGGCAAAATGGGCGATAAGGAAATGCAACAGAGGCATCTCTTGAGTACAGGCTAGAAGTGCTCTGAAGAGAAATAGAAAAATGAGGCAAGGGCCAGAGCTGTGGTTCAGTGGGTAAAGCTGCCCCTTGCAACACCATCATCCCATATGGACACCAGTTCGAGTCCCAGCTGCTCCACTTCCAATCCAGCTCCCTGCTAATGTGCCTGAAGAAAGCAGCCAAAGACGGCCTAAGTGTTTGGACCCCTGCCCTCCACGTGGGACACCAGGCGAAGCTCCTGGCTTCTGGCTTTGGCCCAGCCCAAGCCTTGGCTGTTGTGGTCATCTAGGGAGTGAACCAATGGATAGAATTTCTCTCTCTGTCTCACTTTCTCTCTCTGTAACTCTTTCAAATAAATACATATGTCTTTTTTTTTTTTAATTTCACTAAAGGTTTAAAAGAAAAGAAAAGAAAGAAAGAAAAAGGAGGCAGGGGCTCTACCATTTGTTCATTATTTAACTCCTTGGCCTCGGTTTCCTTATCTGAAACACAAGAACAAAAAATAGCACTTCCCACACATGTTTGATGTGAGCAGTGAAATGAAATAATCCATGTCAAACACAGACTACCAGGCCTCACACGTAGCCAGTACTCAATAAACAAGTTCTTTTCAGGGATGAGAAATGAGAACCTTCGAGGTGAGGGATCTTCATTTATTTTATTTTTTTAAAGACTTATTTTGTTTATTTAAAAGCCAGAGTGACAGAGAGATGCAAGAGCCAGGGCTGGGCCAGTCCAGAGCCAGGGCTCTGGAGCTCTGTTCAGGCCTCCCTTGTGGGGAGCAGGGGTCCGGATACTTGGGCCACCCCCTGCTGCTTTCCTAGGCACATTAGCAGGCAGCTGGATCAGAAGCAGACGTAGGCTGTTTCCAGGACTCTAATCAGCGCTCTGCTACGAGATGCTGGCATCATAGGAGGTATCTTAAGCCACTGCAGCCAACGCTGGCCCCCATCTTTATGTGTTAACAAAGATGCAGAGCTTTGGCTTTCTGCTAACGTCCCTGTGAGGTCCAGGAGCATGGCCATGAGCAAGACAAGAAGCGGCCCTGTCTTCACAGAGCTTAGAGCGCACGTGATCACCACCAGGCTAACCATGAGAAAGCAGTAAAAGCCACCACGCATTTACTACGCACTGGGCCCAGGAAGCTCCATCGCAGGGAGTAACAAAAGAAGAATCTGTCCTGCTCCGCTTTGTCCGTGATGTCACCCTTCCCAGGGGTATCATTTTGCAAGAAGAATGAAACCCAACTCTAATGAAATAATCCTGTTGTGCGAGGACATGCTATTGAAAGGCGAACATTAGAGCTGGTGACTAACCTTCCTTGCTTTCTCCGCTATTTCCCCAAGATCGTATCAGACGGGTTTTAAGGCTGTTTTTTTTTTTTTTTTCCTGCTTCCTGCCTTGTTTCCCTTTTCCTAATTCATTGATGACACAGAGGTGCCCGGCACCATGCTAGACCCTGAGGGGTGTCAAAGATGAGTGATTTCAACTGACTCGTGGCTGTCCCCAAATTCACAGCCCCTAACCCCTGGCACCTCAGAATGAGACTGCTGGAAGATGGGAGGCTTTTAAGAGGTGGTGAAGTTACAGTGAGGTTAGTGGGGTGGGGCCTAATGCAACACAACTGCTGTGTTTTCTAAGAGGAGATTAGGACACTCCACACGTACACACAGAGAGACAGAGAGAAGGACCATGATGCAAAAGTGCAGGGAGAAGTAAGCCCAGGAGAGAGACCACAAGGATATCAGCCCTGCCCACACCTTGATCTTGGGCATGTGTCCTCCAGAACAGTGAGAAAATCAATTCCAGTTATTTAAGCCACCCAGACTGCAGTACTTTGTCTTGGCCCTAGCACACTAATCCACTAAATAAAACACACCCTCAGTTTGCATACGTTTCCAGTGTCATAGAGCAGATTGGACGTGCGGCTAGCTGCCCACCAAGCAAGGCAGGGCTGGCCAGAAGCACGTGCGCCAAGGAAGGTGAAACCATCAGCAGCAGGAAGGGTGGGTGGTCAGGGAAAGATCAGAAGAAGAAATGGACTGTGGACTGGGAGCAGAATGACTCACAGGGACTTACTGGGAGTCACGCGGTAGACAAGGACACTCTAGGGAAATGGCCTGGCATGAATCATCTCTCTTAGGTCACTTTCTGTGCCCCTCCCCCCAATGATTAGCCTTACAAGACTCTGCAATCAATTGTATTTCCATTGTTATCACACTATAATGCTTACCAAGGAGCACAAGTACAGTCATCCTCGTTTTAAAGATGGAAGGGGCTGAGGCCCAGAAAGGGGAAGTAACTTGTCCAAGGCTGCACAGCTCGCAACATGCACACCAGGAAGCCTCCCCTGTTGGAGCTTGGTTAAGAGGCCGGGGGGGGGGGGGGGGGGGCTGCAGACTGAGGTGGTGGGGATGGGGCACAAAGGGAGCATGCGCATCCCTGGGTAGGAAGGGTCAGAAGGATGGAGTGGAGTGGTGGCTTGAGAAGGGAGTGGAGGTGGGGGTGGAGGTGGGGGTGGAGGTGGAGGTGGAGGTGGAGGTAAAGGAGGTGAACGAGACTGCTTGTATCTCTGAGGAGAGGGAAGATTAGAAATGTCCCTGGCTGAACGGGGAGGTGGGAGATGTTGAAGACAGGAAAGGAGAGAGCTGGCAAAGGCAGTTTCTGACATGAGTAGGAGCCTAAGGGAAATGTACCCATGCAGGGCTGGGGAGTGGGGAGGTGAGGGCAGCCTGGGAAAGACAGTTTCAGACCTGGAAGTGAAAAGCAGGAAGGTAAGAAGCTAGGAGGTGTGGAGGCTGCAGGACTGATGGCTCCCGGCTTTTTTTCTTTGTTTGCTTCTCAGGTTTTAGCTTTTTTTTTTTTTTTTCTGTCTGTGTGATGCACAAGGTGAGGGGAGGGAACATGGAGTTGTGAAGTTCAGGTGCAGGCGCTGAAGGGAATTGGAGAAATACTGAGGACAGAAGGAAGCGGAGCAGCCAGCCACCTGCACAGAGCATCCTTCTGTCCCAGGACTTCCCCAGCCCCGGGGTGGACAAAGCAGCTATTGGGAGGACTCAGGGCAGGGTCGACGTCGGGTGAAGTCAAGGCTATCAGAGAAGCGAGAGTCAGGAGGAGAGCAATGGAGTGGATGGTATTGAGCAGGAGGACTGGCTGGGGAAGTAAGGAGAGTAAGGAAGGAAGTGAAGGCATGAACAAAACAGGAAGGGTCTCTGAGACTAAGCAAACTCCCACTGCAATGTCCACCGTCAGTTCCTTACTAGCTGTTTCCTTTTCTTTTTATACAGATGTAAATGGAGACTTCCAAGCAAAGGATGCATGGACAAAATCTTCTTTAGTGGCCACATTAATGGCTGTGAGAGTACAAGGCGGATGCTAACGGAACAGGTGTGACGTCAGAACTCTGACAGCCAACACGGTCTTCTCAGTGGGCCACCTGGATCCCAGGGCTGCGCTGTCACCCACAGTATTTTTCATCTTTTCTTGAGCCCCTCCTTCCCTTTCCTTGGTTGTGCCAGATCACCATCCTTTCCACACTAATTTGATTTTGGTGGATGTGAATTTGGCAAGATTGAACCGTCCTTAAGCGTTGTTTGATCAAGAAGGCTGTTGAGCAAACTGAGTCACACACTTTTGGTCAGAAACCAAGTGACAAAAAAATACTGAGGCCAATTTCTCAAGAGGATCGTCAACTAGCTTGAGAACAAATCCTGGAGTGGTTCTAAAAATAGCTTTGAACAATAAAATGTGCAATAGGAATCTGCTTGCCCAGGGTGAATTCACAAAGGGGGAACAATTATAGAAATGAAATAATTGAGAGATTTATATAAAATCTAGCTTCTCTCTGTTAAGAGACACTTAGTATGCTACATCGACAACCTCATGTGTTAGGCAGAGAATCCCTGGCCTTCGGGTAACAAAGATACCATACAAACACACTCAAAGTATTCCACAGGGGCCGGCATTGTGGAATAACTGGTTAAGCTGCGACTTGCAATGCCAGCATCCTGTATCAGAGTGTCGGGTCCAGTTCCAGCTACTCTGCTTTGAAGACAGCTCGCTGCTAACATGCGTGGGAAGGCAGCAAAGATGCCCCAAGTACTCGGGCCCCTGTCATCCACGTGGAAGGCTCAGATGGAGTTCCTGGCTCCTAGATTCAGCCTGGCCCGAAGAATGGCTGTTACGGCCATTTGGGGAGTGAATCAAATAATGGAAGATCTGTCTGTCTCTCCCTCCCTCTCTGTCATTCTGCCCTTCAAATAAATAAATAAATCTTTTTAAAAAGATAAAGTAATACACACATGGAAACATGCACCATGCATCATAAGTAAGTAGAAACATGATCTCAATTCATAAATTTTCTTTACACACACACACAAAAATATATCTTGCCCAGGGGGATAAAAGGCCCTAAAAGTCATCTTCAGTATTGGGGTTAGAGGACAAATCAAGTTAAGTTTTCCTTTTTGTGTTCACTCATTTTCACTCAAAATATTGTTCTACGAAATTGCTGAAGGAGTGAAGATAGAAGACAATGAATACCGGTAGGTAATAAATGTAAAGTAAGTTCACTAGTAATATTTCTCTTCGAAAAAGAAGCTTGGGGCTGGCACTGTGGTGCAGCAGGTAAAGCCGCCGCCTGCAGTGCTGGTATCCCATAGGTCACTGGTTCTAGTCCCGGCTACTCCACTTCCCATCCAGCTCTCTGCTATGGACTGGGAAAGCAGAAGACGGCCCAAGTCCCTGGGCCCCTGCACCCTCGTGGGAGACCTGGAAGAGCCTCCTAGCTCCTGGCTTTGGATCAACGCAGCTCAGGCTGTTGTGGCCAATTGGGGAGTGAACCAGCAGATGGAAGACCTCTCTCTCTCTCTCTCTCTGCCTCTCCTTCTGTGTAACTCCTACTTTCAAATAAATTAATTAATTTAAAAAAAAAAAAAAAGAAAAGAAAAAGAAGCTGCTCATCAGTGTAGCATAGAATCCCAGCCAGAGTCAGGAGTTCGTACAAGTCCAGGATTCTGGTCTTGCCCTGCCGTTAAGTGATTGTGGATTCCCAGACAAATGCCCACAACCAACCCAGTCCCCCAGAGACCCTTTTCAGCTCTCAACACATACAACATCTGTCTCTCTTTCTTGTCTTTGCTGTAAAATCCCTTAAGTTCTTAAGAAGAAATGAGCACCATTAGCCCCTAATGACATGAAAATGCATAATTTCTTTCTATAGCAGGACATTTCTTAAAAGTTATGAATTACTTAATTATTCTCCATGTATTAAATCATGAGAAAAGATAATAAATAATAGATTTGGATCATTATCATAAAATAAATGCTTTTCCTAGCTACTTAGTTTATTTGCTCAGTTCAAAATTTGGACAATATAATCAGTGTATATTTTCTGTATTCATATCAAATCAGTACTTTGTAAATATCAATCATGCTAATAACTGCATGTATTGTGCAGTTCTGTAACTGCTGTCGTTTGCATACTACACAACTCTCAGCTCCAATAGTCAAAAGACCTAAGGAAACTTTGGTGAGTATACTACACATTTCTGTATCCAGGATATAGTGCACTAGAACTGGATCTTTGGCCGGCGCCGTGGCTCAACAGGCTAATCCTCCACCTTTCGGCGCTGGCACACCAGGTTCTAGTCACGGTCAGGGCACCGGATTCTGTCCCGGTTACCCCTCTTCCAGGCCAGCTCTCTGCTGTGGCCCGGGAGTGCAGTGGAGGATGGCCCAAGTGCTTGGGCCCTGCACCCCATGGGAGACCAGGAAAAAGCACCTGGCACCTGGCTCCTGCCATCGGATGAGCGTGGTGCGCTAACCGCAGCGCGCTGTCCGCGGCGGCCATTGGAGGGTGAACCAACGGGAAAGGAAGACCTTTCTCTCTGTCTCTCTCTCTCACTGTCCACTCTGCCTGTCAAAAAAAAAAAAAAAACTGGATTTTTATATGTAGGAGAGGCTGTCTACTAAGTATACATGAAGACATTCCCACCTCAGTCTAGCTTACTGAAAGTCCTAAATAAACCAATGGATTAAAAAGATTATGAAACTGCCTTTGCAGGCAAACAAAAACATTTTAAAAGATCTTCTCATTAATCTGGATTATATTTCTCACTATAAAAATAGGGGGAAGCTATAATGATAACATTTTGTTTAAACATCTAAAAGCCAAAAGCTTATGAATAAGAATTGCAATCTCTGCTTATGTAACTCTTGAAAACATTTTTTAAAATGCCCCAGGAAGTGCATCATTGGGCAATGTACTTTTGGTCAGTGTTTTTTTTTTTTTTTAAAGAATTTATTTCTTTATTGGGTAGAGTTACAGACAGAAAGAGGGAGAGACAATGAGAGAGAGAGACAGAGAGAGGTCTTCCATCTGCTGGTTCACTCCCCAAATGGCCACAATGGCTGGAGCTGCACCAATCCGAAGCCAGGAGCCAGGAGCTTCCTCCAGGTCTCCCACACAGGTGCAGGACCCAAGCACTTGGACCATCTTCCACTGCTTTCACAGGCCATAGCAGAGAGCCGGATCATAAGAGGAGCAGCTGGGACTCGAACTGGTGCCCATATGGGATGCTGGCACCACAGGTGGAGGCCTAGCCTAGTATGCCACAGCACTGGAACCTTGGTCATTGTTTTTAATAGTTGGGTTCTGAAGGGTGTTGTGGTTTTTCCATGGGTTGCCCCTCAAGGGTGTGGGTGCAGGTACCATATTAGGAGTGGTGGCTCCTTTAAGAAGTGGGGCCAGTAAGAGGTGGTTAGGTCATTGAGAACTCCACCCTCAGAAGGGATTAATGTAGCTCTGTTGGGATGCCAGATTGTTATTTAAAAAAAAAAAAAAAAGCAAGCAGGGCCCCCGTAGCTCTCTCACTTCTATCTCACCACTTGCTCACTCTATCTGGCAGGTGCCCACACCTTGAGGCCACTGCCATATTGTGAAACAGCCAGAGGCTCTCTCCAGAGGCTGAGCCAATGGGACCATCTCATCTTGCACTCTCAGACTTAAAGTTGTGCCCATATAAGGCATCAGCATTGCAGGTGGTGGCCTCACCCACTACGCCACAACATCAGTTACAGTGAGAGGGAGAGACAGAGAGAGAGGCCGTCCCTCCGCTGGCTCACTCCACAGATGGCCACAACAGCTGGAGCTGCACCGATCCAAAGCCAGGAGCCAGGAGCTTCTTCCAGATCTCTCATGTGAGTGCAGGGGCCCAAGGACTTGGGCCATCTTCTCCTGCTTTTCCAGGCCAAAGCAGAGAGCTGGGTCAGAAGAGGAGCAGAGGGACTCGAACCAGTGTCTATATGCGATGCCGGCCCCACAGGTGGAGGATTGACCTGCGCCACAGTGTCAGCCCCCAGCAGATTGTTTTTTTTTTTTTTAATTTAATTTTTTTGACAGGCAGAGTGGACGGTGAGAGAGAGAGAGACAGAGAGAAAGGTCTTCCTTTGCCGTTGGTTCACCCTCCAATGGCAGCAACGGCCAACGCGCTGCGGCCGGTGCACTGCGCTGATCCGAAGCCAGGAGCCAGGTGCTTCTCCTGGTCTCCCATGGGGTGCAGGACCAAGCACTTGGGCCATCCTCCACTGCACTCCCAGGCCACAGCAGAGAGCTGGCCTGGAAGAGGGGCAACCGGGACAGAATCCGGCGCCCCAACCGTGACTAGAACCCAGTGTGCCTGCACCACAAGGTGGAGGATTAGCCTATCGAGCCGCAGCACCGGCCAGCAGATTGATTTTTTTTTTTTTTTTACAGGCAGAGTGGACAGTGAGAGAGAGAGACAGAGAGAAAGGTCTTCCTTTTGCCGTTGGTTCACCCTCCAATGGCCGCCGCGGCTGGCGCACCGCGCTTGTCCGATGGCAGGAGCCAGGAGCCAGGTGCTTTTCCTGGTCTCCCCATGGGGTGCAGGGCCCAAGCACTTGGGCCATCCTCCACTGCACTCCTGGGCCACAGCAGAGGGCTGGCCTGGAAGAGGGGCAACCGGGACAGAATCCGGTGCCCCGACCGGGACTAGAACCCGGTGTGCCGGCGCCGCAAGGTGGAGGATTAGCCTGTTGAGCCACGGCGCCGGCCAGCAGATTGATTTTTTAATACTTCTCTGGCATACTTGCTTGTACAATCGAATTTCCCAGCATTTTCCCTCAGGTAAAAGCATGCCGACACACCGGGACAGTGGCCCTCAAAATGTGAGTGTGCTGACTAGACCAGATCTCCAGGGAAAGTTCCCTAAATGCAGCTCGTCGCATGGCGCTCCAGACCCACTGAACCCGAAACTCAGGCCGACCTGGAGATATGCATTTTAACTACTCCCAGCGACTCTGAAATCTGAGCACTGCTGGCCCACAGCACGTGGCGTGCCTGGGTCTCCCCTCCTTCCGCCCTAAACCTCGCGCTAAATTTCACTCCTCCTCCGCTCTGTCCAGTTTACCTCATCCAACCTGACAGCTCCTCTCACGTGAAACCGTACTGCTCCTGAACACAGCACAGTCGAACATCCCCGTCTTGGCGTCTTGGATTTGGGGGCCGTGTCTTCGGTTACCTTCTCAGTGACTTCTTACCTCCCTTGGTTGTAACACTTCAGCTGAAATGGAAGCTTCCTGAAGGCAGGACCTACGTCTTACATGGAGTTTGGCGTCCTGCAGCACCGCTCAGTGAAATGCCCACGCTTTTGTTCCGTCTCCTGCTACGCCCTTTCTTCTTTCAACCGACTTCCATGTGTCCAAAATCTGCCTGTCTTTCAAGAGTCAGCTCAAATGGCACCTTCTCTGATCTGACTTCTCTCTATATAGGAGTATTTTTCTTACGGGAAACACACACACACACACACCATACATTTAACAAAAATCATTTTCTTTCCCTGCTCCATGTTATAGTCATTTGTGCATGTATTAGCTCTCTCATCACTGAAAATGCACATAATTGTTCTAAATCACCCTAAAAAAAAAAAGGAAGAAAATAACTTAGGATCTCTCAGGCTAGGGATGTATAATTAGTTTATTTGCCCCAATATTTATATCTCTGATTTTTGGTAAGCCGACCGTCCACACAGGAAGTGCCTCTCGTGTTTCAGACATACAGTCGTTCTCCTAGGCACGTGGGGGTCTGGAAGCAGGGCTGCGTGCCGGAGACGGCTGCCGCAATTTGTGTGGTCTAATGAGCGGTCTCAGAAGATTAGACCTGGAGTCACGGAGATCTGCAGGAAATCAAGCCGTAAGGAAACCAGGGCGACTTCGAGTCACATCAGCAAGGAAGAAAAGCGCCTCACCCCAGGGTAAGGACCAGTAGCAGAAGGCTTAATTGTTACCATGTCGTGGTGTGAACCCACCGCTGCCGCTGTCTGGGCTAATGGGAACCTGATGGAGCGGCTTCCTGAAGCCCACCAGTCCTGACTTCAAACACGCAGCCTATCCTCTAGGAGCCAGCGGCTGGAATCCCAGTCCCAGGTCGACTTCCTCTCTGCCTCCACCCCCATCAGCTAAAACAGGCTGCAACAGGACCCCGGGACCACCCTTCCAGTTTTCTCCCCTGAACTCTTAATTCCAACCTCCCTCCTCGCTGCATCCTGCAATCCATGAAAATCTTCCAGACGTACCCCAGCAGCCCCCCAAGATGACCTTGCAGACCCCGGTCATTTCCAGCAAATCCCACTTGGCCAACTGGGAGCGCACCCCAGGCCTACAGGGGAGTGTCGTCAGCTCAGGCCAGGGTTGAGAAGTCATCACTACGGAGGCCAGGAGAGAGAGAGTTCGTGGATGAGCCAACAGCTTCAGGGCTGGCTCACCGACATGCAGCTCTAAAGCAAAACAGCAGGCAGAGAATCCCTTCGTTTATGTCACTGGAAAAGTGTTTACAGTCCCTGGTGTTTGGGGCCAGACAAGCATGTATTCTCTCCTCTGGGGAATTCGAAGCTTCCTGGGCTCTGGACTCTTTTTCTTCCTCCAGTCCCCAGAGGCAGCCCCAGTGTTCACTGAGATTTCTGCAGAGCCTCTCCCACCTCTTTTTTTTTTTTTTTACATCCCTTATCGACATGTAAACTCCACACTCGGGTGAAAAGGTAGGTGTTTAGGATAGACTGCAACAGCTGGGATAAACTGCCTCTTCAAAGGCTGTCTTCATGAAATGCATCTCTGTATATTTGGGGCATTTGGAAGCAGAAAGGGAATGAAACTTGAGAAGATTAAGTGATAACCAGACCATATCCTGTCCAGAGAGGAGCGTTTCTCTAATAGCACAAAGATGAGCCTCTAGATAGCCCACCAGATAACTGTCTTCCGCCCAGCGTCTCCCATCATAAATCTTCCTTCTTACTCAGGTTCTCTGTAGATTTCTGAGGATAAAGCTCATTTCCCTGGAGAGACAGGCATAGGGAAAGATCTGGAATTCCTCCAGTTAAAAAAAGCCCCCATTCTGCCCAATCAACATGTGCTCCGTCGAATCAGCATCCTGCAGAGAGTGACTTACATTGTTCTAAAGGCTGTTTGCAGGTGGCCCAGCCAAGATACAGTTCCTGATCTGGCGCTTCTGAAAAGGAAAAGAAAATACTCCTCAGAATAGAAAAAGGGAAAAAAAAGAGCTGCCTGGACTCTCTTTTTACAAATAAACTTCCTTTCGCGGGATATTCTGCCTGGGTTTGCTCTCTCGAGAAATTTCAGTAACCTGTTGCGTCAAGACCACGTCTCCTCCCAGAGTTACCCAGTGTTTCTCACTGAAACGGCTCAGCCATGTACTAAGGATGTAAAAGTTCCTAGTCCTTTTCAAATCCTAATTTATTTGTTTCTAATCGTAGTTCTTTCTCCACCTTGCAGTCTATAAACGAGACCATGAGGGTAAAATTCCCTACCCCATGATAGACTTCCATAACGTTTCCGCTGGACAAAGTCTGGCTGTAAAAGATGGATAATAAATGTCCTAATTTCTTCAGCTTATCCTTTGAATGGAGAAGAGGAGGCTGGGTTTTAGATTCTGAACCGTGTTCAAGTTCTTGCTCCTTTGTTTTCCATTACGTGCCTCTAGACAAATCCCTTAGCTGGTGTCTTCTTTGAGGTCTCCTCACCTGCAAGACTAGAAAGTGTAAACTCTGCTCATTCCAGAAAAAGAACTTATAAGAACTCAATGAACAGATATAAGACTTATAACAGACATGCTTGTATCTATAGAGCAGATAAAACATGCTAGTTCTAATGATTACCATTCTTTCTAATGAATACAGTGTATCAAATACTCCTGATACCACAAACATACTGTAAAAGAAAAACAAAGAAAAATGTCCAGTTCCTAGAAAATGCACATAGAAAGTGCATCTGGTTCCGGTTTTGACTGCTTTCCGTAGACTGCTGACTCTTGTGCAGGAAGGGGCTCACAGAGGAGCTTTGCTAACTGAGATATTCGAGACCCGTCCTCTCGCAGCAGCGAGGAAGAAACCCAGCGAATGAAGGTCTCCCTCTTAGGGTTCAAAATTCATGGATGCCCAAATAATTTATGGAACTCTGTGCGAGCAGATTATCTGTGCTCATGGTGCTCATCAGCCTCTCCTGGCTTCCTGAGAGGGATCATGGGCTTTGGGATCCAGCGTAGGTGGAACAGCTGGAGAGCCTCCTGGCCTCCGGATGTCACAGCTTATCCGTGTTGATGGACAGAAGGCACAAGGCCCTCCCGGCCGTGCTGACCAAACAGAAACCACTCTTCTCTGTTGCTGCCACGATCTTTTCTTCTCGGACGGGGAAGAGCAATTGTGTTTATGACTCTGAAATATATAGGAAGCCATGCATGCATTACTGTCACTGGGCAAATCCCATCCCTGGGCCTAAGGGTGACCTCATTCTCTTACCTACCCAATTCTTGAGAGCACCGAAGCCCAATGCATTCAACTTTTGATCACCACAGAAGCAATGAGACACTCAGATTTCCACTTTTTGATTTATTTTTATTGGAAGAGTAGGAAGCTTGAACCATGTGAGAACTGGAGAAAGCATATACTAATAAAGCAAACACATGCGTGGTATATAGAACAAACATGAGCGCCATAGTCCATTAGTTGGTAAATATGAAAGAGGCCAATGTTCTTTAAATTTTAGCTTGAGGTTGAATATTTCATAGATTTCCAAACACATGTATTTGGCAAAGTTATAGAAGAATGCATTGCTTTTAAAATAATTTACATCTCAAAAGAAAAAGCAAGCAGAACCTTGAGGAAGTCTGAATCACTTCTCGATAATAAGATTAATAAGTAAACATCAATGGATTACTTTATTGTTTATTTCATAAATATTTAGTGCATACTTATTGTGTACTGGGAGTTATGCTTGGTAATAAATATGCATTGATGAATAAAACCAATATGGTCCCCACCCTCAGCTTTGCCATTTTGATATGAAAACGTTGTGTGCAGCTTCACTCACTTTGGTCTAAGGAAGGAGAGATGGGGCATGAGAAAACCATATCCACGCTCATGGGAACTCTTGCTGTATTCTGGTCCCATGGGTAGCAAAGAGTCCACTTTGTCAACTGACAGACAGATGTCAGGCCATCAGGGCATCCTGGGAGAGCCATTAAGAGCTCAGGCTGTGGAGCCCAACTGTCTGGGTTGAATCCTAACTTCTTCACTCTCTAGTTATGTACACTTGGGCAAGAAACTTGATCGCTTGTGAATCTACAAAATAAGGGTTACATTAATACCCACCTCACAGGATTACTGTAATGAACAATCAAGTCGAAACACATAAAGCTGTTAGAACAGTAGAAAACAGCAGGTGCTCAATAAATGCTTGTGACTGTTCTTCCCAGCTGACCTCAGCTCCCAGCATGGTTGCACACACAATGTGGGGCCCAGACAGGATGGCTTCTGCCTCCGCATCTGCTACAGTGTCCCTCCCTTGCCCTCTGCCTTCCACACCCACCCCCACGCTTTCACATGTGGTGTAGCATCAGCCTGCAGAGCCTCCCATGCCATCTCTCTCCAGCAAACTTGTCCCATCTTCTTCAAGGCTCAGCTGAAGTTCACTTCCTCTGGGACAATCTCATTGTCCCTGACTGCCGTAGAGGGCGGGGTGTCCTTCTGCACAGCTCATCTTCCAACTACATGTAACTCTAACCCTCTAATACACAGTGCCTCCCAGTGCTTACTGCTAGGTTCCATCTCAGCAGATGGGGTGTGCCATGAGGCCATAGGAGAGGCCTTCTCAGCGTTTGTTAAATGAAGGCATGAATGAGGAGGAAAGGAAAGGCACAAGGAAGGAAGAACCCTGGGACAATCTGCTTGGGATACTTGCAGCATGTGAGATGAGGAGGCAGTGAGATGAGGAGGTAGTGAGGTGCTCTGGGCCTGATGATTATTGCCTCCTGCCAGTTTGACTCTTGAGCGCCCCCCTATTGGCCTGCAGATGGAAGGGCAAGCAGAGGGTCAGCCAAAACAGGGCGTAGCTAACCTTACCATCCATGAGAGATCTGCAAGCAGCCTTAAGACAGCACCTGTGCCAACCCTCTGCCTTTAAGCACACGAACCCCTGCATTTCTCAAGAGTGATGTCATGACAGTATTTCAACAAAAGGCCGAACACCCACAGTTTCCTTTGGCAGCGTTGGCTTCAGCATAATTCTCATGAGAAATGACTTTTCTTAAGCTGCAGTTCAAGTCCATGAGTGCTGTCCTCAAAATCAGTTCACAATCAGTTCAGTCATTCTTTTTTTTAGATTTAATTTATGTATTTGAGATGTAGATTTATAGACAGGGAGAAGGAGAGACAGAAAGGTCTTCCATCTGCTGGTTCATTCCCCAAATGGCCGCAATGGCCAAAGTTGGGCTCTTCTGAAGTCAAGAGCCAGGAGCTTCTTCCAGGTCTCCTATGTGGGTACAGGGATCCAAGCACTTGGGCATCTTCCGATGCTTTCCCAGGCCATTAGCAGGGAGCTGGATGGGAAGAAGAGCAGCTAGGACACGAACCAGCTGGGTTCATGGAATGCGGAGCCACAGACAGAGGATTAACCTACTGTGCCACAGTGCTGGCCCTGGTTCATTCTTTCTAATTTCACACAAAGCATTACAGTTTGATCAATTATTTGCATTTCCAACCTCTCAAAAATCGAATGCTAACTTCCTAATACTACAGACTCCGGGCAACATCAACAGTTTGCCAAACACACACAAGCTGAGAGAGCGAAGGAGGGGTTGTCTGGGTTGAATCCTAACTTCTTCACTCTCTAGTTATGTACACTTGGGCAAGAAACTTTGACTATCTTCTAGAATGGAGTGCAAAATTAAAACAAGCAAACAAACAAAACCCATGGAAAAGGAAAACATAATATTCATCAATATGCAAGTTTCAACTATCAAGAGCTTCTCATTTCCCCAATTTGCATAGAAACAATTAAACATTAAAAAAATAAAGTATAGTTTTTCAAGTTTCAAAAATGAGATCCTGGAATGGGCACTGCAGCACAGCCAGTTAATCAGTCACTGCGATGTCCACATCCCATATTGGAGTGCGTGGATCAAGTCCTGCCTCCACGTTCTGTCCCCCTTTCCACTAACACACCTGGGAGGCAGCAGGTGATGGCTCAAGGGAGATGTGCGGGACCTGGATGGTGTGCCTGGCTCCTGGCTTCAGCCTACCTTAGCTCTGGCTGTTGTAGTCATTTGGGGAATGGACCAATGGTTGGAAGATTCATTCTCTCTCTCTCTCTCTCTCTCTCTCTCTCTCTCTCTCTCTCATTTTCAAATAAATAAGTAAATAATATTTTAAAAGAATAGCCAAGGTTTGTTATTGCAGTCCTCCAAATAGGGTCATTCTGTTACATACTCATTCGGTGATCTGAGGTAGACATTCTACTGGGCAAGGAGAATAAACGACTGAGCAACATCGCCCCTCTGCCAGGGACTGCTAGGACTCCTTTGTGACTTCCTGGTGGGAGATGATTTGCATGTGTACCTAACTTTAGTTGACAACTATATTTTGAAAGTAT
The DNA here is from genome assembly GCA_949820135.1 of Sylvilagus floridanus. NCBI lineage: Eukaryota > Metazoa > Chordata > Mammalia > Lagomorpha > Leporidae > Sylvilagus > Sylvilagus floridanus. Next base: position 107,464,870 of record OX463241.1, read on the forward strand.
CCCTCAAGAATTAACTTTTTAAAGAAAATTTAATTGTTTTGAAGAAAGTAAACAGCTTTATCATTTATACATAACCAACAACAGGTAAATATGGAGAGAGAGAATAAAGAACAGACAAGTGTGTATTCCTTGGGAGTGAGATGAACCTGGGAGTACCGAAGGAGGGGGCAGAGCCAACTTCCTAGAGATGCCTATGAGACCTAATTTCAGTGAGGTGTATATATCTCCCGGCATAGTATCTGGACGCAGTAGTCACTCAGCAAACAACCATTCTTTTTTTCCCTACCTCTGAGCACAAGTCACATTTAAGATGGGTGTGAGTGCTGACAGTCCTTGCAAAGCATCAACAACCCTCCTGCACTGAGAAGCTTTCTAGAGGCTGATCTGCTTTGGTTCTTTCTGACATTCGGTAGAGCAATAATCTCAGTGTTGGCGCTTAAACCCTCGAACCCTTAAATCCCTCATCAGAAAAGTGAGAGAAACGCTACCTATCTCTCTGGGTTGCCATAAAGATTACTTGAGATAAAATATGTAAAGTTCTGATTACATGAATCCTGCATCAATAGTAGCTACCATTTAATGTAAATAAATATCATCCCCAATTTCTCTGCTTCAGGAGGTCAGCTTACTTATCAAAATCGGATTTTGTTGGAGCAAAACATGCCTGTAATTTGCAACCAGACATCAGCTTCAGAAAGGAGAACGATGGGATTTTGGCATCTTTGTTATTTTTCAAGATGCATTACAACTAGCACCTCTGCCCCAAGAACCTGCCTTATCCTGGCAGAGACGGGTTTGCGCTGCTACAAGCTGGTGCACACTCTTCCCATGAGATCTAGATCTGACTTCGGTATCCAATAGGCTTACCGAGCGCTAACCAGACTGCAAGCTCTCCAAGGTTCTCATTTACGATGTTCTCTCCGCGTGCGTAGGTCCTTGCAGAGCACTGCCCTGGGACGGCACACTTTGGGACCAGGGACTCAAGGAACAGATCCCTCGGTGGGCCAGCCATACTGCACCCTCTGCACAACCATGTCGAGCCGCGCTGCTGTGGGCTTTACCCTGCCTGTTTTTGTTTCTCCTCTCCCGGTTGTTGTTTTCCTGGAGTTGCATGAGTCAAACAGCCAGGCTCCGCCGTGGTGTAGCAGACAGAAGACAGCATGTTTTCCTTTGCAGAGCCTGTGATTGAGGGAAGCCAATGCCCCCCTCCCAAAATTAGCTTTCATTTAAAGCAGTAGAAGTGCAAACTAGGGGAGTTTTAGACTCTGAAAACCCTGCTGGACAGTTAAGGGCACCCTTCCTGGGGCTGGGGGAAATGCATGATTTTTTTTTACATAATGATCCCATGTCAGATGACTCACAGACTCCCCGCAGGCTCTCCCTGAAGGTTTTTGCACGCCTGTCTCATCTAAGGGAATCCAGTGCAACACCTGAGTTCTTGACAAGATGCTAATTGTCTCTTTTTATGAGTCACCAGAGACATGCCGCCAAGGGGCACTCCTAAGAATGTAAACACTGAGTGACTCAGATGCCGCACAACACACTCTGCCTTTGCTCTGGGTGTCGCTCACCACAGAGGGGGTGATCCTGCAGCCCACTGGGGGGGGGTATCCTGGCAAGTTTCCTTGGGCCCCCGACAAGGCTCAAAACTCCAGAAGTTTCTTGGTCCAAGAGAAGGAGCACTGGGCACGGAGCACACAGTTGTTTGGGGGTCATTTTTTCATCAGCAGCAGCTGCAGGCTCAAAACCCTTGTGCAAACCGGAAGATGGGGAGCAAGGCGCAGCCTCGGGGGTTGTTTTCTGCCGGGTTCTGAGGAAGCTGCTGTAGGAATTTTTGCCTCCAGCCTCTTGTTGAGTGACAGGGAAAGAAACAAGGATCACTTGAAGGCTCCCCAATTCAAATGGCCTGTACAGAATGCCAGGCCCTGGCTGCCCCGAGAAAGCCACTCTGGTGCCAGCTTAGGGAGCGAATTGCCCCCCCCCCCCCCCCCAGTCTCCTGGAAAGGCCTCTTCTCTTCCCCCAGCTGAGGGGCTGGATTTCAAAGCAGCTGACTTCTTGCCCTTTCCAATACCCCTGCAAGTGTTCCCGTTTTAATTCTGAAACTTTCCCCCCAGTTTTCCATTCCTCTGATGCTTGCCGAGGAGAGCTGGCAGCTTGCAGCCCTGCAATGGCATCAGATTATTGAGCAGAGAATGGGAATTCGAGGACGCTTTCTCGGCAATGGCGGCGGTGGAGGGCGGCAGCCGCAGCAGCAGCGAGCTTGAGAGCTCGCGTTGCATGTTAATGAAATGCAATAAAACTTCAAACCCTAAAGGTACCACTGAAAGCCACCCAGATCCCTCCTGGAGTTTGGCTTCTGCAGCTGTGGATCTAACAGCTCCATGTTTGCCCCCTGCTCCCATAGCCACAGGCTTCCTCCTGTACAGACACACACAGCCTCACTCCCAAACCAGGTGTGTTTTCAGCAGTGACGGCCCCATCTTTCCCTGACACCATGGAGCCTTCCAGTCTCAAACCCCGGAATCTGGAGCCAGGGGGAGAAGTAGACAGTAATTAAGTTAGCTGTGAGCCGCCTGGGGTATTTCATCGCAGCTGCCTGCCTCTGTCTCCCCAGCAGCCCTCCCACATCTTCCTCCGAGGACCGGCTGTGTGCGCGCGGGAGGTGCTGTTTCCCACAGCTCTGATCTAATTCCGCTGAAATTCAATCTCCGTGTGACCAACCTCAGCCGGCGCTCTCCCACCCGCCGCCGGCCTCCCTTCTGCAGGCTGTGCGCGCTGTCCATTTACCCCGTCAATCCGGCAGCCTCCACTCCACCAGCCCCTGGGTATACACTTACGGTGTCCGTGGGCCAGCCTTGGGGGCCTGCCTGCTGCCCGGACGCTCACCCCTCGCCCGCCCCTGCTCCGAGGGGAGACACCCTATACCTGCCACTCAGCGGCTTGAATGGGGCTCCTGAGTTACCGCAGGAGAAAAGGCAGCCGAGCCAGCCAAGGCTGAGAAACCGAAACAGATGCAAAAGACATCAGGCTGGGTTTTGCATGGATCTTCAGCGCCCAGAAAGATTTATGGCCCCTTTCAACCCTCTTTTAACATCCGTTGAACCGTGCTCGTTGGATGATGAGGGCACAAGACCGGCGGTCGTACAGACACCAGAGCAGCAGGGCATGGCCTGGGGTCTGTAGACCCTGGCTTCCTCTCCATGTCCATTTGTCCCGCTGTGTTTGCTGGGGGACGTTCCTCAACCCACTCTTCAGAACTCTGCATCCCCAGAGAGCCCAAAGCTGCCAGTGGCTTTGACCCTAAACAGCCTTCGATTTGCTTTTTTTTTGACAGGCAGAGTGGACAGCGAGAGAGAGAGAGAGAGAGAGAGAGAGAGAGAGAGAGAGAGAAAGGTCTTCCTTTTCCGTTGGTTCACCCCACAATGGCCGCTGTGGCCAGTGCGCTGCAGCTGGCGCACCACGCTGATCCAAAGCCAGGAGCCAGGTGCTTCTCCTGAGCCAGGTGCTTCCTCCTGGTCTCCCATGCAGTGCAGGGCCCAAGCACGTGGGCCATCCTCCACTGCACTCCCGGGCCACAGCAGAGAGCTGGCCTGGAAGAGGGGCAACCGGGACAGAATCCGGCGCCCCTACCGGGACTAGAACCTGGTGTGCCAGCACCGCAGGCGGAGGATTAGCCTAGTGAGCCGCGGCGCCGGCCCTCCATTTGCTTCTATACCTTCCCACTCAACAAAGAAACAGTAAAGCTCTTGTAGAAAGGTGGATATTGCAGGGGGCCAGCACTGGCCAACCGTGCAAGGGCCTTGGCGTTCTTTCGGTCTAATTGTTACTTAATCATGTTATACAGGATCAGGCGCACTTTCCTCTCCACTGAGAAAGCTTTGAACTTGGCTTAGCATTTCCTGCAAGAGGAGGATTCCTACCTCGGGGCTGGAGGCACAGGAAGGCAAAGGTTTGTGAGAGCCTTTTACAAGCTCTAGGCAGCGAAAGGCAAGGGGGTTACAAAGGCATCGTAATTAGGAATGATGCGTTGAGGCAGGCCAGCACCTCTGGAACCTGGCCCTGCTCGTCTCGCAGAAACATGGGAAATCCAACCTGACTTCAGCACCTGAGCGCCCGGGCTGTTTCCCGAGGGAGGAATCCCAGTGGCCTTTCGATCTCTCAGACGCTCTCTGCACCCGTGGGTAGGTGACAGGCAGAGTCACGCCTTCAGTTCTTAATATGAATTTAAAGAGCGATATAATTTGCATGAAAAGATTCCTTGAGTTACCAACCAACCTTGTGTTACCTGGTTCTCTTGATGTACAGATAAGACCAAGCAGGCGAGCTGGAAAGTGTTCCCCTCACCCCCGCCAGCCACCTGGACTCTCAAGCTCAGTGTCCCCGTGGTGGTGGGACCGCTCTGTTTGTTGTTTGCATTCTGTCTGACAGGGCAAGTTTAGAGACTGCCGTGTCACCCCCTTCTTTTCTTCTTTTCTTTTCTCATTTTGGACAGTGGGCAGTATGACCAGCAGTAAGAGAGGAAAGGCCCCAAGATTTAAAAAAAAAAAAAAGGAAAGGGGGGAAGGGAAGATTCCCGCAGCCAAGCTCTGAAGTCGTCTCCCCGAGTCCTGAGAAAACTGCCCAAAACGTTAACACATCAATCTTCAGGAAACAAGCCTGCCTTTTACCGACTTAATTTCATATAATTATTTCAGGGTTTGAGTCTTTACAAGAAAGAGGGAGTGGAGGGAAAAGATCAGAAAATTGAAGGGGATGCACAGAAGAGGAATGAGATTCCCTTTGTCCTGAGGATCCCCGTTTCTCCCCGGGTGCCCAGGGTTCACTGGCGCTTTCATCTTTCAGAAGCCAAGGCAGAGCACACTCCGCGGCCGCGTGTGGAGCGGCTCCCGCTTGCAGACGCTTTAATAAAGCCTCCTCTTGTGTCCTGGATCCCAGAACAGCAAACCTGCAGTGACACGAGGCTGGAAGACCCGCTGTCCGCCCAGACTCCTGACTCCTGAGTCCCGGTGTAGCTGGCACAAATCATTAAGTGTCACAAGCCTCGAGTCTGTCTTCAGTGTGGAGTAACGATGGCTCCCCTGTCCAACACAGAGGGTTATGGGTAGGAAAACGCTTGGGAAAGCTGACAAGTGTTATTCTCAGTATAATAAAGTTTACTTATTAGGAGGATTCTGCAAGCACAAGGGTACTTCATAAACCCTCTTGGAACATGAAATCCAAAGGTGAGTTTAGGGGAGGAAGTGTTTGGTCCAGAGGTTAGGACGCCTGTGTCCCATGGGGGCTGGCTCTGTGGCATAGAAGGATAAACATGTCTTTGTTGCCGGCATACTATGTAGGTGCCGGTTCGAGTCCTGGCTGCACCACTTCAACTCCAGCTCCCTGCTGAAGGCCTGGGAAATAGTAGAAGATGGATCAAGTGCTTGGGTCTCTGCACCAGCGTGGGAGACCCAGAAGAACTCCTGACTGCTAGCTCCTGGCTTCAGATTGGCCTAGCCTTGGCCCCTGCGGCTATTTGGGGAGTAAACCAATGGATGGAAGACTTTCCTGTCTGTCTCTCCCTCTCTCATCTGTAACTATGCCTCTCAAGTAAATAAATAAATCTTTTTTTTTAAAAAAAAAAAGATGCCCCTGTCCCACATCAGAGAACCGGGTTCCTATTTCCAGCTCGTCTCCAGCTCCCTTCTACTGCAGACCCTGGGAGGCAGGATGGTAGCCAAGTGTTTTGGTGACTCCCACCCATGTAGGAGACCTGGACTGGGTTCTGGACATCTGGCTTTGGCCCTGGCCAAGCCCTGGACGCTGTGGGCATTTGGGAAATGAATAAGCAGATGGATGGTCTCTCTCTCGCTTTTTTCTCTCTTTTTCTCTCTTGCCTTGCAACGCAAATAATATTTTAAAAAATATAAGTTCATTTTGGTGCAAAAAAAGCTTTAAATCCATGCCTACAGGAAGGCTTCACAAAGTTCATGAGAATTGTATATTATGGAAAACTGTATACGGATTTGAAAAATTTTTGCACCAAAATGAACTTATCTGTCACTTTCCTTTTCCATGAACTTTTTGAACTACTCTCATATTTCCTTAAGTTTAACTGTTACTAGCATTCACACAAGAATGAGAGGCATTGAATTTGATAAGTAAACAAAGCATTTGGATGTCACCTGGTCCGCTTAAAACTGTGTCCTCCAGAAATGGTGAATGGGTAGGCATGGAGTCCAGCCAGGAATCTCGATTTTTAAACACGACCTTAGGTGACTCTGAGGCATACAGTCCTCCATCCTGACTTTGACCAACATTGTTTGCAGAATGAGGACATTTCTGCCCCTCCCCCTCCCTGACCATGCCCACGCTCCCAGTGGGGCTGGGAGTGAGTATGGAGCACATTACACTCACAGCCCTTCATTAATATTTCAGAACCTACAACACGAAGGCCTGCAAAGAAACAAAGCAGAATGGGGATTATATGGATGGGTTTGGTTTCCCTTTAACGACGAGAAAAATGCATGTCTGCCCTGTGTGGATGATAAATTGACCCAGAAAATGTTGCACAAGTGTTCTTTGCTAAGCCACAGGGTCAAAGTCAACAATCTAAGAGAAAATATACCTCCGTCTCGTTGACAAGGACTTACGTTCAAGGCCTTGCACAATGGGACTGGTGTGGGTTACACTCTGTTCATTTATTCAGCTTTCCACATAACTCTGCCAAAGAGGACAATGAGGGGGAGAGAGAGAGACAGAAAGAGAGAGAGAGAGAGAAATTTAGCTCCTGTGAGTGAAGTTTGTTTTTGCACCTGTGGGTTCGAAAAAATGATAATAGTTTGAGAGTATTATGATAATATTTTGTAAGAGACTGAAATAGTTTGCATGTGAAGTTGGGATGCTGAAATGAAGGGCTGCTCATAAAAAGAAGCCCCTTTTCATAACCACTACCTACCCCAGCATGAGGTGACAACACAGAATGAAACTGAGGAAGAATTTTCTAGAAAAATAGATGGCTCCCAGAAATCTGGGAGTAACTTAACAAAATTAAATTCGTTTATCTTTCAACTTTCTGTTTCTCAAATTAGCAGAAAATATAACAAGCAAAATAGAGAACTCGTAAATATTCAGTTTACCCATGGAAAGCCCTTGGACACTTCCTCACAGGTTCACAGCTCTAATGGACACGCACATTGGTGCATGTGTGTAAATGTGTGTATATGTTGGTCTTCTAGGCTCATAGTAAATACTGAAAGTTAGAAAGGGCTAATGCTGTGGCTTAGTAGGATAAGCCAGCATCCCATATGGGCGCTAGTTCGAGTCCGGCTTGCTTCACTTCTAATCCAGCTCTCTGAGAATGGCCTGGGAAAGCAGCAGAAGATGAGTCAAGTGTTTCTGCCCCTGCCCCGACGTGGGAGACCTGGAGGAAGCTCCTGGCTTCTGGCTTTGGATTGGTCCAGCTCTGGCCGTTGCGGCCATGTGGGGAGTGAACCAGCGGGTGGAAGATCTCTATCTCTGTCTCTCCCCTCTCTGTCTGTAACTCTGCCTCTCAAATAAATACATCTTAAAAAAAGAAAGAAAGAAAATTAGAAAATTAGGGTAGAAGAATTTCTGAAGACAGGTACATGGTGGCCAGAGTAATCAGTAATGGCTTGATAAAAATCAGGGAGACACGGTCTATTTAAAAGTTTACAAAATAACTTTAGAATTACAGGAATCTAGGACCCTTTATATACCCCCAAAGACCTTCAGGGCCTATTATTATCAGAGCAGAGTGACAAAACCTTTGTCCAGGGTAACGATCCCAAGATATCAAGAAAAAGGTAAATAGTGTCCTGTTTTCCCTGTTGAAGAAAGCACTAAATGATTTTGCAAAGATTTCCATCAAAATGGTTAAAATTAAAGAGGTGTCCATGCTGCAAGAAGCAAATCCTTATCTTTCCAGAGCTCTCATTTACTCAGAAATACTTACTCCCCCATGCCCCCCCAAAAATTTCTGGATAAGCCAAGTTTGTCTAATGGGCAAAGGCTGGTGGGGGGAACAGCTGTTTAGAGTTAAGAAGCCCGTTAATGACAGTGCAGGAGTCAGAAGGATGCTTGGGTTAGCCTGCAGGTCCAAGAGGGAATGTATTAAGCTGTTGGATAACAGCAGTTGACCCAGGCCTGTGGTAATGGAGGTGAGGACAGAGATCTAGAGGACGATACTGACAGATGAGCTCTCTGCAGCGTAAAACCTTCCTCCCCAGCCTCCAGCGCCAGGCTCTCATCAGGAGCCAGGGTGTGTGCGCTGGGTGGAAACAGCCCCTCACAACTCACGTGTTGGCTTTACAGAGAGCCTTTTCTGAGAAGGTTCACACCTGAACGCAGTGGGACCCCAGCAGGGACGAGAGGGGAGAAAAGAGGATGCTTCGAGCAGGAACGTTCATTAAAGATGCACACAAAATGGTAAACCCATGATTACTGTGCAAAGTACAGGCTCTGCGACACTAAGAACGAAAGCCAATAAGCCATTTTATCTTTACAGTGATTCCTATAAAGAGGTCATCAGGTCATGGCAGAAACTACCTGTTAATTATGTCCGCATGTCTCCAAGGCAGGGCATGGCTGCAGTGCAAAAAGCTCCAACCCCTTTGCAAGAAGACCCTGAACTTCCTGATGCCGCCAGGGCGGGGCAGGGACCAAGAACAGTTTCCTAGCCCCCAGCTAACTTCCTGAGCAGAGGGGATAAGTTGCACCAGTCCCCGCCTCCTGCCTGCAGGATTTATTAAAAGTCTCCCCAAGCCTCCCCCAGGGAGCCATGCCTTAACTGAAATGGGCCTGAGACTGCACGCCTCTATTTTGGAAATGGAGAGGTATACAAGAAACCTGACTGAGAGCTGGCATTTGGTACAGCAGTTAGGATACCACTGGGGACTTCAGCATCCCATACAGGAGTACATGGGTTCAAGTCCTGGCTCCTCCACTTCAGAACCAGTTTCCGATGATGTGCATGCTGGGAGGACCCCGCCATCCTCTTAGGAGACCCCAATTAAGTTCTTTGCTCCCGGAGGTTTCAGCCTGGCCCAGCCCAGGCTGTTTCAGACTTTTGGGGAATGAATCCATGGATGGTAGATTCTCTGTCTCTGTCTTGCTGCCTTTCAAATACATTTTTATTTTTAAAAATCAGAATAAAGCTATGTCTCACCAGAACACTAATCTGTACCTTAATTTCATTAACCCTCTCCCAGGCCACTTGACAAGGAACTGCCTTGAAAATTTGGATAACAATATAAGGGGCGAGCATTGTGGTACAGCAGGTTAAGCTGCTACTTGGGATACTCTCATCCCAAACAGGAGTGCCTGTGTTTAAATTCTGCCTCTGCTTCCAATCCTGCCTCCTGTTCATCTGCACCCTGGAAGGTTCAAGTACTCAGGTCCCTGCCATCCTTGTGGGAGACTGGGATTGAGTTCTTGGCTTCTGGCTTAGGCCTGGCTCAGCCCTGGCTGTTGTGGGCATTTGAGGAGTAAGCCAAATGCAGGAAGATTCCCTCTCCACTCTCTTTCAGATAAATAAAACATAAATAAATAAATTTTAAGAAAGAAAGCACATAAATTCTTCAGAATTGTTTTTCAATTCTGGTCATATCATTTAATTTTTGCCATAGATATATAATATAAATACACAAATTATTTCATTTTTTTAAAAAGATGAAGGTTGAGGGGCTGGCCTTGTGCCATAGCAAATTAAGCCACCACCTGCCAATCTAGCATCTCATATGGGTGCCATTTCCAGTTCCAACTGCACAACTTCCGATCCATCTCCCTGCTAATGCTCCTGGGAAAACAGCAGAAGCCAGCCCAAGTGCTTGGGCCCCTGCATCCACATGGGAGATCTGGAAAAAGCTTCTGACTCCAGACTTCAGCCTGGCCCAGCCCTGGCAATTATGGCTATTTGAGGAATGAACCAGCAAATGGAGGACATCTCTCTCTCTTACTATCCCCAACCCCCTTAAAACTGCACCTTTCAAATAAGTAAAATAGACCTTTAAAAAAGAAAGATGGAAAGTGGCAGGATATAAAATCAGCACGGATAAATCACTAGCCTTTATATATGTGGACAATGTCATGGCTGAGGAAGAATTTTTAAGATTAGTCCCACTCACAATAGCTCCAAAAATAATTAAATATCTTGGGATAAATTTTTAAAAATATTTATTTATTTATTTATTTATATTTATTTGAAAGTCAGAGTTACAAAGAGAGAGGAGAGGCAGAGAGAGAGGTCTTCCATCTGATGGTTCACTCCCCAGATGGCCGCAATGGCTGGAGTAGTGCCGACCTGAAGCCAGGAGCCAGGAGCTTCTTCCAGGTCTCCCACGTGGGTGCAGGGGCTCAAGGACTTGGGCCATCCTCCATTGCTATCCCAGGCCATAGCAGAGAGCTAGATTGGAAGTGGAACAGCCAGGTCTCAAACCAGTGCCCATATGGGATGCCGGTGCTTCAGGCCAGGGTGTTAACCCACTGTGCCACAGCGCTGGCCCCCTTGGGATAAATTTAACCAAGGATATCAAAAACCTCTATGACGAAAATTACAAAACACTAAAGAAAGAAGACATTAAAAAAATAGAAAAATTTTCCATGTTCATGGACTGGAAGAATTAACATCATCAAAATATCCAGGGGCTGGCGCTGTGGTAGAGCAGGTAAAGCCACCTCCTGCAGTGCTGGCATCCCATATGGGCACCAGTTCGAGTCCTCACGGCTCCACTTCTGATCCAGCTCTCTACTATGGCCCGGCAAAGCAGTAGAAGATGGCCCAAGTCTTAGGGGCCCCTGCACCCACATGGGAGAACAAGAGGAAGTTCCTATCTCCTGGATTCGGATTGGTGCAGCTCCAACCATTGCAGCCAGTTGGGAAGTGAACCAGCTGACAGAAGACCCACCCCCTCTCTGCCTCTCCTTCTCTCTGTGTGTAACTCTGCCTTTCAAATAAATAAATAAATCTTTTTTAAAAAAAAGTCCATACTACAAAAAGCAATTCACAGATTCAATATGATCCCAATCAAAATACCAACGATATTCTTCACAGATCTAGAAAAAAATGATGCTAAAATTCATATGGAAACACAAGAGACCCCAAATAGATAAAGCAATCTGATACAATAAAAACAAAGCCAGAGTCTACAACACCAGATTTCAAAACATACTACAAGGCAGTTATAATCAGAACATCCTGGTACTGGTACAAAAACAGATGGATAAGGGCCAGTGCTGCGGTGCAGTGGGTTAACGCCCTGGGCTGAGGTGCCGGCATCCCATATGGGTGCCAGTTTGAGACCCGGCTGCTCCACTTCCAATCCAGCTCTCTGGGACAAGAGCTCTGCTGGGACAAGAACTGGCACCCCTATGAGATTGCTGGTGCTGTAGGCAGAGGCTTAGCCCACCAGACTACAGCACCAGTCCCTTGGTAAATTCTTGAGAGGAGGTAACATGAACAGGCTGGACAGTCACAGGCACATCTGTCCCACTTCTCCATAGAGGGATAGACTGACTCTGACTGATTCTTAAGGATATTGAAAGGACGTAGAACCAGGGTGGCAATGGAGATCTATTCAAGGATATATGTGCCACAGTGCTACACATCAGAAATTCCTCTGGGTTATGAGCAGTTGAGGTAACAAGACAGCAGGAGCGTAGAACAAATATTAGCAAGGGGTTTATTGCAGCTGTGGTCATTTTGGTGTACAGCCCCAGAGTATGCCTTGACAGAAACATGGTTTGGCATTGGGTGCCTTCCTCCTCACCCCTGGCCCTTTGCTCAGAAGCTGAAAGCCTGCTCATTAGATCCCTTTCCCAAAATGCTTTTGGACTCACAGAAATCAGAAGCTGATAGGTGCAACAGGGGTCTTCTGTTTCAGCCCCTGTCTGTATACATGAGGGCATGGGAATCCAGAGAGGGCCTATGCCTGTGGTCATAGAGATCCAGCTGTGCAGCTGTAACTAGGAGCAAGGTCATGCACAGTGTTCCCCTTTTCTTTCTGGTTTCTCAGCTGTACTGTGAAGAAGAAAAATTAATATCCCAGGGATATTTACATTTAATCAAACTACCCCAATAAGAAGATTGGGAATCAGCTTCAAAGCAGAGCAGATGTTTATGTGTTAACTGCCTGCAAGGCTCCATATTCTAGAATACATGCCTTTCACAGAGGTATGACATTCATACACAACTTCATTGTCTCTGAAGCTCCTTTGAATAGTACCTTCTCAGCTGTAGAGAGAAATACCTGAAGTGACTGCAATGGACTACTTCACAGTGTGCATCCCAAGGTTGGATTCATCACATATTTTGGGTCTGCCTCTTCTATTTGCAGTAATCTGCAGAATCTACCCCCAAGAAAACTGAGACTAAAAAGAAATTCTTATTTCCTTTTCCAGTTGCTCTAAGCATTTTGTTGCCATTTAGTGATTTCTCAGTTACAAACTTGGGCAGAAGGAGGGACTAAACGTTTGGAATGAGATCATGGATATGACCTTAGGCCCCAGAAGATGTCTATGTTTACTCATCTCGTTGATTGTCAAGCCATCTACCCTTGGTGGCCAAATCTGATGGCGAGAGAGCCAGCCTGACTCTTCCTATGCCTTGTTTCTACAAGAGGAGCTCACGTCCTTCTCACATCCCCATTCTTGTTTCTTTCGCAACTGAGAAGAGCCTGTGGTTTCCATGTACCCTCCCTTCTATCTTCCCCACCTTCTTATTTATCTTAGAAAGGTAATGCAAAATAATCTCTATCTGGAAAACATCTCTATCCCTTGAGCTAGCATGTCATGGGCAAGCAATAAGCAAACTGAGATCAGCCCCATGATTGGTATCCCTTCTGCTGCACCTATGAAGCCTTGGAGACTATGGCTTGGTATTAAATGAGAAGCATTCATAGAAGTTGCACATGATGAACGAGGACACACAACTGAAGCAAACAATGGGGAAGGTTAGGATTCTGGGTAGACTCTTGACATTATTCACTGAGTTTTCCAGAGCTTCCAGTAGGGATGTCGATCTTTTCCACAGAGAATCCATCTACCACGAGTTCAAGTTCTGTTCCATGTCTTGAAAATCCTGAGTTGCTTTGCGGTCCATTCCATTATACACTCATGTCCATTGTAACAGCTAATATTTAAACACTATTTCTAAAACTTCTGATAAAACAGATGCTTCAAAAGACGTACCTCGTCATTCTAGGGCTCCCTATAGGAGTAATACGTCTGCGTACTCCAACTTGAGAAATCAAACTCAGCCACCAGGAGAACCATGGAAACAGCCCTGCTCTTTAAAAGCTTGCAATTGTGTTCTAAGGCTTTGCTTCTTTCATCAATTAGAAATGCAGCTGATCCAAGGATATATTTCCCTGAGAATTTAGAATTGGAACCTAGAACTGGTGAAGCCTATTTATGCAATGAACATCCTCAAGCAGACCAAGCCGGGCAAGAGAGAAAAAGGAATTAAGCAAAAAAAAAAAAAAAAAAAAAAAAAAAAACAATTTTTAAGAGAAACAAAATAACAAGAAAGAAGTTGGCAGAGCATGTTTCTGACTAAAATGAATTAAATTAAAAATCAATAGCAAGAAACTATACAAACACTGAATATTTTGAAACCAAACAACACATTTCTAGACAAGTTACAGGTCAAAGAAAAACATCATAGGAGAAATTTAAAAATATTTTGGAGTGAACAAAAAGGAAAACACAGCATACCAAAACAGTGCTAATAGGAAATGCAAAGCATTAAATACTTACATTAGAAAAAAGAGAAGTCGGCAGCAGAAGCAGGGTACCCTTTCGGGAGCAGGAGGCCAATAAAAGTTCAGAGGTCAAAAAAAAAAAAAAAAGAAAAAAAGAAAAGTCATAGAAGATTTAATCTCCTGTGTTAAGAAGTTTGAAAATGAAGAGTAAGTAAATCCAAATCACGTTGAGGACAGAAATAGTAAAAATGATAGTAGAACTCAATGAAATAGAAAACACAAAAACAATAAAGAAAAATCAATAAAAATACAAAAGTGGTTCCTTGAAGTGATCAATAAAACTGGAAAAATCTCTGGTGAGATAAACAGAGAAAAAGAAGAAAGATGACAAAAATTACCTACGTCAGGAATGAAAGTGTGAATAGATCCTATGGTCATTAAGATAGAATATTATGAGCAATGCCATGCCTATAAATTTCCTAACTTAGAGAAAATAGGCAAAGCCCTTGGAAGACAGAACTACCACGATGTACTGAAGAAGCAATGCTTCACCTGAAAGCTCTGTAACTATTAAAATAATTGAGTGAATAGTTCAAAAATTTTCCCAGGGGACAAGTGTTGGAACAGCAGTTACTACGGCATTTTAGATGCCTGCATCTCAGGTTGGACTGCTTGGGGTGAAGGTCCAGCTGCACTTCTGATCCACGTTCCTGCTAACGTACACTCTGGGCGGCAGTAGATGGCTCAAGTCCTTGGCTCCCTACTACTCGTGTGAGAGGCCAAGGCTGAGTTCTAGGCTCCCGGCTTGGGCCTGGCCCAGCCCCGGATATTCCTGGCATTTGAGGAGTGAACCAACAGATGCAAAATTGTTCTCTGTCTCTGTCTTTCAAATTTAATGAAAACAAAAGTAGTTTTTTCGAATTAAAAGCAAAACTTTCCCCCAAATAAAACTCTAGGTCCAGATGGCTCTTTCTACTGAATTTCACCAAACATCTAAAAAGAGATAGTATTCACTATATATAAATAATGAACCTTTCAGAAAGTAAAAGAGGAGACATTTTACAACTTACTGAGTTCAGAAGTCTCCTGATATCAGGATTAAACAGACATCACACAAAAAGAGTGACAGACTAATATTCTCATGAACGTAGATACAGAAATCCTTAACATAATCTTAACCACCTGAATCCAGCAATACGTGAAAAGGATCATGCATCTTGATCAAGTGTAATTTCTCTTGGAAATGCAAGGTATTTTGATATTTGAAAACCAGTCGAGTGGCTGGCAGAGGAAAAAGTATTGACAGTGAGGATGATCACTGGGAAGATGGGGTATCTCCATCAGCCATCTCAGAAACTAAAAGGGCCCTTACCCACACAAGAGAAGAATGAAACATGTAAGAAAGCATTGGGGCCAGTGCTGTGGCACAGTGGTTTAAAGCCCCAGCCTGCAGCATCGGCTTCCTATGTGGGCACCAGTTCAAGTCCCAGCTGCTCCACTTCTGATCCAGCTCCCTGCTAATGTGCCTGGGAAAACAGTGGAAGATGTTCTAAGTCCTTGGGCCCCTGCACCCATGTGGGAGCCCTGGAAAAAGCTCCTGGCTCCTGGCATTGGATCAGCTCAGCTCCAGCCATTGCAGCCATTTGGGGAGTGAACCAGTGGATGGAAGATCTCTCTCTCTGTATCTCCCTCTCTCTCTCTCTCAGTTGACTCTGCCTTTCAGATAAGTAAACTAAATCTTAAAGGAAAAAAAAAAAAGAGAAATATCTCCAGTGGTCAATGCTTTTCTTTTCTTTCTTTCTTTCTTGGCCAAAACGACCAAGGCTGGGCCAGGCCAAAGCCAGGATCCAGGAGCTTCTTCCAGCTCTCATACACGGAGACAGGGTCCCAAGCACTTGGGCCAACTTCCACTGCTTTCCCAGGCACATTAACAGGAAGCTGGATCAGAAGTGGAGCAGCAGGGATTAGAACCAGCGTCCAAATGGGATGCTGGCATCAAAGGAGGCAGCCTAACCCACTATGCCAGGGTGCTGTCCCTTGGAGATATTTCTTTGGTGAAGGAGATCTTAGATTCTAGTATTAGTGTAGATATCAGCTTTCAGTATGGATGTATGCCCCTAGCATTGCCAAGATAGAGCTGATTGGGGTCCTTTTGAACAGAGGTGTTAATGCAAACTCTGATAAGGATAAAAGAACTGTTTTTGCTGACTGCAGATTCTGTTTGTGGCTCAGAGGAACAGAGCTTGGAGTGTGCAGAATGATGACTTTCAAGAAATGCTAACCCAAGTGTTGCTCACAGGAGACGGATGACTCCAGTCGTGTTTGCTGCATGGCTGGTCACCCTCAGGCTTTAACATGGGCAGCACGTCAGGGTCATGAAAAGGTAATTTTGAAATTCCTTGAACTTGGAGCCAACAAAATGCTACATACCAAAAAATGGAAAGACACCAGGTGAGACTGCACAAAGAAACATCTTGAGATCTTCAGTTTTTGTCTTTGACTTTAAATCCATTGGGGGGAAGTTTCAAAAGCTAACTAGAGAAGAGATTATTTGTAAGCTATTAGCAACAGATTCTATTTTTTAAAAAAAAGGTCATGTATTTAGGCAACTGTGGGGACCCATGGATAGGCTTGCCATGGAACCCCCCCCCCCCCCATGCTGGGCTTGGCTTATAGCAGTAATGCGGATGTAGCAGCTGATTGAACTTTCCATCTAGCTGAGGATCGTGGTAAACAACAAGATGGCGCTGATGCCCTGCCTGCTGCGTGACTCCACAGCTGATCGTGATCAAGTGCCGGATTGGAGAGCTCTGTGCATGGACTGTGATTGAATGACTGTGATTGGTTGAATTCGGTATATAAGCAGACCGCGGGAGAAGGAGCGGGGGCACACCAGCTTTCCCCCTGAAGGAAAGTGCGCGCCATCTCTCCCCCTTCTCCTGGTCCCCCACTCTCTTTCCCACTCCTTCTAAGTAAAAGTCTTTTGAAGACCGATTAGCTGCGAGCAGCGTCGTTCCTTTTGCGGCCGAAGGAGCTGACAGGCAACACAACATGTTTTAATTCAATGTAATACCTATAAACCAATGAAAATGGTGTGTATTTTTATTACTTGTGGCAAACATGGTAACAGTTAACTTACATGATAGTTTAAACTTTTTAAGTATTTTTAAATGTCACAAATGCCTGGATTTTAAGCACTTTGTTCAACAGAATTCTAGAAAAAAAATTAAATTTATATGTACTGGCACAAATGATGATATTTTTTATTTTAAATGTAACCTTTAAGTACAATATCAATAATAAAAATGTATTCTTAAAAAAAGAAAATCAATATAATTCACTATATTAATAAACTAACATTGAAAATAATATGATAATCTCAAAAGATACAGAAAAAGCACTTATTAAAATTCAATGCCTAGGCAGGTGCCTCGGCTCACTAGGCTAATCCTCCACCTGCTGCACCCCGGGTTCTAGTCCCTGTCAGGACGCCGGATTCTGTCCCAGTCGCTCCTCTTCCAGTCCAGCTCTCTGCTGTGGCCCAGGAGGGCAGCGGAGGATCTTGGGCCCTGCACCCACATGGGAGACCAGGAGAAGCACCTGGCTCCTGGCTTCAGATCAGCGCGGTGTGCTGGCCGCAGTGGCCATTGGGGGGTGAACCCACGGAAAAGGAAGACCTTTCTCTCTGTCTCTCTCTCTCACTGTCCACTCTGCCTGTCGAAGAAAAAATTTTAAAAAATCCAATGCCTATTCACTTAGATTTAGAAGAAGAGCAATAGCAACACAAGAAACTATGAATAGAAGAGAACTTTCTCAATCTGAAAAAGGGTATTTACAAAAAAATCTAAAGTTACATCATGTTTACTGGTGAAAGACTGAATGCTTTAACCCTAAGGATAGAACCGTGTAAGGACGTTTGCCCTGATTACTCTACCAGTATTGTCCTGTAGTGTCTATACCAATGCAACAAAGTAAGAAAAAAACATTGAAAGGATACAGATTGTAAAGGAAGAAGTAAAAATGTCTATTTGCATATGATGTAATTGTGTTTTTATGGAATCCTAAGGAATCTGCCCAAAAAGGTTGGTATTAAGGTAAATAATAAAAGAACTCCTAAGGAACGAATCAGCTGGCAGCTTAGTAAGGGATGTTTACTCTCCGGAGCTGTGAGAAAATCGATCTCTGTTCTCACCCAGTCTGTGGAACTTCATTAGGACACTGCGGGATGACTAACACACCAAAACTTCCCTCCCACTGATCCTTTCTCTGGGAGCTACTAGAAAGCATTCTGTAGCAAAACAAGAGAATCAAACCAAACTCTCTGCTCCAAAAAAAGGAGGAGAGAGAAAAGAGGGGGTTCCTGGCAAAGGAGATCTCGGGCGAGTTGTAGGCACCAATCCTGAAGCCACCAGCCCAGATGGTGCAGTCGGACCCAGGGGAAACTTCCTTTTATGCTTTTAAGATTTATTTATTTATTTATTTGAATGGCAGAGTGACAGAGAGTGAGAGACAGAAATAGAGAGAGAGAGAGAGAGAGAGAGAGAATCTATCCACTCCCCAAATTGCCACGCAAAGACCAGGGATGGGCAGGCTGAAGACAGGAACCAGGAATTGCATCCGGGTTTCCCACATGGGTGGCAGGAGCCCAAGTACTTAAGCCATCATCTACTGCCTCCCAAGACGTGCATTAGCAGGAAGATGGATTGGAAGGGAAGGTGCCAAGACTGGAACCAGCACTCCAATGTGGGATGTGGGAACCGCAAGTGGAGGCTTAACCCACTGTTGCTACCACACCTGCCCCTAAGTGCATTTTCCTTTTAGAAAACTACACGAAAGAGAAAAAACACTTGTTTGTAAGGAAAAACAGTGTGATCTCAGCAATGTGATCTCAGTGGTCTTAAATGGCTCCACTATGAACAACACCTGCTCTGATGATATTGCCATATTGCATTTTGAGACATGGGTGTGGGGAGAAGAAATATGTCTGGCGGAGTGAGGTGCAAAGAGAGTTAAATTCTCCTATTCCATAGCGAGCAGTTCCCGTCTAGTTCCTAAAACAGGAGAAAGAACCAGGGTGCTGCTCTGCCGCCATGTTGTTCAGAGGGGGCCAGCAGGAAAGTCTGCGAGAGGACAGAGGTCGCCCTTGAGGAAGGGGACGGGAGACCAAGATTGTTGTTTCTCTGATGGAACTGATAAAAATAAAAGCGTAATATTTGTGCTTTTGACGCCCCAGGGCCCAGCCTTTCAATTCTCCACTGTAAGCGAACGGCGCAGTGCCCTGCTTTCTGCAGAGACACAAACCCCTGCCTTGCCCCTGGCCCTCCGGGGTGATTTCCTGGCTTGTCACAGTCTTTGTCTCATGCCAGGGTTGCTTCTAGTAAAAGACAGTGCATTGAGAAATCGGGATAAGGACAAGGACACCATAGCGCCAGAATTTTTTTTTTCTCCCTTAGTATATCGAAAAATGCCCTCATTGACTTAAAATAGAAATTATGGAATAAGACAATAGGCATAAATCCAATGGTGTCAGTAATCAGAATAAATTAAGTTACTAATTTCACAAGTAAAGTCAGAGTTTCTCATCTTGAGTTAAAACCAAACCAAAACAAACAATTGTAACAAACGCCACAGCCACACACATACACACATGCACACGCACACACACACACACACACACACACACACACTTGGGACATTCACACTGAGGTTTCCTCTATCAGAGATGCTATTTTTTTTAAAGATTTTTTTATTTTATTTATTTCAAAGTGTTACAGAGAGAGAAAGAGAGAGAGAGGTCTTCCATCCACTGGTCCACTCCCCAACTGGCCACAACAGCCATAGCTGAGCCGATCTGAATACAGGAGCCAGGAGTTACCTCCAGGTCTCCCACACAGGTGCAGGGGCCCAAGGACTTGGACCATCTTCCAATGCTTTCCCAGACCATAGCAGAGATCTGGATGGGAAGAGGAGCAGCCGGGACTCGAACCAGAGCCCATATGAGATGCCAGCACTGCAGGCAGTAGCCTCACCCGCTGCATCACAGCGCCTGCTTCTTGAGATTTTATTTATTTTTTTGAGAGGTAGTGTTACAGACACAGAGAGGGAAAGACAGAGAGAAAGGTCTTCCATCTGCTGGTTCACTCCCCAAATGGCCCCAATGGCCGGACCTGGGCTGATACAAAGCCAGGAGGCAGGAGCTTCTTCCGGGTCTCCCACACGAGTGCAGGGGCCCAAGCACTAGGGCCATCTTCCACTGCTTTCCCAGGCCATACTGGTGCCCATAGAGGATGCCGGCACTACTGCTCCATCTCCACCTCCACCTCCAGCACTCTGGACCCCACGCAGAGAGCCTTCCTCTCATCCCTGCCCCAGTCACAGCTCATCTGTGCAGCTCCTCCTGAGCTTCCTGGCTGAGTCGGTTGTCCTCCTCTGTGTTCCCATAACCCTCTGTGCTGGTGCCCATAGTCTGCACAATTGCCTTGACCACAGGCCCCCTAATAGGGACCTGCCCAGGAAGTCCCTACATGTGGCTCGCCCTGTGTGCTCCCACACAGAATGTGCAGTGCTGGATGCGCACCCCTTGGCTGCAGCAGGCAGGCCCACAGAAGCATTGGGTCCAGGAGATTCCATCTACGGGTGGCCTAGAAGTGGGCTGGAACAAAAACTTTGTCCACCACAGATGAGTTGATCATGTGAGACCGGAGTACCCTCCCCTTCTCTTTGGGAGGATCTGATTGGTCACTTGGTATCAGGGGAAGAAGCCGAAAGACCCAAGCCCCAAGCGAGCATTCAGATCTCCCGAGGCAGGCAGCAGAAGCCACAAGTAAGCAGGCGCCGTGAAGTCCGAGGCAGCAGTGGGAGAGGCAGAGCGGACAGTCACCCAGCAGGTGTGGAGGAAGGATGAGCAGTTCCCAAGGCTCCCGTTTTCACCAGGCATTCCAGCCTCCCAGGGCCTGCCCATGAAGCTGTTCCTGCAGTCCTTGCAGGAGGTATCTGAGCGGCACTCTCTTCCCTGCTACCCAAGAAAGCCTAGCAGACATGGCCTCTCTCATCACTCACTCACAGGATGCTCTCACTCGGGGCTGTCATGCCCCTGCGGACTGGAAGCTCCCTGCGGAGCCCTACTTGCTGTTTTCATTCTGTATCCCTAGTACCAGGCCCAGCGCCTGCGCCCTGGCAAGGACTGACAATTGCAGTTTGAGTGAGGAAAGTTGATCAAAAGTCTTATAAGTGGTCCATACCCAGGTGAGCCTGGAACCAAGTGCAAACGGGCGAATGAACCATGCTCACGGGCTATTGATGAGCCCCCAAAACACCTGCTAAATCACAGCAGCTTAGAGTTTTGTATCTGCGCTGCCATCTCTCTCTGCCCACTCCGGTTGTGTACCTCTGCGCATAACGAAAGGTTAAAGAAGTGTTGTGTGGGCTTTTATAGAAATCAAAAGTACATGCAATTCTTCTGAGGGCTCGCTGATTACTCTGAGGGCATTGTGTTTCAGTGTTGATCTCTGGAAAATATCAGGAACAAGGAAAGCACTTCCCACCCCCACCCCACCAACCCCCGGCTTCAGAGGAAAAACAGTATTGAAATAATACAAATCTCTTGGATCGACCCTCTTTTGAAAGCGAGAAACTCGCCTCGCCCTCCCCACAGGCCTGCAGTCTGCACAGTTTGTCCGCCAAGAGAGTGGGATTTGGCAGCTTTCCTTGTAAACTGCAACCACAGGAGGCCTCTGATGGAATTGAATTGTTTCCTCCGGTCGGATGCTGTTGGTGATACAACCCCCCCAGGATGTGAATTCATCAGTGTTTGCTGCGGGGTGAGGCTGGGGCATGTGCGGGTGAACGCGCGTGTGGTGGGGCGGAGGGCGGGGTATGTGCTGACACCACCCGGAGACTCCTGGCAGATCTGTCTCTCTGACTCATCCTCCATGGCTTTTAAGTGGTCAGAACGTCATCAGCAGAAGCAAGGCAGGAACACTGGCGATGGTGGAATACAAAAGGCAAAACTGGCTGGACATTTGCTGCGAGCCATTTACCCTGGCCTCCTCGGAAGGACGCACATAGTTGGTAACCTCTGAGGAGCCAGCCACTGGCAGGGGGAGGCGGGCCAGGGCCACCAGCTGCATGGCGGTGAGAGGAGCGGGGAAGGAAAGCAGGTTTGGGCTACAGTACAATTCCACCTGGCCTCCATGGATCAGTCACGCAACTTGCTCTCCGAGGGCAGTGCTGCCGTCTCAGGCAGGGGTGGGGAATGTCTGGCCTGCCGGCCGTAGCAGGCCCCTGAAATCATCTGGTCTGGCCCTGCCATGGCAACTGCAGGTGGGACTCAAAGTTCACTAAATGTAGAGCAGGCTAAGTTTTAAGTTGATGATTTTGTACAGCCTGTGAATGATATTATAAATAGCTAAAATGGCCCTTAGAAAAACAAAACAAAACAAATAAGCAAACAAAAACACACAACTTTATCCAACCCTGAAAGACAGGACAATCTATTTTACACCAGGAGACTGAAGCCCAAATGAAGGGTTGGAGACAGAAGGGTGAGATTTTGTTCCTGGTCATTAGGTCTAGGACTTGAACTTGTGTATTGAAAACTATTCTGCCTGGGGCCGGCGTTGTGGCATAGCAGGTAAAGCTGCCACCTGCAGTACCAGCATCCCATATGGAGACCCGGCTTCTCCACTTCCGATCCAGCTCTCTGCTATGGCCTGGGAAAGCAGTGGAAGATAGCCCCCAAGTGCTTGGGCCCCTGCACCAGCGTGAGAGACCCAGAAGAAGCTCCTGGCTCCTGGCTTCAGATTGACGCAGCTTCAGCTGCTGTGGCCATCTGGGGAATGAACCAGCAGATGGAAGACTCTCTGCCTCTCCGTAACTCTGCCTTCAAATAATAAATAAATAAATCTTAAAAATAAGAAGAAAACTATGCTGCCTAAGTGAATCTGCATGGTGTTCCCAATCTGGTCCTCTCACGAGTATCCCCAGATTATCCTGGACACCAGGGAGTAACGGATACCTTAAGGTGAACATGGTTATCCTCCGGTTCATCACTTTGAGCCCACCGTAAGTAATTTAAAGCATTGTTGTATTAAAATAAACATAGCTATATTATGAAATATGGTACATTTATGTGGATTTTAAAGAACAAAACACAGAACTAGGGGTGGGCATTTGACCCAGAAGGTAAGATGTCTGCTTCCCGTATCAGAGGGCCTGATTCAATTCCTGGCTTCGGGTGGGAGGCCTGGAGTGGGTTCCCAGCTCCCAGCTTGGGCCCAGTCCCCTTGGCCATTGTGGTCATTTGGATAGTGAACCACAGGAGGAGCGTTCTCTCTCTCTGAGTCTGTCTCTCAAGTAAGTGAAGTAATAAATACTGCAGGTGTATAAAGAAATTTCCCACCTGCAATGGGATGCTTTAAGCCATATGCATGACAGTCCTGGGAGGCTCAAGGTCCCTCTTCTCTGCCACTAGAAAACCGATGGCAAGATATGATCATCGCTATCCTATGAGGGGCTTCAGAAAGTCTGTGTGAAAATGGAAGGGCAAGGTTATTTGGGTGCAAAAGGAGTTTTTCATAATCTGTATTTTCCATGAACTTTAAGTCCCTTTGTATTCTACAGAGGACCATGGAGTAGGTTTTCCTTTACTTATTTATAGAATTTTGTAAGTGAAGAAAGCTAGAGAATATCTTTCATGCTCATCGTCATTTTACTAATGGGGAAACTGAGGCCCCGGAGCCTGTGTTGCCGCCAGCTGCCAGTCCAAGGACTGAGGCTGCAGCAAGACAATCGTCACGGAAACAGAGGAACCACAGATGTGCTCCTGAATCCAGTCCCATGTGCTGAGGAATCGGCTGCTTTTTTCCTCGGCATTTGATTTGCTCTGGCCATCAGCGAGGAAGTTAAGAAAATAGTAACTACATCTGTTCAAACTTTAATCCAGTGCAACACAGTTAAATAACTCAATAAGGTGATACTCAGTCTCTTCGTTTCTGCTTGTCCTCCCGTCTTTTCCAGAACGGTGGCTGGGTGCATCACGTGGCCCGATGACCTCGGGGAAGTAGGGCGACTGGGCCTCCAGACAGACCTGCTGTTCTCCAGACCAGCTGCAGAGCGGCTGTCCTGAGGCCCACTGGGAAATCGTTGGCTTCAGCGGTGCCTGGGCCCTGGGCTGGTGTCTGTTGCTAACATCCACTGCTGATTCCTCCTCAGCCAGCCAGGCACTGGGACCCTCTCCATAGCCTCAGCTTCCTCCTGGCTTTCATTAGCGTTGACCTCTCTGGGTCTCTGCCTCCCCCTCCCCTCATCGGGTCTCCCAGCCTCATCTAATCTTTTCTGTGGGACCACCCCATCCTGCCACAGCGGGCCCCTGGGAACTCACTGACTCCCAACGTCCATGTCACGGGCAGGTCAAGGACAGCTCCAGGTGCTGGAGACCCCCCTGCCTCTCACCCCACACTCCACTTCGCCTCAGCAAACTCCAAGTTCTCAGGGACTTAGGAGTGGAGACAGGAATACCCAGCCTAACTCTTCTCCATCCTCTCCCACCCTCTCCCTCTTGCCCTTCCCCCAAATCTACTGGCTCAAAATAAGCAAAGCTTCTCTGAATTTAACATTTTGGTCTTTTGAGGCAGGAGTTCAAACTATAGGGAAACATTTGCAATCTGACAAGTTTGTTCTCGAGGGACCTGGGGCAATCCCTTCTTCCTGGTGTTAAAGCCCACGTTGGGGGCTGCCCTTGTGGCACAGTGGGTAAAGCTGCTACCTGCGACACCAGCATCCCATCTACTTCGTGTCCCGGCTGCTCCACTTCTGATTCAGCTCCCTGCTGATGTGCCTGGGAGAGCAGTGGGAGATGGCCCAAGTACTTGGGCCCTTGCATTCAGGTGGGAAACCTGGAGGAAACTCCTGGCTCCTGGCTTGAGCCTGGCCCAGCCCTGACTCTGTGGCCATGGAGCCAGCAGATGAAAGATCTCTTTTTTGTCTCTTCCTCTCTCTCTCTCTCTCTCTCTCTCTCTAACTCTGTCCTTCAAATAAATAAATGAACATTTTTTTTCAAAAATCCTATGATTGATGGTTTGCCCCAATTTGCTCTCCTCTCTTGATTTCTTGGAAGTTAGAAGCTATCAGATGGTAAGAAGTGCAAAGAGCAATTAAAATGCATTAACATGGGGCCAGCAGTGTAGCATAGTGCATTAAGCTACCATCTGCGACACCAGCATCCCATATGACATTTGAGTGAGTCCTAGTTGCTCCACTTTAGATCCAGCTCCCTCCTAATGTGCCTGGGAAAACAATGGAAGATGGCCAACTACTCCCGATGGAATTCCAGGCTCCTGGCTTTGGCCTGCTCCAGCACTGGCTGTTGTAGCCATTTGGAGTGTGAACCAGTGGATGGAGGGTCTCTCTCTCTCTCTCTTACTCTCTCTCTCTCTCTCTCTCTCCATATGTGTTTGTAACTGTGCCTTTCAAAATAAATAAATAAACATTTTTAAAAAATACATTAACTTAATAAATGCAAAAATATTATCCTTGCTCTTAGATATGTTTACAGAGTGGAATGACCAAAATGCATACGACTTAGTAAATATGTAACGCGAAGATTTCTGTTTCCAAGTGCTTCTCAATGATCAAAATTATGGGATGCGGCCTAACTCCTTGCACAACGCTGACTCCAAGATGTAATTCTATATCTAAGGCAGTATCAGGAGCCCAAGGACCATTAAGAAGCCAGAGATGGTTACTTACTACATTCTAGAAAGATCTACACATCCTAGAAGGAGGCTAGGAGTCCTGAGCGGGTGACCTCTACCTTTCCAGGCCATATTTTCATTTCGCTCCACTCTTTCTGTCCTTCTCTCCCTCTCTCTCTCCCCTCTCTCTCCCTCTCCCCACCCTCGTTTATCAAACATCTGTGAATATCCTTCTCTGTGCTATATGTCAGTGATGAAACCCGAAGGCACTGGGACCCTCTCCAGGGTGGGTGGACCCCCCTCTGAGGGTGGGTGGATGCTCTGATAGGTTTGTCAGGACACAGCACACGAGAGCAGCCCTCGGCCTGGTCTTCCATCTCCATTTTTCAAAATGGGGAGAATGATGTTTTCCCTTCAACAAAATCAGGGAACAAACTTGGTAAATATTCTGAGAGCAGAAATGAGACTACTAGATCACATCAAAGAATAGCTCATCGCAACTGATATGAGACTGCTCCAATGCTAGAAATAGGCAGCGTGATTTGGAAGCAACCTTGAAAAGCAAGTATTGACATCATTTGAAATGTCAGTCACCAGGGATTCAAGATCCCATAGAGGTTAACCCAGGATATTGCACAATGCAACTGTGGTGTCAAACCCTTCATTCTGGGGATTTGGAAGTCTTTGACATTGTCACAGATGTGGTTTCATAGAAGTCACCTGGTAGCCCTTCCAGTCCCATGTGCAAAATAGCTGAGAGGATTCCTGCCTCCCAACTCCCCTCTTTACGCTCCCTACGCTCTCCCCGACTCGGCCTTCCTCCACAGCAGAGTGCAGGGAGCTGCTCACCACAAGGGAAGAAAGAGGAGCTCTCTCATAATCACTTTTCTTTAAAAACAGGAGGTATGGCCAGGTAGATTTCAGACTTGTATTTCTTATCCCAATCGTTTCTTTTCTGTTTTAAAAAAATATTTATTTATTTATTTGAAAGAGTTACACAGAGAGAGGAGAAGCAGAAAGAGAGAGGTCTTCCATCTGATGGTTCACTCCCCAATTGGCCGCAATAGCCAAAGCTGTGCCAATCTGAAGCCAGGAGCCAGGAGCCTCCTCCGGGTCTCATTATGTGGGTGCAGAGGCCCAAGGACCTGGGCCATCTTCCACTGCTTTCCCAGTCCCTAGCAGAGAGCTGGATGGGAAGTGGAGCAGCCGGGTCTCAAACAGGCCCATTTGGGATGGCGGCACTTCAGGTCAGGGCGTTAACCCACTGCGCCACAGCGCTGCCTCCCCCAGTCATTTCTAAGAGATATTTCAGACTTCGGATCTGAAACTTGCCACTTGCAACATCCACTTTTTTCCTAAATTCCAGACCCATGCTTTGTCCATTTTTATTTAACTTAGAGCTAAGTAACTGTAACCAAAGACTTTTTCTGTTATAAACTAAACTCTCTCCAACATTCAGAGACATTTTATGGACAAAACAGAGGGAGAAAAAAAAAGGAATTCAGTTTGCATGTTAGTTTCCTAAAGGGAAAAAAAAACAATAACAACAAAAGGGAAATCAATTAATAATTTATTAGGAAAATAATGTCTTAATTCTTTTATAATGTGGCACTAGTTTTTGTGTCACTCATTGTATTTTTCTTGTCTTTTTTTAATGCTCTTTGTTTGGAAACTTGAATAGTATGGATCTTTCAAAAACTAAATTTACCTCATATAAACTTTGCTTTTGAATGGTTGGCAATTTTGTTTAAAAAAAAGAGAGATTATTTGCATGAAACATTCACAATTCTATAAAGTGGAATTTTAAAAGATCAAGCACAGTTTGCCTACATTCAAATGATTACTCTTGCTCAAAATTTCAGCTACAGGCAAAAATCATGTTAGATAATTGAAAGCAAAACATCTTTGTGTGCGTTTTATTACTGTTGCTAAGCAGAAAACCTTGCGCTTGGGGGTGTCTTGAAATGAACTTCGTACTGCCCAAAGCCCTAAATACCTTGACATTTTGGAAAGGATCCTAAAATCGAGGTGTCACCAGAAGAGGTCCTATTGTGAATTACATGTGATGATCCCAACGGAGCTAAAACGATACAAAGCACCATGGAACAATCTGAACATCTGCACAAGCAGCCTTATTTCCGAAGTTTACTGTTAGATTGTAATGCCACCGTCTCATCTTCATTTTCTTTTCTCCTCTTGGGTGAAGCCCCAGGAGCAAATGAGATCTGGACTTCCTGGTGCGGGTACTTATTGGGCAGCAGCGTTTAGGGCTGAAACAGTAGTTGGCACAGGCACAAGACCTGGAGGGTGCGAGGCCAAGCAGAGGTAGGGAAGGCACCCTTGCCAAAGGCTGTCAGTAACGTATGGGCTGTCAGCGGGTGTCACCGAGCACGGCCCCTCTCCCCTTCCACAGGCTCCCTTCCCAGTGGACGGTCAGGCCAGCTGTCCAGGCAGCAGGAATAGCCCTGCTTTCCCAAGCCCAGACCTGTGGGAAAATCCTCACTGGCCAGTAATTGATTCCACCCTGCCAGCTCCATTACTCTAGGCTACAGTCAAACTGGCAGCATGCTGGGGCGGGGAGCCTGCTGGAGGCGGTGAGGGGAGGGAGCAAAGGCCATCAACTGGGGGGCTGCAATTAACGCTAATCTGAAAATTGGCCTCTGACAGCAAAGCCCCGCACCTGACAGCTAATGACTTGTGTCAGACTGATGTGCACTTCGTAAGAAAGGTTATTTATCACAGACCAGGGTTTCTCCCCTCTATCTGCCCCCCCGCCCTTTTTTTTTTTATTCTATTTGTCTTAGTTGAAAACAGTAGGGAATTGTTCCTGGTTGCTTAGCTCTGAGAAACCCTGGAAATTCTCATACTTCATTGAAGTGCAAGGCTCCTAAAGAACCACAACCCCGATCGGCTGCACGGCTGCTGCTCACCTGAGCTGGAGACCAGAGAAAGACATTGGGATCGCAGAGGGCAGCCCGGGGATGGAGAAGACAGACTGCATCCAAATCACTAACGTGGAAATAGAAGGGGTTGGACCAGTTCCAGTCATTTTGCTTTCAAAAGGGCAGTGAACTTTGCAGTGGAATTAGAAGTCCAGTTTCTTTAATCATTATGTCCCATGTTCATATAACTATACAGTTGGTCTATGTGATGCACATAGGTGTATTGTCTTTGCATTGGTGCTTTGATCGGCCTTGCCAATAATAACAGAGGTTATCAGTAGGGGAGAGGGATCTAGATGAGATTTTCCCTTTCTTTTTTCTACTGTCAGTCAACAAAAAATTAAGGGGCACCTAATTTATGCCGGGCGCTGTCGGGGTCCTAGGCATATGAGGCACACCTATTTCCTGCTCTTGGGAAGCTAAAGGTTTGGAGAGAGACACAGATAAGTAAGGACATTACAAAGCAGCACATGTGCTTTATGAATGGTGAGATCCACGTGCACAAGCCCCAGCTACCTCAATCCAGACCCATCCTGACTGTACACCACACAGAGTGGCCTCTAGGCTGAGAACGGAATAAACAAGAGTTAGGCAGGCAAAGAACGGAGCACACAGCCATGGAGGACACTGATAAAGGCCATGTGATGCTATGTGCAGGAAAGCTAGTGTGAAAGAGAATTCAGCAGACTAGAAGGATGCAGAGTAGAATGACTCCAGTGAGCCGAGGTCGATGGCTGGTTTGTCCCAAGGTTTTCCAACTAGAAATGACTTATCACGATTTCTAGTGGCATGAACTTTTCACCATTCATCCGACCTGACCCCCATGTCAGCTAGCAAAGCTCTGGCTGAGAACGTGCCAGGGAAAGCAGAACAGGAACCAGAAAACCTGGGCTAGTGGACAGCTATGATTTTTTTTGTCCACCATCTTTCCAGGGGGACTCCCTCTCCTTCAGTGCAGAGGAGTATGGCTTTTGCAGGACTGGTTTATTTCTCCAACAAATGTTTTTGAATATGATCTTTGTGCCAGGTGATAGGAGGCACAAAGAATGCCAAAATGAGCAAGACAGGGTCCCTCAGAGAGCAGGTGTATATGAAGGAGAAGGCAGACAGGAAACAGTGCCATAGAACATAGATTACTGACATTTGTGATAGGTACCAAAAAAAAAAATCAGAACTACATTGTTAGCAATAACCATCTGATTAGATACCAAATCACAGTTGGGTAGAAGGAATAATCTCTCGTGTCCCACAGCACAGTGGGGTGACGATTGTTCACAATATCCTACTGTACATTTGATGAACAAAACAGGAGAGAAGTGCTCCAGAATGCAAACACAGAGCAATGACTAGGAGAGAGAAACATCAATCACTCTGATTTGATTGGCATATGCTGTACGTGTTCATTGTAATGTCTCACTGTATTCCATAGAAAGAGACAATTATTGTTAATCAAAAATACTTTATAAAAAATGTTTAAGGAGAGGTGGGCATTTGGTGTTGCAGTAGGGATGCTGTTTGTAACACCTGCATCCCATATTGGAGCACTTGGGTTCCAGTTCACACCTTGGGTTCCAGTTCACACCTTGGAAGGCAGCAGGTGATAACTCAAGTACTTATGTCCCTGCCACACATTTGGTAAACCTGGATTGAGTGCCAGCCTCTTGGCTTCGGCCTTGCTCAGACACAGCTGTCGTGGGCATTTGGGGAATGAATCAGGTAGATAGGAATTCTGTCTGTCTGCCTTGACCTCTCTCTGGCTCTCTGCCTTTTAAATAAATAAATAAATAAAAATTTTACAGTAAATGATAGTCGTCAAGATGCACTGTCTGTGACTATGTTTAAAAGAGGTTTGGGGCTGGCAATGTGGCACAGTGAGTGAAACCACCCTCGCCACACCAGCGTGCCATACCAGAGTGCCGGTTTGAGTCCCAGCCACTCGGCTTCCAATCCAGCTCCCTGCTAATGGCCTGGGAAGACAGCAGATGATGGCCCAAGTACTTGGGCCCCTGCCACCCATCTGGAAAACCCAGCTGGAGTTCCAGGCTCCTGGCTTTAGCCTGGCCCAGCCTGGATGTTGCAGCCAACTGGGGAGTGAATCAGTGGATAGAATACCTCTTTCTTTGTCTCATCCTCTCTATAACTCTGCCTCTCAAATAAATAAATCCTTCTCTTATTCCCACTCTTATATTTCACAGGGATCACTTTTCAGTTAAAATTTAAACACCTAAGAATAATTGTTTGTTAATTACAGAGTTCAACCACTAGTACTAGAATAAAAAAATTACTAAATTGGATAAAGTATTACATTGTACAACAACAGTCAGCACAAGAATGTTTAAAAATGTTTTTAAAGTTTAGGTAGATGGAAATGCTACCTAACCTGATTTATCACCATTGATTACACGTATCCAATTGTCAATGTACCCTATAAAAATGTATAGTTAAAATAATTTTTAAAAACATCTGAATCTGGGAGAGTGGCAAGATGGCGGAATAGGAAGGGAGCACACCGATAGTCTGGGGAGAGACAGTTTAATAAAAGTGGAGATACTGCAGGTTCAAGGAAGAGTAGGGGAAGAAACAGCAGAGAAAACCCTTCCGGAACTGGAGATTCACAGTGGACCTGCGTGGAGAGCGTGGGAGCCCACATTTGGGATACCAGCAGCAGATTCAACACACCAGCGCTGGAACGCGAGGTGAGCAGAACCTCAATAGCCCGAGATACCAGAAGGGAAGCGGAAAAGGGAGCCTAGAGCGAACAAGGCTTGAAACCCTGTGGGGAAAAGTTCACCAGGCTAACTAGAAGAGAGAGAGAGAGGGAAAAAAAAAAAAGTGACCCATACGGACACGAGCTTCTCTCTCTCCGCTCACCTCTCAAAGGTGAGCAAGACAAAGAGCAGGCGCCATTTTGGAATACGTCATAAGCAGGGCGACCTCGGGTCGGCACCGGCCCTGAGCCTAGCAGAAAAACCTGACTCTGGGTGGGAGGGGTGAAATAACAGGAGATTAGAACCTAATGAATGTGTGGTGCTAATGAACTGAGACTGTGAAAAAAGAGACGGTGGGGGAGAGAACTCACGGAAATCACGAATTCATGTGAGTACTCTCCAGATATGCTACAGTTCAGTAGCCTTGGCAGCCCAGTGGGAGACTACAGGAGAATCTCAGCCCACACAAAGGGCTGCAAAGATTCCTTCTCTGGTCCTTGGGAAAGAGCTTCCAAACTCTGGCTCCTGTGGGTATATCATTCGCCTACTAACCACCCCCAATTCCATTCAGCTGTGTGGAATTACTTCCCTTTTGAACCAAAAAAAAAAAAAAAGTAACAGAGAGAGATTTACCACGCCTAACCTGGGAGTGTCTCCTTTGACACACCCTCAACCCTGAGGAACCAAACAGAGCTCTCAGGCCACACCCATCTCAAGCCTCTAAGGCTCCATCAAAAGCAGACAGTCCACTTAATCTAGAGTCATAGTATAACAAGAAAAAACACCACAGTGAAGAAACCAATATGCCAAACAACAAACGCAAAAACCGAGGTAATAAGAACAAGGAAGACACTATGGCACCCCCAAATGAAAAAGACACCCCAATTCAAGATTACAAAGATGATGAGACAGAAGAGATGCAAGAAGCAGATCTCCAAAAATTGATAAGAACACTAAGAAGTACTCAAAAACAAATTCTTGAACTACAGAAATCCTTAATGGACAAGGTAGAAAATCTCTCTCGTGAAAATGAAATATTAAGGAGGAATCAAGCTGAAATGAAACAACTAGTAGAACATGAAACTGTGATAGTGACGAGAAATCATAATGAAGTGAAAAATTCAATAGATCAAATGAAAAACACATTAGAGAGCCTTACAAACAGAATGGGTGAGGCAGAAGAGAGAATATCGGACTTAGAAGACAGAGCACAGGAAACTATACAGTCAAACCAAAGAAAAGAAGAGGAAATCAGAAATCTAAAAAATATTGTTGGGAATCTACAGGATACTATTAAAAAACCCAACATTCGAGTTCTAGGAGTTCCTGAAGGCATGGAGAGGGAGAAAGGATTAGAAGGCCTTTTTAGTGAGATACTAGCAGAAAATTTCCCAGGTTTGGAGAAGGACAGAGACATCCTAGTACAGGAAGCTCATAGAACCCCTAGGAAACATGACCAAAAGAGGTCCTCACCACGACACATTGTAATTAAACTCACCACAGTGAAACAGAAAGAAAAGATCCTAAAATGTGCAAGAGAGAAACGTCAGATTACACTCAGAGGATCTCCAATTAGACTCACGGCAGACTTCTCATCAGAAACCCTACAAGCTAGAAGGGAATGGCGAGACATAGCCCAGGTACTAAGAGAGAAAAACTGCCAGTCCAGAATATTATATCCTGCTAAGCTCTCATTTATGAATGAAGGTGAAATAAAGACCTTTCATAACAAACAAAAATTGAAAGAATTTGTTGCCACTCGTCCAGCCCTGCAAAAGATACTTAAAGATGTGTTACACACAGAAACACAGAATCACAGAAACACGGCCATCAACATGAAAGAAGGTAAACGAAGGGAAGCTCACAGCAAAAGATCACAGGGAATTCAAAGCATACATTTGGATAAAGAAATTATGGGACATGTACTCTATAGAATACTATACAGCAGTCAAAAACAATGAAATCCGGTCATTTGCAATAAGATGGAGGAATCTGGAAAACATCATTCTGAGTGAATTAAGCCAGTCCCAAAGGGACAAATATCATATGTTCTCCCTGATCGGTGACAACTAATTGAGCACCAAAGGTGAAACCTATTGAAGTGAAATGGACACTATGAGAAACAGTAACTTGATCAGCTCTTGTGCTGACTGTTGTTGTACAATGTAATACTCTATCCATTTTAGTAATTTTTTTATTCTAGTACTATTGGTTGAACTCTGTAATTAACAAACAATTATTCTTAGGTGTTTAAATTTTAACTGAAAAGTGATCCCTGTGAAATATAAGAGTGGGAATAAGAGAGGGAGGAGATGTACAATTTGGGACATGCTCAATCGGACTTGCCCCAAATGGTGGAGTTAGAAATGTACCAGGGGATTCCAATACAATCCCATCAAGGTGGCATGTACCAAGGCCATCTCACTAGTCAAAGTGATCAATTTCAGTTCACAATTGATCACACTGATAGGTCTAAGAGTCAAAGGGATGACACAAACAAGACTAGTGTCTGCTAATACTAACTGATAGAATCAAAAAGGGAGAGAATGATCCAACATGGGAAGCGAGATACACAGCAGACTCATAGAATGGCAGATGTCCTAAATAGCACTCTGGCCTCAGAATCAGCCCTTAAGGCATCCAGATCTGGCTCAAGAGCCCATGAGAATATTCTAGGCATGGAAAGCCAAGACACTCTGGAAAAAAAAGAAGACCTAAATGAAAGATCTCTGCGAGTGAGATCCCAGTGGAACGAATGGGGCCACAGAAGGAGGTACCTTTCTCTGAAGGGAGGAGAGAACCTCCACTTTGACTATGACCCTGTCAGAATAATATTGAAGTCAGCGAACCCTAAAGGCTTCCATAGCCTTGGCAACTCATGACTAGAGCCTAGGGAGATTACTGATGCCATAAACAAGAGTGTCAAATTGTTAAATCAACTTCAGGAGTCACTGTGTACTTACGTCTCATGTGGGATCTGTCCTTAATGTGTTGTCCAATGTGAAGTAATGCTATAACTAGCACTGAAACAGTATTTTACACTTTGTGTTTCTGTGTGGTTGCAAACTGATGAAATCTTTACTTAGTATATACTGAATCAATCTTCTGTATATAGATAATTAAAAATGAAAAAAAAATCTTGGTGTTAAATTGGAAATTGCCTAGAAAATTAATCAATTTTTTTTAAAAAAATATATCATGTAGGATCTCTGTCCTTAATGTGCTATACATTGTGAATTAATACTATAACTAGTACTCCAACAGTATTTTTCACTTTGTGTTGCTTTGTGAGGGCAAACTGTTGAAATCTTTACTTAATATATAGTAAACTGATCTTCTGTATATAAATAGAATTGAAAATGAATCTTGATGTGAAGCAAGGGGAGAGGGAGTGGGAAAGGGGAGGGTTGCAGGTAGGTGGGAAGTTATGGGGGGGGAAGCCATTGTAATCTATAAGCTGTATTTTGGAAATTTATATTCTTTAAATAAAAGCGTTATATATAAAAAAAAAACATCTGTATGGGTTGGCGCAGCAGCTCAACAGGCTAATCCTCCGCCTTGCGGCGCTGGCACACCCAGTTCTAATCCTGGTCAGGGCGCCGCATTCTGTCCTGGTTGCCCCTCTTCCAGGCCAGCTCTTTGCTGTGGCCCGGGAGTGCAGTGGAGGATGGCCCAAGTGCTTGGGTCCTGCATGGGAGACCAGGAGAAGCACCTGGCTCCTGCCTTCGGATCAGCACGGTGCTTCGGCCGCAGCGGCCATTGGGGGGTGAACCAACAGCAAAGGAAGACCTTTCTCTCTGTCTCTCTCTCTCACTGTCCACTCTACCTGTCAAAAAAAAAATCTGTATGAAACTGTAATAAAACTACAATAACTAAGAGGAGAGATATTGTCAGTAAGATATCTGTAACGTAAAATCATGGGGGAAAAGACAGGAAAGAGAGGCTCACAGATTGAGTTCTTACTGTGTATCCAGAGCTGATTGGTTTCTCTTAAGAAGCCTATGAGGGTGTTGTGAATTCCCCTAGTTTGCAAGCCAAGTTCATGAGATGCTAAAGGAGCCAGCATTGTGGCACCATCTGTGACACTGACATCCCACGTGAGCACCAGTTCCAGCCTTGCCTGCTCCGCGTTCGATCCAGCTCCCTGCTAATACGCCTGGGAAAACAGCAGAAAATGGCCCAAGTGCTCAGGCCCCTGCACCCATGTGGGAGACCCGGATGGAGTTCCAGGCTCCAGGATTCACCCTGGCCCAGTTCAGGCTGTTTTGGTTATTCAGGGAGTGAACCAGTGGATGGACAATTCCCTCTCTCTCTCTCCTTTTCTTTCTCTCCTCCTCCTCCCCTCCCCCAGTAACTCTGCTTTTCAAAAAAAAAAAAAAAAGAGTGAAGGAACTTGCTCAAGGCCACCTGGCTGGGAAAGTGGGAAAGGAAGGAATGACAAGGCCTTGGCCAAGTGTGGCAGCTTCCCTCCATTCCTCCCAACTACAAACGCAACCCCACCAGCACCTCAGTGGGCCTTATTCCCTGGGACTGCAAACATTACTGAATGTTCTGTGACTAGAGAAATGTATCAGCTTGAATCATCTCAGAACGGATATTTATCATTTCTCAGGCATCAAATTTTTTTTTCAAAATTATTTATTTTTATTTGAAAGCCAGAGAGATGGAGAGATCTTCCATCCGCTGATTTGGTTCACTCCCCAAATGTGCACAAAAGCCAAGGCTGGGCAGGCTGAAGCTGGGAACCTGGAACTCCATCCAGATCTCCCATATGGATGACAGGAACCCAAGCACTTGAGCCATCACCTGCCGCCTCCCAGGGTGTGCATCTGCAGAAAGCTAGCATTGGAAGCACAGTCAGGACTTGAACTCAGGCACTCTCATAGGGGACGTGGGCTTCCTGAGCTACGTCTTAACTGCTGCACCAAATGCCCGCCCCCACAGGCACCGAATCAACCAATCACAACACAAATGTGATTTCTATCCCCATCCCAATCTTTCTACTGCATCTACCACCCAGGACGTCAGGCCCTTTAAGTGTGTCATTGAATCTGGGAGAAAATCACCAAGCTTACAGTTTGAAAGGTAGAGGAATTGCTAATGAGGCAGAAAGGTGGGGTCATCCATTGCTTTGGAAAACAGGAAACCAGCGGAATAGAGCAAAAAGAAAACAATGAACTTGCAAACAGATGCTCTATTATAGGAGTGCCACAGTCACGCCACACACAGTTTATTTCAGATGGGCCCAAGTGGCCGAATCGTCACTGTGTTGTATACCCATGGTGCCTGGTTACTATTTAGGGAGAACGGCTACTGCCACAGTCATGACCAAGTCTGTGGGCACCAGCACAAAATAACCGCTTCACATCAGGGGTGATCGGAGAAGCAGGAGGCCAACTCACACACACAAAACCCCGTGAAGCAAGCACCCTGCCCCCCCACCCTGCGCCCCACCCAGCGGCCCCCAGTTCTGAAGGTTCCTCAGGGCTCCAGCCCACAGCTCCAACTCAAATGACCCCTGCGCCGAGGCTCTTGTCAAGACGATGTCAGCAGCCGCTCCTGGAAACCGCCGAGGCTGTGCTCCAGTGCCTAACGGATCATTATGTTTGGGGTTCCTAATCACTCACTTCGGAGGACACAAAGAGAAACCAGAGTGACCAGGCTGAGGCCGGCGCTTGGCCTCCTGCTCCCCAGCACACAGGGTTTTTTTAGGCACTCCCATGGAAACAGCCAGCCAGGCTCTTGGCCCCAGGCAAGGTCTCCATTCCACAGCACCCGCTTCTGCTTAGCACGAACCCCAAGCGTGGAGCACACTCACATCCACTTGTGTTTTCTGAATGCTGCTTCACTCATTACTGAAAATGTCCTAAACTTAAGAAAGGCTCGTGAGTCTTTTGTCTGTCCACTATTCAACATATCTAGTTTTTTAGCAAAACAAACATCACGCTAGTGTCAAGAATGAACATACTTTTTAAAGCTTTGACTCTTATGAAAGTACCTTGTGCTGATTTGCTTATAAACGCTGAGACGGTAGGATTTCTACTTAGATTATGAGTATGGAGTCTATACCATCTGTTTCATAAATAAAGGCTTCCTGCTGGCCTTCTCAGAAGTGTCTCTTTTTCCTGAGAGGTGGCGCCTAACCCTACTTCCCCCTTGGTGTGGAGCTTTCTTGTACACCAGCCCAGGGGCTGGCCAAGGGCATGGAATGCCAATATGCCCACCTGGCTCCCACCACCAATATCCATTCTCCTCCACTTACCATGTATCACAAAACCATATGTGTGCCCAATACCCCAAAATATTTCTGCATGAGGGGTTCCCCATACAACTCTATGGATTGCTGGAACTCAGCCATCACTCTCAAAGCTTCCGAGGTCCCTGGACAGCAAGAGAGTGCACCCCTGAGCCGAGTGACACCTGCTCTCTGCCTGTCTGGATGGATAGAGCCCTGCTGTGAGATCATTGGCATGGTGGAAGACCCCCGGAGGACTCCCTTAACCAAATGCTAGGCAGGTGGGCACCAAGACCGCAGCTCCACGGGCCCACTTGGAGGGCCATATTCAAAATCATCATCATCCAAAAAAAAAAAAAAAAAGAGAGAGAGAGAGAGAGAGAATTTTAGCAGCCCAAAACATGAACTCCCATCAAGTTTAACAGAATCATTATAGAGACAGGCTTTATTTCAACTCTCGTTTGGCCGTACTCTGATTTCTTTGGAGCCTTATTTGGCACGCATATCATGTCACCTGGAATTGCCTTTCTTACACTGGATTAATATAAGAAAATTAGCACCAAGCAGCTGATTTACAGATCAACATTTTCTTAAGCACGAGGATAATTTTGACATAATCATAAAAGTAACCATGGCTTTGGTTTATACCATGTTTATTCCAACAGATAAATGCACATCTTTCATAGTCATAATCTGGCGCTTATCGGATATGCAAATTCTCCCTCTCACCCCCGGAGTGCACAAAGTTGTATGCTGCACAGCTGTGAGGCATCAGACATTAATGTGGACTTAATTTGAACTGGTGCTGGAGGTAGTGGGCACAACTCAAATTAGACATGTGGTGGGCGTTTAACCACAATATTACCAATTCCCATTCTGACATCTGACAGCCCTTAATAATTAACTCCATGTAAATGGTCAAACCTTCCCTCCCTGTTGGACCAGGCTCCAACTATACCAGTCTCCGTGTTGTAATTGCTAGTTGGGGCTGTCAGTTGCACTGGAGACACATCTTAGCCAAAGGATCAGACAGCTTCAGGAGCCCTGAGTTCTCTGATCTATCTGCCTTTTAATTGGACTGGAAGGCCTTCCTAGCAGTTCCCATATGCTGCCTCCTTAGAAAGATAGAATATTCTCTCTGCCTAAGAGGGAAACTGATTGTGCTTTGAGGCTTAATTGGAGGCTTTTGTGAGAGGACTTGAAGTGTTCTTAAGAACACATCAGGCAGGCACATTGCCCCAAGCCCACACCTGACTTCTCTGCTTAATCCTCATCCTTAGCTGACTTCTCTTCCTTCCCCTTCTAAAATGCCCTATTCGGATTTGAGCCACACACTCACTGGTTGGACATCTTTTGGGTTCCGCACTGAACAATGATGAAGTATTATAAAAATCAAAGGGAAAAGATGATCACACCCAGAACTACAAACTCATCATCTTGAAAGAACCGATACCAGATTCAAACCTGGAAGCTCATGAGCAAAAGATTCTACTTTTTCTGTTCAGACAAGCTAAGGTCCTAGAGCTGTTTCTCTTGCTTGGACAACACAGATTCCATTTACTATTCAGGAGCCAGTGATTGTCCACAAAGAGATTAGTTCCACCTGTTAGTCAATTAAATCGCAATGGGTCATCGGTGCATCCCACACCCTACAGCCTATATGCCATAGAACTAATGACAAGTTACATCTATAATAAAATTTTATATACTATGGAGAGAAATGGAAATGACTTTGACTTTTGCATGATGAGTTTTTTTAAAAAAACATTAAGCCAATAAATCATATAAAATTGACCATGGAATGTGTAAAATAAGTAAAAATGTGAGTTTTTCCAAGTTGTGAAGTTCTTTGACATGCCATTTAAGTAGAGATGATATAGTTAATTGCTGTCCTCTGAGTAAAATAGATGAGCTAAGAATTCAGCCTAAATAACATTTGGTTATTTAGTTGGCTGCCCATTTGGACTCTGAAGTGCAGGCGGAATGTGCTCAAGTTAGTTTGTAGCAGTGGACTTTATAGTGGCGCTGACAGATCTGTCACTCATTGGCTGGGAAGCATAGCAGGCAAGCTTGAGATTGTGTGTTAAGTACTAAATAAGTAAACAATTAATACAGCTGTCAGGCGCAATGCTGTATTCACTCAGAGACTCTGTAAGCACACTTGAGGTATCAACACAGTAATACCCCAATGGAGTAAAAATGAGCCGAGAGAACAAGAGTAGGGAACACATGCATTAAAAAGAAAAAAAAGAAATGTTTTCTCAACTTCAGCTTGTGTATTTGTACACAGAATGCATGAAGCAAACAGATGTGAGGGCCCTTGGAACTTAAAATATAGCTGTGTCCTGCTCATTTCTCTGTCACAGCAAAAGAATGAGCCCTTTTCAAAGCCCTAGTCTGAAGGAAGAGCTAACATCAAACAGCCCCAGAACAAGCAGGAGATTAAAGCCCGAAGCTATTCAACTTCCTGCCTTGTAACTAACTAATCTCCTTAGAGATGGGAGAAGATGAGGGGCCACTGTCAGAAAAGCTTTCCAGATCAGAAGCAGGGCAGCCCACGGCCAGGAGCGCAGAGCTGGCAGGGAACTCGCCGGCCACCTCCCGCACAGCTCCGCACACCTGGTGTCAGCCTGGGACACGAGGAGCGCAGGGCTTTCGGGCAGTCAGCGGACCAGATTGTCTCCATTGCAAGGTCCTTGTGGCCTGGACCTCTGCACTGTGCTGCTCGCCACGTGCACGGCCAAGGGCACCTCCCCGCGCCTGCCCGGCCCCCCGGGCTCCAACATGAATTGCTGGTTTCTAAGCACTCCCGGGTCCTGCCAGCTCCTGGGTCTGGGCGCTCCCTCTGTTCCATTCCCAGCTTAGCCTTGGCAGGCCCAGGCCCTGGCCTCAGCTGCCTGCCATAATTCGGAGTCCTGGCGTGGCAGCAGTATTTAACTAGAAACATAAAAGTATTTTGGAAAATGACTGGAGCAGATATGAGGGTATAAAGCCACTTCCAGAAACCAGCAACACAACCCACGACCTGGCATGCTGTTACTTGATGAAACTTAGCAGAAACTTAAGAAAAAATTTTAATCTGCTCCTAGCCACCTCCTCCTCCAAAAAAAGTCAGGTGTGTGTATCAGTCAGTCTTACATTCATATACACAGCTGACCGGCTTATGAAACTTGGAATCTTTTTCATACTTAAATTTAAAAAATGAAGTACCTACAATACTCATGTTGTAGTTCCCTCAAATACTCACATCACAAAAATAAATTATCAGAATGAACTCACTTCTACCCAAGAGATACTGAGCCAATCTACTTAATAAAATAATGACTTATGCAAGAAAACACAAAGGATTACAGAACACACAGAAAGTAGAATGAACAGAGAATGCTCATTTCCTGTGAACATTGTGAAACCCTCTCCTGTGTCATCAAAATGTAGCGAATACCCTCAGGTAACTTAAAGTTGAAATTAAAGAATAACGTAGTCTCTTTATATATTCTACAGCTAAAAAATACCGACTTCTGTGTCTCTCCTCTGTCCCACAGCTGAATTCCATTCAAAGTCATAATCTTATTTCTACTTATTGTTTCCCTAAGAATAGGAGGTAAATAACTTTGGCACTATAAAAAAAAAAAAAAAAACAAAAAACACTCACAGGATTTAGCATAAGGCTAAATAAATGCCTCTTGAGGGGCGGGTGTTGTGGCAGAGCTGGTTAAGCCGCTATTTGGAATGCCTGCACCCATATCAGCATGCTTGGGTCTGAGTCCCGCCTCCACTTCCAAACCAGCCTCCTGCTAATATGCACCGGGGCAGGATGCAGGTAATGGTTTGAGTGCTTGGGGTCCCTGTCACCCACAAGAGAGACCCAGATTGCATTCCTGGTTCCTGGCCTTGGCTTGGCTGCTCATGGGCTGTTGCAAGCATTTCTACCTTTCAAATAAGTAGGTAAACTAGAAAATAAAAGTGCAGTCTCTATAAATGCCTGTTGATTGAGGGATGAATGAAGGAAAACTCCTCTTGTGATTGCTGCTGAAAATTCTAAACCCAAATCAGGTTATCTACTTATTTACTTATTTTCACATCTGGTAGCACAGAAGATTCTCTTCAGTCTAAGGTGGTATTTAAATGACTGTCCAGTGATACTTTCAAAATGAAAAGACACATATGATTCAGATTCTTTTCGAAAGTCAAACTAGTCCGACTGGGCTGGTTTCTTCCTTTAGTGCTCCTGGGCTGCTGAAACTGATTAAGAGGTGTGAACCGCCCTGTGAACCTGAAAGTGACTAGGCTGTTTGTCTTGGCAACCAAACTTTAAGAGAACTCAAGGAGGCTTCTCTTGAATGTGTCTTTGGGGCTCTATATGTCATTATTACTATTACACTTGAGACTCAGTGGCTCCAACTAGAGAGAGGGAGAGTGGAGATTTCGTATCTCCCTCCTCACCAGAGTCTCCTTGAAGCTGAGGGAGAGAGAGAGAGACGGGCCATGGAGGTAGTTCAGAGCAGTAAATTACTGTATGAGACACACTGAACCACAGGCACAGTGAACCACAGGAACAGTGCCTGCACCGGGTTGAGTGAAGACACTCACAGAAGCTTCCCCAGTGCCCCCGCAGCAGCCGGGCCTGGACAAAGACAACTATGTCCCACTTTCCATCAATTCCCACTTGCAGCTCTACATAGTTAACAGCTAGTTTTCACATCAAATATGTTTTACCCACAAAGCCAAAGGTTTATGCCAATATACAATGAAAACAACAGTGAAAGCACTAGATCAATTAACAGTGAAGATTTAGCCTTAAAAAAATACAACTTCTAAATTCTGTAGAAGGAGCACATTTTGGCTAAAGGTGCACTGTATATCTCACTGTGCCCCTAACAGAAGAGAGTGACAAAAGTATTAGAACAAGAGATTAGGTCTGAAATCCAAGCTGTAGGACTGACTTGACTGTGTGGTCTTAGGTAAGATGTTTAACTCTATGCCTGAGTTTCTTTACCAATAAAATGAAGATACTCTAAAGGGGCTTCTCAGGATTAAATAGAGAATGTATAGGCAGGGCAGAAAGCAATACAGGCATGCAATAAGCATTTATTTTTTTAAATGATTTTATTGATTGTTTACTTGAAAGGTAGAGTTACAGACAGAGAGAGGGAGAGACAGGGAGAAAGGTCTTCCATCTGCTGGTTCACT
Source organism: Sylvilagus floridanus (assembly GCA_949820135.1). NCBI lineage: Eukaryota > Metazoa > Chordata > Mammalia > Lagomorpha > Leporidae > Sylvilagus > Sylvilagus floridanus. Next base: position 107,507,333 of record OX463241.1, read on the forward strand.
CTCCAAATGGCCACAATTGCTGGAGCTGGGCTGATCTGAAGCCAGGAGACAGGATCTTCTTCTGGGTCTCCCATGTGGGTGCAGGGTCCCAAGCACTAGGGCCATCTTCTGCTGCTTTCCCGGCCATTGCAGAAAGCTGGATCAAAAGAGAAGTAGCCAGGACTAGAACTGGTGCCCAGATGGAATGCCAGTGCTGCAGGTGGAGGATTAACCTACTGCACCACAGCGCCAGCTACACCATAAGCCTTTCATTAATACCAGCAATACCCTACTGTAAGTAGGATACGGCTGTGGAAAGTGGACACTTGTTTGTCCCAAACAAATGCAGGATACCATTGATGATCATGTGCTTCAGTTGGGGGCCCAGGCAGTGTGGAGAGGTTTTAGTTCTAAATTTAAACATACACAAGTAATAACATGGGGATAAGCAAACAGAGCCATGAAACAGAATAAGCCACTATATAATATATATGTGGATAAGTAGACTCACACGTATAGTTAATTGATTTCCAGTTTACTTGGTGAGAAGTCAACTCAATGGGGAGAGGAAAATATTTTTAGTAAATGTTGTTGGGACAGTTGAAAAACAATATGGAAAAAATAAGCTTCAATCCCTAGTTTATTCCATATACAAAAATTAATGTAAGATGGATTGTAGGCCTTAAACATAGAACTGAGAATCATAAAGCATATAGGAGAAAGCAGAATTTTTAAAAAAGATTTATTTATTTGTTTGAAAGTTAGTTACAGAGAAGGGGAAGCAAGAGGCAGAGAGAAATCCTCTAACCACTGGTTCACACTCCTCAAATGGCCACAATGGCCAGGGCTGGGCCAGGCCAAAGCCAGGAGCCAGGAGCTTCATTTGAGTCTCCTATGTGGGTGCAGGGGCCCAAGCACTTGGACCATCTTCCACTGCTTCCCCAGGTGCATTAACAGGGAGCTGGGTCAGAAGTGGAGCAGCCAGGACTTGAACTGGTGCCCCTATGGGATGCAGGCATTGCAGGTAGCAGCTTTACCCCCATACACCACAGCACTGGCCCAGAAAGAAGAATATTTTTAAGGCAGAAAAATGTTGGTTAGATTAGATACAAGTAGTATTGACTTCCTCCCCTCAAAATTCATAGATCAGAATTGAAATGAAAACTTTTTGTTCATTAAAATGTACCATTAAGGGGAGGCACTTGGCCTAATGGTTAAAACAGCTATTAAAATGCCTGCATTTCCCATCAGAGTACCTGGGTTCGAGTCCCCGCTCCAGTTCTGACACCAGATTCCTGCTGATGCAGCCCCTGAGAACAGTGATGATAGCCCAAGTGACTGGGTTCCTGTCACTGGCACAGGAGACCTGGGTTGAGATCCTGACTCCAGGCTTCAGCCCCAGCAAGGGGCCAGAGCAGGCAGTGGAGGAGTGAACCGGTAGATAGGAGCTCTTTCTTGCTCAAAAAATAATTTTTTTAAAAAAGTTTTAAGTCACTCTTTTTTTTTTTTTTTTTTTTTTTTTTTTACTTTTTGACAGGTAGAGTCATAGACAGTGAGAGAGACAGAGAGAAAGGTCTTCCTTCCATTGGTTCACTCCCCAAATGGCCACTACGGCCGGTGCTGCGTCGATCCGAAGTAAGGAGCTAGGCGCCTCTTCCTGGTCTCCCATGTAGGTGCGGGCCCAACCACTTGGGCCATCATCCACTGCCCTCCCAGGCTACAGCAGAGAGCTGGACTGGAAGAAGAGCCCATATGGGATGCTGGCTCCGCAGGTGGAGGATTAACCAAGGGAGCCACGGTGTCGCTCTTAAGTCACTCTAAAAAGAAAATGGACAAGTCACAGGGCAGGAAAAGTAATTATACACATATAGCTGACAAAGGAATTATATCTAGACTACATATATACATATATATATATATATATATATATATACAAAGTAAGCTACAAATTATCAATAAAAAGACAATGATTTTTAAATGGACAAAAAAACCGGATGTTATACAAAAATAGGGACCAGGGTGGCCAATAGGCTGAGTGACATCAGTAGTCATCATTAAAGACAGAATGAGATACCATTTCATAACCATTAGAAAGGCTAAACAAAACACTGGTAATGTTACTTGTTGAGGATATAGAATATTTGAAAGTTTTACCCATTGCAGTGAGAATAAATGTTACAACCAATTTGGAGAGCAATTTGGAAATTTCTTAAGATGCTAAACTTACATTTACCCTATGAACTTGCAATTTCACGAGACACGAAAACATATGTCCTCCAAAACAGCCTTAATCATAGAAGGCAAATATCGATGAACCCAATGTCCATCAACCCAAATGTCCATCATTAGGAGAGTGGATAAAGTGTGATGTATTCAGACAATGGAATACTACTAACAACAGAAACAGGTGACACACACAATAATGCGGATGTGTCTCAAAAACATCACGCTCAGGGCCGGTGTGGCATAGCACTTTAAGCCTCCACCTGCAGCATGGGCATCCCATATGGGTGCAGGTTCATGTTCCAGCTCTCCACTTCCGATCCAGTTCTCTGTTAACATGCCTGGGAAAGCAGAGGAGGGTGGTGCAAGTGCTTTGGCCCCTGCCATCCACGTGAGAGACCCGGATGGAGTTCCAGGTCTGTGGCTTCATTCTGGCCCAGCCCGAGCTATTACAGCCATTTGGAGAGTGAACCTTATGAACGAGCAACTTCATTCTTTTTGTCTCCTTCTCTCTCTGTCATTGTATAAACCTTTGAAGAAAAATCACACTAGAGGAAAGAAGCAAGATTTATACGAAATCCAAGAACAGGCAGAACTGAGGCTGGCATTGTGACACAACAGGTTAAACCACTGCTTGCAACACTGGCAACCCATATGGGCATGCCAGTTCCAATCCCAGCTGCTGAGCTTCCAATCCAGCTCCCTACGAATATGCCTGGAAAAGCAGTTGATTGAGGTCCCAATACTTGGGCCCCGCCACCCATGTGGGAGACTTGGATGAAGTTCAAGGATCCTGGCTTCAGTTTGGCCCACCCCTGGCTGTTGTGACCATTAGGGGAGTGAACCAGCAGATGGAAGATCTTGCTGGCTTTCCTTCTTTCTCTATCACCTTGAATTTCAAATCAATCAAACATTCAAAAATAAATCTAAAAAAAAAAAAACAGGCAAAACTAATCTATAGTGATGGAATTTCAGAAAGTGGTTTTTTGTTGTTGAGTTTGGAGGCATGGGCAAGGTTGCCATGAGAATTTTCTGGAATAATAGGAATGTTCTATGTCTTATTTTGGCTAGTGGTCACACAAGTGCATACGCTCATTAAAACTCATCAGATTGAGCACTGAAGAGCTATGGATGTCAATCTTTGTTGATTACACCTCATATAGACACACAAGGCCAGGTGGCTCAGTATCTGCCCGCAATGAGCTCGCAACAGAGTTAAGGACAAAAGGTACTACTCCATGTAGATTATTCAAGAAATCAAATGATGTGTCTAATAAAGTATTTGTGGAGTGCAATGCATTCAAACTGTCCTGTGAAGCTGGTTGAATGCATGAGTTGGGTGGGCGTGGCTTGTTGACTGCATGATTTGGGTGGGCGTGGCTTGCAGGGCACAAAGAACCTCTTCTGGCCTTGCCTCCCTGTGGCTTCCAGGGGTTGACTGAAAAGGAGCTGGCAGGTGGCTGTGCAGGGAGCCCGGGATTATTCAGGTCTTCCTCCTCTGGCCCTGCTGGCCTCCACTGTGATTGTTTTCTCTTGTTTACCTGTGGCTTCCAGCCCAAGGCGGGCCCTTGTCCTCTTAGCACTCCCCACAGGGATTAGGCCTCACTCAACACTCAGCAATGTTTTCATTGCCGATGCTGGAGCCGCACAGGATGACTAATAAAAACAACAACCCTCCCCAGGGCTCTCACTCCTGATTTTGAGACCAGAAAGCAAAAATCCAAATTGTCTTTTCCCTCTCATTTTCTTCTTCTGTTACCTTTCTGGATTTGGACCATAGGGCCACCGTGCTTTTTGATTTGTGATGGTCTAATTGATAGTGACATTGGCCGAAACTTAAAAACCATTCAAGGGAAACCACTGCTGGCTCGCTGGGACAATGGATAGGGGGAAGCGCCCTGACACCGTTCACAAAAATTCAGGGGGTGCAGGGAGGGAGAAGTCAAGAACAAGCTCTTTATTTGGGGTATTGTTTCCGTTTCTAAACCATTCTATCATGTGTCCTCTTTTCACTCACAAAGAGAATATTGTTCCTTTCTTTCTGCCTACAGACCTAAGCTGATGTGGAGTCAGGCGGAGGGGGGTGTTTAAGAAATGGAGCAGGCAGAAAGGTGCACAAAATAGTTCATTTTATGAGGTGAACACATGGAAACTAGAGAGGGAAAAGGAGCTGTTGCGTTACGTTATTCCTCCGTCACTTAGAGCAGATGGAATCGCATGGAGCTGACAGAGAGAGTTTGCAGGGGAAAGGCAATGCCGAGAGCTGCCCTCAACTTGTTGCTTGTGTACACCGCATCCAGGAGAAACACTCAATACATGTGATTAAAGGTAGGAAACAACCCAACTGATGATCCCCTGGACACACCGCTCGGTTTGTACAGGTGCTGTTGTCATTCCACCCTTAATTCCAGAAAATCAATGAGCCTTCCCCCTTGGAGACGAGATCCCCTTCGTGCGTTGCATCTTGCAGTCTCTGAGAGATGGCATCCTGCCAGCTTTTTAGCTGTCTGACTACTTTTTTTTTTTTTTTTTTTTTTTTTTTTACAGGCAGAGTGGACAGTGAGAGAGAGAGACAGAGAGAAAGGTCTTCCTTTGCCGTTGGTTCACCCTCCAATGGCCGCCGTGGTTGGCGCGCTGCGGCCGGCGCACCGCGCTCGTCCGATGGCAGGAGCCAGGTGCCAGGTGCTTTTCCTGGTCTCCCCATGGGGTGCAGGGCCCAAGCACCTGGGCCATCCTCCACTGCACTCCCGGGCCACAGCAGAGGGCTGGCCTGGAAGAGGGGCAACCGGGACAGAATCCGGTGCCCCGACCAGGACTAGAACCCGGTGTGCCGGCGCCGCAAGGCGGAGGATTAGCCTGTTGAGCCACAGCGCCGGCCAGCTGTCTGACTTCTAAAGTGTCCACACCCCAACCTTGTTTTCGGGTCCCAGCCGACTGCCCCCTGGTTCAAGGATCCTCCAAGCACCTCTCTTGTCTGCACTCCTTGCAAGTCCTCCCACCTTCCGCTCGCACTGTACTGTATGCTACTCTCTGAGAGTACTCAGAATCTTTCTATCTCCTGTAAGCCCTGCAGTTCTCAGCTGAACGACTGACTTCCGAGTGAGGTATCTGGCATCTCCTCCAGGTAGGCTGGCCCATGACTTTATCACAGGTTGTATGAATTTCCATAAGGCAATTATTCCTCGAGTCACAGTCGATTATCAGCCCCTCCGTCTATGGGTTCCAAGAAGGCAGGAATGGTGTGTCCGCCTAACTGTCTATGCAATGTGATCTCTATGTGTGGTATACACACACATTCTGTACCTGTGTGTGCCAGGAGATCGCTGTGGACCTCCTGGGTATTTTGATTGTTGTAACAAGGGTGAAGATGGCAGATACAATACTGCATGAGACGGTACAAAGAAAGTCACGGTGGTTAAGTGTGGACGATTCTTCTGAGCAATTTGTTTATAAAAAAGGAATAGAGGTGAAAGAGTAAATGGGGATGGGGGGAGAATCATGATGGAAGAGAGTGGGGATTTTGGGGAACTGTGTGCGGGTATGGGCAATGGAGAGGAACCAGGAGAGAGACACTGGAGACAGAAGAGAGAAGTCGCAATAAAGAGATCAGAGTCCTGAGGGAGACGGGAGGGACTGGGATCAAAAGCACAGACAGGGACATTTTGGAAAAGAATAACATGCTGGATAAAGAAACTGGGGGAAGGGGCCGGCGCTGTGGCGTAGCTGGTAAAGCCACCGCCTGCAGTGCCAGCATCCAATATGGGCGCCAGTTCGAGTCCTGGCTGCTCTACTTCAGATCCAGCTCTCTGCTGTGGCCTAGGAAAACAGTAGAGGATGGCCCAAATCCTTGGGCTCCTGCACCTGCGTGGGAAACCCCAAAGAAGCACCTGGCTCCTAGCTTCGGAGCAGTACAGCTGCAGCCATTGTGGCCAATGAGGGGAGTGAGCCAGAGCATGAAAGACCTCTCTCTCTTTCTCTGCTTTTCCTTCTCTCTCTAACTCTTTCAAATAAATAAGTAAATCTTTAAAAAAAAATGGAGAGAGACAAGAGCATTTGTGATAGTACAACCAAGTGGGAATAAGTCCATTAGAGCTTCACCCCGACCTACCTTCTTCATCAAACACTCCCTGCTGGGATCAAGCAAGTCAGAGGACATTCTGGAGGGCTGCAGGAGGGAGGAGGTACAGAAGACTTGCACAGCCGCTAAGTTAACTTGCGTGGTTCTTCCTCGTGCCCACTTGTCAGCTGTCCTCACCGCAAATACTCCTGCAGCCCACACTAACGGGGGCAAGCCACAATAAAGAGCTCACTAAGCAAACCAGACAAGAATAAGAACTGAAACCAGTAGGTTCCCGTTGAACCTCTCATGGAGGACGGAAAAGTCCACGTGAGGTTTCACTGGCGAAGTTGGAGTGATTACTGCTTTTAGAACCAGGAACGAAGGACTGAAGATTGGCCCCGAGGGACATTTCTCTGGCCTGTCTGATCCCCCAGTTCTGTAAGAGGTCTGGCAGGGAAGGGCCCTTCTGAGCTTGAGAAACAGAGAGAGCGGCGTTGGCCCAGTGGGCAATGTCTTCTCATCCATCCAACCACGTCTGCGTGCAGATTGCCCCGGGAGCCGCAGACAGACACAGAGCATCCTGTATATACTGTCTCTTAGAAGACACGCTGTGCAGCAAATGCCAGTTATATAGTTCTGAACCTCATTAATGCTACAAAGACAACATTTGAATGCTAAGAGCGTACAGCAGACGTAGCCAGTCTTTCTGAGGACTTCATGGGTACAAGGACATTCTCTTGGTGAGGGGGGGACCAGCGTTCCAGCAGAGAGAAGAGGATGCCAAAACCTGATGCAGAGTCAGAGAGAGAGAAGACCCCAGGGTGAGCGGCACACCCCCAACAAGGATACCAGCGCAGCAGGGTGAGCACAGAGAGGCGGGTACAAATGACCTCCCAGAGACCTCAGGTTGTCCTGCTGAGGAGTTTGGTTTTCATCTAAGGACAAAAAGCCACTGATAGTTTTTAAAAATTCAGTTTATCTTGAAAGACAGAGACAGACACAGACACAGGGAGATCCTTCCCCTGCTGATCTGCTCCCCACATCACAGCCCATAACAGCCCAGGCCAGGTCAAGTCAAAGCCAGCAGTGTGGAACTGGATCTAGGTGTCCCACGTGGGTGGCAAGGACCCAACTACGTGGGCCATCATCTGCTGCCTCCCAAGGTGTATGTTAGCAGGAAGCTGGAATAGGGGATGGAGCTGAGAATCAAACCAATGTCCTCTGATATGGGATGTGGGCATTCCAAGCAGCGTGAAATGCTGGTCGCACCCTGGTGGTTTTGTGCAAATAAGATTTATGCTTTGAAAACAGACCTGGTGTGCAGAGTGGAGAATAGATTGGGGTTGGGAGCGTCAGGCTTGGGTGCTGGGAGACTTGTGGGGAAGTTATGCTTCAGGAAGACAAGTGGATGTGGCTGGGCCCAGGGTGTGGTGCTGCAGACAGGAGCAGCAGACGGACCGGGTGGGAGACGGGCACAGATGACTCGCAGGAGCTGGGGGAGGAGGGAGAAAGTCAGTAACGGGCAGGGGAGGACAGGAGGCATGGAAAGGGAAGGAAACACGCGAGAGGGCCTCCTCCCCTCCAGCCCTGCACCGGGCAAGGCCAGGGGTGGAGGTCTCACGCCCGTAGCCCACTCCCGTCAATGGCTCTCGCAGGCCACTCGCAAGCGGCTTGTTCTGAGGGTGTCAAAAGGCCGAGTGGCTTTGGCTCACACGTGTGCACTCGTGCGCTGTGTGACAGCGTCGGAGCCTTTCCTTCCTCCTAGCCTTGCCTGATATCTCACTCTGACAACAAGAACAAACAGAACTCTATGATTTGACTTTTTTTTTTTTTTTGAGCTCCCAACAAGTCTTTTTACATAATCTTCAACAATAACCCACCTTTCAGTGCCTGGGCACAGGCTGTACTCTGTGCCTGGAGACACTTATCTGCCACGCTTAGATGAAAAGATAAGCAGTTCGTCTGTAGATAAAGCAGGAGGCTGCTAACACAGCGCTGGCACCGGGTTCTCCCTCTGGCTCAGGCTGCTCAGCAGGGGAGAGGGCGGCCTCAGGATTTGCCCCGGGCTGTCTTAATCCCACTTCGCCCACTGTGGCTGTTTACTCTCACTGATGGGTTTGACACCTTACAACAGCACGGCTCAGGCACACTGCCGACTCCGTTCGTGCTCTTTTCTTTAAGAAGACAAGGCAGGGATTCAAAATTCAAAAGGAGCAGTAGCTCAGGTTCTAATCCTAAAGAGGAAATCTTCCTGTTGCGTGATGAAATCCGAGCAGCGGCGGACACCTCTCCAGCCCCAGCCCCAGCCCCAGCCGAGAAACTGGCACATCCTGGCACTCGGGCTGGCTCAGTCCTTTGGCTGCCCGGCTCTAACCACCGGCCGTAGGATTCCAAGGGCATTAAGGTGAAACAGGAATCTAATGGCCTACGTTCCGGTGCTAGCTCTGGCACTAATTAGCAAAGTCACCTTGAACAGGTTAGCAGCCTCGGTGGCCTCGATTTTCCAAAACGGGGTGGAACGGAGTAGAATATCTCAACACGAAGCTCAGCGCCGCCTTCACTGTCTGGGCACAGGCAAAATTCCATCCGGATCGATTTGGCGCTTTGGGGGGCTCGTTTCGTGAATCATCTCTCCCTTTCCGATGAAACTGCCTCCCCAGAGGAGTCACTACTTCCTCCGCACTGCAGAGTTCACGAAGGGTGAGAGGAGAGGGCAGGCTTATTATTTCTCTCTTGACAAGGGCAAGGCGAGGCAGCAGGCTGTCTCGTTCACCCCTGGACAGTGTCTGCCACAAGAATGGGCTCTCACATTGTGCTGTGGCGAGGGCCAGTGAGCGCTCAGGCACAGACGGCCCTGCAGGGAGAACAGGAGGCTCTCCGCGCATAAAAGGCAAGGTGGGGGCCCTCACGGCAATTTCACCCAGGAGAGAAGAGTCCTTTATGTTCAGAGAGCGTCTAAGCGGCTGGATCTCAAAAGCAACAATTCCATGTGCAGAACAGGAAGCCGTGTCCTGGAGAGCGCATGCGCCAGAGCTACGTTCTGCAGGTTGGAACATGTGAAACCTTCAAGAGTGCCAGTTTTTCTGGATAAAGTGATAGCACTATGATTTTCATGTTAAGACAAAATATGGGGGCCGGCGCTGTGGCACAGTGGATTGAAGCCCTGGCCTGAAACACCAGCATCCCATGTGGGCGCCGGTTCTGGTTCTGGCTGCTCCTCTTCCGATCCAGCTCTCTGCTGTGGCCTGGGATAGCAGTGGAGGATGGCCCAAGTGCTTGGGCCCTGCACCCACGTGGGAGACCCAGATGAAGCTCCTGGCTCCTGGCTTCGGATCTGTGCAGCTCCGGCCGTTGCAGCCAACTGGAGAGTGAACCAGCAGATGGAAGACCTCTCTCTCTCTCTCTCTCTCTCTGCCTCTCTCTAACTCTGTCTTTCAAATAAATAAAATAAATCTTTAAAAAAAAGACAAAATATGTCCATGTTATGAAGTGGAATGCAGAAGCAGCATGACTTGGAGAGATAAGAAGTGAGACGTAGAGGTGGTGTGGAAATATCAGGAGACGGGGGCCAGAGACGAGGAGTGCGCTCCGTGCACCTGCCCATCCGACTTTGGGAAACACACTTCACCAATTCTAAAATGCTCTGACAGTGAGCCACAGGAAAGGGGTGACAAGTCCTCTTATCTCACTGTATCTTTTGACATGTTTTGTCATTGCTTCGAGCTGCTGTCTGGCCTTAGCCGTGACTTGTACTAGCTACACAGGAAAGTAAGAAATCTCTAAGACCAGACACTCCAACAAGATACTGCTTTTTCCATTTCTACCATCTTCCTCTCCCTCTCTTCTGTTTCTCACTCTCTCTCTCTATGTATGTATGTATATATAAACAATTATATAGTACATGAAATATTTTTAAAATGTAATTTATATATTATAGTATTATATGTGTACACACACCAAGGTATTTAAAAAATTAATGGAAAATGGAATTAAAAGGTAACTGCGGGGGCTGGCGCTGTGGTGTGGCGAGTGAAGCTGCCGTCTGCAGTGCCGGCATCCCATATGGGCGCCGGTTAGCGTCCCAGCGGCTCCACTTCTGATCCAGCTCTCTGCTATGGCCTGGGAAAGCAGTAGAAGACGGCCTAGGACTTTGGGCCCCTGCACCCACGTGGGAGACCAGAAAGAAGCTCTTGGCTCCTGGCTTCAGATTGGCACAGCTCTGGTCATTGCAGCCATCTGGGGAATAAACCAGCAGATTGACGATCTCTCTCTCTCTCTCTCTCTCTCTCTCTCTCTCTCTCTCTCCTCCCCCCTCCCTCCCTCCCTCCCTCCCTCCCTCCCTCTCTATAACTCTGCCTTTCAAATATAATCTTTAAAAAAGGTAACTGCAGGGGCTGGCACTGTGGCATAGGGGTTAAGCTGGAGCTTGTGACCCTGGCATCCCATTATGGGTGCGAGCTGGAGTCCTGACTGCTACACTTCAGATCCAGCTCCCTGCTAATGGTCTGGGAAAAGCAGTGAAAGATGACACAAATGTTTGGGCCCTTGCACCCACGTGGGAGACCTAGAAGAAGCTTCTGTCTCCTGCCTTTAGATCAGTCCAGCTCCGGCTATTGCGGCCACTTGGGGAGTGGACCTGTGGATGGAAGATTTCTCTGTTCTCTCTCTCTCTCTCTCTCTCTCTCTCTGTGTGTGTGTGTGTGTGTAACTCTGCCCTTCAAATAAATAAACCTTTTTTTAAAAGATTTATTTATTTGAAAGTAAGAGTTACAGAAAGAGAAGAGTGGCAGAGAGAGAGAGAGAGAGAGAGAGAGAAAGAGGTCTTCCATCTGATGGTTAACTCCCCAGTTGGCCGCAATGGCTGGAGCTGTGCCAATCTGAAGCCAGGAGCCAGGAGCTTCTTTTGGGTCTCCCATGAGGGTGCAGGGCCCAAGGACTTGGGCCATCTTCCACTGCTTTCCCTGGCCACAGCAGAGAGCTGAATCAGAAGTGGAGCAGCCAGGCGTCCACATGGGATGCAGGTGCTTCAGGCCAGGGCGTTAACCTGCTGCACCACAGCGCCAGCCCCAATAAACCTTTTTTTAAAATAGATAAATTCAGTCTATTTGGTTGCAAAACATTTTTTGAAGCCCATGTATAGTTTTATTATGATACAATTTACATGAACTTTTTTTTTTTTGATAGGCAGAATGGACTGAGAGAGAGAGAGAGAGAGAGAGAGAGAGAGAAAGGTCTTTCTTTGCTGTTGGTTCACCCTCCAATGGCCGCTGCGGCCAGCACGCTGCAGCTGGTGCACCGCACTGATCAGAAGGCAGGAGCCAGGTGCTTCTCCTGGTCTCCCATGTGGTGCAGGGCCCAAAGACTTGGGCCATCCTCCGCTGCACTCCCGGGCCACAGCAGAGAGCTGGCCTGCAAGAGGAGCAACCGGAACAGAATCTGGCGCCCCGACCGGGACTAGAACCCAGTGTGCAGGCACTGCAGGTGGAGGATTAGCCTATTGAACTGCGGCGCCAGCTACATGAACTTTTTTAAGTTCATGTGTATGTGTGTGTGTCTGTGTGTGTGTAAATGCTTCCAGTTAATCCTGCTCCCACCTTGCCATAAGCCTTGTTCTGCCCTCGCCTGCATGTTCTCAGAACATTGTTGGCCTCTTCTTCAATACCATTCACTTGCATGATGATCGCTCCCCACCTGTCTTGCACCTTCTGCCCAAGTCCTTGGGCCCCTGCACCTACGTGGGAGACCAGGAAAAAGCTCCTGGCTCCTGGCTTTGGATCTGCACAGCTCCGGCTGTTGAGGCCAATCAGGGAGTGAGCCAGCGGATGGAAGGCCTCTCTCTCTCTCCCTCTCCCTCTCCTTCCTGTTCTGTGTAACTCTGACTTTCAAATAAATAAATAAATAAATAAATAAATATTTTTAAAAAAGAGAGAGAAAGGCACTGTTTTTTGATTATGGCCCTGTCTAAATAATGTCGGAGTTTGTGGACTCAAGAGGCTTCCATAGCCTTGGCAGCTCATGACAAGAGCCTAAGGTGATCACTGACGTCATAAATTGGAGTGTCAATTGTTAAATCAACAACAGTGCAATCACTGTGCATTTGCTCCCCATGTAGCCTCTGTCCTTAATGAATTGTACTATGAAAATTAACAGTAAAACTTGTCTTCAAACAGTACTTTATACTTTGTGTGTCTGTGTGGGTGTAAACTATTGAAATCTTGACTTAGTATAGAGTTGATCTTCTGTATATAAAGATAATTAAAAATGAATCTTAATGAATGGGATGGGAGAGGGAGTAGGAGATGGGACGGGAGGGCGGGTATTGGGGGGGGGGGGAGAACTGACATATTCCTAAAGCTGTAGCCATGAAATTTATATTTATTAAATAAAAGCTTTCTATAAAAAAAAAGTCACCAAGTTTTGCAAGGACATCCTAATGGAGTACATATTGAGTAAATGGTTATATGTATGTGTGTGTGGAGTTCTAGAAAGGACTCTCAATTTGGGATTAAAACTGTGAGACTTCTGTACAGAAGCCTACAGCCTCCGTAATGGGCAGTTCCTCAGCTTCGTTTTTCCGGACAGGCACCACAGAACTGACTACCAAAATTGTCCATGAGGCCATGGGCTCCAGCTTTTTGATCCCACTTTCTCTCTTTTGCTCTTGAGGGCAAAAGTGGAGGAATAGAGAGGGAGCGTTATTTGGTCCCTTCAGTAGCTCCCAGAGTAAAACAGGTCTGGAATGCTCAACTGCAAGATGCATATTTGAATGCTGGCAATTAAGACAACTATTCATTTTACTTAGGAAGACACACAGTTAACAGGACCCATGCATGTACCCTTGGCTGGATTCTTCACAGAATCCATGGAAACCTTGAGCCCCGAAGCCAGCCAAACCAGAAGTTCTCTTATTTCAAAGGAGGCTCCTTAAGATTTATTTTGTGTGTGTGTTTATGCCTGACTCTTGAGGTTTTAACATCAGAAAAATTTTTAAATATGAAAATTATGTTAAATAAAAGTTTTGAGCTATTGTCTGACTGCCCCCAACTCCAGCCCCACTGCATACTGGGAAGAGAGGGAGGAAGGAAACACATGGTAGTGCCTTTTATTTTTGAAGTATGAATAGTTAAAATGTTAGCTCATTTGAGCAACACTATTATCTGGAAAGAAATCATGGGGAGTGTAGATTTTCTTTTTTAAAAGGAAGAAATTCGAGACCATGGGTTAAGGGCATCCTAATTTTCTTTTTCAGAAACCTAAACTTTATGTCATTACTTTATTGTACCTCTCAGAATTTCCCAATCCTCTAAACAAAAGGGTAGAAAGTACCCGACTACAAAGACTCTAAATCCTTTCTCTGTGTCAGAATACAATACCAGCCCCTGTCCAATGGCATAGGACCATGCCGTCTCTGAGTCCCAGCAAGAACACACTCATGTTTCTAAGCTTGCAACACATTCACCAGGTAGCCTATCTGCACTTTAAGCAATTCAATAATAGTAAATGAGATTTAGACCTCCGACCCAGTTTCTAGATTGATATAGGTTAATACTTTGCAAAGTATCTTAAATCTTTTTGGAAAAACAGGATTCCAAAGTTTTGGCCCTTCACTGGTACTCTGAATCTCGAAACACATTCCATAAGTTTGTGCATGCCTAAAGGTTTCTGAGGATTCAGACCTTGGAAGGAAGACACTAGTTCAAGCGAATGGCAGCTTACTCCTCTGGGAAGGCACAGGGGCGGAGTCCCAGCTCTAGGAAAACACAGATCTGCGTTTGAAGACTTTTACAACTTATATGTCCAAGGGCAAGTTATCTTATCTTTTTAAGCTTTTAGCTTCCTTGTCTACAAAAAGGAGATAATAAATGCCTTCCTCATTGGATTATTGTGTTCTCCAAGATAAGTAAGCACCTAGAACAGGGCTGGTGCCCCACAAAATAGGATACCCCCCCAATTAGCAATGCAGAGACATGGACTCAGCCACAGAGACTGGAGAAGAGAGACGGTGAGAATGCTTTGAAATAGACATCAGTTAACAGAAGAAAAGCACCAGATTCTTTTTTCAAATGATTATTTATATGGCTTGTATTATCCTTTTTTTCATTCATTAAGTCTCAAGTTTTCAGCTCTGTGACTATTTTAACAACATAATTTTACTTCAAAGTTACCCTAAGTGGTATATATTGCTCAATTTAAGTCTTTATGGATATCCTAAGGATAGGACAATGAAACATAATGGATTTGAAACAAAAAACCTTGGCACTACCAAATTTATGAATATAATTATCTAATTATTACTCCAGGGCAAGATATGATCTTCCATAAAATTTCAAATTAGATTTCAGAGGACAAATTTTCTAACTTTTTGCCAATTTAAATATTAGAATTGGAGCCAGCGTTGTGACACCATAGGTTAAGCTGTGACCCTGGACATTGGCATCCGTATGAGTGCTGTTTCAAGTACTGGCTGCTCCACTTCCATTCCAGCTCCATGCTAATGTGCCTGGGGAAGCAGCAGAAGAAGGTCCAAAAGCTTGGGCCCCTGCCACCCATCTGGGAGTTCCAAGCACCTGCCCTTGGCCTGGCCCAGCCCTGGCTGTTTGGCCATTTAGGGAGTTTAAGATCTCTTTCTCTCTTTGTGGTTTTTTTTTTTTTTTTCTGTAACGCTGACTTTCAAATCAATACATCTTAAAAAAAAATCAGAATGAATCTTGCAAACATCCATAAGTTATCCTTGCAATTGAGCTATGTCAAATGAAGTCTTAATCTTGGAATTGTGTTTATGAAAGTATGTTTCCATTTACAAACATTTCTTTTTCCTCTATGTACGCCTAGGAACAGTAAAGTTCTTCTGGTCACCTTTCCTTATTTTTGCATTCCCTAGAGAAACCCAACTATTCTTTTGTCACGTTTTTTGGCGAATAGCCAGCAGCGGCCTGATGTGCTCCCTGCACCTCTGAAAAAACTTTCCATGCCATCCCTGTGGTCAATTCTTAATTTGCCTTTCTCAGATATTTTCTGTCATTTTATCAAGCTGCCTCCCAGCTCTTAATGACATCCACAGACTATTTGGTGACCCAGAGCTGACATGCCTTGAACTCAGGGGCCTTTGCCAGGCCCTTTTGCATTGGGATCTCACAAACGAAGTAAAACCAGGTCTAGATTCCTCTTGGAGGGAAAATCAGAGGGCAAGAGGATGCTGAATTATTTAGAGGATGATAATCTTTCCAGCAATCAGCAATGGACCAACCACCTCTTGCAGCCTCAGGTTGAACTGGAGGCCATCCACTGGAATATGTAAAAACCAAGTGCTGTTAGTGTCCCCTGTGAAAATGCTTCATTTATCTGACATTCTCGACGCCTGAGGAATTCCTGTCGTGTATTTCATAACCAACTTACAGCGCAGTCCCTTTTGTGCTGATTTATTTGATTTCCAGGAAAAGGAAATCATGCCTAGGAACCAACAGCTCCTTTAGCCTAGATGTGGACTTCACCACAAGTGAAGCAGTATCTATTGTTAACAGATTCACCCCGCTGCTTTAGCGCACTTTTTTTATGCAACCATGAGCCACACAGACCACTGCTAGGGAGTACACTAGAAGCATTATCAGCCCAGAAGGTTCTCCATCACCTCTGACCACTGTGAGATGGCAACTCTGGGCTGTGGTGGGCGGAAGACACCGGGTTACAGGAGTGGGAGGATGGCTCAAAGCAAGGGAGCTCCTTAAGGGCGACCCCAACTCCCCCGGACGGAGGGGCTGAGCAGAGCACTGTCTTACTGCCTGCAAGAGAGGGTCACTGCCTGCATGAGAGGGTCTCATTGTACTCAGCCCCACACTCAACTTTCAGCAGGGGACAGAACTGGTTAACTCTTTCTTGTCCACAGGGAATAGTGGTGGCCTCTGGACTGTTAGCCTTCATCCGGTAGGATTTTTTCTCTAGGTAAAGTGTGAAAAGTTTTAAAAGGCAGATATTTGGATATGGGCAAGTGTGGAAAAATTGAAAAATAGCTTAAATGTCTTCCATTTTGCTGCCCTGGTCATGCCTTCTAAAAGTTAACGTAGCACAGAAACACACAGCAGGCCAGGCTGAAACCTGCTAAGCCATAGGGGCTTCCCAGCCGGGAATCTGCCTGGCCCCCAATCGTGGTTAAGGGGCTGGCTTTTATTCCGGAGCAGATCCCACCCTCACGCCCCCCCACCCCCATGCGCGCAGGCGCCCGCACGTAGACCTCAGGCAGCAGAGCAATGTCAAGCCTGACAGAGGAGGAAGGGGCGATGACTAGAGCCGCGGGAGGGGGTGATTTGGCCAAGCGGTATTGACACAGCATTCTGCTTGGAGAACCGCGGAGCGCTCTACACAGATATTATCTCCCTAATCCCCAGCGGAGCTTTCGCAAAGCGCCTGTGGCTGGGCGAGGGTGAGGCCGGCCGCACGGAGGTGGTGCGGACCGCGGTCCCGGTGGAAACACGACCCCGGGGCCCCTGACGCACGGGCCTTGGTCCCTCTCGCCCGACCTGGCCGCCTTCCCGGCAGGCAGGTTAGCTGATCTGCTGGCGACCTGCGTGCCTCCCGCCTACGTGCAGCGGGCGACCGGGGCAAGGCGGCTCTCCCCGGTCAGCACGGGAAGTTCACGTGCACGCCGCCGCCGCGGGCGCCGCCTCCCCAGGAGCACAACCCACTCGGCCCCCCGGTGGGCCTGCAGGCGGGAGCGTCAGTCCCCTGAAATGCTACCGGCACTGGCCTCAGAAGGCAGAGGGAAGCTGGTCCCGAGGAGGGGCGGCGGCGAGGGGGAGCCCCTGGCGGAGTCGCGGTGGCTTCCACCCAGGAATCCGCTCGCGCCGCCCCGCTGAGACCCGCCGGCTCCCCCGGCCCAGCCGCCGCCGAGCAGACGGCGCGCCGCGGGCCCAGGGCGCAGGGGCCTTGTTCGGAGCCGCTCAGTCGGCAAATGAAGCGCCTGCAGCGTGTGATCCCGCGTGGGGGCGGGGGCGGGGAGGCGCGGGGCTGCCGGCGCCCGCTGCTCTTTCACAGCCCCAAGCCCGGCGGCTGGCGGCCTCGGCTTCCCCGAGCGGGCCTTTCTGCACGTGCGCGCAGCCCGCGGGCTCCTGTGGGCCCCGGGCCTGGGGGAACCTGTCTGGAAACCCCGAGCTAACCACACCAAATTCATCCTGCAGGCGGTTGGAGTCTCCCTTTTATTGCCTGGGTACACCAAAGGGGAATTTCCCGAGGGGTCAATTAGATACTCACCCTTTCCCCCAGTGGCATCTGAGCAGGCCAAGTGGGTGAGCCCAAGCCTACCGGGGCCTAGGGCGCTTCTCCCAGTTCCAGGAATTAGTCGCTTGCCAAGCACATCCCACTTTATCCCCACAGGAGCCACGGAAATATGGCTTCTTTCACTGTCCCCTTGAGTCCCCCTGAGCTCTTGAAAAAGACACGAGGTCGTGGCCCCTCTCAGCATCACTCGTTCCTCCTGGCCACCGGGGTCTCGGCTAATTGGCGTGTGATAGCCGGGCTGCCTAACCTGTGTGTTGACCCCAGAAACAGGGCAGCGCCCCGCGGGATCCCGGCACACCTCCCACCTACCTTCCGCGGCCCCGCCGGCTTGGCAGTGTGCTTTTCTGGTTACACGAGTTCCTCCTTCCAGCAATCAATTTTCTGGATGGTCAGGTAAGATTAGAGAGGCTCAGACACTTGCCCAAAAGGCACGATTCCTGAGTGGCAGGTCTGTGCGATGCCAGGCTTTTAAAGGGTTCTTCAGTCTTTGCCAGAGAAAGTCCCGATCAAAATTGTGTTTAGCTAAAAGGACAGAAGGGCAGCGGGAGAGCCGGGAGGTCTTTTTCTTTTGTCAGACACGCATTCAGAAGCCCCTCTGGCAGACCCAGCATCCCTGCTTCTCACTGCTCTCACTGGAGGGCCCCTGAGTTAGCTTTTACCTCTGAGAGATGCACTCCCTCCAGGGCTGGAGGTTGCAACAGGCAACAGAGAAAGCCAAGTGCTTTCTGCGGTCACTCTTCACTCCTCAGATGTAGACTCAGGGGGAGGTAGTCATCGCACTCCATTGTTTAGGGAATAATGACAAGGGGGGGTCTACATGGTCAGGACATATGTGGTTTATTTGAACATTTAGGTCCTCGGGTGGTGGTACTGCAGATGCAGAGGCCAAGGATACGGCCAAGACAGTAGTGTGAAGTCAAAGTGGTTCCTTCTTCAGATTCGGGCGCCGTGAGGCCATCTCCAAGACAGGATTCTTTTTTTTTTTTACAGGCAGAGTGGACAATGAGAGAGAGAGACAGAGAGAAAGGTCCTCCTTTGCTGTTGGTTCACCCTCCAATGGCCGCCGCGCTGCGACCAGCACACCGTGCTGATCCAAAGCCAGGAGCCAGGTGCTTATCCTGGTCTCCCATGGGGTGCAGGGCCCAAGCACTTGGGCCATCCTCCACTGCACTCCTGGGCCACAGCAGAGAGCTGGCCTGGAAGAGGGGCAACCAGGACAAAATCTGGCACCCCGACTGGGACTAGAACCTGGTGTGCCGGCACCGCAGGGCGGAGGATTAGCCTAGTGAGCTGTGGCGCCGGCCAAGACAGGATTCTTAACTCACCGTGAAGCTTCTGAAGCCGCAAAGTTAGGGGTCGTTTATTTACTAGAGCAACTTCAGCTTTAGCTACTATGGCTGGAATGCCATTTTGGTAGGGGTTTTCATTTATTTCAAAAATAAGGCCCAGGGCAGACGCTGCCTACTGGTTAAGACCCTGCAGTCCTTTGTGGGAGTGCCTGGGGTTGCTTCTGGGCTCTGGCTCCTGACTCCAGCTTCCCACCAGTGCAGACCCTGGGAGGCAGTAGGGATGGCTCAAGTAGCTGGGTGCCTGCAAGCCACGGGAAAGACCTGACTTGAATTCCTCGCTCCCAGCTTTGGCCTGGCTCAGCCCCAGCCATTGCTCAGTGAACCAGCAGTTGGGAACACACACACTCTCTGTGTCTCTCTGCCTGTCAAAATAAGCAAATAAAAATTGTATAAAGACAAGTCCAGGGAATCCATACTATTTATATATATATATATATATATATATATATATGGATATATATATCCATACTATATAGAGACTATATTTCTCTATATATGAAATAAGGATAATCCTATTGAGAAGGCTTATCTTGATCAAGCTTATGGCCAATGGAAGTAAATTCTAATCACATTTGTGTAGGGTTGGTTATTGTTGTAAAGAGCTAGGATCTGCCAGGTTCTAATAAAATTCCTCTTTGACCTCAGTCTTGCAAAAATAAATAAATAAATAAATAAATAAATAAATAAATAAATAAAATGCACCAAAGACTGGTCAAGTACAACAAAAGAATTGTCTCCTGGAGCTGGTATTGTGGTGCCAGTGGGTTATGATACACAGGTATCTCATATCAGAGTGAATCCTGGCTGCTCCACTTCCAATCCAGTTCCCTCTAATGCTCCTGGGAAGGCAGTGGAAGATGGCCCAAGTCCTTGGGTCCCTGCCACCCATATGGGAGACCAGGATGGAGTTCCTGCCACCTGACCACAGCCTGGATCAGCCCTGGCTATTGCAGGCATTTGAGGATAAACTTGTTAATGGAAGTGCTTGCTCTATCTTTCTCTCTCCCTCTTTGTAACTCTCTCAAGTAAGGTAAATAAATCTTTAAAAAAAGAGAGAAATAAGGATTTCTAAATTGCTCTTTTACTATATAAGTATATGACCAAGACAGCACTGCTCAGGAGTAATTAAGACACTTTAACAATTCAATTCTCTTGGGTTCCTGGTTTCCTGTAAGTTCATACATTTATTTTTTGTGTCATTTGATATACTATATTAAATCAATTTACTAGAAGACATGAGTTCTATTTCTTGAACGACTATAGAACAGTTAATTTTAAATGTTTTTATGAGGGGCCTGCATTGTGGCTTAGCTGGTTAAGCTGCTGCCTGTGACGCCAGCATCTCATATGGGCACCAGTTCACGTCCCAGCTGATCCACATTCAACTCAGCTCCCTGCTAATGTGTCTGGGAAGGTAGTGGAAGATGGCCTAAGTGCTTGGGCCCCTGCTCCCCATGTGGGAGACCTAGAAGCAGCTCCTGGCTTTGGCCTGGTTCAGTCCCAGCTGTTGTGACAACTGGGGACTGAACCAGCAGATGGAAAAGCATGCTCTCTCTCTCTCTCTCTGCAATTCTGCCTTTCAAATAAACAGATACATCTCTTAAAAATGTTTTTATTGTGCTGAAATATATATCATAACATTTACAATTTTGAGTGTGAGAGGCAATGGCATTAAGTGCACTCACATTGTTGTACAATCACCACCATCATCTATTTCCAAAATTTTTCATCCTTCCCTGCAGAAACTCCATCCATTACCAATAATGCTCCACGCTCCCCACAGCCTCTGGCAGCCACTGTTGAACTCTGCATGTTTGTGTTTGACCATTCCAGCTATCTCATGCAAGTAGAATCATACCATGTTTGTCTGTTTGTATCTGCCTTATTTCACTTGGCATCAGGCCTTCAAGATTCATCCATGTTGTAGCATGTAGCAGAATTTCTTTTAAAGGCTGAATCATATTCCAATATGTATGTACCAACCTATGTCCATCCATTCATCCTTTGATGGGAGTGATTACTACATTTTTTTCTTTTCTTTTATAAAGAATTAATTTATTTGTTTGAAAGGCAGAGTTACAGAGAGAGAGGCACAGGCAGAGAGAGAGAGAAAAGAGAGAGAAGTTTTCCATCTGCTGGTTCACTCCCCAAATGGCCACAAAGGCCAAGCCTGGGCCAGGCCAAATCCAGGAAGCAGGAGCTTCATCTGGGACTCCCACATCGTTGCAGGGGCCCAAAGACCTGGGCTATCCTCCACTGCTTTCCAGGCACATTAGCAGGGAGCTGGACTGGAAGTGGGGCAGCTGGGACTCAAACTGGCACCCACATGGGATTCCGGCACTGCAGAGGTGGCTTGACCCACTGTGCCACAGAGCCAGCCCCATGGTGATTACTTTTTAACAAGCACACCAGTGCTTACATGTAAATGAGATGCTGTGCCTCAGAAGACAATAGTGGCCGAGTGCTGACTTGTATCATGAACTGAATTGTGTTCCCCAAAACTCAGAGGTTGAATTCCTAACACTCAGCTCCTCGGAATGTGACTTTATTTGGAGATTGTGCCTTTAAAGAGGTGCTGATGTGAATATGAGGCCATTAGGGTAGATCCTAAGGCAAGTGACCAGTGTCCTTATGGGAAGAAGAAATGTGGACACACAAGCAGACGGTCAGGGTGCACACACGCACAGAGAAGGCTGTGTGAGGGCACAGGAGCCACCTGTGAGCCAAGGAGAGGCCGCAGGAGAAGGAAACCTGCCTGCACCCTGACCTTGGACTTTATGCTCCCAAAACATGCAGAAAATACATTTCTGTTGTAACGGCAGCTCTAGCAAACTGATGCAACCTACCACAAAAAACATATTTTGGGTACCTTAAAAAAAAAAACTCGCATGGGAGACCCAGAAGAAGCTCCTGACTCCTGGCTTCAGGTCAGCCCAGCTCCAGCAGTTGCGGCTATTTGGGGAGTGAACCAGCAGATGGAAGACCTCTCTCTCTCTGTCTCTCTCTCTGCCTCTGCCTCTCCGTAACTCTGCCTTTCAAACAAATAAATAAATCTTTAAAAAAAAATAGATAAAGCCTTCTATGGAGGGTATTAAGAGGAATATTCTGCTAACCTTGAAGGCAATTCCAAAAGGAAATCGCTTTGGGCAACAGCTCTAAAAAAATTATTTTGTCTCCCATGGTAACTTGCACCGAAGGAGATAACACTTATTAAGATGAATACGCGCTGTTATATTTGGTAAAGAAGCCGTCTCTAGTTTATACTCTTGCCTCTTCCATCCCAATATAAAATAACGTATCCGTGTTTGCAGCTTGCCTCACTCTTTTTCCTCCCCACCCTCCAAGGGCTCAAGCTGTTCAAAGAGCTCCATGACCTGACTCTTAAACCAGAACTGCGCGGCCTTCTGTTTTCTTAATCCGCAGCTGGATCGCTTTGATACTTTGGTCAAAGGATCGGCACTCAATGGGGCTCAGTTCTCAGACCAGCGCCAGAGCAGCCCTCTCCCCCTGCCCTCAGCTGGGACAAGTAGAGGTCTGGGTTATCATGAAAAGGCGGAGTGACCTGGAGAAGAGAGCAGGTCCCAGGAAAGCAGGCTTTGGTGCCTCGAGGGAAAACACTGAGCTGGAATTGGGGCCACTGAGCCGCTGCCTGCGCTGAGCTTGGGGGAGAACTCACACGGGCACTTTCCAAAAAGCTTTCAAGTGCATTATCTTGTAAAGTCCCCTTGGGTAGAAAGAAGAGGTTGGACTAGAAGTCATGGTCACTGTCTTGACGACATCAACCTCTGACTTCATCAAGTGTCCTTGTCTGCAAATATGAGAAAATTTCAAAAACTGTACCAACTAGGAATCTCATTAATTTTTCTAAAAAAAAAGTCTCATTTCTCACTGGGCTGAGCCTGTGCATGCAGCTTTTTTTTTTTTTTTTTTTTTTGGACAGGCAGAGTTAAACAGTGAGAGAGACAGAGAGAAAGGTCTTCCTTTTTCCGTTGGTTCACCACCCAAGTGGTCACTATGGCCGGCGCATTGCGCCGATCTGAAGCCAGGAGCCAGGTGTCTCCTCCTGGTCTCCCAGCAGGGTGCAGGGGCCCAAGCATTTGGGCCATCCTCCACTGCCTTCCCGGGCCACAGCAGAGAGCTGGCCTGGAAGAGGAGCAACCAGGGCAGAATCCGGTGCCCCGACCGGGACTAGAACCCGGGGTGCTGGCGCCACAAGGCGGAAGATTAGCCAAGTGAGCCGCGGCGCCGGCCTGCAGCATTTTTATGACTACAGAGCAGTAGCGGGATGTAGGGAGTAGGACTCCAAATGTGGAGTGAGTGAGCCACAGCCCTGCCCTTGATTTTCAGCTGCTGTGATTCCAGTGTCCACTGTCCTCAGTTGTTAGCAATTTTGGTCCCATTCCCACTTAATGTCCTCTCATTCTGTAATCCTCGTATTTAAAACCCATATTTACAATAAAACTTTACTCATGGTCACAACAGCTTTTATCGTCAGCACAGCTCTGAACTTGAACTTGTCAGGTGAGCTGGGGGTTATAAAAGGTAAATGGATGCTCTATAAGCTTGGGCTTGAGCCACTTGGAAAAGGACTGGGATTTGGACTGAAACTGTCTGCCCTTCTCTGCTCACCACTTCCCAGGTAGGTAAAGGATGGTCACAGAGCCAAAGGGACCCAGTCAGGATCACTCCCTTAATTTTTGAAGTCACTTGCCTTCAGGAAGGCCTCAAGGTTTCAGATGGCTAATGAAATGGTTTTTGAAAATGAACTAGTATACTTATGAAGTCTAGCACATGATGACAATTTCCTGCATCAAAAAGAGACAAACGTTCCAAAGCATCTACTAAGAAACCTACCTTTGTCTCCCATTGTCCAGGGACTCTGTGGCTGGTGTGAGACGGAAACAACTTGCTCCACTCTTCTTCAAGTGTGCCTTATGCAAAATTACGGGGGACTTCAAAAAGTTCATGTAAAATGAAATTAAGAGACGCTTATTTTGTTGCAAAAAATTTTTGAAACCCATGCATAGTTTTTTCAGAATGCGCATTTTCTATGAATGTTTTGAAGTATCTGTGGATGTGGGAAGAGATTGAAATTGATCCCTCTTGCACAAAGTTTGACTTTCTGATCCTTAGGAAACTACTCATCCAATGAGTCCTCGCCATCCCAGCAGATCACAGGCTAGAAGGCGGGGCTCAGACTTTGTGGACCAGGAAGTCCTCAGGACTTCGTAGCTATGCCTGAACTTGGCAATCACGTCTACTGACAGCGAGCTTTCTTTTCTTGAGGACTGAGGAATGCGAGAGGCACACTTTCCTTTGTTTCCCCTCAGGAGCTACTTCATTCTTCATTAATGCCAAGAGAATGAGTTTATAAGGGTCCTTGACATGTGAATGACTAATTAGGCAATGTTCAAAGCTGACACTATGTATAATGCTCACATTGCATTTAAAGGAGAAGGAAAAGAAACAAAGAACTTATCATGATACTGTTAAAGAAGTCCTCCGATTCCCGTTTGTATATTCCACTTGCGCTAGGCCAAGCCAGATGTTCTCATCCAGGAAGTGAAATGCTCGTGTTCACACTTGGAACTGTCCTTCCCGCAGGCAGCAGGCACGAGGTCTTTAGTCACACTCTGCTGGTCTTGGCTTGGGTGTCCCTGAAGCCAGAGGCTGACACCCGCTTGCTTGCGCGCACGCAGATGATGTGGGAAGTGATCCTAGGGAGGAGGAAAGGGAGAACAGGAAACCAAGAGAGCAAAGGGAGAGACACAGTACTGTGGCCAACTGGGGCTTCCGAGGCCCACCGAGTGCCTTTCAGATTTGTCCTCGGGAAAGACGGAAGCAGGGCCATGTATCGTTCTGCTTCCTTCCCACCAATCCAAGGGCGTTCTCAGCAGTGTTAACTTCCTGATCTACATGATTTCTTGTGCCTCAGTGCCGGTGGTGCCCCCAGGGTACAAAACAAAAACATGTGATGTGTTAAGTATCAACTGCTGCAGAACAAATCACCCTCAGCGCTGGTGCCTTAAAAACCTACCGACAAGCAGGTGTTCATAGTTCCTGTGAGTCAGAAATGCAGGAACTGGGGAGCTCCGGCTCATGGCTAACGTGATGTGGCAGTCAAGATGTTGACCCAGGATTCCAGCATCTGAAGGTTTAACTGGGGCTGAAGGATCTGATTCCAAAATGGCTCACACACAGAGCTGATGGTAGACAACCCCGGTGGCTCATGGGCTGTCAGAAGCAGGTCTTATTTACTGTCACATGGGCCTCTCCACAGGGCTGCTGGAGTGTGCTTAATGCACTCCCAGAGGCTAGCTTCTCCTAGCACAGATGATCCAACAGCAAGGCAGAAGCCCCCGTGTCCTTGGTACCCTACCCAATAGTATTTATGCTGTTATTCACAGAGACCAAACCAGATGAAGTGTGACACATGATGGAAACCCAGAAAGTGGTGATAACTGGGAGTTCTCATACAGGCTGCCTATTGCACTGGGTATGTGCTTCAGGGGAACTGTCAGCAAAAGTTATACCAAGATCCACATGGAACCATCTACCCCAACATGGCTGAGATAATGCACGTGGCCATGAGGGTGTGAGTGTGGCATTTCAGATGCTTGTCTGAGGTAGGCTTCCGTCACGCCTTCTGCCACTTATGCCAAGTTCTGGTTCCTCAAGTGGAACCCAAGAGGATGTTTAATGCAACAGAGATCTCAGAAAATACCAAGGTGCAAAGCGGATCTAGAATCTCACAGTTACAATATGTGATCTGAAACTGACATACATCTTGGATTGATTCTATCACTTAGAAAGTTTATGTCCTGGTTGCCATCACCTACAATCCACAACAGATGGGCTACTGAAGCCAACACTTGACTATCTGGCTTTTCGCAGAGGGTCAGAGTGAATCAGATACTCCAGTTTTAGGGAACAGGACAAGACACAGCCCCAAAGGAAACACATCTTAAACATAGATGTAATCGAATGCAAGGACACGGGCCAGTGCTGTGGCAGGCGCAGCAGGTTAAATCCCCCGACTGCATAGCTAGCACCCCATAGGGTGCTGGTTCAAGTCCCAGCTGCTCCACTTCCAATCCAGCTCCCTGCTAATGCACCTGGGAAAACAGTGGAGGATGGCCCAAGTCCTTTGGCCTCTGCACCCATGTGGGAGACCTGGAAAAAGCTCCTGGCTCTTGGCTTCAGATTGGCTCAGCTCTGGCCATTGTGGCCTTTCGGGGAGTGAACCAGCAGACGGAAGACCTCCCTCCCCACCCCCCTTTCAAATAAATAAAATAAATCCTTAAAAAAATATATCACAAGGATTTCAATTTAAGTCCAGTTAACATTGCGACAGACTTGTTCAGACTACTGAGGTCACAGAGTATGATGAACATATGTTCCAAAGTCATGAATTTTGAATCACATGTAACAAAATGATTTGAGTGGGTTTAGAAAAAAATATTTTCATCCATGCACTAGGCTAAAAAACCTTGGATCACAGATAAAGCTAACTGCCATTCTCCCTTGTCCGCCCCAATTTTACTGCCTAGTTTAAAAGAATCGCCCCACCTTCTCCGGCAATTGGAAAGGCTGCGTGAGTAAGTACTGATGAGTAAGATGTATGTGAAGTCTGCCGGTGAGTTGTGGAGGGTTGTCTTCCTGTCACACATACTACACTTCCCCTCCCCTTCCTGCCCCTACCTGCCACGTCAGGCTAGTGCCTGGCCCTGGAGCTGGAGCCTAAGCAGTTCCAAGAGGGAAAGGCCGAGAGAATGAAAGAGCTCTTGAGCCCCACATATGCAGCCAGTGGTTAACTCTGCAGCTGAGTGAGGAAAAGAAATGCCTCTTCCTGCTGTTGAACTCAATCCCTAAGTGATATAAATGCAGGAAAGTATTTTTATGCCATACCTAATCAAATGGCAATTGTGTTGCATTGAGTGCTGGGGTTCCTAACATTTTCCTTATCTTCAAAGAAGTGATTTCAATGTTGTGAAATTCCTAAACATCACTATTGTTGATCTTACTCTAAAAAGCTAATCATTCCATGATGATCCTGATACCTCTGGGCTTTGAGGGCATTCTTGGTGCTTGTGCCTGGCCCAGCTCTCTTTTTCTCAGTTTTTTTTTTTTTAAAGATTATTTATTTGAAAGGCAGAGTTACAGAGAGACAGAGGCAGAGGCAGAGGCAGAGAGAGAGAGAGAGAGAGGTCTTCCATCCGATGGTTCATTCCCCAAGTGGCCAAAATGTCCGGAGCTGTGCCAATCCGAAGCCAGGAGCCAGGAGCCTCTTCTGGGTCTCCCAAGCAGGTGCAGAGGCCCAAGGACTTGGGCCATCTTCTACTGCTTTCCCAGGTTATAGCAGAGAGCTGGATCATAAGTGAAGCAGCCAGGACTCGAATCCACGCACATATGGGATGCCAGCACTGCAGGTGGCGGCTTTACCCGCTACGCCACAGCGCCAGCCTCTGGCCCAGCTCTTGTACAACACTGGACCTTAAGAGATGACCTACTACTACTACTACTACTGCTGCTGCTACTACCCTCTCCTTCTACTCACTCCTCAATTTATCTGACATCCTGCAGACACTCTCCCTGGATCCTCTAACCTAAACCAAGTCACCCAGTTACATTCTCAAGAGAATCAAACATTTTATTTCTGGAACATACCAAATTTATACCTACACATTTATTTTTGAAAGTCTATACAGGGGCCAGAGCCATGGCATAGCAGGTAAAGCTGCCACCTGCAGTATGGCATCCCATATGGGAGCTGGTTTGAGTCCCAGCTGCTCCACTTCCAATCCAGCTCTCTGCTATGGCCTGGGAAAGTGGTAGAAGATGGCCCAAGTCCTTGGGCCTCTGTGCCCCTGTGGGAGCCCTGGAAGAGACTCCTGGTTCCTGGCTTCAGATCGGCACAGATCTGGACATTGTGGCCTATTGGGGAGTGAACCAATGGATGAAGACCTCTCTCTCTCTCTCTCTCCCCTCTCCTCTCCTTCTCTGTGTAACTCTTTTAAATAAATACATAAATCTTTTTTTAAAAGTGGAAAAGGGCTACATAAATGCTAGCACTTTAAAAAAAAGTCTATACATACTATTGGTTTCCCCACTGAGCTTTCAGGCACCATGAGGTCAGGGCTGTATTGGATGTGCCACGCCAGTCCTCTTGGTGTCCATGCCAAATGCAATGCTAGGTTCATGCTGTTACTCAGGGGGCCCCTGGAAAGATCCCGTGGAGCGCTCTTGTTCCAGGGATTTACAGAACTTAAGACACTTCCTGAGCTAGTGCCCCTATCAGATTCTGTTAATTGAAATGACTGATTTTCTGTGTGCTGTTTATTATTTCAAGTTTTGGGGAGCAGAGATGGTAACCTCCACAAAGCAAACTGGCTAACCTTCTAAGCTGTCTGGATAGTCAACAGTGTCTAGTGATGAGGGGCAGGTTCTGGCCTTTCTACTCGAACAGTGAAGCGTGAGGGCCTCTGATGCTTTCTCATATAACTTTTTTCAGGCCTGTTTTTTGAAGAAGTCAATACAGACTGGACAATCTTGGTTTACACTGGGGGTGGGACAGTCATCTGGAGAGCATTTAACCATGGTGATACTTTGCTCTCAAACACATACTTTTCTGCTTGTTACAATCCAACACAAAGTCATTTGGCTTTTCAGAGGGGCACCATTTCCCTTCTGTGTTCTATGCAAAACTGCAGGCAAGATTTCAGGAGAAGCTATTTTGAGAATATTAAAACATACACAAACCCCAGTGAAAAGGCCATGGGAAAACTGGAAAGGAATCCAACAAGCCTTAGGAAAATTGTAAAATACGTCTACTTAGAAAACATACCACTATTTGCCACTTGGCCTACTTTTTCCTTTACAAAGGAAATGTCCATAAATGACTTCTGCCCATCCGGAAGTCTCATTAATCCACATTGTCTGGGACTTGAAAGACATGGAGAAAGGAAGTGGGATAAGAGATGGTGAAGTCAGCTGGAAGCAACATTTCCAGACATGGCTGCACACTGTGGGGCTAAGCGGTGTCAGGGATAATGGGTGAGCTAGAGACGAGAATTCTGGAATATTCGAGTGCTCTTATATCCAGATTACTTGGGTCTCAAAGGAGCTAGGCAGAAGGACTTACAGTTCATTTATAAATCTCTGACTCAGCAGTGATTTAATTCAAGGTAGTAATTTTACAAGCTACTTCTTTCTCCACTGGAATTAGGATATACACTTTTTTTTTTTTTTTTTGACAGGCAGAGTGGACAGTGAGAGAGAGAGAGACAGAGAGAAAGGTCTTCCTTTTCAGCCTTCAATGGCCGCCGCGGCCAGCGCACTGCAGCCGGCGCATCACACTGATCCGAAACCAGGAGCCAGGTGCTTCTTCTGGTCTCCCATGCGGTTGCAGGGCCCAAGCACTTGGGCCATCCTCCACTGCTCTCCCGGGCCACAGCAGAGACCTGGCCTAGAAGAGGAGCAACCGGGACAGAATCCGGCTCCCCGACCGGGACTAGAACCCCGTGTGCTGGCGCCACAGGTGGAGGATTAGCCTATTGAGCCACGGTGCCGGCCAAGAGACGTCCTCTTTAAGAGGGAAAATATCATTTCATATATATAAGGATACTTCAAATGTTTGTAGAAAAATGGAATTATATACATTTACATGTGTGTGCATCTTCCTAGGTGTTTTTTTAATACTTTATTTATTTATTTGAGAGGTAGAGTTACAGACAATGAAAGGTAGAGACAGAGAGAAAGGTCTTCCTTCTGTTGGTTAACTCCCCAAATGGCCGCAATGGCTGGAGCTGTGCGGATCCGAAGCCAGGAGCCAGGAGCTTCTTCCTGGTCTCCCACATGGGTGCAGGGGCCCAAGCACTTGGGTCATCTTCTACTGCTTTCCCAGACCACAGCAGAGAGCTGGATTAGAAGAGGAGCAGCTGGGACTAGAATCGGCGCCCATATGGGATGCTGGCGCTGCAGGTGGAGGATTAAAGTATCGTGCCACGGCACCAGCCCTCTTCTTAGGTTTTTTAAAAAATGTATTTGAGAAAGAGAGAGAGAGCACGCGAGTTGGGAGCTGGCAAGTCAATCTAGGCCTTCTGGTGGGTGCAGGAACCCCATCACTTGAGACATCACCTGGTGCCTTCCAGGTCTTCATTAGCAGGAAGCTGGAGTCAGCGGCAAGATCTGGGTATCCAACCCAGGCACTTGGATACAGGACCTGGGTGTTTTAACAGGTGTCACAACTACCGGGTTAAATGCCTGCCCTTGTATTTCTAGTTTGTAATGTAACCTCAGTACATTACTGAGAGAAAATAATGCTTTATAAAAATAATAATTTTCAGTGCCTTTTAGACAGGAATTTTTGAAAGGTTACTGATCAATTATCCATTACAGAGGTAAACCAGCGTAAAGAATTGATCAGGAAATATCGGAGTCAGAATAAATAAGCCTTAGGTAGAAAAATCGTATGCTCTCGTGCTTTCTGTATCACTGGATGAAGGGTAATGGGTTCCGATCAGAGAGGAGATGCTGCCTTTGCCAGGGGTAGGAATGGCTTTTTTTGTTTAAGATTTTATTTAGTTATTTGAGAGGTAGAGTTACAGAGAGGGAGAGACAGAGAGAAAGGTCTTCCAACCGCTGGTTCACTCCTCAAATGGCCATAAGCCAGGAGCGTCTTCTGGGTCTCCCATGCAGGTGCAGGGGCTCAAGGACCTGGGCCATCTGTTACTGCTTCCCCAGGCCACAGCAGAGAACTGGATCTGAAGAGGAGCAGCCAGGACACGAAACAAAGCCCACATGGGAGTAAGTCTCATACGCCATAGTGCCGACCGCAGGAATGGCTTTAAACACTAGTCCTTTGGAAAAACAGACATTTGAAGACCTGGTGAGGACAGAGTACCCATCAAGAAGTTACAACCTTGGGGTTAAAGTCACTTCCAAGTCCATACAAGCAAAGCGTGCTGTGGCCCACCTATCAACTTCCTGAGGATTCAGACTTGGGAAGTTAAGTCCATGTCAGAAAAATGAGTAGGACGCAGCATACAGCTCCTATCAATGCCAATAAAGTCACACGACTGTTTCGAAATGCTTTTCGACGTTAGTATTGTAACTCCAACCTGGACTTGACATAGCACATAGCAGGGATTCTGCTTGTCTGTTCCCGGTCCTAGCCGGTAAACACATGAATAAATCCCTTCAATTATCCCACGGAAAGCATCCATAAGAAGGCTTCCCCAGGTCAGGGTTTTCATCTTTAGGAAATGGTCGGACTATTTCACCTGTTACATCGCACTTGATGTGTGCAGCCTAGGCTCGAGGAAGCACAGATGGAGCTAATAGGAGTTTTACTGGGAGGACACTGTGCTATTCGCTCTGCTTGGATTGCATAGATGGGCTGTGTATATCCATGGAGAAAAGTTTAACAAGGAATCATTTACTATGATACAATGGGAACGTAGGAGTGGCACTCAGACCAAGGAGCAGAGATTATTCCTTTGTGAAGGCAAATTTGATTAAGAGGCACTCCTTGTTCGCTCTTTGTGGGGTTGAACAGGGAGCGGAGCGCTTAGCTTCAGTGTAACTATCTTTCCAGTCCCCTTGAGAGAAAAGCTGCCTGTCAGTGCTTGGGTAAACAATATCTGTGAGTGATGGAAGGAAAAGTACTCAGAGGCAGGAAAGCAGTGGGCACTGACGACTGGGCGAGACCTGCACGCAATTCACAAAAGATCTGAAGACTCGGAAAGAGCATGGAATTCCGTGCCCTCCCCCTTCAGGCTCCTCCCATTTCCCCCACCACATTTGGGCTCCAGGAATTCGCTGCCAATTCTGATGAATACCGTGAATTGCACGAACGTTTGTGCCGGTGGAGAAAGGAAAGAGCACAGCTGACATAAAATAACGAGACATCCTTTAGAGTCACACGCACAGTCACTTCCTCTGCCCGGGCCCTGCAGGCCAGTAACACGCTAGACACCCAGACACGGGCCCACACACCCAGCTTTCCGCTAGAAAGTTACGGGGAGAGAGAAACCAGATTCAGATGAGTACGTGAAATCCGGATCCACAAAATCCGCTCATGGAGCCTGATCTTTTAATTTCTGGTCAACGCTTCTAAAACACAATATGGCAAAACATTATTTACGCAGAAAGCATGGGGAGGGGCTGTGTGTGGCTCAGATGAGGAGCTGGGGAGGAGGGAACCCCGGAAACCAAGAGGAGGAAAATGCAAGTTAATCCAGGGGATTATTTGGGCCCATCTCACTGCTAGAAATGGCAGCCTCTCACCCTGGGTATCACGATTTGCAGATCATTTGGTTGACAGAGAATCTTACAGAAATAATAGCCACTGAATCAGCTAAATTACATTCAAGAAATATTGATAAGCATTCTCTACATTTTTCACATTGTGCTGGCAAAAAAGAGGACAACACACCTAGAAAAAGCCAATCCTCATCTTTGAGACTAAACTGACAACTTTTAATATCTGAAATGCAAGTGATCGCTCTGGAAATGAGGCCTTGAAACGGAAAACAGGCCTCTCCAAATTCATGCCCCGTTCTACAGTTCTACAGAGTTCCACTGGACCACGTGCAGACTCCTGACAAACCCGTCTATAAATTACAGTCAGGAAAGCTCTCTCGCACCAAGAGAAGTGACAGCTGACACCTGAGGAAAGGGATGGAAAAATGTTTCAAGCAACCACAAGAAATGAAGAAGGATGGTTAGCGAGACATAAGCAAGGAGCTCCCGCAGTGCGATGGCGAGCACCCAGTGGGATTACGAGCAGCAGCTACAGCTGGTGGCAAGGCAGGGTTGGAGGTCACAAGTTAAAAACTTCAAAGAGCACAATGGCCTGGGCCACTGGGCACGAGCTAGCAGCTCCCCCCCCCCCAATAATCCCCGGGAAATCACATCATTATGAAATTGTTTTCCCTAATGGTGGTCCTGAGTCATCAAGGAAAGCTTTAAATCCTGTTCCGTGTTCTCTATTCTAAAAAGCAGGAAATGTTCCAGGCCAGGAGACTGCATGGTGCGTTCCAGTTTCATAGGCAAGCCTCAGTTGGGTAGGTATTTTACATATTTGCCGTGAACTGAAATCTCTCTAATTAATCAGGGGCTTACAGTGTTCTTGATCAACGCTTTCCTAAATTTTTTTCTCTAATGACTAGTGACCACGTTACTATGTTGTTAGGAAAAAATCGGTATCTCCCACGGATCACCGCAATATTTTATCTTTTTTATTTTCATGTATTTAATGAGAGACAGAGTTAACAGAGAGATGGAGAGACAGAGAGAAACGTCCTCCATCTACTGGTTCACTCCCCAAATGCCCATAATGGCCAAGACTAAGTCAGGCCCAAGCCAGGAGCCAGGTAATCTATTTGGGCTTTCCACATGGGTGGCAGAAATCCAAGTACTTGGACCATCAGCCTCTGCATTCCAGATACACCAGCAGGAAGCTTATTCTGAATCTCAGAGTAGCCAGAACTCTAACCAGGCACCGCCCCTGCACCGCCAAACACAATTAAGACATCAGGTCTGGGGTTGACTAGCTGGCACTGTGGCACAGAGTTCAGCCGCTGCTTGTGACATTGGTATCCCATAGAGGGGTGCTGGTTTGAGTCCTGGCTGCTCCACTTTCCATCCAGCTTCCTGCTAATGTGCGTGGAAAGGCGGCAGATGACAGCCCAAGCTTTTGGAGCCCCTGCCAACCACATGGGACACCTGGAAGGAATTCCTGGCTCCTGGCTTTGACTTGGCCTTGCTTTAGTTATTGTGGGCATTTAGGGAGATGGATGGAAGATCTCTGTGTCTGTCTCTCTCTCTCACTTTGCCTTTGAAATAGATAAATCCTCTCCCTCAAAAAACAAAAACAAAAAACAAAAAACAAAAAAAACACTAAGCCTAGGATGGGCATTTAGCCTAATAGTTAAGCCACCTGTATCCCTCATTAGAGTGCCTGGGTTTGAAGCACAGATCTGGCTCCTGACTCCAGCTAACTCCTGGGAGGCAGCAGTGATGGCTCAGGTAACTGGGTTCCCACTACCATGTGGAGACCTGTACTGGGTTCCCAGGTCCTGGCCTTGTCCCAGCCTCACCTCAGTGGGGGCATTTGGGGAATGACTTAGTAGGGATGAGAGCGCCCTCTTTCTGCCTCTGCGTGTGTATGTCTCCCGCTGTCTCTGCCTCTCAAACAGAAACAAAGAAATCCTGGCTTATACTGGAGAAGGCCTTTTGTGTCAAATTTATATAGATGGAAAGATGATGATAGGGAGGAAGTTGAGAGCAGCAGAAGCAGAAAGGACATGTGGTGACCTGGCACATTTGCATGCTAAGTCTGAACTGACCGCACAGTTTTGTGGTGGGGGGGTGGGTAGAGGAAGGACACATATGGAAATGACTGCTCTGCCTCTACACAGAGGTAAGGGTTACACAGTGTTTTGTCCCAGGAGGCATGTCCTATTTGGGGCTGTGGACAGACTTCGGTGGACAATCTCTTTGTCCTCCATGCAGACAAAGATGGCACTAGAAGAGGAAATACACTTGACAAACAGGTTATTCGACAGGTGGGTCAGAGAATGCCTAACTTCCTCTGGGTCTCACTCTGCCTGAGCCTTGACTTAGAGCTGTAGCTAGGCAGGCTTGGGGATGTTACTGAGGAAGCTGGTCTCTGTCCTTGACAGGAGGGAAGAAACAAAGCCAAACACCCAAGAGTCCTAGAGGAATGAGTACGTTCTCGAATTAGCTAGAGTGCTTAGCTACAGGTGCTTCCCTTGAACAACCACGGGACCTCTGTAGAAGTTTCTTGCATGCAGCACAGCTACTTCCCTAGTGGTCACCCAGTCTCTGGCAAATGTCCATGACCAGTGGCTTCCTACCTCCCCAGGGGAGACTTGGAGAATTGTTCAGAAGACAACCATGGGAAAACTAATTCGTCTTACATGTGTAAGACTTTAATTTATGGTTTACCATAGGATCTAACTTTATAATCACCCTCTTTTTTGGTCTTTGTGAAATAAAATATCTTTCCTGGTTTTTTGAGTTCTTGTTCCACACCTATCAAGTAACACTTAAGTTAGATTATGTGGAAGCTGATGATAATATCCACTTGGTAGATTTTCCAGGACTGTTTCTGGTCCATTAGTCATTTCAAATTTGGACAACACCTGCCCCAGGGAAAAGGAGAGATGTTAACAAAGATTGAAATGACTAATGGACCAGAAGTGGTGCTTTTTTTTTTAAAGCCAAATTATAGGCAGGGGATTACCTTAAATTATCATTCATTTTGTGGTTGTACTTTGGAAATTTACTAGTATATTGGGCATCACTAAATATATCTAAAAGGTAGTCATGCAGGAATATAACTCAGATGTACCATTATTTCTAACCAATGGAGCTTGCAGCATTTACCCACAATCCTTGTCTCAGCTGCCTGTCTGAGTGGAATTCCCACTCCTTTTGGTATGGTTTTGGGAGCTGGGACATCATCTTTATCTACTGGCTTCTGTGGTATTTACTTCATCTAAAATGAAAGATTCTGCATTTAAATGTTGCCTGGAGAAAACACAGTATCTTGCTTTCTTTTATTCATTCATTTGGAGTAATTATTGCTATCACAGACTCATGTGCATTTTTCCCAAACCATAATGATTTGAGACTTATAGAGTATGGTAAAACAGTTGGATTGTTTTTTCAGGCAGGCAATTTTGTGAAGCAAATGGTAGTAATCTGAACCACTTTTTGGTTTCTAAAGATTTCATCTGTTCACAGGACAATTTCAGGGTGCACACAGTTTCTTACCTGGAAGCTAACAGCTTACGTTCAAAATCCCCTTTTCCATATCCCACATTCAGGCACAGAAACTTAAACCAAGACACATTCTTTTGACAGAGTTTTCCTTTTCTACTTCTTTTGGCTCAGAACATCTGAGTTCTTTGTAATTAGTCTAAAAGAAACATGGAAAACAAGTTATAGTTTTTTCAAATAAACTACATCTTTCCCTTAGGAATTTATACTAAATGTGTATTTAGTTTTAAAAACCAAATGACATGAATGCAAGAAATGCAATACTGGGTCAGCCCAATGGTCTAACCAGGCTGTAGTTTGAAGGTTTCATAGTATTCCATTAATGTTGGCCTCAGAAGTTTTGGGATGTATTTCAAACCCCTGGTTTCCTCTAATACTCAGATCTGGATTTACCATTCACAAAGTTATTTAAATGTTTTCTGAGCTTATTTATATATTTAGTTTATATCAACTATAGAAATAAGGAGTCCCATGATGACAAGAGTACTATACCATATCTACAAGAGACTATAGCAAGGGTACTACCACAGGGAATAAAAAATTGGGATGGATAATTCAACTTATCATGGTTTTCCTCTTAGGCAAAACTACTCATGTCCATCCCACATGTAAAGCTCACTCATCCTTACCCTGTGACTCCTCCCCAAGCCTCTTCTGAGCACAGCACCCTTTGATCCAGAGACCTGTGAGCTGAACAGAAAGGGACCTGCCTCCTATATACTTGTGGCAGATAACTTCTGAAATGGTGCCCACCTCTTGTGTTTTGTGTCTTTATGTTATCCTCTTCTCTTGAGTAACCCAATCCTAGCCCAAGAATATGGCAACCTTGCCAGAAGATGTTGTTTCTGCAATTCTATGACATGAGATAGTGACTTCCATCTTGATGGCCGTCTCTGCTCACTTGCTGGATTGAAGCCATGTGCCAGATCGATGAGGTTTACATGGCGAAGAACTGAAGGTGACTTCTGACCAGTAGTAGAGCAGGAGTCGAAGCCCTCAGTCTAACAGCCCTCAAGAACCGAATCTTGCCAACTACGTAGGTAGAGCTTGGGAGATCTTTCCCCCAGGTAAATGTTCAGAGAAGACCCCAGTCCTGTCTGACAACCTCAATGAAGCTTTAGGATAGATCAGGACCCAGTTAAGCTATGTCTGGAACCCCGACCCACAGAAACCACTAGACAATAAATATGTGTTGTTTTAAATGCTAAATTTGGGGCTAACTTGTTGATAGCAATAGATAATCAGTATATCTACTGAACAGTAGAGGGCCAGGGACATGATAATTGCAATAAACACTCCCATTTGCAAGGGTGAAGAGTAGGAGGCACATAGCAATCCCTGGCCCACAGCAATTCTGTAATTCTACTAGGTGAGCATTGTGGGAATCCCTATCACTAAGCGGCTGGCTTCGTCTACTCTGAGGTGGGTGTTCCTTGAGAAGATCTCCATTCTGCTTCACAGGGGTAGCTATCAAGTTCATTTCCCTCCGTTGTTCTTGGCTGTGTCTTCCCAGATGCCCTTTGTGTTCCATTACACTGCTTACTCTCTTGTACAGTGAACACTGGCAAACAGGGCCTTCTCACCAGCTGAGCTACTTTTTTCAGAGCCTTTTGCCCTGTAGAAATTAGAGGTCTGTAAGGTCTTTTTACATCTGGAATAGTCTCAGTCTCTTCCAGTCCATACTAGAAGGAATTTTTTTGATACACATTTTTCAAGAACGTAGGCTACCTATTTGCTTCCAATCATTCATATGGCAAAAGGCCCATTCACAATTCTTTTGAGATAAGCCTCTATCTCATTTGGTTCACGTTGGGCACATTAGGCGTCTGTGGAACTCTGCCCATAAGATTTCTGGGAATTATTTTGTCAATCTGAAATAATCTACTAGACCCATCTTTGTCCTTTCAGAAGTCTTTTTTTTGTTTTGTTTTTAAAGATTTATTTATTTATTTGAGAGGCAGAGTTACAGAGGCGGTGGGGAGAGACAGGGAAAGAGGTCTTCCATCTGCTGGTTCATTCCCTAAATGGCTCCAACAGTTGGAGCTGGGCTGAGCCGAAGCATTTGGATTGTCCTCCACTGATTTCCCAGGCCATTAGCAGAGCTGGATGGGAAGTGGAGCAGCTGGGATTTGAATCAGCACTCACATGGGATGCTGGCAACACCAGCGGAAGCTTGACCTACTACATCACAACACCAGCCCCTCTTTAAAAAGTCTTAACCGCAGATGTTTGGCTATATTGTAGATTTGATCTTTACTGTGAGGTCGTGTTTCATCAACAGATTAACAGTACATGGATTCCACTTTTCTTTGAGATGTTTGTTTTAGAGATGTACTTATTTACTTGAAAAGCAGGTCAAGAAACAGAGAGACAGAGGATGAGTCTTTCATTCACTTGTTCATTTCCCAAATGCCTGCAACAGCCAGGGGTGGGCTGGGTAGAAGCTAGGAGCCTGGAACTCCAACCAGGTCTCCTACATTGGTAGCGGGGGTCCCATCATCTGCTGCCCCTCAGGACACATTAGCAGGAAGCTGGATCAGAAGTGGAGCATCTGGGGCTTGAATCCGCTCTTCAGTATGGAATGTAGGCATCCCAAGCAGAGGCTTAACCTGCTGGTCCACACTGTCTGCCCGTGAGCCACGCTTCAATGTTCAAACCTTTGGTTTGATACAATCTTCCTTGGAGTCATCTATTTATTACAGTACCTTATTTAATGTGGCTTATTCTTTCAATATTCTGCCTTAAAACTTCTTGCTCAAATCTCTCTGGTGACTAGGTGTATTTTTGTTTTCCAAGTTACGTTGGGTGACTTGCCTTGGTCAGGTTGAATGACTGTGATGTGAGAAGAAACTAAAATAGCTTTTGAGATTTCACAATCAGACTACAGCCAAGCCTAGTGGACCCAGAGCCTGACATGGAGCCAACCAACCCATATTTGTATACCAAACAGTGCAAACAAATACTATTGTAGTAAATTACTGGTATTTACATGGATGTTTGTTAAGTAGCAATAGCTAACTAATACAAAAAAATTAATATGTAAAAGTGGCATTGGTTCTTTGATTGGGTGATGGGTAGCAAATAAATTACTGTAGGAAATTGCTAGAAATTACTATAGGAAATTACTCTGGAAAAATAGTGACCTCAAAGTAAAATCGTATTTGAATATGAATTTCTGAACTAAAAATGTTTTCACCTCTTTGTAAGCACTGAGGGTAGTTACTTGTCTCACTAAGCACTGGGAAGCAGTGCAGGAAATGTGGGATGTGGCTGCTGCACAACAACCAGAACTCACCCATTACCTATCATGGGATACCAGTTTTTCTTTACACGCCCTAAGTTTCTCAGGACAGACAGACTAACTCAATTGTAAAGTTCAAAATTATAATCTAGTACATCAGTGTTCATAGGAGCATTATACACGGAGCCAAAAGGTGGAAACAACCCAGTGTGTACTGACAGATATCTATATACACATACATATCTATATTTCTCTATATACAGATGATGGGATATTAGTCAGTCTTAAAAAGTAATGAAATTGGGGGCTGGTGCTGTGGCATAGTTTTTTGTTTTGTTTTGTTTTGTTTTGTTTTTGACAGGTAGAGTGGACAGTGAGAGAGAGAGAGACAGACAGAGAGAAAGGTCTTCCTTTGCTGTTGGTTCACCCTCCAATGGCCGCCGTGGCCAGCGCACTGCGGCCAGCGTAGCGTGCTGATCAGAAACCAGGAGCCAGGTGCTTTTCCTGGTCTCCCATGGGGTGCAGGGCCCAAGCACTTGGGCCATCCTCCACTGCACTCCCGGGCCACAGCAGAGAGCTGGCCCGGAAGAGGGGCAACCGGGACAGAATCCGGTGCCCTGACCAGGACTAGAACCCGGTGTGCCGGCGCTGCTAGGCAGGGGATTAGCCTATTGATCCGCGGTGCCAGCTGGAATAGTAGTTTAAGCCTCCACCTGAGGCGCCAGCTTCCTATATGGGTGCTGGTTCGAGTTCCGGCTGCTCCACTTCTGATCCGGCTCTCTACTAACGGCCTGGAAAAGCAGAGGAAGACGGCCCAGGTGCTTGGGCTCCTACATCCATAAGGGAGACCAGAAGCTCCTGGCTCC
Organism: Sylvilagus floridanus; assembly: GCA_949820135.1. Classification (NCBI taxonomy): domain Eukaryota; kingdom Metazoa; phylum Chordata; class Mammalia; order Lagomorpha; family Leporidae; genus Sylvilagus; species Sylvilagus floridanus. The sequence continues at coordinate 107,547,131 of OX463241.1, forward strand.
TGGCTTCAGATTAGCCTCGCTCTGGCTGTGGAGGCCATTTGGGGAGTGAACCAGCAGATGGAAGACTTCTCTCTCTGTTTCTCCCTCTCTCTGTAACTCCGCCTTTCAAATAAATAAATACATAAATCTTTAAAAAAAAAAGCAATGAAATTTTGATACATGGTACAACATAGATGGACCTTGAAAAGCTTGCCAAATGGAATAAATGACACAAAAGGTCAAATATTATATAATTCCACTTATATGAAACACCTGGAGTAGTCAAAACCAGAGAGACAGAAACCTGAATCGTGGTTAAAGGGAGGGTAAAATAGGGAGTTTTTGCTTAATGCTCAGAGTTTTAGTTTGGGATGATGAAAAAGTTCTGGAAGTAGATAGTGATGATGATGGCACAATGTGAATGTACTTAAAGTCACTAAATTGAGCCCTAAAAAACAGTTAAAACAGTACCTTTTGTTATACATATTTCACCATAATTTTCAAAACCTATTTGCTTCATACAAAATACATACATATTCTAAAGTTAAGTAGAAATAATTAGGACAATCCACACCACTAGATCTCTCTACCATAATGTATAATTAAAGTGTTGATCATATTTAATAAATAAATCTTAGGCCAAATAAAAATTAAACTGGGAAGGGCTGAGAAATCCTTATGACACACATGCACTTCAAATAAAATTAGGCTCCTACAAAGACATGATGAACCTGTTGTACACGCAGCTTCACTTATTTCAAGTTTATGTTCTTGTTCAGAAAATCAAGAGGCAAATCAGGACCAGAGCAGCCCTTGTGTCAGCACTTTCACGTTTGGAAACTGCAGTAGCCCCAGGGAAGCACTGTTCAGATCCCCTTTTAAGAAGGCCTGACTCAGGAACTGTCATTTGAGACAGCCCCCAGCTGCTGTACCTTTAGAATCCGCCACAGCGTTCACACCGCTGGCATGCCCTAGGCATCTCCAGGACTGAGCTTGGTGGAACGGCAGCGATGGACCACTCTGCCTAACATGGGACCCTTTGAGTGGGCAAGCTTTGCTGTGCAGCTCCATTAACCAAGAGCTTCCCAGAGCTGCACTGCAGCCTGACTTGCTTCCTAACCCCTTCTTCTCTCCGAGGGCCAGACTGACAGCTCGGTTTGAGGCTCTCCCTGTCTACTCCTGCTCCTTCTTTTATCCTTCACAGGAATTTCCCCCAAGAACTGCATGCAAAGTTCTGTCTTAGTGTCTGCTTCCTGGAGGGCCTGTGCCACTGACATAGAACCCTTGTGAGTTAGGTTTTGTGTGTTGGGCTTGATGGGTGGACTTCAGAGTACTGACGTGTCTCAAATATTTGTTTTTAACTTTAAAGGAATGAAATTTTTTCCTTCAAAACTGATTTGCTAGGCTGACTTAAACTAGGTGACTGGGGTTTATTGAACTGATGTCTCTCCGAACACAGGGCACAGCCAGAGCCCTTGTGGATGTTTCCATCAGGGCTGCAAATGGAGGATGTGACCCCAGACCATGAAGAGAACAAGAAAGAAGGGGGCACAGGAAACTGGAGATACAGCCTAGGCTACAAGAGAGTGACAGGATCAAAGCACTGGGAGAGTGCATGGTCGTTCCCTGAGTTGGGGTGGGATTATAATCCTTGATTAGGCATCACACCTACCTTTTAAAAAAAAAATTGAAAAGCACACACACACACACACACACACACACACACACACACACTTCCCACCCCTTGGTCTACTCCCCAGATACCTGCAATAGCCAAATTTGGACCAGACCAAGACCGGGAATCCAGGGCTCAGTCCTAGTCTTCCACGAGGTGGAAGGGACACAAGTACTTCTGCTGCCTCCCAAGGTGCACATTAGCAGGAAACTGGAACTGGGAGTGGAGCTGGGACTTGCATTTAGGCGCTCGGATACAGGATGCAGTGGTGTCTGAACTGCTAGACCAAATGCCTGCCCCATCATACTTCTCATAATTCATGGTGTCATAGTTTTCCAGGGCTACCCTATCAGTACCACAGATTGGGTGGCTTAAAGCAACAGAAGTTCTCGGTCTTTCATGATTCAAGAGACGAGAAGGCTGAAGTCAAGGTGTTAGCTTGGTGGTTCCTTCTTGGGTACAAAGAGGAAAAATCTGTTCCTTGCCTCTCTCCTTGCTTCTGACAGTTACTGGCACTCCTTAGCTTGCAAAAGCTTAATTACAATCTCTGTTTTGATCACCCCATGCCACCCTTCCTGTGTGTCAGTGTCTATGTGCAAATTTGCCTCAACTGTATAAGGACACGAGTCATACTGCATTTAGGACTCACCTCAATCCAGTGTGATCTCATTTTTTTTTTTTTTTAAGATTTATTTATTTATTTGAAAGGCAGAGTTACAGAGACTGAGGTAGAAGCAGAAATATCTTCCACCCACTGGTTCACTCCCCAAATGGCTGTAAAGGCTGGAGCTGGGCTGATCCAAAGCCAGGCATAAGGAGCTTCCTCCAGGTCTTCTATGTGGGTGCAGGGGCCCAAGGACTTGGGCCATCTTCTACTGCTTTCCCAGGCCACAGAAAAGAGTGGGATTGGAAGTAGAGCAGCATGGACTCAAATCAGCACCCATATGGGATGCTGACCCTGCAGGTGGTGGCTTTACCCATTATGCCACAGCACCAACCCCCAAGATCTCATCTTAACTTTACTATATCTACAAAGTCACTATTCCAAATAAGGCCATATTCACAGGTCCTGGGTGGACATGAATTTGGTGTGCGGATGCTATTCAACACAGTACACCTGAGAATTTGAATTTAGAATAAAAACTAGCGTTTAGGTTGATGTCTTAGAGGTGGAAAGGAATTTCCTGGTGGTGAGCAACACAGGGTCTTGTTGCAGAATCTGAATCACCACAGGGTACAGATTCTGTCTTCTTTCCTGACCACCACTCTTCCACAATTAAGATGACTACTTAGAGAATGTGAATAAGTGCAGCCACTGTGGAAAACATTGTGGAGATTTCCCAAAAAACTACAAATAGACTTGTTATATGATCCAGCAATCTCACAACTGGGTATATACCAAAGAAGACTTGAGCACATGTAGCAGAGAGACACCTGCGGGGCCGGCGTTGTGAAGCAGGTTAATCCTCTGCAGTGCTGGCATCCCAAGTGGGCGCTGGTTCTAGTCCCGGCTGCTCCACTTCTGATCCAGCTCTCTAATATGGCCTGGGAAAGCAGTGGAAGATGGCCCAAGCACTTGGGCCCCTGCACTGGCATGGGAGACCCTGAAGAAGCTCCTGGCTCCTGACTTTGGATTGGCCCAGCTCCAACCATAATGGCCTTTTGAGGAGTGAACCAGCAGATGGAAGACCTTTCTCTCACTGTCTGTAACTCTACCTCTCAAATAAATAAAATTAAAAAAAAAAAAAAAAAGAGATACCTGCACCACATGTTCATAGCAGCACTCTTCACAATAGCCAAAATTTGGAATCAACCAAAGTGACATCAGCACATGAATGGATAAAGAAGATGTGGTGTATATACACAATGGAATATTACCCAGTTATAAAAATTCTACCATTTGCAATAAAAATGGATGCCTGGAGGGCATCATGTTGAGTGAAATAAGCCAGACCCAGAAAGATAAATACTGCATGTTCTCCCTTGTCCGTGGGAGCTAAAATTTAACAAAGAAAAAATAAAGGTCTATATCAGTATTGCTGCAAATATAGTTTTGTAAAACTTCTATACCTTTATGAAACCAATGATTAAGAATGATATACTACTATAGCTTCAATGAACCATAATTACTTTAAAATTTACTGTATATGGGTGAAATGATCTTTTTTTTTTCATTTAATTATTGTTTATAATCATTGTCTATTCCCAGTAAACTAGGGTCTTTTTGCTTTTTACTTGTTAATTTTTTTTTTTAAGATTTATTTATTTATTTGAGAGGCAGAGTTACAGAGAGGGACAGACAGAGAGGTCTTCCACCTACTGGTTCACTCCCAATTGGCCACCAGCAGCTGGTGCTGGGCTGATCTGAAGCCAAGAGCCAGGAGCTTTTTCTGGGCCTCCCAAGGAGATACAGGGATCCAAGCACTCTGGCCATCTTCCACTGCTTTCCCAAGCCATTAGCAGGGAGTTGGATTGGAAGTGGAGGAGCCAGGATTCGAACTGGTACCCGTGCCATAGGCAGAGGCTTAAGCCACAATGCCACAGTGCCAGTTGTTAAACTTCTTATTTGGTGAAGTACTAAGCCTTTTTACTCTAATATAAATTTAAAATATACTATCTCAAAAACAAATAAAAAAAAATGAGAGAGGAGGACAGTGGGAGGGAGAGGTAGGGGGAATAGGGAGGAGGAAAGGAGTATCATTATATTCTTAGAATTGTTATCTACAAAGCATGTTAAATCTGTTAAAAACTAACAAAAATTAAAATAAAAATAAAATAAAAAAGATGATTACTTAATTGACATTCTTCTTGGCTTCCAGTCTTCAGAGAGCACTGAAATATCTGGTTCAGAACATTTGCTCTATTCCTTCACCATATTTCCCCATTCTTTCCGTCGAGGAAGACAAAGAGTCCAAGCCCTGAATTACCAGACTTAGGCTGGGGCAGGAGGCAGGAGAGAGCGCCAATTTGGGTGGGTGGGTGGGTGGGTGGGGACATCTACACGATTGGAGTGGAGTGGGGTGAAGAATCTAAGGATCTCATTTCTCAGCATTTACCCAGCTTTGTTTTGAAGTCCCAGCCCCATTTCACTCCAGGATCCAGAAGTTCTCAGTTCTGCCAGCTCCTGAAGTTTCTGCAGTACATCAGGTTGGTTCACAGGTTTCACCACCCACAGCTCAGATTTGTCAGTTTTGTGTCCTAAGTCAATTCTAGTCATTCACCTGAGTTGGGGTTGCTGTGTGAAGATTTCATCTGCTGGTTGGGCCTAAGTTCTTGTCTCTGATGCAAGAAAGAATGTGAGGACAAGTTGTAAGTAAAGGTTAGCAGAGCAAAAAGATTTCATTTGTGTGCAAAAACGCAGGCATGCTACAGGGTGATCTGCACTCACTGAGGCCCAACATTATACTTCTACAGGATCTAGAGGGCCAGTGGGTGGTGTCTAGTGGGGTTCTGTTTTATACTAATAGGGGGTGGAGTTTTGGGCAGGGCTTGAGTACTTCCCATTTCCTTGTCCTTTTCTGGAAATCTTGGAGGCGTCAGTCATGGTAATTTTATTATAATGCTATAATAATTCATTAACAGTCATGGAAGGGATGCGGTCAGCAGCTGTGTTGGCACATTCTGGTCAGCGCCAGTTCTGAGCAGCACTTTAGGGGAAGCTGAAGTTTTCTGCTGCAGGCAAAGGGGGATGGGTTGGGGCAGGGCAGGTGGGGGTTCAGGAGGGGCATGTGACCCCAGCTCTCCCTGGCTAGCTACCTCCTTGCCTAGATCACATCCACTTCATCCACTTTCCAGGTTGTAAAACTGTGTTGCTACTGTCTCTCTTCCTGTTTTCCCTCCCACAAGTACTTGACATTTGTTTTGTGGTGCTGAGAATTCATCTATTCATCCATCCACCCATATTCCATCTCTCCATTTATCTCCCTTTATTGTAGCTTTAGTGAGATTTTAGAGGGAGTGAAGTTTTTTTTCCACATTTACTTGAATGGCAGAGTTACACACATACACAGACACACACACACACACACACACACACACACAGAGAGAGAGAGAGAGAGAGAGAGATAGAGAGCGAGCAAATGAACCATCTGTTGGTTTATTAGCCAAATGCCTGCAACAGCCAGGGTTGGACCAGGTGGAAGCCAGGATCCTGGAAATCCATCCGAGTTTCCTGCGTGGGCAAGTGATATGGACTTGATCAGCACTCCAATATGGGCAGCATAAGCAGTGGCTAACCCTGCGAGTCACAATGCTCACTCCCAATGTATATGTTAATCTAACATATTAGCCTGGCATTCCAAATTTAATGTGATACCAATGAATATAATTGTAAGGTTTTCTCCTATAATGTTGAGTTTCTCAGGTACAAGAATTAAGTGGGTAGGCAGTTTATACACACACACACATACACATTTGAAAGACAGGGGGATCAAGGGGGAGATAGATATTGAGAGGGAGAGAGACTGAGAGAGAGACAGAGAGATGTCTCATCACTGGTTTACTTCCCAAATGCCTGCAACAACCAGGGCTGAGCCAGGCTGAAGCCAGGAACTCAATCCATGTCTCCCACATGAGTGGCAGGGACCTAGCTACTTGAGCTGTCACCTGTGTCTCCCATGGTGTGTCTTAGCAGGAAGCTAATGGAGAGGAAAGCCAGGACTAGAATCCTCACACTCCAATATGAGATGCAGGCATCCCAAGACAAGTCAAACACTTGCTTCTTCACAGTAAGGTTTAATCAGCATTGCAATTTTGCTAGATAAGTGGAAGGAGTGTAGCAGCAGGCTTTAAGAGCTCTGAATTTGCCAGGAAGTAACTGCAATGAAGTTAGGTAAGGATGGTATTGAAAACATGAAGCAGATGATGCAGGAAAACTGGGGAGCCCAGGGGATAATTTCTCAAGAATTTTTAAGTGTTCAACTGGATGCACACAATTAAAGGGGCAGGAAGGGTACTGAATGTAAGGCTTGAAGTAAGTTTTAAGATTCTGGAAGGGGGCTATTGAGTATGACTTTGGGAGGATGCAGTATGTAGAGTACTTTCCAATGATGGCCATAATATCTCTCAATCTACTTGGTCTTCTACAATGTGGCAATGCCACACCTCAGTTAAGAAGTAGAGTCCTGGGGCCAGTGCTGTGGTGCAGCGTTAAAGCCGCAGCCTGCAGTGCCTGCATCCCATATGGGCGCTAGTTCAAACCCAGCTGCTCCACTTCCAATCCAGCTCTCTGCTATGGCCTGAAAAAGCAGTAGAGGCCCCAGTTCTTGGGCCTCTGCACCCACATGGGAGACCTTGAAGAAGCTCCTGGCTCCTGGCTTTGGATCAGCTCAGCTCTGGCCACTGTGGCCATTTGCAAAGTAATCCAGTGGATAGAAGACCTCTTTCTCTGGTTCCACTGGTCTCCATAACTCTTTCAAATAAATAAAATAAATCTTAAAAAAAAAAAAAAAGGTAGAGTCTTATTCCCCTCCCTTGAATCTGGGTTGGCTTTATTAATTGTTTGCAACCAACTGGGTAGAAATGAAGTTCTGCATGATCCTAGGCTATGCTAGAAAAGGCCATGTAGTATTGTCCTGGTTATCTTGGAATACTCTCTCTGGGAGAAGCCAGCTGCCATGTCAGCAGCCTAACTACCCTGAGACCATCATGCTGATTAGGGCATGTGTAGGTGCTGTGGCCAACAATTCTAGCTGAACATAACCTTCCCAACATTCCTGCCAAAGCAACAGATATGTGAGTGAAACTAAGTACCTTTGAGTAACTTCAGTCAGTATCACAGGAAAAAACTGCCCAGTTGAACCCCATCTGAATTCCTGACCTCCATAATTTCTGAAGTATGATAAAATGCTGGTGATTTGCCAAGTTCTATCTTTCATCCATATCTTTCCCATGAACTTGATTTGCTTTCACATCATCTCTACTTAAATGGCCAGTCAGCATCTCAAATTTAACATGTTCAAAATGGAGTTCTGCATTCATCCTCTCCAATATACTCTTCCTCATCTCAGTTGAGGGCAATTCAATGCTAGTGGTGCATGACAAAAACCTCCATGTCATCTCTTACTCCTTCCTTTCTCATGCATTCCATACCCAATATATTTGGAAATCCCATTAGCTCTATCTTCCAAATACAGCCATATTTTAATGATTTCTCACCACACCCACTGCTATCCCCGTCTAAGCTCCTGGCACCTCCCGCCTAGATTACTGCAAGTCACCTTACAGGTTTTGCTGCAGCTGCTCTTGTTCATCTGTAGTTCATTGAGCCAATCTGCTCAAAGGGATCCTGTGAAAATATGTCAGTCAGATTATATCCTTCCTCTGAATCTGCCAATGATCCTCCATCTCAATCAGAGTAAATAAATGCCAAAGGCACTCTGTGGCCTCACCTCTCTGCACCACATTCTCCACTTAAACTCAACTAAAATGACTTCTTCCCTGTTTTTTCAACTGGATAGGCACAGTCCTGACAAAGGGCTTTTGCACAAGCCATTCTCTGCCAGGCTGCTCTTCCCTAGAGGCCCACGTGGCTTGCTCCTTCATCCCTCATGCTGTTCAGATATTGTTCAAAAGTGGCCTCTTCTGAGAGCTCCACTGATACCACGCTAAATTCCAACCTGTCACTCAGATCCTTGTAACACTACCCTTTATTTTTCTCTTTAGCATTATCATTATCTAACATGATGTATATCTTTCCTGATCAAATGTAAGTGCCACAAGACAAGCCATTTTGTCTAATTTGATTACTGCTGTTTAGACTAACATCATGTACATAGAGAACACTCAAAATGTATTTACTGAATGACAGGATTTCTCCATACAGTTTATGATCAAAGGGAAAAAACGAACAAAACATGGGAGGGGAAAATATAGCTAAAGATAATTCTAACAATTAAGAGTTACAATTATAGTTTCCATTTATTATATCTGTTTAATCAGTTATTCACAGTTTGCTAACTGTATTCTTGACAAATGTTTGGGGTCAACAAACAAGGAATGAATGCAGTAAGCAAAGTTCACTTATTTTTCACGATGTTCTTCTTTTGATCTTGAGTCTTTACTGTCCTGGAGTCCTAAGAGAACTGCATCTGCCTCCAGTATGGTGGTATCTGTTGTTGCTCCCAGGAACCTGGATGTAAGTTCAAGATCTAATAGCCGCAGCCGGACTCTGGTTCCTTTCTGGTACTTCCTAAGTAGTAAGAAAAAATTTTCCATTAATTCTGCATATCATAACACTAACAACTGGTTTAAGAAGAAATCCAGGAGAAACCAATGTGGCATAACAGGTTAAGCCGCTGCTGCTGCTTTTGCTTTTTTTTTTTTTAAGATTTATTTCTCTGATTTATTTATTTATTTTTGACAGGCAGAGTGGACAATGAGAGAGAGAGAGAGAGAGAGAGAGAGAGAGAGAGAGAGAGAAAGGTCTTCCTTTGTCGTTGGTTCACCCTCCAATGGCTACCGCAGCCGGCGTGCTGCAGCCGGCGCACCACGCTGATCCGATGGCAGGACCTAGGTGCTTCTCCTGGTCTCCCATGGGGTGCAGGGCCCAAGCACTTGGGCCATCCTCCACTGCACTCCCGGGCCACAGCAGAGAGCTGGCCTGCAAGAGGGGCAACCGGGACAGAATCCGGCGCCCTGACCGGGACTAGAACCCTGTGTGCTGGTGCCACAAGGTGGAGGATTAGCCTATTGAGCCACGGCGCCAGCCAAGATTTATTTCTTTATTTGAAAGTCACAGTTACAGAGAGACAGAGGGAGAGATGTTTTATCTGCTGGTTCACTCCCCAGATGGCCACATCGGCTAGGGCTGGGCCCGGCTGAAGCCAGGAGCTAGCAGTTATTCCAGGTCTCCCACATGTGTGGCAGGGGCCCAAGTACTTGGATCATCCTCTGCTGCTCTTCCCAGGCCATTAGCAGGAAGCTGGATTGGAAGTGCAGTAGTTGGGACAGGAACCAGTGCCCACATGGAATGCTGGCGTCTCAGGTCGGGCTTTACCTGCTATGTCACAACACAGGTCCTAGGTAAGCCGCTTCTTAGTACAACCACTTGCTATACCAAAGTGCCTGGTTAGAGTCCTGGCTACTCAGTGCTTCCGATCCAGCTTCCTGCTAATGTGCATAGTAAGGAGCAGATGATGGCTCAAGTACTCGGGTTTCTGTTACGCACATGGGAAACTTAAATGGAGTTCCTTACTCTGGGCTTTGGCCAGACAGAGTCCTGGCTATTGCACGCATTTGGGGAGTGAACCAATGGAAGGCAGATTTCTCTGTCTGAGGGGAAAAAAGTTTTTGGATACAATTTTTGTTCCCACATTTTTAAAAAAAAAGACTTATTTATTTGAAAGGCAGAGATACAAAGGAGGGAGGGATTTATATTGCTCTATCTATCTATCTATCTATAGAGAGAGAGAAAGATCTTCCATCTGCTGGTTCACTCTCTAAAAGGCTACAATGGCTGGGGCTATGCCAGGTCAAAGCCAGGAGCCAGGATTTAGGAGATTTTTGGGGTTCTCCCATGTGTGTGCCATCTTCCATTGCTTTCTCAGGTGCATTAGCAGGGAGCTGGATCGGAAGTGAGCAGCTAGGACTTGAACCAGTGCCCATTTGGGATGCTGGCACTGAAGTGGTAGCTTAACTTTCTATGCCACAGCATCAGCCATTTTTCTCCTAAATTTTAAATCTTACCATACAATTTTGTGCAAAAATATTGGAATCTATGAGAAGTATATGGGATGATCAAACAGTTTTGTTAAAAAACGTAATGTACACTGGATGAATCCGGAGGATATTATGTTAAGAAGCCAGACACAGAAAGACAAACACCACATGATCTTACTTGTGTATGTAATTTGAAAAGTTAAGTTCATGGAAGTAGACAGTACAATGGTGGATATCAGCAGTTTGGGGTATAGTTGGGGTTTGGGAGATAGTGGTCAAAAAGTTAGAGAGGAAGAATAAATTCAAGAGATCTAATGTACATCATAGTGACTATAGCTAATAATGTATGAGGTACTTCAAAAATTTGTGGGAAATATACATTATTAAAAAAAACTATGCACAGATTTCAAAATGTTTTTGCACCAAAATAAACTTGTCTCTTAACTCCATTCTCCAAGAATCTTTTGAAGTACCTTCATACACTTGGATGTAAATCTGAGCCCTGCTGCTTACTCATTGGGTAGCAATTTCCCCCATTTATGTAATAGAAATTCTAACAACTTTGCAGGTTGGCTATGAAAATTAAATGGGATAATATACTGAAAAGGCATCGCACAGCAAGCACAAATGTTAGGATCTGTCACTCACTTGTACTGGTTATCTGCATAAATGTCTCATTTCCCAACAGGCCGTGCACTCCCCTGAGTCTGGCACGGTGTTGTATTTATCTCTGTATCCTCCCAGTGCCTCTCCAGCAGTACTCAACTGTCAGCGGCTAACACAACACTTCCTGATAGAAGCCACCGGGTCACCGATTATCTACAGTCTCTATTTTCTTGGCTTCGGTACTGTGTGGACTGGTGTATTTACTTAACCTCTCTGAAATCAGCTTGGCATAGTGCCCGGCATATGATGTTGAATACATGTTATTTCTCCTCTTCTTCCCTGGTTCAAACTTGTTGGCCTATTTCTTTTTACTTATTTTTAGAAGTATTACTCATAGGTAAGTGGCAAACTAACTACTTTGAAGGGTACAGTGCTTCTTTTTCCTTTTATAAAAAAAGCTGAATGCGTCACAAACACTTGTGACAAAAGCTCTGGGGAGAGCCACATGGTCAAGGAAGCTGAACAAATGGGTATTATTCAGCTCTTTGAGTACCTGGTTCCACACAATACAAATACTGGCAATCTAATTAAAAAATGACAACAGAAACTCCAGCATGCTTTTAATTTATGGAATGCAAAACCTTTTCCCCATTGTAGATGCCAATAGCCTTTAATAATATTAAAACTTTTGCCTTCATTTTGCAAATTAGGAAAATTCCAGAAATTGCTTCAGTAAGTTGGTGACAGAGAAACAAATTGCAAGCTTTATGTGTGCTAACAAATGAAGAATAATCCAAGTGTTCTTATTCTGTACTAAACCAAACCAAGCAACAACATCAACAAAAAACTCTAGAAGATTTTCTCATCTCTGCTCTCTGAAAGTAGCTGTTGGCCGGCGCCGTGGCTCAACAGGCTAATCCTCCGCCTTGCGGCGCCAGCACACCGCCTTCTAGTCCCGGTCGGGGCACCGGATTCTGTCCCGGTTGCCCCTCTTCCAGGCCAGCCCTCTGCTGTGGCCCAGGAGTGCAGTGGAGGATGGCCCAGGTGCTTGGGCCCTGCACCCCATGGGAGACCAGGAAAAAGCACCTAGCACCTGGCTCCTGCCATTGGATGAGCGCGGTGCGCCGGCCGCAGCACGCCGGCTGCGGCAGCCCTTGGAGGGTGAACCAACGGCAAAGACCTTTCTCTCTGTCTCTCTCTCTCTCACTGTCCACTCTGCCTGTCCAAAAAAAAAAAAAAAAAAAAAAGTAGCTTTTTTTTGGCACATGTTTTTTTTACTTTGCATTTTGTTATTCCTATGCACGTGTTATCTTCCCTATGGGACTCTCAGGATCTTAAGAGCAGGGATTCAGCCCTGTCTGTGTCTCTCAGAACTGCTATGAATAAAGGTTACTTAATATAATATAATCTTTTGAACTGAAGTTTGCACAGCTTCCCATACATGGGAAGCAGCACCTCAGGCGCTTGTTAACAATGTAAGCAAGGGGCAAACAACCCCCCTCCCTTTTCTTTATTTCAACCATTTTATTTGCAAGTCAAGTTAGTGACTTATCATGGTCCTCTTTTTACACAGGTAACTGATGAAGCCTAGAGTCTCCACTACACCTGCTAAGGCAGCCACATCAGCCATTGTTTTAGAAGCAACATCTCCAGCCATCCCATGCTCCTTGGAATCCCTAACACCTCTGAAGGAAGAGCCATTCAGTAACAGGAGAATGGGTCCTGGGAGGCTGGCTGTCACTCTCTCTTCTTCAGTGTTCCCTGTGGCTCGCCTGTGTCTAGATGACCCAGGGCAAGTCACAGAGCACAAAGGAGAGTCAGGAGAATGCTGATTGCAGATTAAGGCACTGCAGTGGAAGTAGACCAGGCTAGAGAGCGCTTGGGTCTCTGATACAAAGGCAAAGGTCTTCACGTCAAACCTCTGGTAGTGCTCAGGATGGGTCACAGAGGAGCCAACTGGGTGGAAGTTAGTTTGATAGTTGTCCAGGCTGTACTCACAGCCGTCCATGACAATACTCCACTTGGGGAGAGATGCTGGGTCCATGGAAGATGTTGCCCAGCAGCCATCTAGGGCCAGCTTGATATTGGGGTCATTTCTATTTAGGAGTTTCACTTCCATGTAAATTGGCTGGCGGAGGTATTTCACTACAGGGTACTCATTGACCCTGTAAGGCTGCTGATAGGACTCATCTGGGTAGGTTTGCAGGCTCAAAGCAAGTGGACCTGGCTTCACTGAGGCCATATAACATAAATGTATGTACAACAAAAATGAAATTTTCTTTTTAAATGATGTGGAATTTCTTTTTGGGCACAGAAACACTGAATGAAAAAGCAAGTGCATTCAAAAAACGACATATTAACAGCCTACATTTCCCAGCACTACCACAACAGAACAGGAAACAAAAATACCTGTATTGCCAGTCACAAAAGGGTCCTGGTGATGACTCTCAGCTCAGACTGTTTCAGCTGTGGAGAAAGTAGGGTGGCTGGCTTTCCCTATACCCCGTCTTCTCTAACTCCCAGCAGAGTCTGGGATAAACCTTTTATGAACCTACTTATATTTTTAGCACACATATTTCTTGGAAGGGTAGTATAATAATTCCTATAGGTTCATTATATGCTCTTCCAAGAAATATGTTTTTAGCTTCTTTTTAAGTTTACCATTCCAATAAGAGACTTAACTCCTAACTCAATCACTACTCCCTTCATGATTTTATTGATTCAAACACTCAGCCTTCTTTCTATAGTGGAGTTTTATTATTTTATTTAATGTTTCCCTCATTCCTTTGATTATCTCAATGACCTGCCTCTTTTAAAACCACTCAGGAGTGGATTAAGATGGCGGAGTAGGGAAGGAACTTGCTGATTGAGTCGAAAAGATAGTTTAAAAAAAGAAGGCCAGGCCGGCACCGTGGCTCAACAGGCTAATCCTCCGCCTTGCGGCGCCGGCACACTGCGTTCTAGTCCCGGTTGGGGTGCCGGATTCTGTCCCGATTGCCCCTCTTCCAGGCCAGCCTTCTGCTGTGGCCCGGGAGTGCAGTGGAGGATGGCCCAGGTGCTTGGGCCCTGCACCCCATGGGAGACCAGGAAAAGCACCTAGCACCTGGCTCCTGCCATTGGATGAGCGCGGTGCGCCGGCCGCAGCACGCCGGCTGCGGCAGCCCTTGGAGGGTGAACCAACGGCAAAGGAAGACCTTTCTCTCTGTCCCTCTCTCTCACTGTCCACTCTGCCTGTCAAAAAAAAAAAAAAAAAAAAAGAAAAAATAGATCTTGGTAAAAAATAAGAGTGGGAATAAGAGAGGGAGGAGGAAGTTTGTATATATAAAGCTGTATATAGTTCTGTGTACATTCCTATGGACTTACTTCTAAGGGTACAGTTTAAAAACTTGTCATGGGACTCTAAATCCTATTAAGCTTTTGGTGGTAAAAATACCATATTAATTGTTAAAGTGATCATATTAAGTATTAAAGTGAACATATAGATAGGATTAAGTGTTAAAGTGATCATATAAATTGGGTTAAGTGCCTGGTAATAATAATTGATAGAATTAAAAAGGATTCTCAAACATGGGAAGCAATCCACACAGCAGATTCATAATTACTTTAAGTAACACTCAAACCTCAGAATCAGCCTCTAAGACTTCTTGGTCTGGCTGAAAAGCCTGTGAGAGCATTTCAGGAATGGAAAGCCAAGACACTGTGGCAAAAAATGTTCTACATGAAGGATCTCTGTGAGTGAGACCCCAGTGGAAAGAAGTGGCCATCAAAGAAGGATGTGCTTTTCTCTAAAGGGAGGAGAGAACTTCTACTTTGCTTATGGCCTTGTCCAAATACTGACGGAGTTTATGGACTCAAAAAGCTTCCTTATCCTAAGCAGCTCATGTTAAGAGCCTCGGGTGGTCACTGATGTCATACACAAGAGTGTTCAATGTTAACCACAGGAGTCACTGTGCACTAACTTCCCATGCAGGACCTCTGTCCTCAATGAGTTGTATTATGAGAGTTAACTGTAAAACTAGTTCTCAAACTGTGTGTGTGTGTGTGTGTGTGTGTGTGTGCACACGTGCACAAACTGTTGAAATCTTTGCTTAATATAGATTGGTCTTCTGTGTACAAAGTTAATTGAAAATAGAAAGTTAATTGAAAATAGATCTTAGTGGAAATGGGAGAGAGAGGAGGAGGAGGAGGAGGAGTGGGATTTTGGGTGAGAGGACAGGTATGGTGTAAAGAATAATGATATTCCTTAAGTTGTACTTATGAAATTTTTATTCCTTAAAAATAAAGAAAAAAGAAAACATATATAAATACACATACACACACACTATGGAATACCATTCAGATGTAAAAAAGAAGGAAATCCTTCCTTTTGCAACAAAATGGATGCAGACGGAAACCATTATGCTTAGTGAAATAAGCCAGGTTCAAAAACTGTACCTATAAAATACATGAAATCTGTTCTCTTTATATTAACAAAAGTTAAAAAAAAAAAAAAAAGATGGATTGGAAACTTATAAAAAGGAGCTGGCGCCGTGGCTCACCAGGCTAATCCTCCACCTTGCGGCGCTGGCATGCCGGGTTCTAGTCCCGGTCGGGGAGCCGGATTCTGTCCCGGTTGCCCCTCTTCCAGGCCAGCTATCTGGTGTGGCCAGGGAGTGCAGTGGAGGATGGCCCAAGTGCTTGTGCCCTGTACCTGCATGGGAGATGAGGAGAAGCACTTGGCTCCTGGCTTTGGATCAGTATAGTGCACTGGCCGCGGCGGCCATTGGAGGGTGAACCAACGGCAAAAAGGAAGACCTTTCTCTCTGTCTCTTTCTCTCTCACTGTCCACTCTGCCTGTCAAAAAAAAAAAAAAAAAAAGAGAGAGAGAGACACTGGAAGATAATATCTCTTCTGTCATATGAGGATACACAGAGAAAATTGTCTACAAAATATCTGAAAGAAGAAAGTTCTCAAATATTTGATCTGCTGTCCCCTTTTCTTGAAATTTAAGAACTGTTCAAATAAAATTTACGTTGTTAGAAATAAAAAAGAAATACTCAAGGTATAGAAATAACTACTTTTTGCCATAATTCATGGCGTTCTGGTTGGAAGAAACATGGGGGCTAACAAACTGACTAGGCAGAGGATGGTCTGTTGGGAATAGATAGCCATTGACAAAGTTTTCAGATGCTGAGTTCAAAGAAATCAAGCTTAACTTTTGATGGGTATCAGTTAGCTAAAAGGTTCTAACCTACAAGGTGAGCAACATCAGCTGGACTTCTGAGGAAGTGTGCTTCTAGTCCCTTGAAGGCATTTCTACTGACAGCAGCCCTCAGCTGACTGAGGGCACAGGAGAAGAATATGAACTATGCAGGAAACGGGATCAGCAGGAGTGCTTGTCTGGGACTGGCACTCCAATCTCTCAGTTTGTTCACTGGTTCATTCATTCAATAAATAGGTTTCTTTTTTTTTTTTTTAAGATTTATTTCATTTATTTGAAAGACAGAGTTAAAGAGAGAGGTAAAGACAGAGAGAGAGGTCTTCCATCCGCTGGTTCACTCCCCAGAAGGCTGTAATGGCCGGAGCTGTGCTGATCCGAAGCCAGGAGCTTCTTCCGGGTCTCCCACGTGGGTCCAGGGGCCCAAGGACTTGGGTCATCTTCTACTGCTATCCCAGGCCATAGCAGAGAGCTGGATTGGAAGAGGAGCAGCCGGGACTAGAACCAGAGCCCGTATGGGATGCTGGCGCGTCAGGCCAGGGCGTTAACCCACTGCACCACAGCGCCAGACCCCAAAGAGGTTTCTTAAGAAAATATTAATTTAGGGGCTGGTGTTATGGGACAGTAGGTTAATGCCCCAGCCTGCAGTGCTGACATCCCATATGGGCACCAATTTGTGTCCTGGCTGCTCCACTTCCGATCCAGCTCCCTACTAATGCTCCTGGGAAAGTAGTGGAGGATGGTCCAAGTCCTTGGGCCCCTGCACCCACATGGGGGACAGGGATGAAGCTCTTGGCTCTTGGCTTCAGATTAGGTCAGCTCCAGCCCTACGGCCATTTAGGGAATGAACCAGCAGATGAAAGATCTCTCTCTTTCTTTCAAATAAATAAAACAAATCTTAAACAAAATTTGGAAGGCAGAGTCTCTCTCTCTCTCTCTTTCTCTATCACACACACACACACACACACACACACACACACAGGAAAGGAGGGAGGGATGGAGGAAGAGAGGGAGGGAAAGATGGAAGGAGAAATCCACTAGTTCACTCCCCAAATGACTGCAATAATCTGGCCCAAAGCCATTTGCTAGGAACTCCATCTAGGTCTCCCATGTGGTGGCAGGAAACTAAGTATTTGGGCTATTATCTGCTGTCTCCCAGGGTGCAATATAGCAGGAAGCTGTTCTAGGTGCTGGCATAACAGGTGTACAAGAAAGGTAGGGTTCTAGTACTCTTTAAGAGTATGCACTGTGGTAGGGAAAGACAACCAATCAATAAATCAGATCCTAGTAAGTGCTGTGCAAATGATGAAAATAAGGTGATATGATGGAGAGGGCTTAGGGACAACACTAGACTAGGTTGTGAAGGAAGGCATCCCTGAAGGGACATTTAAATAGAGCACTGGATACAGAAAAGAGCCAGCTGTGCAAACATAGAGACAAGAGCTTTTGAAGGATAGCTACAGTTAGTTCAAAGGCTTAAGCGTAGAGAAAAGTTGGCATATTTACAGAATCAAAGGAAGGCCAGTGAGGCTGAAGTATACTGGGTGACTGGTAGGACTTGGAGGTTATGTAAGGCTCCTTACGCCCAAGTAAAAGATTTGGAGTTTCTTATAGGTACTCTGGAAAGCCTAAGGGAGGAGAGTGAATGATTACATTTCCGGTTTCTAGGTCCTTCTGTGTTCTCTGTGGAAAACAAGTGAGAGAGGACAAGAGTGTAAAGATGCTGGGGGCCGGCACCGCAGCTTACTAGGCTAATCCTCCGCCTGTGGTGCCTGCACATCGGGTTCTAGTCCCGGTCGGGGCTCCGGATTCTGTCTTGGTTGCTCCTCTTCCAGGCCAGCCCTCTGCTGTGGCCCGGGAGTGCAGTGGAGGATGGCCCAAGTGCTTGTGCCCTGCACCTGCATGGGAGACGAGGAGAAGCACCTGGCTCCTGGCTTCAGATCAGCCGGTGCACCGGCTGCAGCGGCCACTGGGGGTAAACCAGCAGAAAAAGGAAGACCTTTCTCTCTGTCTCTCTCTTTCACTGTCCACTCTGTCAAAAAAAAAAAAAAAAATGCCAGGGAGGGAGGATGAGGGAGCTCTCTAGGAAACTGTCATACAGGCATGACAGTGAGGTAGAGGTCGTGCTGGCATTCCAAACTGCAGTCCTACAGCAGCCAGGTCTAACTACTGATGTGGTCAGAATTCATTCTAGATCTTGGTAAAGTCCCATTCATTCCTTTATTATACTGTCTGTAGTCTTCTTAGTTTAACAAACATTTATCCATAGAACTATGTATTCTGTATCCTAATTG
The DNA here is from genome assembly GCA_949820135.1 of Sylvilagus floridanus. Taxonomy (NCBI): domain Eukaryota; kingdom Metazoa; phylum Chordata; class Mammalia; order Lagomorpha; family Leporidae; genus Sylvilagus; species Sylvilagus floridanus. The sequence goes on from OX463241.1 coordinate 107,565,540, forward strand.
GCTTAGACCTGACTATAAGGCTGTCTGGTGGGCAAACAGACTCTTGTAGGATTGGATCCTTATGAGGAAGACAGCCATTGATGATTTTCAAAGCTGAGTGGTGACACTTAGGAAGACAGGACTTCAAATTTTTTTTTTTCTAAAGCAAAGTGTACACCTACATTTGTGTATTTATGACTGAGTTGTCATAACAGAACACCATATACTGGACAGTTTAAACAACTGAAACTTAGTCTCTCATAATGATAGAAGCTGAACAGTCAAGACCAAAGTTCTGGCCAAGTCAGTTTTGTGTCACGGTTCTATTCTTGGCTTGGAGAGAGAGGAGAGAGGGGAGAGGAGAGAGGAGAGAGGGAGGAGAAAGAAAGAGAGGAGAGGGGAGAGAGGAGAGAGAGAAAGGAGAGACAGAGAGGAGAAAGAGGACGGGGGGGGGGAGGGAAGAGAGAGGGAGAGAGGGAGAGAGGTGAGAGAACAGAGAGGGGAGAGAGGAGGGAGAGAGGAGAGGAGGAAGAGAGAGAGGTGAAGAAAGGGAGATAAAGAGGAGAGAGAACAGAGAGAGAGAAGAAAGGAGAGATGGAGAGAGAGGGGAGAGAACAGAGAGAGGAGACAAAGTGCATATTTATGTCTCTTTATCCTTTTATGAAGATACCAATACTTAGGGCCCAACCCTATGACCTCAATTAACTTAATTATTATCTCTTTACTGGTTCTATCTCCAGGCAGTCACACTGAGGATTAGGGCTTCAACACAGGAATTTTGAGACACAATTTAGAACATAACAAGTGTTACACAAATTCTTGTTTGTGTAAGTACATGCAAATGTCCAATTTATTTGAAACATATAAATCAGTCATCATGTGTAAGGCAGACCCTTAGGGTATGAAAAATATGTCTGTGATTTTAAGAAGTTTAGGGAGATAAATAACTAATGAAATGTGGTATCTTTTAACAGAAGTATATAGAAATGTAAAGAATTCTATTTGGGCAGAAATGTCAAGAAACTAGGGAAAAGTGCTGAAATTTACATTAAATTTTACAGAATGAGTAGGAATTCACCAGTGAAGCAGACCAAAAATACAGTTTCCTCAAAACCCAACCTGTAAGAAAGTCTTCCTCTGACTACCCCAGCTTGGATATATTTATCCTTTCACTGTGTTTCAAGAATAATTATTGTTTGCACAGTTCATTTGGCCATTAAAGAAGCAGTGCTCTGAGCTGTGGCTCCTATTATCATCTCAAATTACTATTTAAATCTTTTGTTATCAACAACTTTTAATGAGTGCATTCCTTGTTTACTAAGAGAATGAGGTTTCTCCCTGGTAAATATCTGAAGACTCCTTCAACAGCATAAGAGCTCACTAAGTGAATGTTGCTTTGATTTGATGCAAAAGAGAATGTTTAGATGTGAGAATTGGGAACTTTATAAGTTGGTTCCAAGTCCTCAGTCACTGGGTTATTACTGGTTAATTTCTCTGGGTATCCCTTCTTTTGTCAAAAGAGAGAACTGAAATCTACGGTTCTTATAAGGTCTAAACCTCCAGAAACATATTAGTTCAATTTCTGATTCAACAACCCCATCTAATTAGGGGTGATCTTAAAGTTTCCAGTCACTACCACTTTTATAGTCTCCTTTCCCTTCCTGTTTGAATTTTATGTAAGGAGTTAAAAGGCCATAAAAATTCATTCAATATTATATGTAACTAAAGGGAGGAAAGGAAAAACAACTGAGAAATAATGAATTATCAATCCTTAAGGTTTACACTTTAATCTTAAAATACAGTTAACATCTTGGTTAACATTCAGTACAGCACAGCTAATTGTTCTACTTCAAGTAAACTATATGAAAGAGCAGGGCAGATAATACCGGCAAGCCAATTAAAGAATGCTCACCTATTCTTTCCAGTGATTAGATCTACACATATGGTTTAAACACTTCATATATATTTTGCTTTATTTTTAAAAACCCATTCCAGACATATAGAAAGAAACTGCTAAAATGTAAAACATGCAAATCATGTACTTTCTATTCTGTAGCAAAAAAAAGCTATTTATCTTAAATAAATAATTGGGTTAAGAAGAAATATTTCAAAAATATTTCTAAAGAAGTCTGAAAACACTAGTTTGGCAATTATCAAAAAAAAAAAAAGAGTTACATTTCAAAAGTAGTTACAGTTCTAACTTCACAATCAAAAACTCTTTTGTTGAACTACATTAAATAAATTGGTTGTTAAAAACTAGAGCTTGCAAAAGTAATTCTGATGCCCAAGTATGGGATGGGCTCCATGACCACAAAAATATGCCAGCTTTACCTTTTAAATAGAGTTTGCCAAGATGAGTGTGTTATTAGCCAGGCTTGGCTGAAACAATCCAATGCCCACAAAGCTACTTTAATGTACTGTCTCTATTGAAAATCACAGTAGTTCAACAATACATTACGATACTTTCCCATCACTGCAGCAATTCCCACCACAGGCAACACTTTGTCTCCAACAAAGAAGTCTCACATTCTACGTCTGCAAAAACCCCAATCCTGACTAGGACTGTATGGCTGCCAAGAGGAACATCTGTGTGCTCGACAGTACACAAAACTGGCTCTTTTCTTTTTTTCTTTCTTTCCCTCCTTTTTCTTCTTCTTCTTCTTTTTAATTTCCTAGACAAAAAACTGTATGACTTGTCTAAGGAAATAAAAAAAAAAAACCTTGATAAGGAAATGATTTTTCATTCCCTTCCTTTTCCTTTCCATTTGTTTGTTTAACATAAGACTCAAACAACTACATATGCATCTATTACTTTAAGTCCAAATCTTGAAAATACACTAAAGTTTATTGTCTGATTTCATATGAACTTAGGTTTGTGATCAGCTAGAGAGTCTAAGCTCTATTAATAAAAGCAGCTACCCAATTCTGATAATATTCTAGTACTCCATTTATATTTATATTTATAGAGTGATACCTTGTGGTGTGATAAAATACTAAATCCAAAAAAATACTAAAAACTGGTAATATTTCTGAGAGTAAAGCACTGTAAACTGCATATGTCCTGCAGGTTTACTTCATTTTAATAGTTTATACCAAGAAAGACGTTTTCTGTTGTCTACTTTTATCTCAAAATTAATACTTATGGCTTAAAGAAGTAAAATCAATTGAGGCACAAGAGAAAAATGGACAAAGTTATGATGAAAAATTCACCAGAGAAAAATTCTATTTTACAAGCCCACAACCCCAATTTTCTCCCTAGACAAAAGAGAAGTCTTCAAATTTATTTAAACCAAAACACCTTTGCTACCAATATAGTTAGTAGGGAAAAAAAAATCATGTTTGCAAAGGAATGGACTAGTTGAAATTTTAAATTAGGACTACTGCTCTAAAATGGAACAACTTGGCAGTATGAATGTTTATACCAGTTGACCCAACAGTTCTACTTCTAAGATTTTATCCAGTGCAGATAGGAAGAGGTAGGTATAACTATGTCTATTGTGCTTTACTTGCAACAGAAACTAAATATACAATGGTGATTGGTTAAATAAATTACCACATCTCTACAAAGAATACTTTACAACCCTTCCCCCCCAAAAAAAAGAGGTTTAAAAAATACAGAGTTTACTAAATGGTTGATATTTAGAAATGAAAATAGCAGATTATAAGATATATGATAACTCATGTTTTAAAAACCTGTGCTTGCTTAGAAAAAATATTAATAGTATTTTACGGAGGTATAATATATTTCTACCTTACAATAAGCATGCTCTTAATTTTGTAACAAGAAAAAAAAAAACTCCCTACATTATTGCCTCTTAGAATAGACAGTAAATCTTAGTTCATTATCTTTAAAGATATAAACAGTAACATTTCTTCTCAAGGATACATTTTCCTTGGTTTTAAAAAATCATTCCTTTGAAAATTATGTAAAATTTCACTTGAAAGTTGTTGTGGATAAGAAGGAGTTAATGTAATCATTTAAGGAACTGTGGGCAGAAAGATTATCTCGGTGCCAACATTGTGACATAGCAGGGTAAGCTGCCACCTGTAATGCCCATTTCACATGTAGATGCTGGCTCATGTCCTGGCTGCTGCACTTCCAATCTAGTTCCCTGCTAACAACCTGGGAAAAGCAGCAGATGCCCAAGCGTTTGGGCCCTTGCCACCCATGTGGGAGAACCGGATAAAGCTCCCAGCTCCTGGCTTTCGCCTGGCCTAGCCCTGGCTGTTGCAGCCATCTGAGGAGTAAATCAGTAAATGGAAGAGATCTCTCTTTGTCTCTTCCTCTCTCTCTGTAATTCTTTCAAAATAAATAAATAAATAAATCTTTATTTTAAAAAAAGAGAAATAGCTCTATCACTTTAAGTGGTAGTGGGGAAATCACAAAATTATAACTCAAAATGTTTAATGTAGACATAGTTTTAGATAATTGATAATGATTTTCAGAATCTGAAAACAGGCTCTATGAAATGTGCCTCTAATTTTTAGTACACTGAAACAATTCCCACAAAAGCCATAATTTGTGAAATTGTGAGTACATTTGTATGTGTCGTTACTAGCAGAAATGGATAAATAGAAAAATAAATATGAGCTGTTTATTTTTACCCCTCATGGTGTGACGTTACTTTATACTATCAAACCGGCAAGGAGGGAAATCACTTTCTGGTTTCATTTTTAAAGGACAAAAAGAGAATTCTGATACTTTGTATTTAATGTATTTACAAAACAGCTGCAAATTAGAGAGACACAGAGCTGTACTCTACTCAATGATACTGGAAAAGGGATAAAAACTGGCCTGGTTTGTAATCTAGATTTCTCCTCACTGTACACAAAGCAGAGTTCATTTTATATTTTTAAAAAGTATTTTTCTATGGGCAGACATTTGGCCTAGCAGTTAAGACACCTGTGCCCCGTACTGGAGTACATGGGTTTAATAATAACCTACATCAGAGTATCTGGATGTGATTCTGGCTCCACTTCGGATTCCAGCTTCCTGCTAATGCAAGACTCTGGGAGGTAGCAGTGATGGCTCAAGTAATTTAGTTCCTGCCATCCATGCAGAAAGTCTGGATTGAATTTCCAGTTCACTGTCTCTGCCTAGGCCCAACTGGGACCAACACAAGCAGTTGGGGAGTGAACAGCAGATGGGAGGTCTGCTCTCTCTCTGCCTCTCCAATCTAAAATAATAACTATTTTTCTAGAGGCTAATTAATTCATTTTGTTTTCTAAGGGTATGCGTTTGTATTTACCAGCATACAACCAAAGATGTTCATAAACAGAATCAAAGACAGAAGAGCAAACCTAGCATGTGAAGACTCATCAACAAATAATGCAATTTTTGGAGGAGTTACAGATTCCCCGATTCAAGTACTGAATAAACAGACTGCAAGGGGAGTGCCCATACATCAAATGAAATCTGAATGCAATATTACCATGACACAGGTGTGAAATGCTTCAATTATTCACCAAGATTGTATTTTGAGTTTTACATGTTATTAATTCTCACACAAACTTTAGAGATAGGCATTACTATGACCACTGTCCAAGTCAAAAGTTTTGCCAAAGTTATACTACTGATTAGTTCAGTGAGGATTCAAACCCTGTACTACTTCTAGTTTATGTGTTATTCAGTCAAAAGAAGAAAATGGACCAAACACGAAATGTAAGGGATAACTTATATTTTGAACCCCAATCCCTAATCCTGGTGGCATTAACCACCAGATTAAAATAATACCTTACTGTTGTCACTGGTTTCCTTCCCCTTAAAGACACTTGCAAAGTGCATTTGTTTAGAGAAGTTAGATCCAAAGCAAATGTTTGATGTAAGATAATTTGCAGATAGCTGAACAATTTTGCTGCCAATCTATTAAAAAGGTACTTTAGAATGCCAAGGTATGATTGAGCTGATTTCTGGAAAAGCTGAACTATGATAGGTTCAATGATGTAAATGGGCTTTCTGTTCAGGGAACCCTAATTTGATCAAGCAAATAAACAAAATTAAACTCTCTATATATTTGTAAATATTTATTAAGTAAAACTGAGTATTTTATATAAAACCTTCTCTCAGTGGGGAGAGTCTTTGGATGTGCTGAGCTGACCATGGAAGGGGGAGGAAAGTGGTAGGTGTCTGCAGTGACTACTGCTTCAACTTCCAGTTTCTATGGATGAATACCAGCAAGCATGATTTCTGAGGTACTTCTTGAAAGGTGAAGACAGATACTCCTCAAATTCTCCAAGACCAGATTCAGTTACTTCACTCAGCCTTCACCAATGATTTTCATCGTTCCTTTCAAAATGAAGTGCTAACATTGAAAGTGAAACATCTGTAATTGTTGGATCCTGCTCCTACACATTTGAAGGCAGGACAATATTCTTTTGACAAAGTTCTTGTTTCCTGAGGGGCATGCTGCTTCCTAAAGTCTCATCATGATATAATCAGGCAATCAAATAGTTCCTATGTCACTAATCAGTCCATTATGATTTTAAAACAGAAAGTTACCTGTAAAACATGAATTTTCTTTCCCTTTTTAGGTTGTTATGAACATACTTGCAATATAAAATTTGTTTTACACAAGCCATTTTATAACAAAACAAAACAAAATAATGAATTTTAAAGTCTGAAAACTTTTGCTATTGCCATCAGTCTTAAAGGGTAGAGTATACACTCCAAATTTGCGAGTAGACAAGTGACTAGGAAATCCTGCCTTTATTTTGCACAGAAAAGAAACTATACAGAATGTTTCCTTTTTCACCATCTCCAAAGGTGGCCTGCAGCTTTCCCACAGTATCTGGTTGCTAGTTTAGGCACACACACAACCTAGGTGATAATACACTTAGATTTAAACTACTGTTTTTCAAAGCCACTTTTGTAAACAATGCATCATCTACATTTTAAATGGTGGGTGAAATTCTACCATAGCTCTCAAAAAAGAGACAAGGAGTATATTGTACTGGACAAAAGAAATAAAGAAAAGTATTGACAGTACAAGCAATCTATAGTACCCTTGGGATAGGAAGAATTGTTGAAAGAGTTTTCTCACACATGAAAAGGCAATGAAGCACACAACATTGATTTTTATTTCATTATTTTTTGGACCTTAATATTGAAATACCTCAAAGGAAGTCATCATTTTTGATTACATATAATCCATTTTCCCACCAATTGGCAAATAACATATAAACCTACACTTAACACTTTAAAATTTTAAATTTAGTGTTAAGTGTAGGTTTATATGTTAGAGGGGATTCTAGTCCCAAGTCTAGAAAAGATTTGCCTTTAAAAAACAGATGAGACAGAAAAGATGACCTTTAAGAAAAGATGGTAGTTACTCTGTAAGTTCAATCATTTGGAAAAAATATATGAAAATCTTCAAACCTTCCAGCTCTTTCTTGATTGCATGTGGTCATAAAACATCTTGATCCATTCATTATTCAACTTCTATTTCTATCCTTGTAGAATACCAAGTGAAGAAAGATGCTCCAGATAGCATAAAGATATAGACATCATTCTCTGTATCCTCTATTACTCTTTGTATATAACATTTTGTGTTTGTATGGTCTTAAAGCCAAGTGGAGCTTCAGCTCACTTTCCCTATGCAAGAAATTACTGATAAGAAAGAAATCTGCAGAGCAAAACAAGCTATAGCATAAAAATGATATCCTCAGAGGCCTCTGAGAAGTCACCTATTTAATGTTCTGCTCCTAACTCTCATTAATCAACATGTTGCTTATAAGGAAATACAATTCTTCCAAGATTTTAGACCCACTTATTTTCTTGTCAAATCAGCTAGCATGAACTAGTGAATCCGAAAAGTGTGCTTTTAAATGTTGAAAAGTTAAGCTCACTGCTAAAGATGAGTTGCATTGCAAGAAAAAACTATTTCAACAATGTATTCAGATCTAAAGAAAAGGTAGGTGTGCATTACCTGCCACTAGAATTTGTGACTTGACTATTATAAATTCGGGAAAAAAGGATTAAGGTGGAAAATGGTTTTCATATTCATGATTATGGTAATTACCATGGCCAGTTGCTGCATAAGACAGGGCGCAGAATGTGCATTTAACTTAGTTTAACATGATCACAGGAAAACCACTGAAAAGGTTAAAAAAGCTAAATTAAGTAAAAGCCCTCAAGACCTCAACTTAGACCTCCTAGTAGCAAACTTTCTTATTGAAAGGACAAGACACCCGAGCACAGTGAATTTAAAACTGCAGGGTAAAAATAAGAATACTTCTGATCTGTTCAAGGAGGCTCAGGGACAGTATCTTAGTCCAAGAGCAAAGTGAATAAACATCAGAGAGCAACACAGCCTGCACTGACCCTCCATGCTGATCCAGGCTGATGCATGGGAGTGACACATTGGAAAGAAGCATAGCACCTCTGGGTGAAAATAAAGTTCAATTCCTTTTTTTTTTTTTTTTTAGATCTTTTTATTTATTTATTTTATTTTTGACAGGCAGAGTGGACAGTGAGAGAGAAAGAGAGAGACAGAGAGACAGGTCTTCCTTTTTGCCATTGGTTCACCCTCCAATGGCTGCCGCGGTCGGTGCACCATGCTGATCCGAAGCCAGGAGCCAGGTGCTTCTCCTGGTCTCCCATGGGGTGCAGGGCCCAAGCACTTGGGCCATCCTCCACTGCACTCTCAGGCCACAGCAGAGAGCTGGCCTGGAAGAGGGGCAACTGGGACAGACTCCGGCACCCTGACGGGGACTAGAACCTAGTGTGCCGGCGCCGCAAGGCGGAGGATTAGCCTGTTGAGCCACGGACCCGGCCTAACAAAGTTCAATTTCAAGAGATTCACAAATGGTCATTAGCATGAAAGATGCTACCTCAAGATGGCTCAGTTTCAAAACTGACTCTGTTCACACTGCTGGCAAGACATCTCTGGTATTTTGAAGATAAGTCTCAAAATCTCAGAATTATGAGTAAATGACTTTACTTCCAGCAATGCATATATCCATCTGGTTTTATAATGCAGTTTCTTGCATGGAACTTCCTATAAATAAAGCTGAGATCAGTTTTCTAAGTCTGGAGTCAGGGTTGTTATGGGCGTCAATGTGAATGTACTCAACCGTTTTTAAGATTATCAGTGCTTCAACCGAATTGACAAAAGTTGACTGCTGGGTAACACTAGACAAGCATTTGCACATTTTTATTATTTAAAATTTATTAAACTGGTTCTCTAATTTGTATTAAATTAAATGTTTTAAAATTATCTAACAGGCTATAATCACTATGAATAGTATTTTTAAATGCTTGGTTGCCTACAGGTATGAAATATTTTGAATATGTGGCCCACCTCTGAATAAAACAAGCAAACAAATATGCCACAGTTATGTTTCTCTATCCTAAATCACCCAAAGGGGAGGAAGGATTCCAAAAATTCTTTTTTTTTTTAAATTTATTTGAGAGGTACAGTTACAGACAGAGTGAGAGAGAGACAGAGAGAAAGATCTTCCTTCCGTTGGTTCACTCCCCAAATGGCCGCTACGGCTGGTGCTGTGACGATGCGAAGCTAGGAGCCAGGAGCCTCTTCCTGGTCTCCCATGTGGGTGCAGGGGCCCAAGCACTTGGGCCATCCATCCTCCATTGCCCTCCTGGGCCACAGCAGAGAGCTGGACTGGAAGAGGAGCAACCGGGACAGAATCTAGCACCCATATGGGATGCTAGGGCCGCAGGCAGAGGATTAACTAAGTGAGCCATAACGCCACCCCCCTCCCCCCAAATTCTTAAAATATAAAAAGGGTAACAGCAGACTCAGCCAAAACTAATATCCCTCCATTGATAATAGGGGGAATCAAAAATCTCACTTCACTGTAAGTGGCCAACCTATAAATTAAAAGACCTCTCCTCCACTGTCTTTTTCATACTTCTGCTAAATTTTGTTAATACCAGCACTGTTTCCCCAGCTGTGAAGTCAGTTCAGCAGCTGCCTCAGCATACCAATCCAACCCTATACCACTACATAAAGACAGCTGCCTCGCCTGTCCTTACAGATGAAAGAAGAGTGCTAAAAGCCTAGAAAAATCTTTAGTACCAGCCATGACTGCAAAGGCAGCTGCTTGCCTGTCATACTGCTGTAAGAGCGTGCTATGTGACAACAGCTACAAGAGATGAAGGAAAGAATGAATACAACCAATTTCTGTCAACAGCACATTATATTTCCAAACTGTGTTCACCACAGGATATTACAATGCTTTTTGATCCTTTTAGTTTTAGATTCCTCAGCATTCTATGCAAAGAATCAAAACTTCATGATTATATAAATAGTTCCAAATCCTACTTTAATTTTAACAAATTAAGCAATAAAGAATTTTATAGATTTGTGTCCAAAATTGGATAAACACAAATAGTAATGAATTGTCTAACATTAGCATTGATAGAGAGCTTCAAAATGATCTCAAAATTATAAAATTATGCCAAGATAAGCTGAACTTGAAATAGACAATAATTTGATGAGAAAAAATATTTGCAAGGAAGAGTTTTCTATTTCAATAAAATGCTTCTCTCTGGATATTCAATATGGATTAAAAGTCTAAATAGTTTATAGGCAGAACTAATATTTATATTTCTTTTAAGAAATGTTTCTTTTTTATATTTTTTATTTATTTTTGAGAGTAGAGTTACAGACAGTGAGAGGGAGAAACAGGGAGAAATGTCTTCCCTCCATTGGTACACTCTCCAAATGGCCACAATAGCCAGAGCTGCACCGATCTGAAGCCAGGAGCCTCCTCCGGGTCTCCCAGGCGGGCGCAGGGGCCCAAGGACTTGGGCCATCTTCCATTGCTTTCCCAAGCCACAGAAGAGAGCTGGACTGGAAGAGGAGCAGCCGGGACTAGAACCGGCACCCATATGGGTTGTTGACACTGCAGGCGGAGGATTAACCCACTGTGCCACAGCACCAGCCCCAAAATGTTTCTATTTTACCAAAAAACTGACTACACTTGATGATCATGATCTCTGCAACTTACTATAAAATTCTTAAAACAGAAAAATACAACGGGACAGTGGGATGTGAGCTAAGATGACAAATATACAATCCAGAGAACAGTCCACTGTTAATCAAAATAAGAATCCATAATCCAGAAATGACTATCATAATTGTCTCTACTATCTATGTTTCAACGAACAACTGACCCTCTGCTAATCACCATATTGAATGTCAGAAAAGGCTTCATGGATAAAAATGAACTAGCATGATAAATAAAAATGGGGTCCCATTTATGAAATAAAAAGCACTTAAATAGATTGGTTAAAAAGTAAAGATTTGGTCCAATCTTTCATGAAAAGAACCTGGGAATCTACAAGGGTACGGATGCTTCTCTAGCAGTTGATGTTTTCCTCTAAACTGAACATTCTGCTACTAGCTGTGAAATACGGAAGATTCTGTCTCCTCACGCTGGCTATGAAGGAGGCACAATTCTCCCTCAAGTGACCCACAGCATATCTGAGGACACAGAGATGGAGTTTTCCCAGGTCCCAAGAACTGCCTGTACCTGCTTGTTAGCATTTAGTAAATTTCTTTTTGTGCAACAGAATTTGGTCTGAGATATGCTTTCATTAGAATCTAAAAATGAGGTTGTAAGAAGTAGCTTGTCCCTACTTCAAATTTCTTTCTTTTTGTTTTTAAAGATTTATTTTATTTATTTGAAAGACGGAGTTACAGAGAAGGGAAAGAGAGAGAGAGAGAGAGAGAGAGAGAGAGAGAGAGAGAGAGATCTTCCATCTGCTGGTTCACTCCCCAGATGGCTGCAACGGCCAGAGCTGAGCCGATCCGGAGCCAGGAGCCAGGAGCTTCTTCCAGGTCTCCCATGCGGGTACAAGGGACCAAGGACTTGGGCCATCTTCTTACTGCTAGTCCCAGGCCACAGCAGAGAGCTGAATCAGAAGAGGAGCAGCTGGGACTTGAACTGGCGCCCATATGGGATGCCGGCATTTCAGGCCAGGGCTTTACCCTCTGCGCCACAGCCAGCCCACCTACTTCAAATTTCTTTGGAGGCTACCATTACCACCTAAAAAGAACCTAAGAGTACAGCAGTATCACACTAGCTCAGATCAGTGTGGAATAATAGTAAGATGTATCAAACACTTAAGAATAATCTTATTCACAACTGTAATCTTGATAAATATAAAATTTCAAATTCAATATGACTATTACTATCAAAGAGATTTTTAAATAATACTGAGTTTGGAGGAGGTACATGGGAACATATGATAATCAACCAAAACACATGAAACAGTAAGTCAGCAGAACTAGTATTTAATTTTGGAAAGACCTAGCAACATAGTCACATGGAAAGCTGTTTATAGTTTTTCGTTATAGTTTATTAGGGAAAACACACAGATATAACTACACAGAGAGAACAACCACAGGGATAGTATCAAGAACCCTAACAAAGCACTATATTTATAAATAAAAATTTACTTTTTCTAAAATCCCTAAACAAGCGAACTGAAAAGAAACAGCCCTGCAACAAACCTAAGCATATATAGAAAACTTTGTAGATGACAGAGATTACACTTTAAGTTGGAGGAGAAAGAGATGAGACATTCAATAAATCACTCTGAGAAAACTAGCTTTTCATTTAGACCAGAGATTAGATTCTCATAGGAAGCTATACATAAAAATAAGCCACATAATGGATACAAGGTTTCCTTTTAGAGTGATGAAACTGCTCTGAAACTGGACAGTGGTGATGGCGGCAAAATACCATGAATGTACTAACTCCCACTGAACTGTGTACTTCAAAATGTTGAAAACAGTAAATTTAATATTACATGTATTTTACTATAATAAAAATGATATGTGGCAGATATATTACAGAAACTAAGTAAGAAAGGTCAAGTTTTAACTACATGATACAAAAATAGGGGAAATGTCTGTTTGACCTCAGGGTAGGAAAGGTTTTTCTCAGTAAGATGCACGGAGTACAACTATTCCAGCTGCATAACAAATCATCCTAAAACTCAGTGGCTTTAACAACAATCAATTATTTTGCTCAAGAATCTGGAATTTAGGCAGGGTTCATCAACAACAGCTGGTCTCCGCTGTATACCATGTCTTCTGAGATGGCTTTACTGGGGGTGGAGAATCCATTTCCAAGATGGCTCACTCATATAAGTGGCAAGTTCCTACTGACTGTGCATTGCTGTCCACATGGAACTTTTGTAGAGCAAGGGCTTTCTCATAGGATAGTGCTTATATTCTAAAAACATCCCAAGAGACAGGATATGGAAAGTTGTCTGTTTCTAAAAGTCTGTGCTCCCAAACTGGCACAATACTACTACTGTGCAAAGACTCATAGAGACAGCCCATGAAAATAAAGATCCCCATGATGGGAAGAATGTCAAAGAATTCATAAAGGAAAAGATGAGCACAATTGACTGCATCAAACTTTAAACCCTAGCGTCACAAAGGTAAAACATGAGATGGTTTGAATAAAGGGGTCATTTGTAACATATGTAACAAAAAATTAATACCCAGAATATATATAAAGAATTATAAATCAACAAGAAGAAGATAAACAAAAAATGGATAAGGAACATGAACAATCAATTCATGGGACAGGAAAATTAACTGTTTAAAAGACATATGAAAAAATGTTTTAACATTTTTTAGTGGTTAGGAAAAAGTGAATCAGTTCATCTGTGAGACTATCAAAATAAAGTAAAAAAAAAAAACCTTCAAGAGGTAGTCATTGGACATAGTAAGATGCTTGTTGGAATGTCCTTGTCCCACATGCCCACATGGGAGTACCCAGGTTTAACTCCCAGTTCTGATTCCTAATTCTAGCTTCCTGCTAATGTTAATGTATTCAGGGGAGTGAACCAGCAGATGGGAGCTCTGTCTCTCAATAAAACAGAAAATGTATATACATTCTTCAACTCAATAATTAAGCTTCCAGATAATATAGAATATCTCAGTATAGACATAGAGATTCCAGAAACACAACACTGAGTCAAAATGTTACCAAAAAATCAAATAAGCATTTAAAAATGTTTTAAATAAAACATATGAAAAGCAGTATCATATATTCTTTATGGACATATAGTTAAAAAAAAGTGAATCAAAGCATATACTCCCTATTTAAAACAATATTGTCTCTGGAGAGACAGGTATAAACAGTACTGGGTAGTTGAGCAAAGAAAATATACCAGAGCAAACTGGCTGTTCACCACACACCCCCTTTACGGTGGTGGCTATGAAGCCAAGGATTACATTTCCCAGTGCTCCTCCATGTAGTGGGATCATATGAGCAGAAACAAGCATGTCATTTGAAGCAAGGGAACTTAAGCAACAAGAATGCTGTCTACAGTCTCTTTCCTTCTCCATCAGCCTGATACATGTGAGCACTGTCACCTTGGAAACTACAAGTTAAAGAAGCCACGGTGCATAACAGAGAAGGAGTCTGAGCCTTTGTACTGCTGCCTGGGATGTCAGCAATCAACCAGAACAGTCACAGAGCAGGGTTATAGGAGTGAGAGATAGTTTTTTACTAAGCCATTCGAATTCAGGGAATTATTTCAACTAACATCACCTAACTATACAAAATGGGCTTGTTATTTTTTGAAAAATTTAGTTATTAAAATTTTTTTGATTAAAACAGAAGTCTGAGAAAAAAGGTCAGTCTATTAATTCTAAAAGTGGTGAACACTCAGGTAAGTTATTATACTATTTTTATGTAGTGGTATAAAAAGAGGTTTTATTAAGAAATACCATTTTATTGGAATATTTTATTTTTCACTGAAGCTCATATTTTCCTTGTGGCATGCTCCTGGTAATTATGCTGTCTTCTGCTGTGGCTACCCAAGTTTTTCCAGATTGTAAATATTGATTTCACGTCAAGGATATAACTCAGTGTACATGTACCACAACAAAACTTTTATTTTTTATTTCCATGTTTATCTAGATAAATGTGAAACTTCATCAATTGTTAAAATAATTAATGACTTCAAAAATTTAAAAACTACATAGGAAAAAGAAAAGGAACAGTCTAAAAAGTTGTGAGAGAATAAAAGGATAAACAAGTCCAGACAGGTGATCCTGTGGAAATTAAAAAAAGAACATTTCTAAGCCTTTAACATGTGCCAAATACTATATCATTATTTTAAATTCTAACTCATTTAGTCCTCACAACTTGACAGTGTACATACATACTGTAAAGCTCCATTTTACAATGAGAACAGAAGAGGTTGAGAAATTTTCTTAAAATTATTAAATCAAATGTGTATTAAGGACAAATCCAAAAGGTTTTAACACAACTTCAAGGCAATATTTGCTTACGTTAAGATAGAAATCAAAAAGGCTCCTTTGATCCCATTGCTCCATTTATTACACCAGTTCTACTGCTTACTATTTTCTAAACATCTCATGAACCCATTCCTTTCTTTACATCCTTCATGTCATTGTTCAGAGTTAAACAATGAGAATGCCATGCCTTGGTAAGCAGTAAGCCCAGCAGTTAGACATCCACATCCCCCACTGGAGTATAGATGTTTGATTCCCAATCTGGCTCCTGATTCCAGCTTCCTATAAATGCAGACTCTGGGAGGCAATGGTGATGGTTCAATTAACTGAAAGCTTCCACCCATGTGGGAGACCTGGATGGTGTCCTTGGCTCCTAGCTTCTGTCCCAGACCAGCCCCAGCCACTGTGGGGCATTTGGGCAGTGAACCAACCAATGGATAAGAGTGCATTGGTTCTCTCTTTCAAATAAATAAAATACTTTTTAAAAACTCATACCTTGACTATGGCAATAATCTGTTACCTTTCTTCTGAGTTCATCTCATCTTTACGAAAACTTTCCATCTAAAAATCATCAACTATATCTGCTATTTGAGAGATCTAAATAAATGTTACCTACTGGGGATCTAACCACTTTGTTTCCTTACTTCTCAGTTAAAACTACTTCAGGCAGACAGTGCAGTACCTGGCATATTGTACAAATTCAGGAAACTATAATAGTGCGTTTGAAAAACAAAATTTATCAAACTAATTTTTACAAAGGAGCTAAGCAATTTCAGAGGTTAAATTATTTAACAAAAATAACTTGGGAAATTGTTTATAGCCCTTGTCTATATTCCCACTACTAGGGTCTTTTGCTTTTTACTTGTTAAGCTTCTTATCTTTATTTTACTATAATGTAAATTTAAAATATGCCATCTCAAAAACTAAAAAACAAAAAGGGAGAAGGAGGGAGTGAGGGAAAAAGGAAATATCATTATATTTTTAGAACTATCTACAAAGCAAATAGAATCTATCAAAAACCAAATAAAAATTAAAATTTTAAAAATGTAGAAGTAGAAAAAAATAACTTGGGAAGTGGCAAAATCAGACTTGAACCCAGGTTTTGGCTGACTCCAAAACATATATATGTCTATTTTAACTTCCTGCTAAGTATCTTTTCCCAAGCTAAAATTCCAAAAACAAATTTCTGAATAATAACATTTTAGGTAATGAAAAACATATTATGGCTCTTTTTAAATTTAGCAAAAGGGTGGATCTTTCAGTAGTTAAGACTTTAAAGGTAAATTGTTCTAAAACACACATCTACAAACTTCTGATGTATATAGACCTACAAACTAAAGAATGTTTTCCAGTATAGATTATTTTACCATACATTTCACTGCAGCTGAACACCCAAACAACAGGAACTGGAAAACTCAGTAACACTTAGAAAATCCAGTTAATGGTAGGTTTTTGCTCTACTACACTGTAGTGTTTTTGAATCATTATTTTAACACTTCTGTGTGCTTGAAGTAAAGAAGAAACTGATATTGTAACATCTTCTTTCCTTGTCTGTACCACCTTCCTATCAAAAAAGATCTGATACATTTAACTGAAATCCAATTTAATATATATTCTGAGGTTTGAAATCTTATAGAAAGAGAACTAATTTGTCAAAACTAGAGCTAACTATTGAAACCATCACCAACTGCATATTAAAACATGTGTTCTCTGTTCAACATAACCTACTTGGGAAACATCCCTACAATGGCAATCTCTGAATGACAAGATTAATTTCCTTCTTTTCAAAATCTTTAAAAAAATATTTTAACTACTTATTTGAAAGGGAGGAGGGGAGAGGAAGAGAGAGATCTTTCAACCACTGGTTGAAACCCCAAATGCCCACAACTGCTAGGGCTAGCCAGGTCAAAGCCAGGAGCTCAGAACACAATCTGGGTATACCAGGTGAGTGGTAGGGACCCAAGTACTTGACCCATTATCTGCTGCCTCCTAGGGTATGTATTAGCAGAAAACTGGAATCAGCACTGGAGCCAGTTCTCAAATCAAGATACTCTAAAAGGGACGTGGGCATCTCAAGTGGTGTCAACTGCACCAAATGCTCATCTCTACTTCTCTTCCTTTTGTGCTTTGTGTAACTTATAACTTTTCTACCTTTAAAGTAAGGGAAAAAATATTTATCAGGGAGTCACTAACTATATACCTGCCAAATGATCACTAATCTAATTAAAATGATAAGCTTTCTTGTAAAGGGATCATTTCAATTTAAAACTTCAGAATGTTCCCCATGTATTAAAATATCAGTTTAAGTAAACAGACAAAAAGTACAATTAGTAACTTGGTACTTGTTTTCTTTTATTTTTTTTTTGACAGGCAGAGTGGACAGTGAGAGAGAGAGACAGAGAGAAAGGTCTTCCTTTGCCGTTGGTTCACCCTCCAATGGGCGCCGCGGCCGGCACACTGCGGCCGGCGCACTGCGCTCATCCAATGGCAGGAGCCAGGTGCCAGGTGCTTTTCCTGGTCTCCCATGGGGTGCAGGGCCCAAGCACCTGGGCCATCCTCCACTGCACTCCCGGGCCATAGCAGAGAGCTGGCCTGGAAGAGGGGCAACCGGGACAGAATCCGGCGCCCCAATCGGGACTAGAACCCGGTGTGCCGGTGCCGCAAGGCGGAGGATTAGCCTGTTGAGCCATGGCGCCGGCTGGTACTTGTTTTCTTTATTAACAAGTAGTACCCTTACACGTGGTAGATTATAAAAAAATATAACAAGATGCAAGGGCAGGCATCTGGCATAGCTGTTAAAATGTCTACATTCTGTATTGGACTGCTTGTGTTTGATTCCCAGCTCTGCTCTCATAACCAGACTCCTACTAGTGTGGAGTAGGTGATGACTCAATTAGCTTCGGTCCCTGCCATCCATGTAGGAGACTTGGATTGAGTTCCTGGCTGCCACATATCTGAGGAGTGAACCAGCAAATGGGAGGTCTCTCTGTTAGTCTCTCACCTCTCAAATAACAATAGTTTTAAAAAGAAGCAGCAGAAAAATTAGAAGGGATCATTTTTTCCATTGTTTATTAATGATGACTGCTTCCTTGGAAAATCCCAAGTAAAGTAGCTAAGTATTACAAACCATGAATTCAGTTGGGTCACTGGGTACACAATTAACCCAAAAAAATCCAGGAATTTTCATTTACACAAGCAAAAATTAGTATGATCACTGTAAGAGAAAAGATACCACCAATAATAATCACACAAAGATAAAACACTTTGGAGTAAACTTAAAACATCTATACCAAAAGCCTTTTAAAAATTGTGATCTACATGTCTTTTCTTATGCCAATACTCTACTGTGTTGATTATTGTAACTCTGGAATAATAACTAAAACCAGATTTTTAAAAAAGTAATATTGTTTTGGCTGCTTTAGATCCTTTGTCTTTTCATATAAATTTTAAAATCAATTTGCCAATTTTTGGGGTTTTGACTGTGATTGCAATGGATCTATGGACCAACATGGAGAGAACTGGCATCTTTGCAACACTGACTCCATCCTTGAACACAGTAGCACTCTACTCATTTAGCTCTTCTTTAATTTCTGGTTGTAATGATTTGTATTTTCATTGTAGAGATCTTACAACTTTTTATTAAAAATATTCCTAAGTACTTTTATATTATTGTATACACAGTTTTCAAAATTCCATTTTCTAGTTCCTTTCCAAATGCTATTACATATTTCTTAGTTATAACTCTAGCTAGGACTTTCAGATGTCATGTTGAACAAAAAGTGAAAATGAACTTCCATAGATACCATACCCTTTCACAACAGAGTTTGATGTTATAAGGTTTTTTTTTTTTTTTAAATAATGATTGTAATCAGCTTGAATGAGTTGCTTTATATTCTGAGTTTGCTTTAATGTTTATCATGAATGGGTGTTGAATTTTATCAAATGCATTTTTGTTTTTCTGATCACATGGATTCTTTATTCTCCCAATATGATGAATTACGCTGATTGTTTTTTTCATACATTAAATTAAACTTACATTCCCAGGATAAATTCCACTTTGGTCCTGATGTATTATCCATGTAAGAATATGCATTTTAGAATTGCTGTCATTTAGTTACAGACTTCTGCACTGATGTTCATAGTATATATCGGTCTGTAGTTCTCTTGCTACATGTTGATGTTGATAGACAATATTTACCTTCAATTGTCATTACAATGTGATAGAGTAGGAAATCAAGAGGGATAGGATGTGTTTACTCATGTTGGACAGACATTAAAGAACTGAAAAAAAAACATTAATGATTCAGTGTAAAGTTTCACAGATCTTGGAGCGGCAAGATGGTGGAATAGGAAGGGAGCACTCTGATAGTCTGGAGAGAGACAGTTTAATAAAAGTGGAGATACTGCAGGTTCAAGGACGAGTAGGGGAAGAAACAGCAGAGGAAACTCTTCTGGAACTAGTGATTCAAAGCGGACCTGCGTGGAGAGCATGGGAGCCCGCAGTTCGGGACACCAGCAGCAGACTCAACATGCCAGCGCTTGAACATGAAGTGAGCCGAACCTCAATAGCCCGAGACACCGGCAAGGAAGCGGAAAGAGGAGACTAGAGCGAACAAGGCTTGAAACCCTGTGGGGAAAAGTTCACCAGGCTAACTAGGAGAGAGAGAGAGAGAAAAAAAAAAAGTGACCGATACGGACACCAGTTTCTCTCTATCCGCCCACCTCTCAAAGGTGAGCAAGGTAAAGAGCAGGCGCCATTTTGGACATACGTCATAAGCAGGGCGACCTCAGGTCTGCACTGGTCCTGAGCCTAGCAGAAAATCCTGACTCTGGGTGGGGTGTGTGTGTGTGTATGTGAGTGTGTGAAATAACAGGAGATTAGAACCTAATGAATGTGTGGTGCTAATGAACTGAGACTGTGAAAAAAGAGACGGTGGGGGAGAGAACTCACGGAATTCACGAATTCACGTGAGTACTCTCCAGATACGCTACAGTTAGGTAGCCTTGGCAGCCCAGTGGGAGACTACAGGAGAATTTGAACCCACACTGAGGGCCACAGAGATTCCCTCTCTGGTCCTTGGGAAAGAGCTTCCAAACTCTGGCTCCTGTGGGTATATCGTTTGCCTGCTAACCACCCCCAATTCCATTCAGCTGTGTGGAATTACTTCCCTTTTGAATAAAAAAAAGAAAGAAAGAAACAGAGATTTACCACGCCTAACCTGGGAGTGTCACCTTTGGCACACCCTCAACCCTGAGGAACCAAACAGAGCTCTCAGGCCACATCCATCTCAAGCCTCTAAGGCTCCATTGAAAGCAGACAGTCCACTTATCTAGAGTCATAGTATAACAAGAAAAACACCACAGTGAAGAAGCCAATATGCCAAACGACAAACGCAAAAACCGAGGTAACAAGAACAAGGAAGACACTATGACGCCTCCAAATGAAAAAGACACCCCAATTCAAGATTACGAAGATGATGAGATAGAAGAAATGCAAGAAGGAGATCTCAAAAAATTGATAAGAACACTAAGAAGTACTCAAAAACAAATTCTTGAACTACAGAAATCCTTAATGGACAAGACAGAAAATCTTTCTTGTGAAAATGAAATATTAAGGAGGAATCAAGCTGAAATGAAACAACTAGTAGAACATGAAACTGTGATAGTGACAAGAAATCATAATGAAGAATTCAATAGATCAAATGAAAAACACATTAGAGAGCCTTACAAACAGAATGGGTGAGGCAGAAGAGAGAATATCGGACTTAGAAGACAGAGCACAGGAAACTATACAGTCAAACCAAAGAAAAGAAGAGGAAATTAGAAATCTAAAAAATTTTGTTGGGAATCTATAGGATACTATTAAAAAACCCAACATTCGAGTTCTAGGAGTTCCTGAAGGCATGGAGGGGGAGAAAGGATTAGAATGCCTTTTTAGTGAGATAATAGCAGAAAATTTCCAAGGTTTGGAGAAAGACAGAGACATCCTAGTACAGGAAGCTCATAGAACCCATTAATAAACATGACCAAAAGAGATCCTCACCACGACACATTGTAATTAAACTCACCACACTGAAACAGAAAGAAAAGATCCTAAAATGTGCAAGAGAGAAACATCAGATTACTCTCAGAGGATCTCCAATTAGACTCACAGCAGACTTCTCATCAGAAACCCTACAAGTAGAAGGGAATGGCGAGACATAGCCCAGGTACTAAGAGAGAAAAACTGCCAGCCCAGAATATTATACCCTGCAAAGCTCTCATTTGTGAATGAAGGTGAAATAAAGACCTTTCATAGCAAACAAAAATTGAAAGAATTTGTCGCCACTCATCCAGCCCTGCAAAAGATGCTTAAAGGTGTGTTACACACAGAAACACGGCCATCAACATGAAAGAAGGTAAACGAAGGGAAGCTCACAGCAAAAGATCACAGGGAATTCAAAGCATACATTAGAAAATATCTTTGGCAAATGGCAGGGTAAAGTTACCACTTATCAATAGTCACATTGAACGTTAATGGTCTGAGTAGCTAAGACCTGGTACCAACCTAAACGCCCATCAACAGTAGACTGGATAAAGAAATTATGGGACATGTACACTATAGAATACTATACAGCAGTCAAAAACAATGAAACCCAGTCATTTGCAACAAGATGGAGGAATCTGGAAAATATCATTCTGAGTGAATTAAGCCAGTCCCAAAGGGACAAATATATGTTCTCCCTGATCGGCGACAACTAACTGAGCACCAAAGGGGAAACCTATGGAAGTGAAATGGACACTATGAGAAAAGTGACTTGATCAGCTCTTGTGCTGACTGTTGTTGTACAATGTAATACTTTATCCATTTTGGTAATTTTTTATTCTAGTACTAGTGGTTGAACTCTGTAATTAACACACAATTATTCTTAGGTGTTTAAATTTTAACTGAAAAGTGATCCCTGTGAAATATAAGAGTGGGAATAAGAGAGGGAGAAGATGTACAATCTGGGACATGCTCAATCGGACTTGCCCCAAATGATGGAGTTAGAATCGTGCCAGGGAATTCCAATACAATCCCATCAAGGTGGCATGTACCAAGACCATCTCACTAGTCCAAATGATCAATTTCAGTTCACAATTGATCACACTGATAGGTCTAAGAGTCAAAGGGATCACACAAACAAGACTAGTGTCTGCTAATACTAACTGATAGAATCAAAAAGGGAGAGAATGATCCAACATGGGAAGCAGGATACACAGCAGACTCATAGAATGGCAGATGTCCTAAATAGCACTCTGGCCTCAGAATCAGCCCTTAAGGCATTCAGATCTGGCTCAAGAGCCCATGAGAATATTTTAGGCATGGAAAGCCAAGACACTCTGGAAAAAAAAAAAAGAAGACCTAAATGAAAGATCTCTGCAAGTGAGATCCCAGTGGAAAGAACGGGGCCATCAAAGAAGGAGGTACCTTTCTCTGAAGGGAGGAGAGAACTTCCACTTTGACTATGACCCTGTCGGAATAAGATTGAAGTCGGCGAACCCTAAAGGCTTCCATAGTCTTGGCAACTCATGCCTAGACCCTAGGGAGATTACTGACGCCATAAACAAGAGTGTCAAATTGTTAAATCAACATCAGGAGTCACTGTGTACTTATGTCTCATGAGGGATCTGTCCTTAATGTGTTGTCCAATGTGAAGTAATGCTACAACTAGTACTGAAACAGTATTTTTACACTTTGTGTTTCTGTGTGGGTGCAAACTGATGAAATCTTTACTTATTATATACTGAATCGATCTTCTGTATATAAAGATAATTGAAAATGATTAAAAAAAACTTGGTGTTAAATTGGAAATTGCATAGATAATTAATCAACTTTTAAAAAAAAATCATGTAGGATCTCTGTCCTTAATGTGCTGTACATTGTGAATTAATACTATAATGAGTACTCCAACAGTATTTTTCACTTTGTGTCCCTATGTGAGGGCAAACTGTTGAAATCTTTACGTAATATGTACTAAACTGATCTTCTGTATATAAAGAGAATTGAAAAGGAATCTTGATGTGAATGGAAGGGGAGAGGGAGCGGGAAAGGGGAGGGTTGAGGGTGGGAGGGAAGTTATGGGTGGGGGGAAGCCATTGTAATCCATAAGCTGTACTTTGGAAATTTATATTCTTTAAATAAAAGCTTTATATATATAAAAAAAAAAAAGTGGCCGGCGCCGTGGCTCAACAGGCTAATCCTCCGCCTTGCGGCCGGCACACCGGGTTCTAGTCCAGGTAGGGGCGCCGGATTCTGTCCCGGTTGCCCCTCTTCCAGGCCAGCCCTCTGCTGTGGCCAAGGAGTGCAGTGGAGGATGGCCCAAGTGCTTGGGCCCTGCACCCCATGGGAGACCAGGAAAAAGCACCTAGCACCTGGCTCCTGCCATTGGATGAGCACGGTGCGCCGGCCGCAGCGCGCCGACCGCGGCAGCCATTGGAGGGTGAACCAACGGCAAAGGAAGACCTTTCTCTCTGTCTCTCTCTCTCACTGTCCACTCTGCCTGTCAAAAAAAAAAAAAAATTTATAAAAACAAAAAAAAAAAGAAACTGCAAACTAAAAAAAAAAAAAGTTTCACAGATCTTAAGTTTCTAAAACCAATCTGCTTGGGTGAAGTCTAGTATATAAAAACACTATGATGGTAGTGACAATATCATTTGCATTACTTAAAAATGTAAGGTTCTGAGGCGGAGCCAAGATGGCGGAATAGTGAGGACGCGCACTAGCAGTCCGCAAAAAGATAGTTTAATAAAAACAGAGTTACTGTAGCCTCAGGAAAAATCTCACGGAAAAAAATGCAGTGGAAATTCTTCCGGACCCAGTGAATGAGACGCAGAGGACCTAGGGGAAAGTAAGTTTGCGAACGGCAAATCGTGCCTTAGTGGCACGGGAGCTGCCGGGAGGGACGGGAACCGGACGGAACACAGTCGCCATTGGAATTGAGCGCTTAAACGGGAGCCGATACAGGGATCCCGAGACACTGGCGGGGGGAAGCAGACGCCACGGGGGAAACAGCACAATTGAGGCGAGCCCACACGGACACTAGCCTCTTTCGTTGCCCACCCTGCTAATTCTAGCTGGACTGAACGCAGTGGGACGGCGCGCGCCCGCCGGCTAAACCGGAAGCCGGGCGGAACACAGTCGCCATTGGAACTGAGCGCTTGAACGGGGGCCGATACAGGGATCCCGAGACATTGGCGGGGGGAAGCAGACCCCCCACGGGGGAAACAGCACAATTGAGGCGAGCCCACACGGACACTAGCCTCTTTCGTTGCCCACCCTGCTCACTCGAGCTAGACTGAACACAGTGGGACGGCGCGCGCCCACCGGCTGAACCGGAAGCCGGGTGGAACACAGTCGCCATTGGAACTGAGCGCTTGAACGGGGGCCGATACAGGGATCCCGAGACATTGGCGGGGGGAAGCAGACCCCCCACGGGGGAAACAGCACAATTGAGGCGAGCCTGCACGGACACTAGCCTCTCTCGTCACCCACCCTGCTAATTCGAGCTAGATTAAACGCAGTGGGACAAGGCGCGCCCGCCCGCCCGCCCGCCCGCCCATCACTGAGGCAGACGGAACCAAAAACCCGAGGCTGTAGAAACCTGAAGGGGATCCAAAAACTGGGAACACACCGCGCACACAAACTCCGTTACCTTGACAACCCAGAGAAAGAGTGTGGGGAAAAAAAAAAATGCCAAATAAAAACAGATTCCGAGGGAGCAAGATCAAGGAAGACGCTATGATGACCCCAAACGGAAAAGACACCCCAAGTCAGGATTATGAAGATAATGAGATAGAAGAAATGCAAGAAGCAGGTCTCAAAGAATTGATAAGAACATTAAGAAGTTCTCAAAAACAAATTCTTGAACTACAGAAATCCTTAATGGATAAGATAGAAAATCTCTCTCGCGAGAATGAAGTACTACGGAAAAATCAAAACGAAATGAAACAACTAGTAGAACAAGAAGCTACGATAGTGACAAAAAATCTTAATGAATTGAAGAATTCAATAGATCAAGTGACAAGCAATCTTGAGGGCCTTAAAACCAGAATGGGTGAAGCAGAAGAGAGAATATCGGACCTAGAAGATAGAGAACAGGAGAGGAAACAGTCAAACCAAAGACAAGAAGAGGAAATTAGAAAACTAAAAGATATCGTCGGGAATTTACAGGATACTATTAAAAAACCCAACGTTCGGGTTCTAGGTGTTCCTGAAGGTATGGAGAGGAAGAAAGGATTAGAAGGCCTTTTTAGGGAGATACTAGCAGAAAACTTTCCAGGCTTGGGGAAAGACAGAGAAATCCTAATCCAGGAAGCTCATAGAACCCCTAATAAACATGACCAAAAGAGATCCTCTGCACGACATATTGTAATTAAACTCACCACAGTGAAGCAAAAAGAAAAGATCCTAAAATGTGCAAGAGAGAAACGTCAGATTACTCTCAGAGGATCTCCAATTAGACTTACAGCTGACTTCTCAACAGAAACCCTACAAGCTAGAAGGGAATGGCGAGACATAGCCCAGGTACTTAGAGAGAAAAACTGCCAGCCCAGAATATTATACCCTGCAAAACTCTCATTTGTGAATGAAGGTGAAATAAAGACCTTTCATAACAAACAAAAATTGAAAGAATTTGTTGCCACTCGTCCAGCCCTGCAAAAGATACTTAAAGACGTGTTACACACAGAAACACAGAAACACGACCATCAACATGAAAGAAGGTAAACGAAGGGAACCTCACGGCAAAAGATCACAGGGAATTCAAAGCATACATTAGAAATTATCTGGCAAATGGCAGGGCAAACTTACCACTTATCAATAGTCACATTGAACGTTAAAGGTCTAAACTGTCCTGTTAAAAGACAGAGATTGGCTGATTGGGTTAAGGAACAAAAACCATCTATTTGCTGCCTACAAGAAACACATCTTTCCAACGAAGATCCATACAGACTGAAAATAAAAGGATGGAACAAGATATACCACGCCAACAGAAATGAAAAAAGAGCGGGTGTAACCATCTTAATATCGGACTACATAAACTTTAACACAAAAACTGTTAAGAGAGACAAAGAGGGGCACTATATAATGATTAAGGGATCAATACTACAGGAAGATATAACAATTCTCAATGTATATGCACCTAATTACAGGCCACAGGTTTATTTAAAAAATTTGTTAAGAAACTTAAAGGGAGACTTAGACTCCAACACAATAGTACTGGGGGACTTCAATACTTCACTCACAGATATTGACAGATCGACAGGACAGAAGATCAACAAGGAGACAGTAGATTTAAACAACACTATAGCCCAAATGGATCTAACAGATATCTACAGAACTTTTTATCCTACAAGTAATGCATTCACATTCTTCTCAGCAGTACATGGAACCTACTCTAGGATTGATCACATATTAGGCCATAAAGCAAGTCTCAGCAAATTCAAAAGAATTAGAATCATACCATGCAACTTCTCAGACCATGAGGGAGTGAAGTTGGAAATTAGCAACTCAGGAATCTCTAGAGCATATGCAAACACATGGAGATTGAACAACATGCTCCTGAATGAACAAGGGGTCACTGAAGAAATCAAAAGAGAAATCAAAAATTTTCTGGAAGTAAATGAGGATAACAGCACAACATACCAAAACTTATGGGACACAGCAAAAGCAGTGTTAAGAGGAAAGTTTATATCAATAGGTGCCTACATCAAGAAACTGGAAAGGCACCAAATAGATGAGCTTTCAATGCATCTCAAGGATCTAGAAAATTTGCAGCAAACTAGACCCAAATCTAGTAGAAAAAGAGAAATAATCAAAATCAGAGAAGAAATCAACAGGATTGAATCCAAAAAAACATTACAAAAAATCAGCCAAACGAGGAGCTGGTTTTTTGAAAAAATAAACAAGATTGACACCCCATTGGCCCAACTAACTAAAAAAAGAAGAGAAAAGACCCAAATCAGTAAAATCAGAGATGAAAAAGGAAATATAACAACAGACACCACAGAAATCAAAAGAATCATCAGAAATTACTACAAGGACTTGTATGCCAGCAAACAGGGAAACCTATCAGAAATGGATAGATTCCTGGACACATGCAACCTACCTAAATTGAACCAGGAAGACATAGAAAACCTAAACAGACCCATAAGTGAGTCAGAAATTGAATCAGTAATAAAGGCCCTCCCAACAAAGAAAAGTCCAGGACCAGATGGATTCACTGCTGAATTCTACCAGACATTTAAAGAAGAACTAACCCCAATTCTTCTCAAACTATTCAGAACAATCGAAAAAGAGGGAATTCTCCCAAATTCCTTCTATGAAGCCAGCATCACCCTAATTCCTAAGCCAGAAAAAGATGCAGCATTGAAAGAGAATTACAGACCAATATCCCTCATGAACATAGATGCAAAAATCCTCAACAAAATTCTGGCCAATAGACTGCAACAACACATCAGAAAGATCATCCACCCAGACCAAGTGGGATTCATCCCTGGTATGCAGGGATGGTTCAATATTCGCAAAACAATCAACGTGATACACCACATTAACAGACTGCAGAAGAAAAACCATATGATTATCTCACTAGACGCAGAGAAAGCATTCGATAAAATTCAACACCCTTTCATGATGAAAACCCTAAGCAAACTGGGTATAGAAGGCACATTCCTCAATACAATCAAAGCAATTTATGAAAAACCCACGGCCAATATCCTATTGAATGGGGAAAAGTTGGAAGCATTTCCACTGAGATCTGGTACCAGACAGGGATGCCCACTCTCACCACTGCTATTCAATATAGTGCTGGAAGTCTTAGCCAGAGCTATTAGGCAAGAAAAAGAAATTAAAGGGATACAAGTTGGGAAGGAAGAACTCAAACTATCCCTCTTTGCAGACGACATGATTCTTTATTTAGGGGACCCAAAGAACTCTACTAAGAGACTGTTGGAACTCATAGAAGAGTTTGGCAAAGTAGCAGGATATAAAATCAATGCACAAAAATCAACAGCCTTTGTATACACAGACAATGCCACGGCTGAGGAAGAACTGCTAAGATCAATCCCATTCACAATAGCTACAAAAACAATCAAATACCTTGGAATAAATTTAACTAAGGACATTAAAGATCTCTACAATGAAAATTACAAAACCTTAAAGAAAGAAATAGAAGAGGATACCAAAAAATGGAGAAATCTCCCATGCTCATGGATTGGAAGAATCAATATCATCAAAATGTCCATTCTCCCAAAAGCAATTTACAGATTCAACGCAATACCAATCAAGATAACGAGGACATTCTTCTCAGATCTGGAAAAAATGATGCTGAAATTCATATGGAGACACAGGAGACCTCGAATAGCTAAAGCAATCTTGTACAACAAAACAAAGCCGGAGGCATCACAATACCAGATTTCAGGACATACTACAGGGCAGTTGTTATCAAGACAGCATGGTACTGGTACAGAAACAGATGGATAGACCAATGGAACAGAATAGAAACTCCAGAAATCAATCCAAACACCTACAGCCAACTTATATTTGATCAACGATCCAAAACCAGTCCCTGGAGTAAGGTCAGTCTGTTTAATAAATGGTGCTGGGAAAACTGGATTTCCATGTGCAGAACCATGAAGCAAGACCCCTACCTTTCACCTTACACAAAAATCCATTCAACATGGATTAAAAATTTAAACCTACGACCCGACACCGTCAAATTACTAGAGAGCATAGGAGAAACCCTGCAAGACATAGGTACTGGCAAAGACTTCTTGGAAAAGACCCCAGAAGCACAGGCACTGAAAACCAAAATTAACTACTGGGATTGCATCAAATTGAAAAGTTTCTGTACTGCAAAAGAAACAGTCAGGAAAGTGAATAGGAAACCGACAGAATGGGAAAATATATTTGCAAACTATGCAACAGATAAAGGGTTGATAACCAGAATCTACAAAGAAATTAAGAAACTCCACAACATCAAAACAAACAACCCACTTAAGAGATGGGCCAAGGACCTCAATAGACATTTTTCAAAAGAGGAAATCCAAATGGCCAACAGACACATGAAAAAATGTTCAAGATCCCTAGCAATCAGGGAAATGCAAATCAAAACCACAATGAGGTTTCACCTCACCCCGGTGAGAATGGCTCACATTCAGAAATCCACCAACAATAGATGCTGGAGAGGATGTGGGGAAAAAGGGACACTAATCCACTGTTGGTGGGAATGCAAACTGGTGAAGACACTATGGAAGTCAGTCTGGAGATTCCTCAGAAACATGAATATAACCCTACCATTCAACCCAGCCATCCCACTCCTTGGAATTTACCCAAAGGAAATTAAATTGGCAAACAAAAAAGCCGTCTGCACAGCAATGTTTATTGCGGCTCAATTCACAATAGCTAAGACTTGGAACCAACCCAAATGCCCATCAACAGTAGACTGGATTAGGAAATTATGGGACATGTACTCTACAGAATACTATACAGCAGTCAAAAACAATGAAATCCGGTCACTTGCAACAAAATGGAGGAATCTGGAAAACATCATGCTGAGTGAATTAAGTCAGTCCCAAAGAGACAAATATCATTTGTTTCCCTTGATTGGCGATGACTAACTGAGCACCAAAGGGGAAACCTGTAGAAGTGAAATGGACACTATGAGAAACAGTGACTCGATCAGCTCTTGTGCTGACTGTTGTTGTACAATGTAATACTTTATCCATGGTAGTATTTTTTTTTTCTTTATCCTAGTACTAGTGGTTGAACTCTGTAATTAACACACAATTATTCTTAGGTGTTTAAATTTTAACTGAAAAGTGATCTCTGTGAAATATAAGAGTGGGAATAAGAGAGGGAGGAGATGTAAAACTTGGGACATGCTCAATCGGAACGGCCCCAAATGATGGAGTTAGAATTGTGCCAGGGGTTTCCAATACAATCCCATCAAGGTGGCATGTACCAAGGCCATCTCATTAGTCCAAGTGATCAATTTCAGCTCACAATTGATCACACTGATAGGTCTAAGAGTCAAAGGGATCACACAAACAAGACTAGTGTCTGCTAATACTAACTGATAGAATGAGAAAGGGAGAGAATGATCCAACATGGGAAGCAGGATACACAGCAGACTCATAGAATGGCAGATGTCCTAAATAGCACTCTGGCCTCAGAATCAGCCCTTAAGGCATTTGGATCTGGCTCAAGAGCCCATGAGAATATTTTAGGCATGGAAAGCTAAGACACTCTGGAAAAAACAGAAGACCTAAATGAAAGATCTCTGCGAGTGAGATCCCAGTGGAAAGAACGGGGCCATCAAAGAAGGAGGTACCTTTCTCTGAAGGGAGGAGAGAACTTCCACTTTGACTATGGCCCTGTGGGAATAAGATCGAAGTCGGCTAACCCTAAAGGCTTCCATAGCCTCGGCAACTCATGACCAGAGCCTAGGGAGATTACTGACGCCATAAACAAGAGTGTCAAATTGTTAAATTAACATCAGGAGTCACTGTGTACTTACGTCTCATGAGGGATCTGTCCTTAATGTGTTATCCAATGAGAAGTGATGCTATTACTAGTACTGAAACAGTATTTTTACACTTTGTGTTTCTGAGTGGGTGCAAACTGATGAAATCCTTACATAGTATATATTGAATCGATCTTCTTTATATAAAGATAATTGCAAATGATTAAAAAATCTTGGTGTTAAACTGGAAATTGCATAGACAATTAATCAATTTTTTTTAAAAAAAATCATGTAGGATCTCTGTCCTTAATGTGCTGTACATTGTGAATTAATACTATAACTAGTACTCCAACAGTATTATCATTTTGTGTCTCTATGCGAGGGCAAACCGTTGAAATCTTTACGTAATATGTACTAAATTGATCTTCTGTGTATAAAGAGAATTGAAAATGAATCTTGATGTGAACAGAAGGGGAGAGGGAGCGGGAAAGGGGAGGGTGGGGGGAGGGAGGGAAGTTGTGGGGGGGGGGAGCCATTGTGGTCCATGAGCTGTTCTTTGGAAATTTATATTCTTTAAATAAAAGCTTTATATATATAAAAAAAAAAATGTAAGGTTCTGCTTTTGCTTCCAGGAATTATAAGAGTTTTCCCTCTACCTTCCTAAGGACCCCCGATAGTGAGATACTAATCACATGGTATAGCACGTTTATATGTATGATGGTTATTGGTATAATATACCTTTTTTTTTTTTTTCCTGATAGGCAGAGTGGACAGTGAGAGACGGAGAGAAAGGTCTTCCTTTACCGTTGGTTCACCCCCCAATGGCTGCAATGGCCAACGCACTGCGGCCAGCGCACTGTGCTGATCCAAAGCCAGGAGCCAGGTGCTTCTCCTGGTCTCCCATGCAGGACCCAACCACTTGGGCCATCCTCCACTGCACTCCCGGGCCACAGCAGAGAGCTGGACTGGAAGAGGGGCAACCAGGACAGAATCCAGTGCCCCAACCGAGACTAGAACTCCATGTGCCGGCGCTGCAGGCAGAGGATTAGCCTATTAAGCCACAGCGCCAACCGGTATAATATACCTTTATGGTCTCATAAGCACTGCTTTCTTCACATGGCAGAAAGATCACTTTATTTAAAAAATATTTTTTATTTATTTATTAGAGAGGTAGAGTTACAGACAGTGAGAGGGAGAGACAAAGAGAAAGGTCTTCCATTCTCTGGTGCACTCCCCCAATGGCTATTATTCCTGGAGCTGTGTGGATCCGAAGCCAGTAGCTTCTTCTGGGTGCCCCAGACAGGTGCAGGGGCTTAAGTTCCTAGGCCATCTTCTACTGCTTTCCCAGGCCATAGCAGAAAGCTGGATTGGAAGATGAGCAGCTGGGACTAGAACCAGCACCCATATGGGATGCTGGTGCCACAGGCAGAGGATTAACCTCCCATGCCACAGTGTAGGTCCCAGAAAGATCACTTTTTTAAATACATCAATTTGCTGATGGAAAAATTTTTTCAACTTTTATTTAATAAATATAAATTTCCAAAGTACAACTTTTGGATTATAGCGGCATTTTCCCCCCATAACCTCCCTCCCACATACAATCATCCCATCTCCCACTCCCTCTCCCATCTCATTCTTCATCAAGATTCATTTTCAATCATCTTTATATACAAAAGATCAACTTAGTATATACTAAGTAAAGATTCCAACAGTTTGAACCCACAAAGACACACAAAGTATAAAGTACTGTTTGAGGAGTAGTTTTACTGTTAATTCGCATAGTACAAAACATTAAGGACAGAGATCCTACATGGGGACTAGGTGCACAGTGACTCCTGTTGTTGAGTTAACAATTGACACTCTTATTTATGACATTAGTAATCACTCAAGGCTCTTGTCATGAGCTGCCAAGGCTATGGAAGCTTCTTGAGTTCACAAACTCCAATCTTATTTAGACAAGGCCATAGGCAAAGTGGAAGTTCTCTCCTCCCTTCAGAGAAAGTTACCTCCTTTGATGGCCCGTTATTTGATGGAAAATTATTTATCAATAAACAGCAAGTCTCTGGAGGGAGTCTTGCTTAATGTAGTCAGCAGCTAAAAATAACATATGGGCCATGATCATAAATCTGAATAATGTTTCCACATGTCTTCTACATCTTTTTCCGCAACTTTATGAGAAAACTAAACAAATTTTCACTACTTTAAACAGAGCACAAGCATATCATGCACAATTTTTGTATAGCTTCATCTCTTAGCTAGAAAAACAATTAAGTCATGTTTCAGGTTACATTCAGAAAAAGTATAGATATATAAAAATAAAAACCAAAAGACCTCAAACAAAAAAACTCTACCTTCCTCCCTACTTCTGAATTTAGTTTGCATAGAATTTTCTAAATTATTGAATAGTAATAGAACTAGCAGAACTTTTTCAGGTCAAGAATATTCTCTTGTATTCCAATAAAACACTTGTGTTAAAATTCTCTTTTTAAATTTTGGTGGGGTAGTTTTCATTTTTAAGCAGGTTGGTATAAACAATAAAAACACTTATGATCTTCATTGTACTCTGAGGTAGCCTTTCTCAACTCTGTGAAAGAACAGAGCCACACAGAAAATGATACGAATGATTCTTTTCTCAATTTTCCCAAGTTTATGATAAAAAAGTTAACTCACTATACACAATGGACCTTAGGACACTAGGGTATCATTCCCCAGATGAATGAAAGACATGTAAGTCTTTCAATAATGTAGGTATTGGCAAGAATAAAAACTGTAATATATACATAACACAACTAGGAAATACCCAATATATATGACTGATCATAAAAACAACTGCACAAAAGTCTAAAGCATCTTTACTAATATAATTATCTTAATGAATAAATGCTTTTTGCCATTTGAAGTAAAAGTTTGAGTTTTGGGCTTTACTTTCCATCATAGTTGACCTATCAGACCCTGTTTTAAGTTTAAGTAGTAGCCAGTGTCAGATGAACAGATCCCTCAACCCAAATGCCCATCAACCGAAGACTAGATAAAGAAATTATGGGATATGTACACTATGGAATACTACACAGTGGTAAAAAAAAATGAAATCCAGTCGTTTGCAACAAAATGGATGAAGCTGGAAAACATCATACTTAGTGAAATAAGCCAGTGCCAAAAGGACAAATATCATATGTTCTCCCTGACCTGTGATAACTAATAGAGCACCTAAAAGGTAATCTACAGAACTGAAACTGGCACTTTGAGAAGCAATGACTTTTGAACAGCCCTTGTCTTTACTATTGAGGAACAGTTTTTTTTCATACCTTGTTGAACCTTTTAGTTAACACAGTTAATCATATGAGTATAACGTTAACTGAAAATAGACCTTAGTAAAAAATAAGAATGGGAGTAGGAGAGGGAAGAGGATGAGAGGTGGGAGAGTGGGTATAGTGGGAAGAACCATATTCTTCAAGTTATAATTATGAAATGTATGAAGTTTGCATTCCTTAAATAAAAGGTTTCTGGGTCGGGGGAGGGACAGATCTCTGCTGCTAGTTGTCCAAGCACTGTCAATGTGACATCAGAGCTCTGCAAATTTCACTTTGGGAATCAGAATCACTGCACTTTCTCTGGTCATGGTATCTAAAGCAGACACTGTTGGTTCTCAGCCTAGTATCTACTCCTCTCACCTCCACTTCCCCTTTCCAGACAGAGCGCCATTTTTTTTTTTTCAGGAAGCCATTCTGATATTTCTTTGGGGAGGCTGGTTGTAGTCCCAACCCCAGGGAAAGAATGGCTATGTGATTAGTGCAGTTCATCCCGGAAGGCCTAATGAACAGAGGCCCTGCACTTGGGGTTTAAGGTTTGGTGGTCACTGACTTGAAATTCTCAAGCGTTTTCTTTGAATTTGTGTTTATAGGTGAAGTTGATCACTTCTTGGACTTTTGGCTAAGATCAAGTGTGGTATAAGTGAAGTTGATGGAGCAATGGAGCATGCACCCAGGCCACACAGTCCAGGCATACATGTGGTCAGTAGCGAGCAGGTTTGAAGCTAAGTACGCAAACTGTACAAGATGAGAAGGTGGCCATTCCAGTCCACACAATGCTATGGCTTGTTCTATGGGCAAACTAGTGGGAACTTCTTGCCTACCAAGATCTACTGTATATCCTGGCACACATGAAACAATTGCTTGGGCTGCTCTTCACTGTGGGATGGGCAGTGGTGCCATGGGGGGGGGGGGGAATAATTCCTTAATCCCTGGCTTGAGTTTCAAATTTTCATTTTTCACTGGGGCCTGAAAATTATACAGCCAGCCATGAAGATCACGTTAAGTCTGAATCAATCATAAAAGCCATTGATGGTGGCTTTATATGTCAGCTCATTATGTGATTCTAGTTAATATATGAAGGAATTTCTGAAGGGAACTTCTGAGAAAGTTTTCTTACTCTCAAAAACGATAATAGATAAAGATGCCTCCTTTTCTGCAAATGCAAATTGTCAATTTTGGATATGAGCCTTGGATTTGCAACATTGATGGAATCAAACCTGAGAACAAAACCTATCTGAAGAGGAGGACCAATCTAACTGAGAGAATTACAAAAAAGGAGGATCCAGGGATCTTACGACAGCACATTTACCACTGCCCTACCCCTGAATTCCTTGTTGTGTGAACTGATGAATCCACATACTGTTTAAGACAGCCGAATGCTTTCCAAAATGCTAAAGGCATCTTGATACATGCAACAGTGTATTTTTAAAATTTTTTTAAAAAATGTATTTATTTCAGACAGAGTTACAGAGAGAGTGAGAGACAGAGAAAGAGGTCTTCCATCCACTGGATCACTGCCCAAATGGTCACAATGGCCAGAGATGAGCTGATCTGAAGCCAGGAGCCAGGAGCTTCTTCCAGGTCTCCCACATGGGTGCAGGTCCTCAAGCTATTAGGCCATCTTCTACTGTTTTCCCATGCCATTAGCACGGAGCTGGATCGGAAATGGAGCAGCCAAGACTCAAACTGTAGACATATAGAATGTTGGTACCACAGGCAGAGGCTTAACCTACTATGCCACAGTGCTAGCCCTGTTTTTTTCTTATGAAAATTTATATTTATTAATTTTTATTTGATAGGCAGAGAGACAGGAAAGAGAAAGAGAGAGAGGAGAAAGAGAAAATGAATGAATAAATATGAATATCTCCTATCCTCTGGTTCTTTCCTCAAATACCTAGGAAATCAATCCAGGTCTCCCAGGTGGGTAATAGGGACCCAAATACTCAAGCCAAGACCCGTTACTTTCCAAGGTGTTTATTAGCAGGACACTGGAATTGAAGCAGAGTAGGGAATCAAACCCAGGCACTCTGATATAGGATGTGGGCAAATTAACTGGTGACTTCATCACTATGCTGAATGCCTGCCACACAGTACACTTTTAATAGTAGCAGTACAGATCTCATAGAAACTACTTTATCAGCTTGGGAAGTAATGTCCAGTCCTTTGAGATGTCCCCAACCCCCCATTTCCCCAAGTGGGTTTTATGCATTACACAGCAAACCACTCAAAAGCACCCTTTTCCAAAATTTGTTAAGAATATTTTCCATGAGTTCCTTGATCACAGATAGATATGTGAGAAAATTTTATCCATATAGATTGAGATGTACTACAATGGTGGATTTAACATGCAATATTTGTGAGGAAACTAAGTTTCTCATAGGCCTACTTTCTCTCTCTACCCTAACCTTTAAAACTGAAACCCAATCATTGAGCTGCATATCCCATCAATGGAGAATAACAACAAGCATATTTACATTGGGCGTAGGTATATTGCTAAACTATATGGCAAGCGAACAACATTAAATAGCTCTTGTGTAGAGACAGACATTTTCTTCCCATGAGAGCATTCTAATGTCAAGATCTCTGGCCCCCAAAAGCCCATTTCCAGTGACAAAATAGCCACCATGGGAAGCATACCAGCAGATACATCCCGGCTCTTATTAGCCTCCCTGCATAACTTGCACCATGGTCCTTATCACAGGGAACAGTTCTATATCCTCAACAGAGTTCCTTATTTCCCATGGTACTGTCTCTGCTACAAGGAACCAGCTGTTCAATACACTGAATGGGTCTCTAGAGAGCAGCCTAGCTCTGCGAAGCAAATGATCTATTCCTGGATAATATTAAGACTGGGTAGTAACATTTACAATTTGATAAATCTGTGTTAGGCAAAAGCATCCAAGAGTGGGCCAGGAACAAAAAATATTATCTGATTTTGGGAAAAACCATAATCTCTTGGAAAAAACAAAACCAGTTAAAAACCACATGATGGTAACTTTTTTAGAGATAACTTTCGGTAGTGAGAAAATTAATTAAACATTCTTTAGAAGCCACTGAGCTGAAGTCAGAGCACTGACTAACAGAGCAGCTGTTAGTGCAAAGTGGGTTCCTGTCCTAATCCAGTTCTGACCTCAGAGTTGAGCCTGAGAACCTGTCAGAAAGGTGCTCTCACAGTGGAAGACATCAAGCAGCAGCTGCCTGAGCTCAGCAGGCTGCAGCCGTTTTCTCTTTTAAAAAATACAATGTCATTCTGGTTGCATATTTCATGATACAAGGGCCTGTACAGTTCTCATCATTACACAGAGGACAGTTGAGTTTTCTATTCCATTAGTACATGGCTGTCAAAGGCAGGAGGACTAGCAGAATCTCTTAAATATTCGGAGTGGAATCTATATAGGTGGGTGCATAAAGCTACAGCTGCAGAATACAGTTAATGGTAAGATGCCCCTTATTGGATCTTGACACCCTTGTCACATGGCCTTAATTCTTAAAATCAAAAGGGGAAAGTCCTGGGGTAACCAACTATCCTAATGTGCCTATGACTGAGGTATTTCTTGGAAGATGAAGTTTTCACTGTTAAATCTGGAAAATCAAAGAAAACTGGAGAGGACTGATTGCCTTCACAGTATCCAGCAAAGGCACACCTTGAAGAAAGACCACACTAGATGGCAAGATTGCAAACTGTGAAGCTGCAGGGCGGTGGGGCAGTTTTGGAGTGGGAAAGCAAGGCTAGTAAGGCCTCCTACCACCTGCCACGCAGCTGCTTGCCTTGCAATGTCACTGAAATCTGGGTTACCTTTGTTTTTTGCACAAGTATGAAGGACTTTATTTGGGGTCTTACTAATTGCAGGTTGGAAAACAAATTCAGATAGTTTCAACCTGGTATTCTGAAGAAGGCAGAGAGGGTAGGAGCTTTAAAAGCAGTGTTGTTATATTAGAAAACAGTAAAAATTCCTTTGTGGAGAAATTTCTGTTGGAGTTGTGAACAGGGATTGTGTGACAGGCCATGAGACCCACTGAAGACAAAGAATATCTATATTTAATTGGGCTGCCCTTCACTTATAGTTTTGATTAGGAGTGAACAAAACAAATAAGAAAATTGTACAGACCAGGTCTAAACTGAGTGGCAGGGTTAACAAAAGGCAACATGTCACAGAGACTGCCTGATCTTGAATGTGTCCGAGTTAACCACCAAAGTGTTCTGGAGAACACAAAAACAACTGAAATTGCTTCTTTGATGACCCATCTGGCTGCACAAGGGCAGAATCCCTACACTGGTCTTTTGCTGCCTGCCAGCTACCCTGCATTTCACCTGAAGCATGAAAATAAAATATCTGACTTGATAGTTTGGTCTCCTCCCCTCCTTCAATTTCTCATTCTTAAATAGTGGGCTTTTTTTTGTCATTGCTAAAGGAAATCAACCTATTATTAGATATAAATAAATAGTATGCTAATAATTGTTGTAAAAAATAGTAAGATGCCCCTTTGGCAAAATTAATAGTCATTGATATCATTTATACACATTGAAACAAAAGTGACTTTTAATATTTGTTTTAGGGAGCTGGCCTGTGACACAGCAGGTTAAACTACTGCCTGCGATGCCATCGGCATCCTATTTGAGTGCCAGGTCAAGTTCTAGGTGCTCAAATCCAGCTCCCAGCTAACGGCCTAAGAAAAGCAGTAGAACATGGCCCCTGGCACTGTGGCGTAGCAGGTAAAGCCACCAGCTGCAATGCCAGCATCCTATAGGGGTGCTAGTTTGAGACTCAGCTACTCCACTTCCAATCCAGCTCTCTGCTACCATCTGGGAAAACAGTGAAGATGGCCCAAGCCCTTGGGCCCCTGCACCTGCATGGGAAGACATGGAGGAAGTTCTTGACTCCTAGCCTCGGATCAGCACAGCTCTGGCTGTTGTGGCCAACTGGGGAGTGAACCAGTAGATGGAAGACCTCTTTCCCTCTCTGCCTCTGTCTCTCTAATAAATAAATAAATCTTAACAAAATAAAACAAAAAAAATAACATGGCCTGAGTACCTGAGCCCCTGCACCTATATGGGAGACCTGGAAGAAGCTCCTGGCTCCTGGCTTCAGTCTGGCCCAATCTCAGGCTTTGTAGCCATTTTGAGGAGTGAACCAGTGAGGGAAGATCTCTCTCTCTCTAACTATGCATTTCAAATAAATAAAATAAATCTTTAAAAAGTTGCCTTAGGACAGTTGAGGAAAGAAATAACTTATATGTAAGAGAAAGACTGAAGAAAGTAGGTGTCATTAAGATGCCAGTTAAGACACCCATGTCACATACTGGAGAACATGTGTTTGATACTTGGCTCAGGCTTCTGACTCTAACTCCCTGTTAGCACAGATCCCTGGATGCATAATTTTTTTTTCATAATATATATTTTGCATGAACATTTTAAATGCTTCTTATGTGCATGGTTTTTAAAAAATTATTGCACCAATATAAATTTGTCCTTTAATTTCATTTTTTCTACGAACTGAAAGAAAGGATCGATAGAGATCACTGACTAAAGGAAATGTAATAAAGGAATGCTAATGTTTAATGCTGTCTTTGATTTAGTGATGGCCACAGTGCTGCACTGGATAATGTTTCCCCAGTAGCAACAGTTCTAATTCTTTCTTTCTGACCCTTCCCTTTTATACTTACAGGACATAAATGGGAAATTCATGGTGAAGAATAAGGGGATTGGTGTGCTCATTATTTCTTCCTATAACAACTACACAAATCCGCTACCATGACTGGCCTAAAGTGGCCACTCCATGGCCCTCTTCCCAGATTTTGTTGGTATCCCCAGGTATGGTCATTTTTGATTATCTCATAAGCTGTACTGCTACTTAAAATGCCTATTTGTGGTTTTGCTTTATTTTCCTATATTATTCGATATTATGGATGATGAAATGGTTAGTTTTTTGTTTTTCAACTTGGCTAAGCTACAGTACCCAGCTATTTAATCAAACACTAACCTAAGTGTTGTGAAATTTTTTTGTAGAAGATTATTAACTCAATGTTGAGTGGGCCCCTTTAATCATCTGAAGTCCTTACGCAAAAATTGAAGTTTCCTGAATAAGAAATTCTGGTTTCAGTTTGCTTGAATTTTCAGCCTGCTGGCTGCCACACATTATCTCAGATTTGCCAGCCTCACAATTGTGTGAGCCAAGCCCTTAAAACATTTTCATCTATAGCTATAGTTAGAATTTTCACTGTTTTTGTTCCTCTAGAGAATGAACTAATACAAATGGCAACACCAACTTCTCTATTTGGTTAGTAGAGGCCCTAAATCTATGTTAGGCATCCATTAGGGCTAGATACCGATTCCAGATAATATGAGGCACTTAGGAATACACAAACTCCAAGGTCTCATGAAACTAAGTTCACCACCTGAAACGTTGACCGGGGAAGTTTGAACCTTTCATGACTGGCAGCTTTCTTTACTGTTTCACTTCAGCTTGACCTTCCCCTAGCTTGACATCTGTACAGAAGAAAACCCTTTCCTTTTTGCTCAGGACCTCTGCTAATTTTGATTCTAATTATGATTATATAAACATAGGTATGAATATATATGGTGTATATGTGTGTGTTGTTTTTTCTTGAAAATACAATGGCAAGATATGAATAGCAACGTCTTGATTATATCAAATCATGGAGGATAGGGTCTTCTGGTTAAACAAATGCCCTAGGTTGTTGGAAATTCATCACCTCTCCTTCTTCAGCATACTTAAAAGTAGGAAGTGGGGCATGAGAAAACAGTAAAATGGTTGATTTAAACAAAAATTTATCAGTAATCACATGTAACATAAAAGAACTAAGCACTCCAACTGAAAGTCAAAGATTGACAGACTGAGAGATAAACAAAGCCTAACTAAATATTGCTTGCAGGAGTCACAGTTAAAACAAACATAAAACACATATAGGCTGTAAGAGGATGGATAAAGAAATACCATATTCTCTCTCTCTCTCTCTCTCTCACTCACTCTCCTGCCTCTGCCTCTCTGTGACTCAAATAAATAAATAAATAAATACAACTTTAAGGGAAAAAAAAAGAAATACCATATGAACAGTAACCAAAACAAAGCTGGTGTGGCCATATCGATGAGACAAAACTTCAGGGCATGGGATATCAGTAGTGATAAAAGGAGTACTTCATGACAGATGGATTAATTCTACAGGAAGATAACATTTTAAATTTTTAGGTACCTAATAACATAATCCTCAAATATGTAAATATAAATCAGATAAAACTAAAAGGAGAAATGGCCAAACACAATCACAGTGGGATATTTTATCAGTAACTAACATAAAAAGTAGTCAAAAAGCAACTGTTTTTGAGGATTTGAAGACTTGAATGTCACAACTAACAATACTGAGTCAATTGTCTTATATAAGACACTACTCCCAACAGGTGAAGAATACACACCTATTTTTCAAATGTACATGCAACATTTACCACAGCTAACCAGATTAGGTCACAAAGTAAGTTTCAAACAATAAAATAATAATATTTAAGATGGTGTGCTACTGACGTCACTGAGGTACCAGCACTGTGACGCAACAGGTTAAGCTGCAGCCTGTGATAACAGCATCCTATATGAGTGTTGGGTCAAGCCCCAGTATTCCACTTCTGATCCAGCCCCCTGCCAAGATGCCTGGGAAACCAGTGAAGATGGCCCAAGTAATGGAGCCCCTGCCACCCATGTGGGAGACCTGGGTGAAGCTCCTGGCTTCAGTGTGGCCCTGCCTTGGCCACTGTGGCCAATTTGGGATGAACCAGCAAATAGGAGATTTCTCTCTCTGTGTCTCCGTCTCTATTTCTCTCTCTCACTCTCTCTGCAATTCTGAATCATTATAAAAAAATTAAAAATAAAACAATGGTACAGAGAATCTATAAATAGACCCATTTATCTATAGGCATTTAATTTCTGGAAAAGGTAGAATTTCTTAGCACTAAGAAAAGGGCATTTTTTTGCCTCTATTTCTTTTTTTAGCAAACTTTTATTTAATAAATATAAATTTTGAAAACACAACTTTTGGATTATAGCGGTTTTTCCCTCCATAACCACCCTCCCACCCGCAAACTATCCCATCTCCTAGTCCCTCTCCCATCCCATTCTTCATTAAAATTCATTTTTTTTTAAAGATTAAATTTATTTATTTGAGAGGTAGAGTTACAGACAGTGAGAGGGAGACAAGGAGAGAAAGGTCTTCCTTCCGCTGGTTCACTCCCCAAATGGCCACAACGGCTGGAGCTGTGCCAATCCAAAGCCAGGAGCCAGGTGCTTCTAATTGGTCTCCCACACGGGTACAGGGTCCCAAGGACTTGGGCCATCTTCTACTGCTTTCCCAGGCCACAGCAGAGAGCTGGATTGGAAAAGGAGCAGCCGGGACTAGAACTGGCACCCATATGGGATGCTGGTGCCACAGGGGAAGATAAACCTACTGCGCCATGGCGCCGGCCCCAAGATTCATTTTTAATTATCTTTATATACAGAAGATTAATTTAGTATAAACTAAGATTTCAACCGTTTGCACCCACACAGACAAAGTATAAAGAACTGTTTGAAGACTATTTTTACCATTAATTCTCATAGTACAATACATTAAGGACAGAGAGCCTACATGGGTAGTAAGTGCACAGTGAATCCTGTTGTTGATTTAACAATTGACACTCTTATTTATGATATCAGTGATCACCCAAGGCTCTTGTCATGAGCTGCCAAGGCTATGGAAGCTTCTTGAGTTCACAAACTCCAACGAGAACGACAATGTCTTTCATAATTATCTATATCTATATCAACTGTATAATGATATAAAAAATGAAATTTGACTTCTACCTTATGTCATACACTTAAATTCACTCCAGGTGGATTTTAGAGCTGAATGTAAATGGTTAAACAATAAAACTTCTAGATCATATACGACCATATTCTATCACTTCAGGGTAAGAAATGATTTCTTGAACTGAACACAAAAGGTACTATTTAAAGGAAAAGATAGGGCCGCCGCAGCTCAATAGGCTAATCCTCTGCCTTGCGGTGGCACACAGGGTTCTAGTCCCGGTCGGGAAGCTGGATTCTGTCCCGGTTGCCCCTCTTCCAGACCAGCTCTCTGCTGTGGCTAGGGAGTGCAGTGGAGGATGGCCCAGGTGCTTGGGCCCTGCACCCCATGGGAGACCAGGAGAAGCACCTGGCTCCTGGCTTCGGATCAGCGTGGTGCGCTGGCCGCAGCAGCCACTGGAGGGTGAACCAACGGCAAAGGAAGACGTTTCTCTCTCTCTCTCTCACTGTCCACTCTGGCTGTCAAAAAATAAAAAAATAAAATTAATTAAAAAAAGGAAAATATGGATACATCGAACTTCTTGAAGATGAAAAGGCAAGTCACTGAGTAGAAGAAAGTATTTTCAATACATACAACCAACTGCTATGGTTTGAATATCATTTGGTTCCAAAACTCATGCTGGACTTTAAGTCCCAAAGCCACAAGTTGATGATACTTTTAGAGTAGAAACAATCTAATTTTGGGCATAGTGGGAGCTGCTTCAGTCACTGGAGCATGTCCTTGGCAAGTGATTCTAATGAGGTTGGTTATAAAGCTTCAGCAGGATCCAGCCTCCCTCTCTGCTTCCTGGCTTGCCATGTGATCCTCTGTAGACACTCCACCTATTAATACCATCCACTAGCTTCATCAGAAGTCAAACCAAGGCTGCCCACTCTTGGATTTGGACCTTTAAAACTGCAAACTTAAAACCTTTCCTCTTTACCAACTGATATAATGACAAAAGCTGATTAATAACAATATTTTAAAAGATAATTCTGCAAATTAATCTTTAAAAAAGAAGACAGAAAATCTTGTAAAAAAATGAGTAAATGAGCAATGGTTTAAAATTTTCCATATGTAGACACATGTGGAAAAAGGGATTACAAAATGGCTAATAAATACATGGAAAATAATCAACTTTAAGGAAATACAAACTAAAACCACAATGAAACAACATCTCACCAGAATGGCTAAAATTATTTGAAGACTGATAATACCCAAAGGGAATGAAATAGGCATAGGAAAGAATTACTATACCCCCATGTTTACTGCAGCGCAATTCACAACAGCTAAGGTATGGAATCAACCCAAATGCCAATCAACTGAAGACTAGATAAAGAAATTATGGGATATGTACACTATGGAATAGTACACAGGGGTAAAACAAAAAAAGAAATCCTGTCATTTGCAACAAAATGGATGAAACTGGACAACATCATACTTAGTGAAATAAGCCAGTCTCAAAGGGGCAAATACCATATGTTCTCCCAGATCTGTGATAACTAATAGAGCATCAATAGAAGTGAAATTAACACTTTGAGATGCAATAACTTGAACAGCCATTGTCTCAACCACTGAGAAACAGGTTTTTTTCAAACAATTTGTTGAACTCTTTACCTAGTATAATCATGTGTATAAAGTTAATTGAAAATACATGTTAGTAAAAAATAAGAATGGGAATAAGAGAGAGAGGAGGAAGAGGTATGGAGTGTGGGTAAG
This sequence comes from Sylvilagus floridanus, assembly GCA_949820135.1. NCBI lineage: Eukaryota > Metazoa > Chordata > Mammalia > Lagomorpha > Leporidae > Sylvilagus > Sylvilagus floridanus. The sequence goes on from OX463241.1 coordinate 107,610,108, forward strand.
AGGGTAGGGCATGGTGTGAAGAATCACTATATTTCTAAAGCTGTATTTACGAAAAAAAATAAATTGTTATACATTTGAAAAACAAAAGAAGAAAGAAAGAATGCATAGATGTTTTAGTATCACCACAGTCTGACCTTGTTCACAAATTATTTACATTCCTCCCACAGGCAAAACATACTCAATGTCTCCTCCCAAGATCTCCACAAAGTATCACTTATTGTACCATCAGACCAAGGCTCAAGGTCCAGACTCTCATCATCTAAATAAAATCTAGGTGCAGATAAGGCTCTTCAAGAGTAGCTCTAGGTCAAGAGATCCTTGATAACCATTAGTGTTGATATGAAGAGCTATAAAATAAAAAAAATGTCTATACATATACACCCAACATACAACAGTGAGACAAGTACAGGACAACTGCTATAGACAACTGGTTCCCAAAGAGGGGAAAAGGAAGCACACAGCAGATTCCACAGCTACTCTGAAATCCAGACAATGTTTGCAGTTGCTTGAATAGAGCTTAATCCTACTGTTTGACAATGATAACCAGGGGTTTTTCCTCTGCCTCCTGGGTTCTTGGTTCCATTGTTTGAACTATTCTTCCTCTTCCACAAAATGAGCTCTAAGTAGTAACTTTGTAACTGAGTAGTAACTTTCTCAGCTTGCTTTTTCCTCACAGAAATCCAGGAGTCCAAATACCTCTTCAGTTTAGACACTTTTGGTACAGCAGGCAGTGTACTATAATTCTCCTAAAAACTAAATGGGCTCTCTTTCTTTAAGTCATACAAATTTACTACCTTAAGTCTAAGTCATATCCACAAGTTTCTTGAGATAAACCCTTCTCTATCTTTAAATACGCTGTGGGGAAATGTCCTAAAGAATACCAGACTCTTGATTGAAATCCCATTTAAGGAAAGAGTATCATTTAAAAGATGACCCATACCTTTTATATCTTTGGAAGCGAGCTGCTACTGTGGCACAGCAGAGAAAGCCATTGCTTGTGATGCCTGCATACTGTATCAGAGTGCCTGTTCAAGTCCGGGCTCTTCTGCTTCTGATCCAGCTTTATGCTAAGACAACTAAGAAATCAGCAGATGATAGCCCAAGAGTTTAGGTCCCTGACACCCATGTAGGAGACCAGGATGGAGTTCTTGACTTCAGCCTGGGAACAGTCCTGAATATTGCAGCCATTTGGGGAGTGAACCAGCAGATGGAAGACATTGTCCTCCACCCTTGCCTCTCCCTCTGTGCTGCTCTCCTTTTCAAGTAAATAAATAACATACTTTAAAATCCTTTTAAGGGTCTTTTATCTGTTTAAAGAATTAACAAGACACCACTTTAAATCACTGAGGTCCTATTTTTTTTTTTAAGATTCATTTATTTATTTAAAAGGCAGAGTTACAGAGAGGCAGAGAGAAAGAGAGAGAATGGCCAGAGCTGAGCCAATCCGAAGCCACATGCCAAGAGCTTCTTCAAAGATTACTGAATTAATGATATCTCTTGTTATATGACTTAACTGTAGCATTAAATCAGCTCCAAAATACTATCACTACATTTCTTATTGTGATGAAATAGTGCTAAATTAAGTAATACTTCAACAAACAGGTTACAGGCTGAAAGCTGGAGATCTTTGTCATACAAATGTAATAAAAATTTTTTAAAAATCTCAATGGCCGGCGGCACTGGGGCTCACTTCGCTAATCCTCTGCCTGCGGCGCCGGCACACCAGATTCTAGTCCCAGTTGTGGCGCCGGATTCTGTCCCGGTTGCTCCTCTTCCAGTCCAGCTCTCTGCTGTGGCTAGGGAGTGCGGTGGAACATGGCCCAAGTGCTTGGGCCCTGCACCATATGGGAGACCAGGAGGAAGCACCTGGCTCCTGGCTTTCAAATCGGCACAGCGCTAGCTGTAGCGGCCATTTGAGGGGTGAACCAATGGAAAAGGGAGACCTTTCTCTCTGTCTCTCTCCCTCATTGTCTAACTCTGCCTGTCAAAAAAAAAAAAAAATCGCAAATTGTTATTCCCAGGGAGGTATTCTACCTATTTTTAATAGTTACAAGATAATTGGCTTTTCATAAAGAAAAGCACTGCAAGGAAGCTACTTATAAGAATTACAGATTTTGTCCTTTTGTTTCTATACATAGCTTTTAAGATTTGGATTTCCTTCTGAAACATTAAGCAGTACAATTTTTAAATAAATGGACCAAAGAAGGTGTCTAATGCAAAATGGTTTCCCTTATTTGAAATCATTTCATATAGAAAAATGCTTCAGCAAATAGGAGTACAGGAACATTTACAATATGGGGTTTGGTATGAAGGAAAGATTACCATAGAAGTTTTCATAACTAAAAACCTAAGTTATGAATCATTCAGATAGCAAATCTATTTATTTTAGCTAATAAGACAGGTAGAAAATACTAGATAATAATCCTTGATCTTTCAGATTTGTATACTTCACAAAATCAGCATACATGCTTTAAAATACATTTATAACAGTGTTCTATTTTAAAGCCTCATAATCTTATGAGCCAATATTATTTTTATCAATAAAGCAGCAATAAAACTACTTTTCTTAAAAAAGCACGGAGTCTAAACACTGAAACTTCTCAACACAGATCCCTACAACATCCTGTTTTACCAGGAAGACTGCTTTCCACATGGCATGGTCTCAGAGAGACCACAGGGCTTTCCTCAGCGGGCTCAGGCCAGGCACTGAAGGAAGCAAAGCACTGGGCAATGAATCACTACAGAAGCCGTGCTAGGTGACAGGTATCTCGCCTCCCTTTTAAAGAAGACAAACACAATAGGAGAGCTGGATAGGAAAATGCATGACTGCTTTGTCCCTTGTCTGGACAGCCTCTCACTTTCTCACACAGGTAGGCACACGCACAGACCGATGCTGAAGGCTCCAGATCTTGCCAAGATACTGAAACCCACTGGTTTCTGCGGTTGTCCCAGGCAGACCCATTTTTCTACTGATCCTGGCTCTGTGCCAAAGCCTAATTAAGCCACTGAGAATGCTGGACAGTTAACCCTCTCTCTGCAGCCATGTACGATTATTCGCAAAGTACTTTCACTGTGCTTTCATTTTTACCAAAGATAAAGATATGGACCAGACTGACTCAGCAACAGAGTGTGAGGGTACATGTGCAGGTAACCACAGGCTAGTACTTCCTCCAAAGAAAGAGAAGTTCCATTGCTAAGGATTATGTTCAGAAAATTCTCCAAAATATATGTGTGGTATGGTTTTATTGAATCTGGAGAAAAAGGCAAAAGGAATCCTATATCTTAATCATGCTTAGTCTTAGGGAAACAATTTTCCATCAATAGAAAATGAAAACAAGCATTTGGATCACAATGTCTGTAGTGAATCCTTTTTGCCATATGAACAAAACATTACAGGGCTTTTGAAATTCCGAGTCACTGCTGTTCATTAAAAAAAAGAAAGCACCCTTTTAAGATTTAGGTGCTTTATCTTTACAAAATGAAAAGATCAAACATAAAACCTTATTTGTAAGCAAGGCAATAGTGTCTCTGGGTCTCTTGCTAAGATCAACAGCAATGAGGATGAATGAGGGGAAGCAGTGACAATGGTCAAAATGGGTGAAAGGAAGCTCTCTGTTGAGGCAGCCTTCCCTGATTGCAATCTTTAGACCCAATCTTTAGACCCAAGGCCCATAACTCTGTTTAACTACTATATCCTGAATAAAAAGTTAATTCTACTCTAATGAGAAGCAAGAGAAGCTGCACAATGAGAGGAACATGGAGTAACCTTAATTGAGCCCAGATAATCTGATATCAGAGAAGATCTGTATCTGAAGATAATTTAAGAATATATAAATCAGAATTCATGAGAAATGCAGGAAATCGATTAGTCAGGCTAATTATTTTCTCTTTTTTGACAAAAGTGTATTCCACTACACACAGCACATAATTAAGCAATCTTTTCTCATTCTATACTCTAGCTATGGACACCTGCTACAGATGTTCAGCTTCCAACATCCTGTTAACAGTCATGCAATTTTCAATGGACCACAGTAATAGTAATCACTTTTCAGCTATCTTAGAACCAAATTTGTATTCTCATTTTATGTCAATAGCTTCTCTCTATTTTTCTCAAGCTTTAACTACTTGTATTACAACTTGATAACTTTGTAGTAACACCAAAGTCAACTGTTTTCCCTGAAACTATCCTAGATGCACAGGAATATTTCTATCTGAAGACAGAAAAATTCACACCTATACACTACCACAACATGGCACAAACAAAAGGGTAGCCTAATTAATTGCTGGCTAAGAGCCATGTTCTTTCCAAATCAGGGGTTTTGCAAGACGGCATATGGTTTGCTATTTCTTACAAATATGAAAAGCCTTTGGAAGTGATTATACTGGGTACCTGTCAAAATAATTCTGTTCAAGAAATAGCAGCAATGAAAAATGAAAAGAAAATATTATTTGTAAAAAAAAAGATTTCACTACAAGAATCCAAAAATAGTTTTCATTTCGAAGGGCAAAAATAGTGTACCATTTGAGTAAATATTATTTTAATTCTACCTAGTGTTCCAAGTACAAGATGCCAACTTTACTTAGGAACACTAATGTGAAATATTATTTTTAAAGTGTAAGTTCACTATTTTTTCATTTTAATAAGTATTAAATAGTATTTCACAATTAATTTAATATTTAATAATATTAATAAATAATTTTATTATTTTGAATATGTTATTTTTATTATTTATTATTTAATCCCATCATTTATTTTATTAAATTCAACCACTATGTCATTTTTTTCAAAATCATGCCTGCAGTACATTACCTAGAATGCTAGCAGCCATACTGAATTTCCATTCCTTGAATAACCATACCAGCTCCAAGAGCCCGGGGCAACCACAGCTAGCTCATTCTAAGAGGCTCAAGGCAAAAGGGAGCCCAGCTTCCAGGCCGCTGGTTCAAAAGGCAGGATAATCCCAGCCTGTGGGCATCTCAAGTGCTTTCTCACCAAGATCCCAATGGGATTTGTGACTATCCACTTAGACATTGAATTCCAACATTTAAGAGACAGAAAGTGTCAAAACATTAAAAAAAAAAACAAAAACCTGAAGTCACAAGATCTTAAAACTGTTTTCCTCTATGTCCTACATCAGTTCCACTCCTGATATGCTTCATAATACCACTGGTATTAGAACAAATAAGGTAACAAGTTTTTAAATTATACCTCAATAAATAACAGTATCTATCACCTACTAGGATTTTAATAAATATTGTTAAATAATGAATTATGAAGATAGATGAAATTAAAAATGTAGAGTGTTCAAGTGGCAAATGGACTTTCACAGTAGGTTACAACACACTGGTACACATTTTTTCTCTTACTAATGTAAAAGTGGCTCCTCTCCACAGGGCGCTGAGGATGTGATATACCGGACTAATTTATTCATAAATCTTGTTCCTTAGAATGCTGAAATAAACTAGAAATGATAGACTGTATTAAATAATTGATAGGCATAAGCCCTAATTTACTCTGATGCACATGCCATGACTGGGGAACACAGACGTTTTGCAGAAAGTCAAACTGTCTGTACACAATGGATAAAACCCACAAATAAGCAAAATTAAGTTATGCGAAGCAGCTCTCCCAAAGTGACTTGTATGACAATATGATCACACAAGAGGAAAACAGAAAAATTATCCTTACTTATACTACCTCAAAACCAAAACTGAATAAAAATTATGCATACTGGAGTCATGGCAAAACATTATATAATCAAAGGCCAACATTTGCAGACATCTGTGGCAACAGGCTACTTTAAAGAATTCACCTTGTTGATCTTTCGGTCTTCCTAATCTATTATCTATTTTCAGTTAAAAATCATTAAAGTCTAGAATATAAGAATCTAGACACAGGACAAAAAACATGTATTTTTTTTCCCATGGGGCGGTCACCAGATGTCAATAGCTGCAGCTGTGACTATATAATTACCTGTTTGCATTAACGTAGACCACAGTTTAGATTTAATAGGTCAGATGACAATGCAGCAAAATGCATTTAGCCTATGATTACCCCTTTCCAAACATTCTCTCACTCGCAACTTCGACCCTGGGAACATAGCAGGCGCAGACTTAGGTCAATAAGAAACACTGGCCAGCACAATAGGCCTTGCCTCAAACAGCGCTGTTGACAGACACCAGCACAAAGGAAATGAATAGAGTCCCCCTCAGTTCTCACACAGAGCGAAGAATGACTCAGTGTACTGCTGCTTTGGTGCTCTGTTTGTACAGTGTATACAGCTTTTGTCCTCGGCCACTGTTCACGGCTCAATGGGGGCTAAAGAGCCTAGGAAGTGAAGGCGGAAGAATGCTCCACACTCTTCCCTGTGGCCAGCAGTTGTATCCATATGCACATGACAGGTCAAGTGAGAACGTGAAAGTCACTAGATAAAACTCCTCCTACCGAAGCTTATACAAGTGAAGTGATTTTTTTTTTTGTTACTCACAATGCAAAATACAAAAGTCACCATTAGTTTGATATTAATGCAGTTTACTGAACTGCTTTTTTTTTTTCATTCTTGTCATGTTTCTCTTATGGCCATTTATAACCTTTTTCAAGAGAAGTCAGGATTGGCTCAGAGTAGGTTACTAAAGTAACGTAGGCCAGAGTCACAGAGATTGTTGAAATGAGGCCAGAAAGCAGCTGAGAAGGCAAGATCCAAAGACAGGACCAGCAGTGGCATTGTGTGTGTGTGCATATTAATATCACATTGTCTTAAGCACATATACATTTTTCTTTATGCCTACTTCCCAAGCTAACGGAGTTATAACAATTAAAGAGCCCACGGCAGGGACAAAAATGAATTCTAAGGTAATTCAGTGCTGTCTGTGAACAGAAAGATTCCACTGGTTTAAAATGGTCTGCTTGAAACTAGCCAACAAAACCTGGCCAAAGCAAGATACAAACTCAAGTGCTGAATTAAATGCCATTTTCCTAAGCCAAAAATATCTTAGAAGAATCATATCTGTATTTAATTTTATGTGTATAGGGATTAGAACTGACTCAAATTGCAAGCTGTGTTACAATGTATGATCCCTTATGCCATAATTTCCTCATCTATAACATGGGATATTTGTTCATTTCTTTGTTGAAAAAATAATTATTGAAATAGTAAAATTAGCTACTTCATTGGTTGCTGTGAGAATAAAATAAGCTAACGTACATGGGGTACCCAGAAGAGGACTGAGTACCATGTAAGCATTAAATAAATATTACCTATAAGTGTTAGTCCCTCTTGCAACTAGCAAGTTTCACAACTAGTACTAACATCACAACCAGCACCACCACCACTCTGACAGTGAGAGAACTTCTATATTCCTAACTCAGAGGAAAATTCTTGGAAGATGATCAAGATCACTGATTCCCAACTCCATGAGAATCTCCTCTTTATCTAGAGGCTATTTTCAGTGATCTAATATATAGATAAGTCAAGCTTTATGGATGTTCTATATTTGGTAGTGATATATAATATACACAACTCTACTAACATCCTATTAATACTAAAATTTCAAAAAATGGATATGATTTGAAAATTTTCCTATGTAAATCAAAGTACAGTATAACAATTATTCTTAAGAGGAGGGAGAAATAATACCAAACATTAATTGCTTACTATTTTAGGAGCCACATATTCTTCTAAGTAATTTATCTGCAATACTATTATTTTCGCTGTGTAGAAATTGAGAAACAGAGCATTAACTAGCTTATGATTACACTGTTAAATAAGCAAACCCAGGCAATTTGACTTCAGACCTTGTCATAAACATTACACTACACTGTCTCATTAATATTCTTATGGAAGCATCTATAACAACTTGCCAAGAAGGACTATACTTATTCTTATGGACAGCAAAGGAAAACACTGTCTTCCAAAGTCTGATATAGACCCAAGCCATGAATCCATAGTAGCCTTATAAATGATAATATACTATGTATTAAAATATGCTTAAGGTATATCCTTTTATCCTTTTTGAAGAACAGTTTCTGACCACACCCCATCTTTACAAGTCAAAAAGTAAAATGCTTCATTTAATTACTTTATAAATCCTCATCACTACACAACCTTAATTAGTTCCATGCTTATGAATTTTCTCTTACATGTTAATTACATTTGCAATAATTCTGAGAATGCAAAGAAGTTAATTAATGAAAAATAACTGCTGGGGGATGGAGACTTCAAGCATATAATTTCAAAAAGAAAAAAAAGTGCACTGTTTCAGCAACTTTCAGAATGCCTCTATAGGTTTAAATCTTCCAAGTTATCAAAAGAACATTAATATTAAGCAAGAACAATGTCAGAAGTCTAACTAAGGGGCTGGTGTCGTGACATAATGGGTTAAGCTGCTGCCTACAACATCTGCATCCCATATAGGCACTGGTTCAAGTCCTGGCAGTTTCACTTCTGATCCAGCTCCCTGCTAATGTGTCTGGGAAAGCAGTGGAAGATGGCCCAAGTTCTTGAGTCCCTGACACCCACGTGGAAGACCTGGATGAAGGTCCTGGCTCTTGGCTTCGGCTTGGCCCAGCCCTGGTCATTGTGGCCATTTGGGGAGTGAACCAGCAGATGGAAGATCTGTTTCTCTTTCTTTGTCTCTCTTTCTCTGTAAACCTTTCAAATAGAATAAATCTGAATTCAAGGCTTTAAAAAAAGTTTAAGTAAAATTTTCTACTTTTTTTTAAAAGTCATTCCTTATGACTCTGATTTTTCTTCAAATTCTAAATGTAAACATATACAAATATTCATGAATGCTCTTGATTACAAAAAAATTTGCAAATAAAAACAAGGGACTTCCATATACAGTCATATATTAAAACAAATAAACTGACCAAAGCTTCTGCTAAAAGAAATAAACATAGTGGTTAAAATCCCCAAATCATTTTCTTTAACTGTATCACTGAGTCAGCAGTTTAAAATTGATTATATAGAAAGGGAGAAAAAGTAAAGAGCTGGAACATAAAGAATGAACAGGGCACTAAAGTTGGATTTTGCAAAACTTGAGATTCTATTATTATAAATAGTCATTACATAATTAAAAAGAGAGAAAGTTACCAAAAATCTGAAAATTCTAAGCTCATGAAAGTAGTAAGATAGCCTCAAAATATATAGAAGCAGAAAAAGATTACTAGCAGGAAAAACAAATCCACCCTCATAGTGTTTTAATAAATGAAATATTTACACACATTCAAATACTGCACAATAAAGGAAATTTTAATAAATTTTCAAATATTTTTCTGAGCCCAACACATTATGCTAGAAATCAATAAAAAATTCCATTTGTTTGGACATGTAAAATATACTTCTGTGTAAATCATGAGTCAAAGAAGTAATAACGGGGCTAGTATTGTGATGCAATGGGCTAAGCAATCCACTGTGGGAGACCCAGATGGAGTTCCAGGCGCTAGGCTCCAGATTCCAGACTCCAGGCTTTAGCCTGGCCCAGCACCAGCTGTTTCGGCATTTGGGAAGTGAACCAGTGGATGGAAGATCTCTCTATCCCTCTTCCGAAACTCTATCAATCAAATGAATACATAAGTTTTTATGAGGGAGGGGGGCTGGTGTTGTGGTGTAGCAGGTTAAACCACTGCCTGCAACAGCAGTACCCACTACGGGCACTGGTTCGAGTCCCAGCTGCGCCACTTCCAATCCAGCTCTCTGCTAAAGTGCCTGGAAAAACAGCAGAAGACGGCCCAAGTCCTTGGGCCCCTGCTCCCACGTGGGAGACCTTGAGGAAGCGCCTGGCTCCTGGCTTCCATCTGCCCCAGCCCTAGCCACTGTGGCAATTTGGGTCAGTGAACCAGCAGATAGAAGATCTCTCTTCTTCACACTCTCTAACTGTGCCTTTCAAATGACTAAAATAAATCTTTTTTAAAAATGGAATTTTAAAAATATGAAAAAGTACAACAAAAATTAGTGAAATTATTCACATGTTCTCAATAACAGCTTGATTTGTACTAAAAAAAAAAAAAGCACTCTAACTCTTGTGAGTTCATTTATTTTACAGCTGGAGCCTGTGTTGTGGTATAGCTCGTAAAACCTCTGCCTGCAATGCTGGCATCCCATATGGGCACCAGTTCATGTCTGGCTGCTCCAGTTACAATTCAGCTCCCTGTTTATGTCCCTGGGAGAGCAGTGGATGATGGCCACCTAACTGAGCTCCTTCGACCTACGTGGGAGACCGGGAAGAAGCCCCTGGCACCTGGCTTCTGCCTGGCCCAGCACTAGCAGTTACGGCCATCTGGGACGTGAACCAGTAGATGGAAGATCTCTCTCTCTCCCACTCTACCGGTTCCCCACTCTATAACTCTTGCGAAATAAATAAATAAATAATTTAAAAGTTAAAAAAATATTTTACAGCTTACATTTTGTCTGGCTTTAGTGTTTTTGCCAATCATAATGAGAATACTTAATTAATACAGTTCATACAGGTATCTGCCATGTATAAAAATCTGACCACTATGTCTTCATTTTAATAAACTCTGCTCTGTCTCACTTTATACTTATTAGAACTCTTCCTTGGCTGGCCTATCCCAATATATTAAGATAATTTGACATCTTAAACTTTTCCATCCTGAAGGTATATCTTTATGATTCTTTGATTCCAACATGCATACTCTTAAAAAATGAACAACTGCACACTTGCATTTAATAGCAATCTTGATATCCAAATGCTTCATTTTCTTTCATAAACAGGCTACAAAATTTGGCAAGAATCATTTAAAAAGATATAGAACAATAAAACAAGAACTTTGAATTAAATGTTTAGAGATACACTGATATGTACTTGGATTTAAAAAAATTATGCCAGAATGCATACCATAGTGTTTCCCACCCTAAAATGCTAATTCTACAAATGTGCAATCCAAATCCCTGAAGTGGACTGAAATAAAGGCTGACCTATTTCAATAGTTAAATACAAGTATGTTGTCTATGAGTCAAACACTATTCTTGACAAGACTTGGGCACTCATATGGGATGCTGGTGTTGCAGGTAGTGGCTTAACCCATTGCATCACAACATGGGCTCTTTGGTCAAACGTTTTTCAAAAAAGTAGGTCTAATATGCCTGATAGCCTAGTCTGGCATCATACTTTCTGACAAAACCAACAAAGGGAATGAGAGCAGGAAGTTTGGGTGTGTAGATACTGACTCTTAACTCTCAGAAACTAAGAAGCTAAGAGGTACATGCCCATTGAGTTCTGCCTCTCTCCTCCAGTTAAGACAGGTTGAAACAGAACTCTTTTAACTCAACCCCTGCTGACCTGACATGTATCCATCTCCAGCTCTAAACCAATCAGGAGCAAGGAACATCCAGATATTATGAAATTCCCTACTGCCCCATAGACTTCCCGAACCCTAAGAAGTTCCCAGAATATGCGATGTGACTTTTTTTTTATTTGATAGATAGAGTTAGACAGTGAGAGAGAGAGACAGAGAAAGATCTTCCTTCCGTTGGTTCACCCCTCAAAATGGCCGCCTCAGCCGAAGCTACGCCAGTCCGAAGCCAGGAACCAGGTGCTTCCTCCTAGTCTCCCATGCGGGTGCAGGGGCCCAAGGAGTTGGGCCATCTTCTACTACTTTTCCAGGCTACAGCAGAGAGCTGGACTGGAAGAGGAGCAACCAGGACTAGAACCCGGCGGCCATATGGGATGCCAGTGCCGCAGTCAGAGGATTAACTGAGTGAGCCATGGCGCCAGCCCCGTGACCTTTCTGCCAACGCAGCAGAGGGCAACACCACCATTTTGAGCATGTCCTGTGCAAAAAAAAAAAAAAAAAAAAAAAAAACAACCTTCTTGAATGCAGAGAACAGTGATCCAGGTACAAACCAAAATGCCACATTCCAGGGAGGGACCAGCCAGAGAGGCCACATATATGCCTTCCCAACCCAATAAACAAACCGTGCAGCTCCCATGGGACAGTCACTTGGGAGAATTTTCCACTGTGCTGCCTTCCGTGTGTTTGAGCTTAAGCCCTCAATAAAGCTTGTGTTACACATTAGCCTCCTGTCAATTTCTATTGTAAGAGAGTCCAAGACCCTGGGGTCTGTATCACTGTCCGTCTGTCCTCTCTCTGCATGTCTGTGTGATTCTTCTCTTACTTTGGATCAGTTTTCTCCGATTTCCATTCTATAAGGCATAAATATGGCTACTCCAAGCATTTGAATTTAAAAGTTAAAGTCCCAGGAATAAGAAAAGACTAATTCCCTTTCTTCTGCTCTCAATTACAGAAAACAGAACTTGGATTGGTTCTAGCTTGGTCCAGGTATCTATTTTGGTCTAGAAAGGGCCACATAGTTTCAACACAACTGCCCATAGACCACTGCTTGGGTGGCAAGGGGGTAACTAAAGGTAGTGTTGTGAGCACACAGTGGCAACAGTGGCAAGGGTATTGAACAAGCAACATACCCTTATGCACGAAAAAGTGCTTTCTGATGGAATCCTAGCCTACGCCTGTCAGGCAGGTATCAAATTGGATAATAAAGGTGGAGAGACTGCCTGGGGCTTTGCATAAGGGATAGGATGCCATTCATAGGTTTCAATGAACTGGTGATGGGAAGATACACATTATTTATATTATCTTGAATGCACAGACTTAAGTAAGTATGGCAAAATGATTTTATTCTTCTCTAGGGTAAAACATGATTATCTACCCACGGGCTCAGCCTACAAATCCTAACATAATCTTTTATCTCTTTCCCATCTCCTTCCTGCTTATTTACCTATGGATTTTTTTACTCTGAAATACCTCCCAAATCAATCTATTCCATCAACAATGCAGGTCTTAACTCAAGATCTTATCTCTTCTCTAAATTTTGGCAACAGTTTCCTAATTAAACTCACTGCCTTCAAATCTCCAATGTATCTTGTGCTAGCTTCAAATTCCATATTAAAGCAAATCTTGCCCTTGTCATGTCCCTGCTTCTTATAAGTCTCTACTAGTTCCTCATAACAGAGATCCCAAGCATGCCTATCCATCAGGATCACCCTAGAATTTCCGAACCAGAATCTCCTAGAGAGGGATTTAGGAATTCGCCTTTCTAACAAACTCTCCACTTGATTCTGAAGTAACCAGCCCTGCATCAATCTTTGTATATGTATTATGGAACCACTGTTCTATAACATAAAGTACAAACTCCTCAAATGGAACACAAGCTGATTCTCAATCTGATTCCTACCTCTTTCTATTCTCTTTCCTGCAACTTTCCCTCCTCAAGTTTTTCACATCACACTATTCCCCTTCAGGATACCAAGTATCTATATAACTGACTTCTGTGCTTTCAATTTAGAGAAGTTCTACTCATTCTTTAAGATAATTGATTCAGCTGTTATCTCCTCTGCCTTCCTTGTTTGCCTCTAGCAATTAATCATTCCTGATTACAGATTTTAAGAGACAGTCTAATTCTGTGGTGGTTTAGAGTACAGGTTCTGAACCCTTAGACTGTGAATATTTCAATTTAGGTCTTGTGAATTATTAATAAATAAGCAGCCCTGTACAAGTTACTCAACCCACCATGTCCTTAGTTGTCTTAACTGAAAAATGGAAATAATAATAGTATGTGTTTGATGTAAGTCAAAGAGTTAATGGACAAAAACCATTTGCCTGGACCCAAGCAAATGATCTAAATATTAGCTTCCTGTTTAAAAGTTATTCCTGTTCATTAGAATATGATCCACTCTATTATATTAAGGCAATCCATTTTTTTAAACTTTTAGTTAATAAATAAAAATTTCCAAGTATAACTTTCGGATTATAGCGGCTTTGCCCCCCGTAACCTCCCTCCCACCCGCAACCATCCCATCTTCCACTCCCTCTCCCATCCCTTTCTTCATTAAGATTGATTTTTTTTCTTGGGAGACTCACATTCCATTTCAGAGTACCTGGGTTAAATTCCCAGCTCAGTTTCTCATTTGACTTCCTGCTAATGCACATCCCAGGAGACAGCAATGACCGCTCAAGTACTTCAGTCACTGCCACATACATGGGAGACCTAGATCGAGTTCGTGGCTTCAGCCTGGTATAGCCCGGAGTGTTGCAAGATCTCTCTGTTTGCTTTTTAAATAAATAAAAGATTTTTAAAATAAAAATAATTATAAAAGTGGGATATTGTCTTATTTTAAAAAATGTGTACATAGAACATCTAGACATCTAGACAGAAGTCTCACAGAATATTACTGTATAACAAACTTTAGCTTAAAAGTGTATTTCAAGAAATCCTGTAGGCTTTCACAAAAACTAGAAATAGAACAAAAAGTTCTCATGTCCTGCCTTTTCTCTAATTACTAAAGTAATATCTGAAATGAAAGAGTAATACACAAACTTGGTCGTCTGCAACAAATTATAGTTATGTAAGGTGAGAAGCAAACAGGAAAGTATATTTGTGCTCAGATGTAAAGAAAGTAAGCATCTTCTGTAGTGTTCCATCATTCCTGGGTGTATTCTCACCTACTTTTCTTATTTTGCTTCTGAGATAATTCAACTTTTAAGAAAAAGTTGAGGGGCTGGCACTGTGGCATAGTGAGTAAAGCTGCAACTGCAACACCGGAATCTCATGAGCACCGGTTCACTTCCGATCAGCTCCCTGCTAATGTGCCTGAGAAAGCAGCAGAAGATGGCCCAAGTGCTTGGGCCCCTGCACCAATGTGGGAGACCTGGAAGAAGCTCCTAACTCTGGGCTTCAGCCTGGCCCAGCCCTGGCTGTTGGGACCATTTGGGGAGTGACCCACCAGATGGACGACCTCTCTGTCTCTCCCTCTCTTTGTGTAACTCTGACTTTCAAATCAATAAATCTTAAAAACAAACAAACAAACAAACAAAAAACCAAGAAAAACAAAAAGCTGACAGAAGATACAGTGAAATCAGATAGTAGGAGTTAGCTCTTCTGCAGAACACATTTCACCGTGGACCCATTCCTTCATTCTTTCAACAAATATTTACCAAGCACCTACTATTATATATGCTTGCATGCAACAGTGAACAAAGAGCCAGCACATGTGGTGCTATTCCTACAGTGCTGATTGTTATGGAGGTAACGTCTATATTCCTACAAGTTCAGCAATGCTTTGCACACCTTCCACACTGTCAAAGGAGTGTACGGCTCACTCGCAAATCATTACTATTAGCTCATAAAACCCATTTTGCTTTTGTTTCAGACATCCAGGTCATGGGTTTTTAGTCTAGGTTCATAGATATCTAAAAGTTCATGAGTGTATTAGGCAAAACCTTTGAACTCCCTCATACTGCTATACAAAATATGTAAATGTACAAACATGTGTATATTCTCTTAGCCAATAAGCTTTCACTGTGTTCTCAAGTGAGCTGTTAATCCCGAAAGGCATAAATAATCAAAACTGTGGGTGTAGGAAACTCCCTAACAATTCTGTCCCACTGAAAAGGCTGTAGTCATATACCAACACTAGAGAGCACTTGGTAAATTCCTTATCTGACATTTCATAGCACAGTGTTCAACAATTTTATCATTGACAAGTTAACATTCTGTTCATCTAAATCTTGTCCTCTAATGTTTTGAGTACCAACAATCCAGTCAGTTGTTAGACAAAGGCTTCTTCCAAAAAACTGTTTATAGAACTTGGGCTCCAGCAACTCTTGCAATATAATCTTTGTGTATTACTGAACCACAGAAAAATAACTCCTTAATTTGTGGTTAGAATAACCACTATAGAACAGTCTACAGTGGGTGGCATGAAACTATCACAATTATAAAGTAACCAAGCAAATAATATACTATGTCTCTAAGAGATAAAATGTTATAACTCTAAAACATACATTGCTATAAATAAAGTCTGTGGTTATTTGATGCAATCCTCTAACATTGCTGTGACAAGGGCCACTATTAGCATGTTTTATAAAGGAATAACTAAAGCTATTTCACAGTAGACTCAGTGGCACCACCCATATTGTTTGGGCTAAGAAATGAGGTGAGCTGCACTGCATAGTAACTTTGGGAAAATGCTGCTCTGCCTTTAATATAAACAAACAATGGACTTTCCTGTAGAAACCATGATAAGGGAGAGGAGGGCAGTAGGATTAGTACTACTAAATCAGCATGCCTACAATTTGGGAAACCAGTGAATAAGAGAAATCAGTTGTCTAAATGCATATCTGTTGACAGCTATAATCAGATCATTTCCTTCAAAGCTTAAATCATAGATTTTTAGAGTTGGGAAGGCTCTTAAAGACCAGCCAGACCATGAGGACTGAGAACCAAAGAGGATGTGTGACTTATCCAAGTTCATCAAACAGAACAGAAAGAAATTGAGTCTCTCGTCTCTGTTATCATGCTGCCTTTCTTACAAAGATAAATTTTTTAAAAGCCTAATTAAAATATAATTTACATCTCATATAATTCACCACCTTGGAGTAAACAATCCAATAACTTTTGGTGTATTCACTACAAAGAGTTGTTCAACTAATTTACATCATCCCCAAAATAAATTCTGTATCCCTTTACCATCATCACTCCCTTAAGTGCCCCACACTGTGCTACCCCATCTTTCCATACGTAGGCCACCACTACTCTATTTTCTGCCTCTACATACTTAACTATTCTGGACATTTCATAGAACTGAAATAAGATAGTATCTGGTCCTTTGTGCCTAGATTCTATCACTTAAGCATGTTTTCAAGATTGAGCCATGTTGTATCTCAGCACTTCGTTACTTTATATGGCCAAATAATATCCTATTATATGGATTTAATATATTTCATTTATCCATTCATCAGTTGATGGACATTCGGGGTTTTTCCACCTTTCAGTACTCATGAATAATACTCCTACGAAAGCCTGCATACAAATATTTGAGGGGATATGATTTAACTCCTTATATACATATATCTAAAAGTGAAATGGTTAAGCTATATGCTAACATTGTTTAGCCACTTCAGGAACTGCCAAATATTTTCCAAATGGCTGTACCATTTCACATTACCACTCATCATGGGTTCATGCTTTAAAAGTCAGAACAATTAAATCAGATCAAGAATATAATTTTTTAAATTTCTATTAATACATAACTGAAGAAATACCACAAGAATTGCTAAGTATGCTTTGTAAAAAATCATACAAATTTCAAAACATAGGAAGATGGCTTTAAATAACTATTTTAAAAAGGGTTACAGTGCAGTAAATAATCCCTTTATCACTTAAATCATATAAAAATATTACACATGGGTTACAGACATACAACAAACATTTAAAAATATTGGGAAACCTTAAAAACAAATTGAATTTTCTCAAAATCTAAATTAGAATCCATCACCAGGTGATACCTATATACTTTCAGTCATTGGAAGGAGGAAAATTCCAGTATTTTTAAGATAAAAAATTGATAGGCATTCAACAGGGCAAAGTAAATGCAATACATGAGTTTAGAACAGAAAATGAAAGTTAGTTTCTGCAATCACACAATAAAGAGTACTCACACCAGCATTGTGGCATAGAATGTAGTCCAACATCCCATATGGGAGCTGGTTAGAGTCCCGGCTGCTCCATTTCCAATCTGGCTCCCTGCTAACGTGCCTGGGAAAGCAGCAAAGATGATCCAAGAGACCTGGAAGAAGCTCCTGGCTCCTGGCTTAAGTCTGGTCCAGCCCTGGCCATTGCAGCCATTTGGGGAGTGAACGAGCAAATGGAAGACCTCTCTTTTTCTGTCTGTCTCTCTCTCTCTAAATAAATAAATACATAAAAATCCCTTTCTCTCTCTAAATAAAAATAAAGTCTTATGAATATTTCCAATTGCTGCAGAATAACTTTCTCATAGGTATTATCTTATTTGTTATCTTGCCAAGCAAGATATTTTGTTATTATTTTAATGTGTATTTTTCATATTTTTCTTAAGTGAATTTTGTTCTGGTTTCATTGGCCCATGTTCATTAGTTTTTTTGATTTATGACTTTCTTCCTTGTGTGTACCCTTTGTTTCAACTGTTAAAACTATTTACTCCAGTTTTTTGTTGGTTAATTTTGCCATGAAAAATTTTTATATTTTGATTTTACATATTTTTTTCTTTTTTAGTTTCTAATTTGGGTGTCATACTGAGAAAAACCATGGAAATATTGGGGCTGTATTTCCTTCTGGTATTTTGTGGCTTTATATTTCAATCTTAATTGATTTTAAACTATTTGAAGCCCTCTGCTAATGGTCTGGGAAAGGCAAAGGAAGATGGCCCACTTGGGTCTGTGCTATCCACGTGGGAGACCTGGAAGAAGCTCCTGACTCCTGACTTTGGACTGGGCAAATGCTGGCTGTTGCAGCCATCTGAGGAATGAACCAGTGGATGGAGGATCTCTCTCTCTCTCACTCTGAATTTCAAATAAAAGGAAGGAAGGGAAGAAAGGAGGAAGGAAGGGAGGGAGGGAGGGAAGGTGGGAGGGAAGAAGGGAGGGAGGAAAGGAGGGGAGGATAAAGGGAGGGAGGGAGGGAATAAGGAAGGAAAGAAGGGAAGGAAGGGAGGGAGGGAAGGAGGGAGGAAGGAAAGAAGGGTGGGAGGGAGAGAGGGAGGGAGGGAGGAAGACTAAACACAGTTAAGAGTTAACAGCTAAGGCGCAGGCATCTAGCGTAGTGCTCAGGATGACTACATCCCATAATGAAGTGTCTGGGTTCAAATCCTGCATCCACTCCTGATTCTAGCTTAGGCAACAGGTGATGGCTCAAGTAATTGGGTTCCTGCCACCCACCTGGGAAACCTGGATTGCATTCCCAGTTTCTGGTTTTGACCTGGCACAGCTGTTGTGGACTTCTGGGGGAGTAAGTGAGCAAATTGGAAGACCTCTCTCTGTCTCTCTGCTTTTCAAATAAATAATTTTTAAAAATTTAAAAATAGTTAATAGCTATAATGGTTATGACAATGTGAACAACTATGAAGACAAGAACTGGTAGAAAATTTCCTAAATTTCAATTCTCAGAAAAAGTAATTTCTCATTTAATTCAGTATTAATTTTATTTTTCCAATTAATATTAAGATAGTTCTCAGTTCTTCACTAAAAAGAGAAATACCTGATTCTCTTCGCTGACTATAATTTTGTCCCTTTCTAACACCACAGGAAAACTAAGAACAGTATACCTCAACCAATAATGAAAACACACTACTATTAGCTAAATGGGTTTGTGAATCCCACCTATCAAAAAAGTAAGCAACAAGTATTTATCATGAACTCACAGTCTGCAAGGTACTAAAAGTATTTTCCCCAAAAGATGTAGCAAATGTTTATTTTCTGCAAATAAACTTAAGATTCCATTAGAGGGAAAATTCCATAACAGTCCTTAAAGTTAGGAAGCTGCTGCTACTGTCACTCACCAGCACTGTCAGCATCATCACCACCTTTACTAACATATGTAGAGCTTATATCACAAGCCAGCATATGATAAGCTTTATTTGTGGAACATTTTCCTTCAATCTTCAAATGTAAGCAAGACAAAGAACTTGAAAAATTCATGATGAAGACGTAGTATGTGAAAAACAAGCTAAATTCAGAATTAAAGCTTCTAGATAAATTACATTCAGGAAATTTAGGAAAAGATATTTAGTTTCTGGACTAGATTTTGAGATTCAAGGAATTTATGTTTAGCTGCTTACTTTCAAAAAGTTTAGCATATTACTTTTCTAGCAAATAAAAAAAAGCATTTTAAATGCCAAAACAAAATGGATGGTGGATGAAACAGAAGTTTTGCAGTAAGGTTAACCTAAGTAAAAATGCTAAGCCTCAAAATATGTATATTTACAGCAATACAGCTTGGAAGTCAAATTATTTCAAATCATACATTCCAAAATGAAAGAACTATAGCTTTCTTCATTATATAGCTTAAGAAATAGTAGATACTATCATTTTCATGAGACTATTGTATGTAAAATAAAATGCTTTCAAGGAAAATACATCAAGGAAAGATTCACCTGCTTAATAAATTCAAAAATGACACAGGCAATAGCATAAAATCCACATGAACATTATAATACGCCTAATCAGTACTAATTAAGGATATAATTATACGTGTTTAATATCTAATTTGCATTTTCAAAAGGAACACAAAGTATTCTATTTTAGGTCCAAAATTAAGGTTCTGAATTAAAACTTTAAAAGAAACCTAACTAGTATATTTATGGGAATTTTTTTCTTGAAAATTAGAACTAAGAACAAAAAATCATATTCTCAAGTACTGAACTATGTTGAACATGGGATGACTCCTAATTTACCAAATAAAAAGAAAATGAACACATAGAGATGGAACATTTGTAAGTTTCACTTATGAAGTATTTCTTAATTACTATAATGCTGTGGTGTGGTATCTAAAATAGGGGAGCTCCAAAACAATCTTTTTGGAAAAGTGTGGTTAAATTAGCCTAGGTTTAGATCCTTGGAGAAACGAGCTTCTACTGTACACACGGAAAAAGGCAGGGTTTGTGGAAACCTCTTCCCTTTCATTCCCATTGTTCTTCTGATACCTGCCTTGCTCATCTTCCCAGCACAAGTCAAAAACTACTGTATCTCTTCTTTACCATTTTCATTCTCTACAATTTTGTAAGGCACCTTCTAAAGGAATGTTAAGAACAGAGAAGTAGATGCAATTAATATTGAGATAGTTCTCAGTTCTTCACTAAAAGAGAAATACCTGACTGCACTCACACAACCACACAAGATATAGAGTACTGTTCGACTAGAGGTGTTATCATTAACTCTCATAGTAAAACACATTAAGGACAGAGATCCTACCGGGGAGCATGTGCCCAGTGACTCCCATTGTTGATTTAACAGTTGACAATAGTAATTATGAAATGAATGGATGTGACAATTTCAGAGAAGGGAAAAGCCAATACTGTTGAATAATATATGGAGTGCTTGAGCAGGGCAGGCAGCAAGAGGGCACCGATTAATTTAAGGGTGTTTTCAGTGAGGGCAGAGCCTGAAAGCTGAACTAAGAAATTAACAGAAATTTAGAAAACAAACTCATGGAAGAACAGAATAAATTGAGGGGGAAATAAGCTATAATGCTTCCATTTTATTAAATTCTCAAAAAAAGAGAATACTGAGGAAAATTAAAGGTAATAAACAGGAAATCCATGAAGTATTAGGTTGAATCACATTCAAATATTCAACTATTTTGGACTAACAAAACAGTGATTTCATATGGTTTAAACTAATGTACAATTTCAAAAAGGAGATATCTGCTTGTATTTGATGATTTGTCTGAATGCCAGCACCCTGAAAAAGAACTTTTGCCATCACTGAGTTTCAATTACTATCAAGGGAAGGAGGAAAAAAGGTTGGGAGGGGGAGATCACACGCAAGCAGTGAAGCCACAGTTTGTGCTGGGTGGAGCAGAGGGTAAGCACTGACAGACGTTGACTGAACAGTCCCACAGTTACCAGCAGCTCCTCAGTGCACGGGTAAGTAAGGAGACAAGTGAGGGTACTCAGAATCAACATTGGGGAAGAAAAAAGAAAACATAAAGGTTATCTTGGAAGTGTATAGAAAATCTGGGGTTACATGGTGCCTCATAACAATATTAGTGATAAATTCTTAAAAATCTTCTTACTTTCTGTGTATGAGACTTTCCTTGTTGAAAAAATTTATTTTTATTTATTTATTAATTTTAGAGGTAGAGACAAACAGCCAGGGCTTCCAGCCACTGGTTCACTCCCAAGTGCCCACAATGGCTAACAGATATTGCAGAAGGTAGAGAGAGGTGGGGCAAAACCAGGAGCTAGGAATTCAACTCAGGCTTCCAAACTGGGTGCCACTTGGAGCCCAACCACTTGAGGCATCACTACTGCCTTCCAGCATCCACATTAACAGGAAGCTGGAAACAGGAGCTGGAGCCAAACATGGAACCCAGGCACTCCAGTATGGGACACAGGTATCCTAACTCGTGTCTTAACCACCAGGCTGAACACCTGCCCCTAAACTTACCTTTTAATTCTATTTTTCTATGACCTTACTGAAGTACCCTTATATTTCATTATTTTTTAGGTAGCTACTACATTTCTGGAAGTTCATCAATATATACAGTATGTACATGAATTTCATGCACACTTCTTTTTAAAAGGCAAAGCCTAATTCCCACTCCTTTGACTATGGTCTAAGTTTAGCAACTCACTTTTTTTTTTTTTCCATTTAATAAATGTGAATTTACAAAGTGCAACTTTTGCAATGTTGTAGCTTCCCCCCCACCCAATCTCCCTCCCTCCCACAGCCCTCCCATCTCCCACTCCCTCTCCCATCCCATTTTTCATCGAGTTTCATTTTCAATTATCTTTATATAGAGAAGATCCACTTAGTATATACTAAGCAAAGATTTCAACAGACTGCACTCACACAACCGCACAAGATATACAGTATTGTTTGACTAGAGGTGTTATTGTTAACTCTCATAGTAAAACACATTAAGGACAGAGATCCTACGTGGGGAGCATGTGCCCAGTGACTCCAGTTGTTGATTTAGCAACTGACACTCTTATTTATGACGTCAGTAATCACCTGAGGCTCTTGCCATAAGCTGTCGAGGCTATGGAAGCCCCTTGAGCAACTAACTTTTAATTTTTTTTTTTAATTTTGAGAGTCACAGAGAGGGTAGGGAGAGAGAGAAATAGAAAGAGAATGCTTTCATATGCCAGCTCACTCCTGAGAAGCCCAAAACAGCTGGGGTTGGGGGTCACATGCCAGGAACAAGAGCTCAGTACAAGTCTTCCATGTGCATGGCAAGAACCCAATTATCTGAACCATCACCAGGGTCCACACTAGTAGGAAGCTGGAATAAGGAGCAGAGTCAAGCATAAAACCCACTCAGACATGGGACGGGGCATCGTAACCAGCTTCTTAATCCCTAAACCAAACATCAATCTCATGACTCACTTTTGATAAAAATAATATAGCATATAAAGCACCCCAATTTCTTCCTTGAACCCTCTCTTGGATCACTCTGGGAGAAGCTGCTATGTCATGAGGACATTCAAGCATCCCAGTGAAGAAAGAGGTCCATGTGAACGGAACCTCTTGCCAACAAGCAGCACTAGCTTGCCAGGAATATGAGTGACCCACCTTGGAAGCAAAAGCTCCAGTCCAGCCAAACCTTTAGATGACTACAGCCTTGGCTGATACCTTGACTGAACTTCACGAGACCTTGAGCCAGAACCTTCCAGCTAAAGCACTCCTGGATTCCTAGCCCACTGCAATCACGTGAGACAACAAATGTTTGTTTTAAGTCACTAAGTTTTAGAGTAATTTGGGATACAGACATAGATAATTAATATAATCACACCAAACTCATTCTCAATGCTCATGCCATTTCCCACAGAGGTATTCTCTCATTATCCATTACCCAAAACTCCCTCCTCCATCCATCAGAATATAACTAAAACTGTATCTCTTTAGGGAGGCTCCTTCCTTCCTTCTTTCCTTTTTTCGTTCCTTCTTTCCTCCTTCCCTCCCTCCCTCCCTTCCTTATTTATGAAACCACCTCAAATTTCTCTAGCATCTCCTTTAAACACTTCTGTGCTGTGTCACTTCATTCATTTAGGCATTATTTGTACAATCCTCTGTGTTACTGAGCTATATATTTTTCCTTCTAAGGATGTCACAGTTTTTTTAATTGCGTTCAGCACACTATAATAAAATACTCAACAATAAGATTAATAAACCTCTCTTTTTCTGTTGAGAAAATTAACAACACACGCATACACACACACACCCTAGAAGTGTATTTGAGTAGGAAAAAAATAGTGGTTAATAATACAGATTCAGGAGGCCAGCACCATGGCTCACTTGGTTGATCCTCCGCCTGTGGTGCCGGCATCCTATATGGGTGGCAGGTTCTAGTCCTGGTTGCTCCTCTTCCAGTCCAGCTCTCTGCTGTGGCCACGGAAGGCAGTGGAGGATGGCCCAAGTGCTTGGGCCCCTGCACCCTCGTGGGAGACCAAGAGGAAGCACCTGGCTCCTGGCTTCGGATCAGTGCAGTGCCAGCCGTAGGGGCCATTTGGGGGGTGAACTAGTGGAAGGAAGACCTTTCTCTCTCTCTCTCTCTCTCTCTCTCTCTCTCTCTCTCACTGTCTAACTCTATCTGTCAAATAAATAAAAAATGTGTTCCATTCTTTAAAAAAAAAACAAAACAGATTCAGAGAAGCAGTACTGCTTCTGATTTGATTGCTGCAGTCCTTGGGTAGACTACTCAAAGTCTCTGTAAGCCTTAGTTTCTTCAGTGTTGTTTAGTGAGAACCCTTCAGTGTCTGTTACAGATATAAAAAAATTAAAGAAAATAATGCATGAAAATATCTTAACAACA